>JAUMIR010000005.1:59184927-59807409 GCA_030847615.1 Gambelia wislizenii | reverse complement strand
AGCTCTCTATAGCTACAGAAAACTGCTCAGAGGTTAAAATAGATTCTTTGCAGTCCATCCTGGTGAGGCAAGTCCTCACTTGCTGCCAACTGCACTACCTCTCAATAGCATAGCTGGCTTGTATGAATTTGTCATTTGTGCTCTCTCCATTAGCATTCTAATGAAGCCTACCCCGATCTGTTCAAGCCAAGCCAGTCACTGATGTCTTTTGCCTTAAACTGCAGAAATGCTTTTAATTATTCAAAAACAAGGTCTGCTCCCTTTAACATTAGGACCACAGGACCATGGAATGATAGCAGCTCAATATCCAATAGCTTTCTAAGCTATTGTCGGTAGCACTGGTCTCTTGCTCTGTTCTAGTGTTCCAGATCTGCTTTGCATTGCTTTATAGCATATTTGCTAATGCTTGTCTCTTCCTTCTTCCTTGAATACTTCACTCTTTAATTCTTCTGTGATTATTCTTTTCCTCTGACAAGGTAATGTTGAATCAACCAGCCCATGCCTAGGAATGTACTATTGTGGTCTCTTCTTTCCAGAGCTTGGGAAAGTTACTTTTTTTAAAACTACAACTGCCAGTGGCTATGATAGCTGGGAGTAGCTGGAGAGTTGCAAGTTCTTGTTTTATTTTATTTTATTTTTATTTTTTTTATTGTTATCCGTCCTTTAAAATAAGCCCTCCTTTTTTATTTTATTTTATTGTTATCTGTCCTTTAAAATAAGCCCTCCTTTTTTTATAATGGGAAAGATGACAATTCTTCTACAATCACGTTTCTGTTGCATTCAGAACAGGGTAACTACAATGAACAGGCTTCAGATATACATAGTTACACATTAAATACATACACCCAGCATAAACAAAATAGGAGAGGGAGTTTTCCTACATGGAAATCTATATTTCTGAAGCCAGCAAAATAGTTAACAATAATGAGGAGCAGGGTGTAAATATCTAAGAGAGATGGGTGGGGTGGGGTGGGGTGGGGTCTAAAATACCAAAATAGCCTAAACAGTCAACATTTGATCCACTGTACAGGCTGCTTCTGAGCAGCTCAACCATTTTTTTTCAAATACTCATCTACTTGCAACACAAGGAGGAGTGAAAGCAACTTCTCCTTCCCCTCAAGTTTCATTTGCACATGTATGTCTTATGCATGCCTCCATATGGAAGAGCAAGAGTGACAGAGTCCCATGGAAGCAAGTCTAAATTTTGCTATATTTCATGCATCTAAAACAGAGAAGTGGTGCCAACCAGCTAAGGTATGTTTAATCTCAGACTGGCTTCAGCTGAGCCTAGGCAGATGGCAGGAACAGTTCCTCATGAGAAGAAGCTGGGATTTTTACAGCTGGGATGGCTATTTTAGCATTCCCAGCTACTATGGCTCCTAGTGATGCTGGCTGGAAGAGTCTTAGAGCTATAGTCCAGAAAGGTAACTTTGCCAGGGTCTGCCCATTTTTCTCCAAGACCAGCACTGTCCCAACTTGCTGGCCTTGAGAATGAAAAACTCCATCCAGCAGCCACAGGGGTTAATGACCTCAAAAGTGTGCAGGTGGGGGGGGGGAGCAGCTACCACAACACTACCAGATGAAATTTGGCTGTCACAGAGAGAAAGATTTGTGTCTATGAAAGAGACATCTGTCCAGAAGTCTCATCTTTGGACATCTGCATAGAAAACTGTGTATCTCTACAGCTGGGAGTGTAAATGTGTTATGTGCCCACGTGAAAGAGTGTCTCCACATAATGAACAAATTATATTTTCTAGATAGTTCATTTCTTGAAATGAGGCATGTTTAGTGTTTTATTATCTGCAACTAAGCTGGTTCACTTCTCTGAATGACCCATTTCGCATAGGCTGCAATTTTTCTGCCATGGATTCAAACTACAAACTCCTCAGCAGTACCAGATGTATACACAGAGTAAGCTACACTTTAGGGGAAGGGTGAGCAACTGCAGTACGGATGGAACCCAAATTTTGCCTCCACACCTTTCCAGCAGGAGGCATGGATACAATGTGCCAGAACCAGAAGTGACATGATGTCACTCCTGGATCTACCCCAGGATCGACTGATTTTTTTAAAGTTCAGGGTCTGGTGGGAGATTAGGTTAGCAGGGAGTAAATCTATTTATGCTGTGTTTCTGTGATGGTTTAGGTCATATAGGATGGGTTTTGGCTGATTTTTCATCCAAGAAATGTTTTTCAGGAAAAATGCCCCTTGGGAGAGGTTCTGGAGCCTCTGGCGTTAAATTACAAGGGGAGTTCTAAATAATTGTAAACTAACTTTCTGTTTCTGCTAAACTAATACATATTTTGAGGTAATGCTATGTTATACTTCCTGTATGTTTTAATATGGCCTTGCTCCTCAGGATTAGTGTTTCTCCTCTGTAAAATGGGGAAAACTGTGTACCTTTAAAATGCTTAATTGATGCTGTGTGTGTTATAACTGTGGTTTGATGTGGTTGGACACACCTGCTTGAGTTAGACATACATAGTTCTTGCTTATATCACAACTGAATTGACTCTGTGTGACAGGTTGGGTTGGCCAGTCATATTGTGCAATATGGGTTTGTGGTAGGGAGATTTGTAAACATATAGAATATAGATACACATCTCAGATTTACAAATCTCAGTAATAAGGCCTTTTAGAAATTGAAAAGCTTATCCATCAATCAGAAACACACTGTTTGAAGGACAAATAACATGTAATGTCTTCTTTTTTCTTCTCAGCTTCTTCAGAGGCCCTGTTAATTGTAATCAAAGCACACAAAAAGCTCGTCCTGAGTAAAAGAAAACATTGTGATCTTAAGTGTTGCTTCCGTCTCACTAGCACAACAAATTTTAAAAATAATATTCTAACCTATCTTTCATTACCTTTGAGATGAGGTAATTTTTATGTATGTCTGTATCTATGTGTAAAGTTTCACAATGCAGCCTGAATGGGAACCCATTATAGCAATCCCCCAGCACAGTGCTAATCGGCTTAACCACCAAACACAGCATCACAGCACTGTTCTGCAACATCCAGGAGCAAGAAGAGTGGAGGTAATTGATTACATGCCATTTCTAAGTCAGGCCAGTTCATGGATTTCACTAAGCTCTAGCATAAAATACTGTTCAATATTTGATGAAAGATATACCACCTTTATACTGAATTAAGGCTATAAGTGAGGCATTATAATGTTTACATCTTTTTGGCCTTGTGACCAGCATAACAAGTGCCAACTGATTATCCCACACTGTTTTATGACAGAGTCATATGTCTCTCTTCATCATTTATTACCCAAATTAACTTAATATACGTTACGTAATATAACTTAGTACAGTGATTTCAAAATAAGTTAACAAAATAAGTATTAATAAGTTAATACATCTGGAATGTCAATGTACAGAATTCTCCACAGAATTCTGTATTATCATCAGATTATTTCAGGTCCCTATACATCCCACTCATTTGTACTCTAATATATATTCCTGCCTGAATGCCCTCAAACCAAGCAAACTCGCACTGGAGGTGACAGGTGATTTTGACATCAATACCAACCACCTTGAAACCTACAGCACCAGGAAATCATTTTCCTCCTGAAGCAGATCCTAAAACCAGTTTTTGCCTGACAAAATGTCAAGTACCTGCATGGGGTAAACTAGGCATTTTATTTTCCTGCTGTTCCAAGGCATTTCTGTGAAGCAAAACTGTTTAACCATGTATTTTTAGACTTCCTGCTATAAAACATCCTCTGCACATTGCTCAATACAGGCTACAAACAAACTGATTTAGTTTTGCAATGGTACATCCCAGCCACCACTTTGTTTGTTAGAGGCTCAAATTTAAAATGTGAAGATAGAGTAGGCTGCCAGTCACTGAGCAAAACCCAGTATGTGTGTGTGTGTCTGTTTGTCTGTCTGTCTGTCTGTTACAGAGAGAGAGAGAGAGAGAGAGAGAGAGAGAGAGAGAGAACAGCTCTGTTGGCAAACAAATGTGTACCAGAAGAGCTAGCCTCAATTCTACTCATGCTCAGATTTGGAAAATCTGATTTTTTGTATTATATCCTTGCTGCCTGGGGGACTGTGGGAGTTGTAATCCAAAAAAGTAACATTCCCAAGCTCTACCCCACCCTCCAACATTTTAATATGTCACTGGACTTACCAAAGCACTACATAATTATGTAGCGTCTATTTCTGGCAGTCACATCTACTCACAGTCCCCAAGGAAAGAGAGCCTAGACACAGACAACTAAGTGGGTAATTCCAAGTATAGCACAAATACAAAGGAAGACATTGTCATGCAGGCAAACTGATGTAGGGCAAAGAGGTCAAAGATCCATATGGTTTATTTCTGCATTCCTCATAGCATGAAAGACAGTATGGTAAGGAACCATTAGAATCTGCAATTTTACACCATGTCAGTGTTCATGCATGTGCCATATCCATAGATTATTCAGTGCCAGAAAGTGGCAACTTGACACGGCATGGGAATTCTCCCATCCCTCTCACTTTACCAGCATATCATTCTCACAGCTCCAAGTTAATCAAAAGACTGGAAGCAATGGATTTGAATTCTGTAGCAACAGCAAATCATGGTGTGCATTCACCATGTCTCTTGAGCTGCATGCTACAGGCAGAGATCAGAGAGCCCTTCAAGTTTAGCCTTTCTTGTTGCAGAATTTGTAAGGGGAAGAAAAGGGGCAAAACATAAGTTTCTATACTGCCTTGTCAACAATGGGATATAATCCAACAGCAACCCTCTTAAAGTTTGAAAAGACATAAAGTAAAAGGACTTCCTGCTATGTTCCAAGTAGACAGATACCTCTACACATCTGAAAAGGATTCCACTGAAATTGCACAGCAGATTATTCTTAGAACATAAAAAGGAAGGAATGTTACAAAAGAGAAGACTATCCTTAAAACTGCTGAATAGCTGCCTTTTCAATCCATTGAGGGACAAAAATGAAGACCAACAGGTGGTATAAGGAGAACTCATATCATAAGCACAAAGTTTCATTGATTTTAGAGGACCCTCTTTCAACATTAACCGTGTTTTGACTCTCTAGCTTAACTGTTGCTGAATCATTAGCAATAATCATAACCATTTGAGGTTACCAGGTTTTCTCTGAAGCTTACACAAATGTCATAATAAACAAAGATTTGCATAAATGACATGCCCTGTGTTTAAACGAAGAAGTATTCTGCAATGTACTTTTAATGCTTTATCACATGGATTTCAGCCACATTAACCTAATATGACAGGAATATCCCTAAAAATGCAAGGACACAAACATTTGCAAGGCCTCAAATAAGGCACTTGCTTTATTATTCATCTGTCTCCAAGATCCTCAGTACAGCTTAGCTCAGCTCAGGACACAAATCCTTTCTTCCCAGTTCACCTTCATCCTAACCCTGAGAGTTATGTTACTCTGGAAGAAAACCAGTCATGCAGCAACTAGCTTTACTGCTCACTAGGGGCTTTAATATGGGCTTCCTGAATATAAGTCAAACTAATTACCATATCACACATGCTCTCATCAATTCTGTAATCATAACAATGAGCAAATTCAATAAAGAGCAATAAAGCTCTGAATGTTTCCTAAGATGTTTACCTAGTGTATCCCACTATATGGAAACAGCCAATAGAGGTTTTAGTGTTAAGACTACAACTCTGGAAACCAGGGTTCAAATCCCTGCTCAGCCATAAAAACCCACTGGGTGACCTTAGGCAAGTCTCATACTCTCAGCCTCAGAAAACCCATATGTTCACCTGATGGTTGCCATAAGTTGGAAATTACTTGAAGACACACAACAACAACAAATACTACTATAACCAATATCCCCTAACGATCTCTAATGCTGCCTCAAGACAACACCACAGTCAAATTGTGCTACATATGCAAGTAAGACTTTAAAAAAATACTCCCATTTTATATTTATCTCATTCATGAGTCACTCTGTAATTGAAGTTCTCAGGACAACATACATAATAAAAGCGAACAGAAGAAATACAATAATAAAAACAGTAGACAATTGAAAGGATCATATATATATATCACACAGAACAGTGTCTTGACATGTCTACTACTAATTTTTTAGCTACAGAGTCTTTATTTTTATTAAGAAATCAAGTGCAAAACCGTTAAAACAATTTTTAAAAGGTGTGGTAAAAAGTAAGTGGATTAAGATATGCACCCCATATTTGTAATTTTAACTGATATGAAAATAAATTTAAGAATATTTGAAAGTTTTTCATATTTCAGAAAGTATTTTCCCCTCATGCCTTACATTAATATTAGTTTCTCTTTTTTAATGATAACATATCAAATGTTTGTCAGGGTGGGGGAGGCTGAAGTTACAATACCCCATTTCTTCAAGGCATTACTGCCTAAACATATGTAATAGGGATTAAGAAACGTAATATAAATACACTGTATTCATAAAATTGGGCTTTTCCAATTTTTGTCTTGCTTGCATCAGCACAACTTCACATATAACCTGTTTGTTTTGAAACCTACTCATCAAAACACAAATAGATGAATCCCATCAGCAGAGTTACCGCTTAAAATGATTATCTTGCTACACGAGGGACAGCGTGGTCAAGTCAGATATGGCGATGCTCTTTCAGAGCCCTTTCTAATAACTAATGGAGTGAAGCAAGGTTGTGTTCTTGCACCAACTTTATTTACAATCTTCTTTAGCACGATGCTCCAAAGGGCTATGGCAGAGCTTGAAGAAGACGACGGCATCTATATACGCTACCGTACTGATGGTAGCTTGTTTAACTTAAGCCGTCTGAGGGCTCACACTAAGACTCTAAACTATCTAGTCCGTGAGCTGCTCTTCGCCGATGATGCTGCCCTTGTTGCCCACACAGAAGCAGCTCTGCAGCGCCTAACATCCTGCTTTGCAACAGCTGCAGAGCTGTTTGGGCTAGAAGTCAACCTGAAGAAAACAGAAGTTCTTTACCAGCCTGCACCACAGGACGAACACCACCATCCACACATTGCCGTCGGCAAATCAGTGCTCAAGTCCGTTCAGCAGTTCACCTACCTGGGAAGCATCATCTCCTCAGATGCCAAGATTGACAAAGAGATCGATCACAGATTAGCAAAGGCATATAGTGCATTTGGAAGACTTCACAAAAGAGTCTGGAGCAATAAACACCTGAGGCAAAGCACAAAAATCAGTGTGTATAGAGCCACCGTACTGTCTATCCTCCTTTATGGATCTGAAACATGGGTCACCTATCGCCACCACCTACGACTCCTCGAGCGCTTTCATCAGCGCTGTCTACGCACAATCCTAAATATACACTGGACTGACTATGTGACGAATGTTGCTGTCCTTGAGCAAGCAGGCATCACCAGCATTGAGGCCATGATATTGAGAACACAGCTGCGCTGGGCAGGGCACGTTTCTAGGATGGAGGACCATCGCCTCCCAAAAATACTACTCTACGGTGAACTCGCCACGGGTCAGCGTAAGAGGGGCGCTCCAAAAAAGCGATACAAAGACTCCCTGAAACAACATCTCAGGCTTGGCCAAGTTGATCACCAACGGTGGTCCGCCCTGGCCTCACATCGGGAGGCATGGAGACGCACTATCCACAATGCTGCAGCCTTATTTGAGAGCTCACGACGAACAAGTCTTGAGGAGAAACGACAACGCAGAAAGAATCACAACCCAGGAACATCACCCAAGGAGACCTTCTGCTGTGCTTTTTGCAACCGGACTTGTTTATCTCGGATTGGCCTTTTTAGTCATCAGCGCGCTTGCAGAAAGCGCGGGATGAGTCCTTCCTGAATCTTCGTTTGCGAAGAAAAGCCAGAGAGAATTGCACCAAAACAAGACATCTTTGGTTGCCACTGCCTTGGCTTACAAAATGGTTCAAACATTAAAGCAACTAATTATATGTACTGTATGTTTAACTACAATATTTTGCTGAGCTTAACTGACAAGGCTGTTGAGCAAGACTTCTCCATGCAACAGATATTACTTAATGCAGGCAGACCTTTAGTAGCTACCAAAACAGTGTCAGTTTGTCTAACTAGACGGAAAGCAAAATTATTCTGGCAAGATGCAAAAAGGGCGGAGAAAATGTGAGAAAAGAGAAGATTATCAAGTATTAAGGCACAGTTTGAACACAGTGTAGAAAGTGAGACAGAAAGAGAAATGGCATACCCTTCATCCAGCTGAATCTCTTCTTATCTCTGAATCACATCATCACACTGTTCATTAAAGTGATCTCCACAGAAGCTATACACAGAGTACAAAGTGGCCCAAAGCCAAGTCAATGATTTCAACCACTGCATATTATTAAAGTAACAGAGGCTATACACAAGGGACAGAGACAGAAAATGGAAGAGATGAGACAGATTTGTTGAGCCTCCGTCTGCATTTTAAAGAGAGCAAGAGATGAACTGCTGCTGTTTCTGCTACTACATAAGAATTAAAGAAAACAGAGAAAGATGATGGCTTAAAAGAATGCTGAATGCTTGTTATGCTGAGGGGGACACTTATTCTACTATTATTTTACTATTGTTTATGAATTTACATCTTTTTATTTTGTTCTTGTATGCAAGTACAGTAATTTGAAAAGTGTTCTATTGGGAGATTATTATAAGAGTTTCTGCATGTCTTCTGAAAAAACATTTTAATTCAAAACATCTCCTGCAGAAAACAATGTATTTTGCACATTTATTTATTTATTATTAAAATGAAATAAATTTTGGACAAGATAAAATTTTCTGCACAATTTTTTTGCACAAACATATTCTGTAAAAAGTTCTGAAATGTGGAAAAACCTTGTGGGACTGACCCATTTTCTTGATGGGATGTCTCAGGAAATTCCATCTTCTCCTCTTTCTCAGGACATCTCCTCTTCTCATCTGGCTATTAGCCATAGCTGATGAAAGTTGCCATCCAATAACCTCTGGAGGACCACATATTCTCCACCCCTGCTTTATATCTTCAGTATACTGTACACTTTGCATCATAACTCTCACTCCACGATGCTGGCTTGTTGGGCATATATTTCAGTATTCTACATTCAGTATTCTATGTTTCTTTCTTTTTTTTTTCAAAGAAAGATAGAATTATATGTATAGGATTCTCAGACATTCTCCCATCCAGGTATTGACTATAAAAAGGCTACTTCTCATCAGAGTTGGAACTAACCCTGAGGCTTTCTAACAATCTCTAGGCTCATTATCTGAATCTGTACAGAAATCTCTTTCTCAGTGCTATTCCCTTCTGAACACAATTCAGTTTGAAGTGGCAGTGGTAGGATTCCAGTGGCAAAATTTATTTCAAAACATCACTTAATACATTTTTCTGTAGCTTACAGATCAATGCAATTTACCATATTTTCCTGCTACATTAAAACTATATGGCTTGAATGGCTTCAAGATGTATTTCTTATACAACATGTCTTGGCAAATAACTGCCATACAAAATATTTGCAGGATCACCATGCCAAAAAGAAGAGGAGGAGGGGGCCGCCTTATGTCTTAGGAAGAAATGGATCACATTCCACTGCAAAATAATTCATCACAAGTTCAAATGGGAAGTCTTTGGGACAGGAGATCTCTAGCACAGATAAAATTTCATTCATCTGTTCCTTCAGCCGCAAGTTCTTTTGGAAGAATTCTGTGACCTTGATTTTGATTATGCTGAGAACTTATTAGCAGCAAGATATTATCAGCTGCCAGAAGTTATTGATAATGGTGTTCTAGAAATCAAATTCAACAAATGACATTTTCTGCTTTTATCTTTTGTCTTGGTGCCAAGTGACAGTCCACAGAAAAGCTGGGGGTGGGAGATAATAAAAAAAATATGCACAGAGAACAGCATGTCCTTTGCAGCAGACTTTCACCAAAAGAAAGAGAGGCGGCAGAGGCTGGTGAAGTTATTTTCTCTTTGCCAAATGCAGAAACTTTATCCCTATCCCAAAAAACCTAGTTAAGCACAAATTCCAACAGAAAAGGCTTCTCAGACAGTGTTAAAGGAAGTCATGTTTCTTTGCAACAAAACACTTTGAGCAACCCCCCCCCCCCCGTCAAAACGGGACTGTGGTGGGAGAGAGAAAATGGCTGTAACACTTAAAAATGTTCCTTGCAATGGTTTGTTCTTGTAACACCACAAAAATGATCATTCATAGACCTCACCTTTCCCGTCACTAAAGAAGTCATAATGCATACATTTTACTGTATCATGGATGAGCAAATTTCTATCCAGTCAGCAACACTGTATTTCAGAACAAGTGTCAAGACTAGCTTTAGTAAGCATACCCATACCTAAAGTACGTCAGCTCACTTCTTGTCTGTGGTACAAACGCACTCACTCACCACTCATTCTAGGCCAATGCCTACAGGCTATTATAAACTTTGCACATCTGCCAAGAATTTTAAATCTCTTCATGGAAACTCTACCACTCTTCTTTTATATAGACAGACACAAGTGAGAGGCTTAGTAAATATCAATCATTCAAGTTAGGGTTCTCTGTTGGAACAAGTAAGGTCAAGCAAGGAAAGCTGGTTGGTGGGTTTCAATTAGGTCTTAAAAGTAGATGTTTACATCTGTGTGATGTCGCCATGTCTTTTTCACAATATTCTTAGTTCGCATAGTTGTTTCGATCAAGATTATATTGTTTGTACTTTGTATCTCTCTACTTTGTATCCATGCCAGCACTCAGAAACAGTAGCTATCCACTATTCTCAAAATAGCTTGTAAGAAACAGAATTTGAAAAAAACATTCTACATAACCATTTCTGCCTCAGGAGCTAGTAAAGGTTACACTCCTGTTACCATAATATTAACATGGGAGACAATGGCCAATCCACACTATAATAATAATAATAATAATAATAATTTATTTATACCCCGCCCCTCTGTTAAAACAATCGGGGGCGGCTTACAAAAATTAAAATACAATACAGATAAAATCCCCAAACACCCCCACCCCCACCCTCCCCCATAAAAAAATATTAAACAATTATAAATTAAAACCAACTGATCTAAAATCACATTTAAAAACAATAAATACAATGAAATACAATAAATGGCCAGTGGATTAAAAGAAGCCAGGATCCCCTGAGGCTGGGATCTATACAAATAATCCAGTTTGAAACAGTATTATTTGCCATGGCTGCATCTGCATTGTAGAAATAATCCAGTTTGACAGCGCTTTAAACTGCCATGGCTCAATGCTATGGAATTCTGGGATCTGTAGTTTTTGAGATATTTAGCCTTCTCTGTCAGAGAGCTCTGGAGCCACAACAAACTACACATTTCAGGCTTCCATAGTATTGAGCTATGGGAGTTAAAATGGTGTCAAATTGGATTATTTCTGACATGCAGGTGAGCCCATGGCTCCTTCGTATGGAATCCTGAGATTTGTAGCTTTACAAGATCTTTAGCCTCCTCTACCAAACAGCGTTGGTGCCTCACCAAACTATAAATCCCAGGATTCCATAGGAAGGAGGCAGGGCAAATAATCCAATTTCAAACTGGGTTAATTGTGTAGTGCGGATTTGGCCAATGTAAAAACAACAGTAATTTACTATGACATAGCATACCCAGTGAACATACTGTATATTGTTGTGTGTCGGTAACTAGGAATAGAGAAAGCTGCTCTACACTGAGTCAGATTATGGGCCTGTATAATCCAGTATTGTCAACACTGACAGGCAGCGGGACTTCAGGATTTCAGACAAATTTGTTTTCTAGCCTTTCCAGGAGATATCACATTCAAATGTGGGACCTTCCACATGCAAAGCAGGTGCAGTGCCACTGAGTACAGCCTTTCCTGAACTAAGTAACTAACCACTTGCTAAAGGAAATCAGCATCTACGCCCTCTCTTTCCAGCCATCCTGGAAATAATCTATATTTGGATATTCCAGGCATAAGTTAAAACCAAGCTAACACCTTATTGGGGGCACCTGTGGGATTAAATTGGGAAGACCTCTGAGTTAGACAGCGCTAAACTTGGGGTGCTTTCACACATTTTTAACAAACACTGAGACATAAGGAATGAGTCCTTTCCCCTGCCCCCGCACACACTGCTATAATGGGAGAGCATGCATTTCCCAATAGAAGACAGGAGGAGCTTCCTTCTCACAAGTTACATAAAATGCAGGACAAAGAAGAAACACAACTCACACTAGTTTCAGTGTTCAGTAAAATGCACACTGTTCAAGAAGGTCTCTCTTTTACTATCACAGCCTTAGTTCTCACTCTATGCAGTGGGAACACTAGGTACTGTGCCGGACTGAGAAGCAATTTTAAATGGTTTTAAAATAAATATTAAAATACTATAGAATAACAAACATTATTATTCACAACAAGCAGTAATAGCTTATGCTGTTACAAACAGACAGCCTATACTCATGTTTATAGAATTTCTGCTTATATTTTCTTTATGGTGAAAGCATTTAATCCTTTAATGCAAAGCCTGGATTACCATAGGTCAAGAGCAAGATTTAAAAAAGATTTTTATTAAAGAAGCAAAACTGGGAAAAATCATTGGAGGAATTTTACATTGTAAAAACTGCCTTTTACATAATTTTTGCATAATTCATTAGTTGCATAATTCTTCTGCGAACAGCCCAAAGCAACTTGAAAGAAACATTCAGTACCACCCCATCCCACGCAGAAGTATTACATAGACTTTCTTTATCCACCCCACCCTACCCCCAATATGGTGTGTGCTTTTATTGGTATGAGACTGAAAAACCACCCTTAAGTTTTAAAATCCTAGCAGTTCTCCTTTGGATATTATAAAGTACTCAAACCACAATTAATAAGACTGCTACATGCAAACTCATATAGCTACAGCACAAATTTCTTGGAATAAAGTTATATCTACAGAAAATGCAATCCCTTCTATTATAAGGCCTCTGATTTTGAAAAAGAAAAGGTATTTCAGGTTCCCCAAAAGCAAAGGGATGGAGTAAAATAGTGTTAAAATAGACAACTGCACCCTGTGGAAGTTTCTGGAGGTGCAATTGTCCATTTTAGGCTGAATGGAGGGGCGGGCGGAAAGGAAGAGGGCTCTTGAAGCTCCAGCAGCTGTATTGGTGGTTTGGTCACAGAGTACTTTCTACTGCTTCATAATTTAACTGCAAGACAACATTCACTGAGAACATGCAAGGGAGATGGGGGGGGGGGGATAGTACCAAAAACAGCTAGTAAGTTAAGGCAAGACTTACACATTTTGCCAGAGGTTCAACAACTTTCCTACCCCCATTTGACTTGTGTACCAAGTTCAGCTTTATACAGCTACAAGTTACACAAATTTCATTTATGCAAAATTACTTGATCCACTAACAATTCACTACATTAAAAAATATATCTACTACAGAAAAAAGGAAACAAGTTCATTCAACTAAGATGCTATTCCAATGCTTTTTGGAAGTTGTTTATTCAACTACGCAGAATCCATGCCAAGTCCCTCAGAGAGGTGAACTAGAGTTGATCTGTAAACACTTATATAAATTTGCTCAAAAAGGACAGCCAAAGTGCAGGTGCAAAAGTAGTTTTCAGATTAAGAGTCACAAATTATACAAGAAGAAAGAGCATACATGAAATTTCAAACAAGTTATTCCAGTTTGTTAAGGTTTTTGCTCTTTGAATAGACACAGCATAAATAATGAATAAACATATGCAAACATGAAGGTGAATATTATAATTAGACTGTATGTTCTAATTTTAGTGCTATCAAAAAATGGGGGGGAGGAAATCACATAATCATGAACATACCTGATTGTATCAGCTAGCCTCTAATAATTAAGAATCCTTCCAAACAACATAAGATTAGATCTTTATCGAATCTTTAGACTGAAAAGATTTATTCCTGAATACAAAGAATTGATATAGCTCGCTCCTTTAGATTCCTGTTTATGAAAGCTAGTTCTAAGCTTAAGGAACAACACAATCTATTTTAAAGCCGACTCTATAATGACAGCAAAGACAAAGCAAAACAGGGGATGACATCTTGGAAAATTAAACTATGGTGGAGTTGAAACAAACTCTTCAGTACCAAAAAAACACTTTTCTTCCTGGAAAGATGTTGCTTCTAGACAAAATAAGAATGGAGAACCCTGAGTTTCCATGAAAATAAACCTTTTATCAAAACAAGACTAAGCACATTACACATAAGTTTCTAATCCTTAAAGACCAGTTCAGAGGATGTATTCCTGATCCTCAAATCCACAGTTTGGAGGACTGGAATGTTCCTAACCTTTTGGTCCTCCAGATATTTTGAACCTCAACTCCCAGAATCCCCATCCTTTGCTATGTTGGTTCAGGCTCTGGGAGTGCAAAACATCTGGGGAACTGAAGGTTAAGAACCACTGCTTTACAGGCTTGTAAAATCTCTTTCCCTTTCCCAGGCTGATTCCTTTTCACTTTTTAGTTTGTTCTAATTACAGTGTGTGGTGACATCTGAGGCAGGAAAGCTATGGTCAACATCAACCATAAACTGCCTCCACATTATGTTTTCAAGTCATAGAATCTTGGCCTATGAATTTTATATGGACACACCCTTTTAAACTATTATGGCCAAGAAGCCATGGACAGCAACCTCAGAAGTAGAGAAAGCAGGCCAAGTGGGCAGAGAGGGAAGGTTTACTCTTATCCTTCCACTGTTATAGGAGAGAGCCTGAGACATTTTGTCACAGTTTTCCAATCCAAAATTTGTCTTCATTTCAGCATTTGAAAGCATTATTTGTATTTTACTCATAGAAAGTTTAAAAGATAATTTTCTAGCCAGGTTAAACTATAGCTATGGGGCCTGAATCCAAGCTTTCCAGATCAGTCTTTTAACCACTAAGTTATGCATGTGCTATAGAAGGCAATTATATGCCATCTGCAGCAGCTAAATATGTGAACTGCATTGCTTCTCCTCACCACCCTGAGCCTCAGGCAAGGTATGTGCATGAAAGGGTCACAGGGAGGGCAAAAAAAGACAAGGCCACACAGGGGCCACCAGAAGGTTATAGGCAATCCACTGCAATTATGAAGCCCTGTATAAGTTAAGAACTCAAATTTACCAAACTGCATGTATTCCAATAAAATTTCCTTAGCATTCTATCAATATTTTAGATATTTGAAATTTTGGGGTGCAAACAGGTGAGATGGACAATATAATAAAGTATGCATGCACTATATCATTCCTCTGGAAATGTCATCATACACTTTCCAAAAAGTATCTGTCATTATCATGGCAAAGCTGGTCAGTATATACCAAAATTACTCAGTTGTCTTCATCTGTTTGTCAATCACAGGACAATTTGGATAACGGTTCTCTCTCTCTCTGGCTTTTCTTCGCAAACGAAGATTCAGGAAGGACTCATCCTGCACTTTCTACAAGTGCTGATGATTAAAGAGGCCAATCTGAGATAAACAAGTCCGGTTGCATAAAGCACAGCAGAAGGTCTCCTTGGGTGATGTTTCTGGGTTCTGATTCTTTCTGCGTTGTCATTTCTCTTCAAGGCTTGTTCGGCATGAGTTCTCAAATAAAGCTGCAGCATTGTGGATAGTGTGTCTCCATGCCTCCCAATGTGAGGCCAGGGCAGACCATTGTTGGTGATCAATTTGGCCGAGCCTGAGATGTTGCTTCAGGGAGTCCTTGTATCGCTTTTTGAGAGCGCCCCACTTATGCTGACCCGTGGCGAGTTCACCATAGAGTACTATTTTTGGGTGGCTATGGTCCTCCATCCTAGAAATGTGCCCTGCCCAGCGCAGCTGTGTTCTCAATATAATGGCCTCTTTGCTGGTGTTCCCTGCTTGCTCAAGGACAGCAACATTTGTCACGTAGTCAGTCCAGTGTATATTTAGGATTGTATGTATACAGTGCTGATGAAAATGTTTGAGGAGTCGTAAGTGGTGGCGATAGGTGAGCCATGTTTCGGACCTGTAAAGCAGAACAGAAGGTACAATGGCTCTATACACACTGATTTTTGTGCTTCACCTCAGGTGTTTATTACTCCAGACTCTTTTGTAAAGTCTTCCAAATGCCCTATATGCCTTTGATAATCTGTGATCGATCTCTTTGACAATCTTGGCATCTGAGGAGATGATGCTTCCCAGGTAGGTGAACTGCTGAACGGACTTAAGCACAGATTTGCCTACGGCAATGTGGGAATGGTGGTGTTCATCCTGTGGTGCAGGCTGATAGAGAACTTCCGTTTTCTTCAGGTTGACTTCCAGTCCAAACAGCTCTGCAGCTGTTGCAAAGCAGGATGTTAGGTGCTGCAGAGCTGCTTCTGTGTGGGCAACAAGGGCAGCATCATCAGCAAAGAGCAGCTCACGGACTAGATAGTTTAGAGTCTTAGTGCGAGCCCTCAGACAGCTTAAGTTAAACAAGCTACCGTCAGTACGGTAACGTATATAGATGCCGTCTTCTTCTTCGAGCTCTGCCGTAGCCCTTTGGAGCATCATGCTGAAGAAGACTGTAAATAAAATTGGAGCAAGAACACAACATTGCTTCACTCCATTAGTTATTAGAAAAGGCTCTGAAAGAGCATCGCCATATCTGACTTGACCATGCTGGCCCTCGTGTAGCAAGATAATCATTTTAAGGAATTTGGGGGGACATCCTAGTCTTTCCAGGATCTGCCACAGACCTTTTCTACTCACAGTGTTGAAGGCTTTGGTGAGGTCGACAAATGTTACATAGAGACCCTTGTTCTGCTCTCTACATTTCTCTTGCAGTTGTCTAAAGGCAAATACCATATCTGTAGTACTCCTATTGGCTCTGAAGCCACATTGGCTTCCAGGAAGAAGTTCTTCTGCAATAGCAGGAACTAATCTGTTCAGGAGTATCCTTGCAAGGATTTTTCCAGCAATAGAGAGCAGTGTTATGCCTCGATAGTTTGAGCAATCAGATTTTGCTCCTTTTTTCTTGTACAAGGTGATGATGACTGCATCTCGGAGATCTGATAGCAGTTCCCCTTTTTTCCAGCAATTCACAAGGAGTTCGTGGAGTTTAACATGGAGTACATGACCTCCATGTTTCCAAACTTCAGGTGGGATTCCATCAATCCCAGCTGCCTTGCTGTTTTTCACCTGCTGTATGGCCTTAAGGGTCTCTTCTAAAGTGGGAGGTGTGTCCAATTCATTTTTCATCAGTTTTTGTATCATATGTTGGATAGCTGAGCCTTGGGCCACTTGGATGGCACTAAAGAGACTTTGAAAATATTCAGCCCATCGATTCAGGATGGAGGCTTTATCAGTAATTAATGTACATAACAGATCTAGTGAGCACCTAATCCAGATAGAATTCATTGTTGTATATGCACCCACACTTCCAATGCAGCTTCACCTGATGATGGGACATAAAACAGGGTCTCTGATAAGGTTCTCAAATTACAGGCGGATTCATGCAGGAGAAAGCAATCTTTCAGGTAACCTGGCTTCAAGCTGCTTAGAGATCTATAAATCAAAACCAGCACCTTTAATTAGGTTTAGAAACAAACTGGAAATCAGTGTGATTGGTTCAAAGCTGGAGGACAAATGGCTTCAATATGGTGAGATAGTTTCATCAACCTAAATCCATATTTACTTTTTTAAAAAAATCTCTTGGATATGTCTGAAGCTACACAGGAAAGTCATGCAGTAACAAGTCTGAATATTCATAGTCTCACTTATCAGGCCCAATGACACTTTGAACATGAAGAAGACAGTATTAGGAGTGAAGAGCTTTCTACTAAACTTTGTTATTTTTTATGCTACAGTCTATAAGGTTGACTTAATTCATATCACTTTTACTTATAATTTTTTATGAAAAAGCATTTGACACTGATTAGTTTTGATCTCCTTTAACTAAAGTCTCTCCCTCTCTCTCTGGCTTTTCTTCACAAACGAAGATTCAGAAAGGACTCATCCCGTGCTTTCTACAAGCACGCTGATGACTAAAAAGGCCAATCTGAGATAAATATGTCCAGTTGCAGAAAGCACAGCAGAAGGTCTCCTTGGGTGATGTTTCCAGGTTGTGATTCTTTCTGCATTGTCGTTTCTCTTCAAGACTTGTTTGGCATGAGTTTTCAAATAAGGCTGCAGCATTGTGGATAGTGCGTCTCCATGCCTCCCGATGTGAGGCCAGGGTGGACCATTGTTGGTGATCAATTTGACCAAGCCTGTGATGTTGTTTCGGGAATCCTTGTATTGCTTTTTTGGAGTGCCCCTCTTATGCTGACCCGTCGCAAGTTCACCCTAGAATACTATTTTTGGGAGGTGATGGTCCTCCATCCTAGAAACGTGCCCTGCCCAGCCGTTTTTCTAATGTTATAAAATTGCTTATTCTTTGTGATTTAGGAAGAACAATGGGATCACCATAACATTCTTTCTCTTAGAAGTATCTACACAAAGAGATACACACAACAACAGCTAGAGGTGGTACAATGTAAGAAGGTGTTTTGGCAATACTCTCATTCTCTTGGCAGTTTTGGTACCTTCAGCAGTACAGTACATGCCTAACAAGATAGGCAAGTTCAAATTGTACAATAGGTAAACAAGCCTCAGAGAAAACATGTAGCATGACAAGTTGGAACACTTAGTTAGGCCTCAACAATATGAAGATACTCTGCTTATTTGACTATAAGGCCACTGCATCATATAAAGCATTAAGACCTCAGATTATATCACCCTCTTCCTTCACCCTTATAATTCAACCAATAACAAAGATAATGAATAATCAAATTTATTTTAAAATTATGGGATTCTTGAAGCATGACTTACAACCCCTGTTTTGATATGTCTGTTAGACCTAGAAGCTGGAAATATTATCTTTTTGGACTGTACCTTCCAGAATCCTTCAGCAGGTTCACAGTCCAAGAAAGTAAGTTTTCAAAGATCTGATTAGACTCGTTGCCCATGCTTTGCATCATCTACCCATTATTTCAGCCTTATGCTTTGGTTACCCATGTTCACATACTGTACTGTCCACACTAACTCCTGAAATGTCTTGGTGAGCAGTAAGCAGAACTACTGAAGAAATATGAGCTCATCACGCAAAGTCACCATATGTGCTTTGACCAAGAGTTCCTGAACACATTCTTCCTTCCTCTGAGGTCAACCAATTCACTACTGCCAAGAACATCTGAATGTTTTTGATAACACTTACATTCTCCCACTATGACCACCCATAGGTTGTAGGAAGCTCCCTACGTACATGTGCAAACTGCAACAAACTAGTGTTCTGTCTAAAAGAGACCAGTGAGTTGCTTGTTTTAAGCACAATGTACTCTCTCCATGGTCCATTATTCAGTAGGAACAAGAGAGGTATGGAAGAGACACTTATCATCCAGATCCTTTCCCTCACTTTCAATTTCTGCTTGATGTATCTGTTGTGAACATGTGAAAAATGTAAGTACTGTATTAAAAGAATTGTTCTTGCACTGAGTGGGAGTTGGACTCGATGGCCTAAGGGTCCCTTCCAACTCTGTGGTTCTAACTAAAGGGGCCAGCAATGTGAAATAATTGAGAATTGACCTATTAGCCAAAACAACAACAAGAACAAAGGAAAACAAGGCAGATTAAAATTGGCAAAGATCCTGCATCAAGAGACACAGCCCTCCCCACTCCACTCAGCCATTTCCATGTTGCCAGCATGCCCACCTACATGAAGAGAGCTGGAAGTATCTTCACTCATCCTTCCGACAACACAGAAATGGCTGTGTTCGGGGAGGGGAGAGATGTGCTGCTGAAAAGGTAGGTCTGAGGAAGACTTTTGGTTGCTATATGCACAACAACCATAAAAGTGAATTGCGATGGCATAAGGGAGACTTATGACACTGTAATTACTGAACAGGATGCAGCCATAATTTTTGCAAACTAAATTCTCACACACCAGGATCTTTAAAAAAAAAAAAAAGTTTGCAATATGTGGGGTATTTTCTTATTCTGTGAGAATTCCAGTCTATTTCTGGTTAGATTATGGTTAGGGTCACGCTCAGCTGCACATTTCTTCTATGTATATCTTCCTTGAGAGCCAGCGTGGTGTAGTACAGTATTTTGAGCGTTGGATTATGACACTGGAGACCAGGGTTCAAATCCCTGCTCAATCCGGGAAACCCACTGGGTGACCTTGGGGAAGTCACCTTCTCTCAACCTCAGAGGACAGTAAAAGCAAGCCCCTCTGAACAAATATTGCCAAGAAAACCTGTGATAGGTTCACTTTAGGGTCACCATAAGTTGGAAACAACTTGAAGGCACCCTCCTGCAAGAGGATGGGAAATTTCAGTCAAAGGCACATTTTGTTGCAGAACTCATAAAGAGCTACAATGTACAGATTCTTCAACATTGTCACCTGAACTATTGTAAACAATTTCCCCAAAATGGCTTCCTCTGATGAGTATCTATTCCCCTCGTACAAGTACAATGAACCAATAACCTCCAAAATTCATTTGGCAGGGATTGTCCCAATTAATCCTATGAGTTCCACTTTTTTTATCTGCTTCTAAAATGTCTCAGTTTCCCTCTCCTTCTTCCACTTTCCACATTTGTCCTCAGCTTACTTCAATGGCTGCAAACTGAGTTCAATGTGCAAAAGTAATTTGTATCCCATTAACATAGCAGGGAGGAAAGAAGAGGAAGGGGCAGAGTCTTGCCCTTCCCAGTAGACTCAGGCATAGCAAACTGTTGCAGTATCTCCTATCTTGTGTGTTCTTCCTCTTTAATAACTTTGCCATCTTGACCATACTCTTGATGTTGCTTGACTACACATGTCCCAGTTTTCATCTGTGAAATGTTAGAGGGTATGTGAACCTGTCTTTTTCCTCACTATAAAGCTGATAAGAGAGAGCATAAGTCTCTTCCCCAGATTTGCACTGTACTTCCAAGGAACCTGGAGCAACTCCAAAATACAGTTCAATTGCAAAACCAATCCCCACTCCTCCTTCCAGCTCTAAGTACAAGAAGAATGCTGGTGTTCTTAATGTTAACACTGTCCTCAGAATGCTCTAGAAATGGCAGCAAGGAAGGGCTTTGTTTCTGTAGCAGAGCACATGCTTTGCACACAAGAGGTCTTAAGTTTAATCCCTGGTATCTTCAGTATTACCATTGTGACCTTGTTTACAGAGGTTTAACTCATGCACATGCACCTGAACAATGTGCATTAATGGACTTTAGCCAAAAGCCATATTGCACTATGGTAGGAATTAGGATGACAAGCAAACATACAGACACAGCTTAGAATAACCTAAGGTTTGATTTATATTTTTTTTCAGTTTATTGGGGGGGTGTTTAAAAATCAATTTATATCCTGTCATTTAAGCAAGAGACTGAAAGCAGCCTACTATTAATAGAATACCTACAGTGAAAACATAAAATAAAGCAAATAATGTCAAACAGTAAGAATTGTTTGCCTTTCCCAGTTTATTGTTTACAAGGTTAAACTTATTTACAAGATTTTTAAAATATAGTTGTAAAACACAATTTTAAAAATGCTGCATGCACCTAGTTCAAAGCCACTTCCACAGCAAATAAGGTCCTTTCCAAAGTACCAGCCTGAATGAAAAAGTCTTTACTTTCAAGCTGAATGCTAAACAAGCATGGCCTCCCTTGGTAGAAATTTCCAGAACCTGCCAGTGGTATTTGAAAAAGCTTTAGTTCAACTTTGAACGAAAATGGCAACAGCAGAGGTCACTTCTATAGAAGGGATATTGGGGAAAGAGGATGCTAAGACCAAATAAGGAGAAAGGGGGAAAACAAATAGGGGTAAAGTACAGAGGAAAGAGTCAATCGAGGCTTTGCTAGAATCTACACAACAAACTTGCTTAGACAGTTACAGATAAAAAGGAAAGGAAGCATAATAATAATAATAATAATAATAATAATAATAACAGGAGTCAGAGTGCAAATATTACCTATCCCACAATCTTCCAGGGAGCTCATCGGTGGTACACTTCATGTGTTTTGAACTACAGATCTCATCAGCCCAGCCAGCATGGCTAATTAGGGATTATGGCTCCTCTAGTCCAAACTACCTCAAGGGCATAAAACTGTAAAATCAGGGTAGATAAGTTGTGCTTTTTGAGATGTTGCTAGGTCATTCCTCTCCGTAGATGTTGCTAGGTCATCCTTATCCATAGGTGTTGCTAGGTCATCCCTTCCCTTGGCTGTGCTGGCTAGGACTGATTAGACAACCTCTGGATGGCAACAACCTGTTCTGTGTTCCTGCCAGAGTTTGGGAAAGTACAGTTTTTTGGACTACAATGACCATAATCCCCAGTCAATATAGCTAGTGGTCATGCTGGCTGGGGGTTATGGGATCTGTAGTCCAAACAAGCTTTTAATTACTATGCCCTATCTATATAGATATAATTCTCTTGGGTATGTTGCCTTTCCCAGTGTGCTGATTGGCTGCTCAAGAAACACACACAACCTACACACAACCAATCACCACCCACATGCAAATTTCCTCCCACATCACAATCCACTCAATCTGCATCACCGGCACACAAGGGCCCCACCCTCCTCTCCCTCTCTCAGCCTCTCATCAGTCATGGGCTGCAATGGGATCCAGGCAGTCCACTGGTGGCGGCTGCAGCAGGATAACAGAGTGAGTCACTCTCAGCAATTCCAAGAAAAGTGTGGAGTGCTGAGAAGTGGGATGAGGAATTTAAACCCACCAGCCTACCTTACAGGTTGTTTTGAGGTCTACTGGGCGTTTTGGAGGGAGCTTTTTTAACGGCATATGGTACGCCGGGTCCAGCTAGTAGGACTATATTATAACAAGAGCAAGCCCAGCTCTTCACCAGATCTGAAGCCAGTGAAGTAGAGCCAGGGGGGAAATAACCCCTAATAAGCACCTCCAACCATGGATAAGAATGGTGAGCACAAGTTTTGATAGGCTGCTAAAACCAGTCAAATGATGTACAGTTGTCCCTCCACATTCACGGATTTGGCATTCACGGTATTAAGTATTCATGACTTGAAAATATTCTTTAAAAAATAATAATCCAAAAAGCAAACCTTGATTTTGCCATCTTATATAAGGGACACCATTTTGCTATGCCATTGCATATAATGGGACTTGAGTATTCATGGATTTGGGTATTCGTGGGGGGTCCTGGAACCAAACCCCAGCGAATGTGAAGGGACAACTGTATACATTTACTGTCTCTAGGTCCTGAGCATAGACTTCAGTGGGATAATTCTTTTAACTGCAGATTCTGCTGTTTCTGCAGGATTGTGATCAAGAAGAACTAACCAAAAGAGAGAGAGAGAGAGAGAGAGAGAGAGAGAGAGAGCCAAAACAATACAGGTGGGGCTGAAATTCATGTATTGATTTGAAATAATCAGCCAATTCTTACCATTGCAATCTGCTAATGTTTACAAAACTGTCAAAACAATTTGCAACATGCTATAGAAGCCAACCTGATAATCAACCTGTGATTATTTAATTATTCAGTGTGACATAAAGCCTTTGAACATCATGGTAATGGCACTGGAAACAATTAATGGATATCTTTCTGTCACAAACTGCAGGAACCTGAAGAACTGGAGGTACTGAAGGGAAAACAACTCCTTCTCTGACTCCCATTTGCTGTGAAAGCACCACTGACTAACCTGCAATGTGTAAAACAGAAGCTTTGCTCCTGAATCAGCAGATGCCATTCTTTATATGAGTCCTAGAGCAAATCAAGCCTGAACTCTGCATAGAAGCCAAGATGACTAAACTGAGACTGTTGTACTTTGGCCATATCATGAGAATACATGACTCACTAGATAAGGCAATAATGCTTGGTAAGATAGAAGGCAATACGAAAAGGGGAAGACCGCATTCCAGGTGGATAGACTCAGTCAAGGAAGCCATGTCCCTGAGTCTACAAGACCTGAGATAGCTGTTGACTTGGAGTTTTCTCACTCATAGGTCTGAGAAGTCTTTGACAGCAGTTAACAACAATATGAGAGTAGCCCAAGAGATGCTTCCTAGGCAAGTAAGCAGTCACCATTGAACAAAGTCTGACATGTTGATGCCTACTAACTTCAGTGAGTGTAGATATGCCTCTTCCTGAATATGATTGTGGCCATGATAAGTATGTTGTCTCTTTGTTACACAGCAGGCTGAGGTTCTAATACATAGAAAACCACACTTTTCTTTTCCACCTTGATATATTAGAATAAAGGTAACCTATTCAGGGAACATTATTTTCAGAACTTGACTTCCTGCCAGACGCATAAAGCCTTTCCAAAACTCATGTTTCAGGTAATGCTTTTAGCTTACCTTGAGGGCATGAGAAAGGATGGCATGTGACAAAGGAAAACACTTGTGAAAATCATCCCACTCTTGCACATGTGAAAGTGCCTTCCACTTCCACAAACGCCCACAGGATCCAAGAACACCATTATCTTTTGCCTTTCAAAATTATGCTTCCCCAGTGAGTTTTAACAATTAAAAACATGTTTTTAGCTTTAGTTTGCTTTAATCTACATTGTGAGATGCCTTGGGTCCCAAGTTAGGAGAAAGGTCTCTCTCTGGCTTTTCTTTGCAAGCGAAGATTTAGGAAGGACTCATCCTGCGCTTTCTGCAAGTGCGCTGATGACTAAAAAGGCCAATCCGAGATAAACAAGTCTGGTTGCAGAAAGCACAGCAGAAGGTCTCCTTAGGTGATGCTTCCAGATTGTGATTCGTTCTGCGTTGTTGTTTCTCTTCAAGACTTGTTCGGTGTGAGTTTTCAAATAAGGCTGCAGCATTGTGGATAGTGTGTCTCCATGCTTCCCGATGTGAGGCCAGGGCGGACCATTGTTGGTGATCAATTTGACCAAGCCTGTGATGTTGTTTCAGGGAATCCTTGTATCGCTTTTTTGGAGCACCCCTCTTACGCTGACCCGTGGCGAGTTCACCATAGAGTACTATTTTGGGGAGGTGATGGTCCTCCATCCTAGAAACGTACCCTGCCCAGCGCAGCTGTGTTCTCAATGCTGGTGATCCCTGCTTGCTCAAGGACAGCAACATTCGTCACATAGTCAGTCCAGTGTATATTTAGGATTGTGCGTATACAGCGCTGATGAAAGCGTTCGAGGAGTCGTAAGTGATGGTGATAGGTGACCCATGTTTCAGACCCGTAAAGGAGAATAGACAGTACAATGGCTCTATAAGAACATGGAATAAATAAAATTTTAATTAAGTGTGAAATTCTTAACGTTTTTAGGCATTTTCATGACACTGGTTTAACATGTCTAGTCAATTAACACCTATTAGTATGTAACTGCCTTTCTGCTTCAAAACAATTACATTATAACAAGCTTGTACTGAATTTTACTGTATTCAGTTAGTAATCAACAAAATGAAGGTCTTGACCTTCTTGAAAGATTTTCTTTCATTAAGACTGAACAGAATTGAAAGAAAACCACTGCCAAGACCCTACAAAACAGTCCAAGCATCATTTCCTTGTCATGCCACTCAAATTCTTTAAACATTTTACTGTAACTGTGGCTGACAACAACACACCATGCTAACTGGGGGATTCTGAGAGTTCCGGTCCAAACCAATCACATTTCCAAGCACTAAAAAAGTTCTTGTCTGTGAAGGTAACACCATTGTTCTCAAGATGTGTGATAGAATGGCCAAGGATAAGCATATCAAGGAAATACAAGGACTCAGTTTCTCCATGTGTTTAGACTGAGGCAGGATTCATTTCAATTTAAGTTAATTCCTTAAACAACCACATGGGTATCTAAACTCTGGATAAGAATCAGAATATAACTAAAAAACAACACATTCAAAGATTGAGTACAGTACTGGTTTCATTCATGCATTGCTATAGTTTCCATCCATTAGCTACTTCAGTTGTAAGTTCACCACACTATTATATGGAGGCAGAAAGACCACAAATTGTGCTGCAAATGGAAGAAAACTCTTTCTAAAAGCAAGCATTCAAGACAGCACAAATGAGGCAAGCTGGACAGAGCATTCCCATCCTTCTCCATCTTCCTGGTACTTGGATGTTTCTCTATGAAATGTCACATCAGTAGCTGTCCGCATCGCCACCACAAAAAACTAATACTGTATAACAATAATACTGTATAGCAATGAAAGATTCATTAATTTCTTGACTTGAAGACTTGTTCTTCCTCTAGGTATACAAGCATATGTCGTCTCATGGATTCGGTGAGTAGCTACTTTTTCCACTGATCAGAGGAGGGAGAGTTGTCCCTCTACAACAGGGATAAGCAACTTGAGCTACATTTCCCATTATTCACTGGCTGATGGGAGTTGCAATCCACAAAAGCTGGATGATTGTTATCTGCCAACCCCTGCTCTGCATTCTTAGGTCTCTTCTGTTATGGGTTTATGTTCTTCCTGATTTCATATCCAAAGTTCAACATTTATACATATTACATTTTCCCATGCTTCTTTATCAATGCTAATATATCAATATATATTTCCGTAATACAGAAGGGTCTGAACTGACTGATCAGAGCTACAACAAAGACAGATACTGTATGCACTTTAGGGTTTAAGAGCCATTCCTTATCTTTTGAACTCAAGATGCAGCAATTCCAAGAAGCTAGCACTGATTTTCCAATATTGAGCAATTGCTTCTCTACACTTTTGCCCCGCCTTTTAAAAATCTGTGGAGACGCAAATGTTGTAAAGCCATAAGAGATATGGGCATTAAATTTTAATGACTTTCATCTTATACCGTAAATTATTCAACAATGCAGTTTCTTTCAGCAGATTATAATAAGAGCAGATGGTAATCTATAACTCAGTGACATGGTATGAAAACTGTGACCCTTACCAAACTTCACTGCACTAAATCCAGAGCCAAAGTTTTAACTCTGTCTTAAGTGAGGATCTGCAGATCTGTTCATCTAATGAGGGAATAAGAAGAAACAAAATAGAGCTAGTGAAAAGGCTACCTACTTATTCAAATTTCAGTTATGAATTATTACATCCATCCACATGTTGAAAAGTCCTTTAAATCTCAGATAGTCACAGTAAAACAAATGCAAACATATTATCAGGGCCTTTTAATATAGATATTCAAAATTTTAAAAATATATAACATATTTTATCCACACCTGAGAAATTTAGAAGACACTGAGATGTTTCGCCAGATGCAAAATAGACTGAGTGCTTCATTTCAGTTTGCAGAGAAACGTTGGAAGATTCCTCTAAGACAGTGATGGTGAACCTATGACACGCGTGTCAGCACTGACACGCGTAGCCATTTCTGATGACACGTGGCTGTAGGCCTCCCCCCCCTGCAACCTCCCCCCTTCCTAAAGTGGTGATCGGGGCTTCGAAGCCCCGGTCGCCACTTTCCTCCAGCCCCCCTCCCTCCTTAAAATGGCAATCAGGGCTTCGAAGCCCCGGTCACCGCTTTCCTCCACCACCACCCCTCCCGAAAGTGGCGATCAGGGCTTTGAAGCCCCGGTCACCACTTTCCTCCCCCCTCCCACCCTCCCTAAAGTGGCGATTGGGGCTTTGAAGCCCCGGTCCCACTTTCTTCCCCCCTCCCACACTCCCCAAAGTGGGAATCCACGGATATGCAGAACCGCAAATGTGAAACCCACAAGTGTGGAGGGACAACTGTAGTCACAAATGTTTCATCCTCCCCTATTAGACACTCTGTGCCAGAGGTCTGTAGGCCAAAACAACAGAAGTCCGGCACAGAGTGTCTAGTTCTGGGACTTCCAGAACTTAAGCTGAGATCTTTGCCCTCACTTCTGCCAGCAGAGATAATGTTTTTTCCTCAAAGTGACACACCACCTGAGTTATGCTCAGTTTTTTGGTGAAGTTTGACACACCAAGCTCAAAAGGTTGCCCATCACTGCTCTAAGATGTTTGGTGCCTATCCCTGGAAATCCACAACCATTATCACTATCCACTGCCTACATTATCCACTATCAAGTTGCTAGAAACCTTTTCAAAGGATCTGTTACATTTTAACGGAGGTAAAATTCTCAAAGAATCATGAAGTTTCAACAGTGTCCATGCAAAAGAAAATATTTACAACACTTATGGGTATCTTAATTTTTTCAGCCCAAACCTCAATATGAAAAAGGCCATGGGGCTACATTCCAGTGGTAAGTGAGGCCAAAGGCAAAGTGAGTATGGCCACCAGTGGACACGGCCACCAAATATGACTGTCTCGGCAGGGATCAATCATTCAAAAATCACTGAACTCATCCAAAAAAAAATTGAAGTTCTTCACATGCCTCCATCCAACCCAACAAAGCTCTCTGCATGCATACCCTGATCTAACAAAACACTTTACAGCCATGCAAGCAACAAATATCCAACTAAAGGCTGGATATATAACATGGGTTAGAGCTCATTTTAGGGCCTATTCCATGGAGATTTTCGGACAGCTAAAATCAGCCTCTTCCTGCGCAAGCAGCCCCCGGAATAGTAACGAGGCTGCTTCGCGGCAAGGGTCCATTTTGGACTATGGCATTTCTCTCTCGGCGGCGTCCGTGACTGTTGCGGCCAGCATTGGAGGCGGCCGCGCTGTTTTTTTTACTCACGGACAACTTCTGAGTCCCTGTTGGTTCTGCTGAACCTCTTTATTGTTTGGGCCATCTATCGTAACATAGGACTTGGGGGCACCATTTGTGGCAGTTCTGTATCTATTTGGCTGAAAAATTCTGAAAAGCTGGTGCTGTGTGAGACGACTGTGTTAACATATGTGTTATTATATAGGGTTCCTCAGAACCCAATAGTGTCCTCTCTAATTTTTGCTAGTTTTAGACAGTGGAACTCTTAATATAGAATAGGGTTAAATGTGACCACATGACAAACTGGATGGGTTTGTGAGAGAGCTGTTCTGTATTACAATAAGTTTTATTGCTATGCATGTCCACTGCCAGTTCATCAAGGCCCCAGTTACACATTGCAGATGGTATTCCCCCACTCCCCAAATGCAATCACAGCTTCTCATACACACACAGATGGAATTTCAACTAAAGGTACCAAATGTCGAAAGGAACCATGGAATTTGGGCAAAAAGCTCAGTGAAAATATCTGCATAATATGCAGCTGTTGTGAAGAAGCTGTTGTTGGAGAGCAAGAGGATTTTTTTAACTGCCAATATTGTAAAGGCTTTATACAAATCCATCAACTGCACCCAGAACACTTCAAGTATGTATAGTTTTAGTTACCACACCTACTATAAAAGTGAAATGCAGAAAATAGCAACCTAAATGATCCAAAGGCTGGAGCAATATCCCTAAACTTTAGGTTTTTTAGCTAAGGAAAACAGAGACTAAGACAGAGACATAGCAAAAGTGTATAAAAATCAGCATGGCTTGGAAAAGTAGATGGGGAAATTTTTTCTCCCTCTTTCATAATACCAAACCACAAGATCATTCAGAGAAACTGAACAGAGCTTCAGGACAGACAAAAGGAAGTACTTCCTTGCACACCACATAGTTAAACTGAATTATTCAGTCCTACAAACTGCAGTGGTAACTATCAACTAGGGCAGTTTTGAAAGGGGATTAAACAAATTCATAGAGGATAACACTTCGAATGAATATTAGTCATGGAGGCAAATATTGCCTCCAGTATCAGAAGTAGCTTGCCTCTCTGTACAAGCTGCTAGGAGACATGAGTGAGATGAGTTGTTGCACTCATTTCTGGTTGTGAACTTCCACTAGGTGACTGGTTAGCCACTGTGACAACAGAATGCTGACCTGATAGGCCATTGGGCTGATCCAGCAGAATCTTCTTCTGTTTCATGTACTTATGGGAACACAGTAGGGTCCTATCTATACGAGGGGGGAAATGTGGATTGATGCACACTAACGCAAATTCGAAGCAGCTTCTATTTGTCTTAATGGTTTTCTGGCAAAATTACAGGCATGCAAAGCTTTTTTGCTTTTGCTGTCCCAGTGGGCATGCCTGCGAATCAAGATGGTGGGCATGAGTGAATTACTCATGTTTTTATTGTCACCAGTTGCTGCTGCCAAATTCCACCTAAATAATTTTTTTTTTTTAAAGGCTGCTTTGTTGCCTGAGTGCACAGTCGCTAAAGTGGAAATCAAAGATGGCAGTTCTGGGTGCTTGCCTTCTTAGCAAGCTCTTTTCCCCACCCATGTCTAACCAATCAGCTTCTACTCCACTCTTTTGCAAATGCAAATGAATGTGAATCCAATTGTCCAAATGAGCAACAATGCACATTCTCTACAAGATTTTTAAAAAATACGGGAAAAGCCATGAAGGCTTTCCCGGTGGAGTTTATGGTGGATTTGGCCCCCCTTCTAAATACTGCAATGTGGAATGCAATGAGGACAGGTAGGATTCCAAGTGAATTCTATGAGGATTATTTTTACTGTTAAGACGACCCCCAGCAATTACAGAACAGTTATCTTTGAGAAACAGCTTTATTATCATCTGAATTATGGTACTTCCCAAAATGCCAATATAAGGTGCTACCCTGCCCTTCAAAAGAGGCATTAGAGGCCTACATTAGCATGGTTCACTAACTTTTACTAGTCACTGATATGGTGCAATGCAGTTTCCAGCCACCACATATCAAAACCTAAGTTTCATCAATGTTTTAAAAACAATTGTTTTTGGAACATGGGCTAGATTCCAGAATAATCTGATATGCACACAACTAGATTGCTACGCCCTCTGAAGACAAGGAGACAGGAGCTTGGGTGTGTCTGAGAATGAGGTGAAAACCCAACTGACTTAGTCACTGCCTCTGCTTTGTGAAGTTCTGGGGATCACACATCCTTAACAATCCCCTTTACCTCAACTGCCCGGCTCCACAGAAATTTCTCATGATTCACTTTTGCCTCCATATCACTTCCTCTTCTTATCATCAGCCTCTTCATGGGCAATGGAGCATAGCCTCTACACCTGATCCAGTCACTGCTCAAGATCAGCCCTCACATGCTTGCTGCCTCAGCTTCTGAATGCAGTCTGCATTCCTGCTGGCTTTCTTGCCCTCAAGCACACTTCAAAGATGTCCTTCCAGGCCAGTTTCATGGAAACCTTTTATTTAAAAATATTTCTGTCTGGATTTACTGCTCATCAAGAACTTTCACAACACTTAAACAAGAAACAAAAGAAACAAACAGGGAGGGAATCAAACACAAAACATGAGCCACAATAAAATAAGTAATACTGTATAATCAATTCTCACTTAGCAAAAGTAAAACTGTGTTAAGACAATCCAAAGGAACTCTTCCCATGGAAGAGAATTCTGGCACCTAGGTGCCACTGCCAACAAGTCCAAATCCTGTGTGGTAAACTGCCACACATCAGATGAGAGCACAGTGAAGGAGATTCAATGACAGATTAAGAGAGAAGATAGTTTAGTATCATTTGCCTTAGCTTGGCAACCTTTTTATTTTATTAGTGTGTGTGTGTGTGCACAAGCGCACTTGTGCCTTCAAATTGCCTGTCGATTTATGGCAACCCCATGAATTTTATAGGGTTTTCTTAAGTAACCATTATTTATAGGTATAATGAAATACCTTCATCTGAAATACAGCTGGCATATATAGCACCTGGTATTCATTGGTGATCTCCCATCCAGGTACTAACCAGGGCTGACCCAGCTTTGCTTCCAAGATCAGATGGAATCTGGTGCCTTTAGGGTATTTAGTTTTTTATTAGGCCTCCCATGAAAAAGTCCCAGCCCATGGGCCAGTGTGTGGAGGTTCTTCACCTGGCCTGTCAACTTTTTCTCCAGGCCCTGCCTCCTCTCCCAGGCTCCACACTCTCTCCACAACAAAACATTTTATCTCAGATGAGCAGCTGACGAGAGATAAGATCTTCTCCCCAGTGGAAACATTATTTTCAATCAGTAGCTGATTGAAGATAATATTCTCCCTGCTTAGAACTAAGCACTAAGAATGCAAAATGTTTCCCCCTCCAGCTCGAAAGCCCTGTAAAGGGAAACGACTGGGGGAGGAGCGGTGGCTGGGCTTGGTCCGCAGTCAGGGGGCGAGCGTGCTGGATGGCCGGCTGATGAAGTGCGACCGGTGCCTGGGCTGTCTCTCCAGCCATCAGGGTCGGAGAAGGGTTGGGTGGACGGGCTCCCGTGGCAGGCGAAGGCCCCCCCTGCCATAGACCCGCTAAACTCAGTATTGCTGGCTGTGCAAGCCCCGCCGCTAGGACGCCAAAGCCTCCTTCGCTACCAGCTCTTTAACCCAAGCCGCTAAGTTCGTGGGAGGATCTGGCGAGCTTGGCCCTGATCCCAGGGGTCCTGCATTACTCACGGTTACCTCCATCTGCATTGCTGGAGGATCCGTGCCAGCCAAATGAATGAGGGGCTTCCCTTCGACCCATGTTCGAAATCACCTCCTCTGCCGAGGGGCTTGCATCATTGGCTGCTTCCTGGCTGTTTCCCAGCACAATGGGCTGAGGTGCAGGCAGGGGATGTACATCAGTCGATGTGAGGGGCTTCTCCCCCTGATTCGACAGGGAATCCATCCCTTCACGGAGGTCTTGCCCTCCTTTCAGGATTCCTGCTTCAAGGTTCCCGTGGGAAAATTCTTTCCTCTTCCTATTGTTCTCGCGGCCACGTGGCCACAACGGAGCAGCTAACAAATGCGACCACCAGGAGTGGTAGGCAGGAAACAACTGGGCAGAGGTGGGTCGCTCCTCCCAAGATGACCTCAGAGGAAGGGGCCTTACCAAAGGTCCTTTTGTTACCTGCCTACCAGGAGTGAATGGGCGGAGCTAACCCGGTGATCTACAGGATGCTCCGATATCTCTCCACTGGGAAAGTAAAAGTGATGGGGAAAGGGAGGGACGGATAGCTTAGATAGAATTTCTGGGTGGGTAAATGTTATGGATCAGTGGGTGTGAATGTTTTGTGACACAGCAGAGTGGCCATACCCACTTTGGGTTCTGGACATGCTCACTGCTGGCTTGCCCCCTGAGAGGCTTCTTGGGCAAAGTCCAGGCCTCAGGTCAAAAAGGTTCCTTACACCAGGATCAGACCTGGGAAGTTTGGCTTGTTGCTAATTTTTGCTAATTTTGCCACATTTCCAAGCTCTTTAGAACACAAAGCCTAAAAAGGCCAACAAGCATTCAGGGGGACAAAATGGGCATCCCTGTTACAAAAACTCATATTGAAGACACTGAACTAAATTTTACACCAAACAGAAGGGGGGAAACCCACAAATCTAACCCAATGTTTTTTTTAAAAAAAATTGATTGTACAATTCATGATTGTGGAATACCAGATCATAATAAAAGCACTTTTTATTATTAGTTCATTAAAGCTACATCTGAGACACAATGGAAGGCTCACAGAAAACAGATGGTCAACAAGAACTCTCACACAACCCATATACCCCACCTGTTTTAAAGCATTTAGAATCTTGATTTTCACAGAAAGACACGAAAATGTGTCTGTGGCTGTTCTAACCATCAAACAGGCCCTTAAGCTCATTTCCAGCAAAAACCGACAAGCTCTGGAACACCTACATGCCTTTTGAAAACTCTATAGCTACCAGGTTGGAAACTGTAGCTAACAGATTTTGCTTTAAGAAGTCTGAAAATTTAGGCCTAAACCACACGTGTAATTTTGTTTTTGTTTTGCATTTCAAAAAAACACACACACCCCAAACATAATTAATTAGGACTTTTTCAGATGGGCTTTTTAATCCACGGCAGGCACGGAACAGGGTTGAGAAAGGGTTTCCTTTTCAGATGATGTCGTCCCCGTCCTGTGCTGCCCCCGTGCTAATTCCATGATATTGTATTCATGGGGGAAAGTCGTGAATAGACCAGGTGTTCCATTTCTGTCACAGAATCACGGGTGGTCTGAATGTCACCCCATTCTTCTCCCATTGTGCTGGCACAATGCCAGCCACAGGGGGAGGTCAGTGCCAACGACTTCCGGTCGAGATTGGGACATCAAGATATGTGGCACCCTTCCCCGCCCCCCGGGTTACTTGGGATTTTTTAAATCTGTTTTTGTGCTTGGTGTACTTTTACATTCTTTTTTTTTTTTAATTATTTTTAAATTTCCTGTGCGATTGTTCTCTCATGAGAATGGGTGGGATTTGCATTCCGGGTCATAAATGCAGCTTTACAATGGCTGCATTTACTCCCAGCAAGCTGAGGGGAGTGGTAGCTGTCTCTATTTTGGGAAAAGGTAGGTGTCTAAAAGTTTTTTATTTATTTCATTGCAGTGGGGTGGGAGGGTGGTTAGTGAGTCAGAAACGGGGTAAAAGTCCCTGTCTGAAAAAGTCTTTAGTTACAATTTCAATTGAGCCCCACTACTTAATTACCATTATAGTTAAAGTTACATTAGCAATACTTGCTATATAAAAAACAGAAATGGTTACTTTTCAGTTGACTAAGTTTTTTTTTTTTTTTTTTTTTAAGAACAGAACTGGTCTTGGTATAAAACACACCCAGGTAAGAGGAATGTAAAGAAATTCTGAAATTCCTTGTTCTTGAGAAGATAGGATGGTTCAATACACCAAGGGAGTTTGTTGGTAGTTTGTTGACTCCCATACGATTTTTCTCCATCAATGCAAGAAGGGCTGTAAAAATCCAGTCCCAAAATTATACCTCTTAAGTAGCAAAGACACATGTACATACATACAGAAAGAAAGAAACAAAAATAAAACAGTTACACCAAAAATGGACTGATGTTTCTCCTTTTTGTGTAACTTAGTTGTGCCTTAATTACTTGGAGGGATTAATGACAAGTAATGTGTTATTTGCAACTAAATAGTTCCAAGCAATGCCTCAAATACTCTTTGGTGCACAGTCTATTGGTAAATATTTGTTGTTATTATGTGCCTTCAAGTCATTTCTGACTTTATGGCAACCCTAAAGCAAACCTATCATGGGATTTTCTTGGCAAGATTTGTTCAGGGGGGGGGGTTGCCCTGGTTGTCCTCTGAGGCTGAGAGTGTGTGACTTGCCCAAGGTTACTCAGTGCATTTGCATAGCCAAGCAGGGATTTGAATCCTGGTCTCCAGGCTCATAGTCTAATGCTTCTAAATCTTATTAAGCTGTACTATTGCACTGCTTCCTATAAGTATTTGGGAATTTTCATGAGGGAAATCTGTAATGTTTTTAGGCTTAATAGGATGTGTAGAGGTTGGGTTTTGTTTTCCACTAGTAGGAAAAACACTTTATAGAGATCTCTATGCCAGTGGCTCTTAACCTTTTTTGCATCATGGACCCAGGTAAGAATCTGATGGAAGCTATGGATGCTGCAAAAATGCATGTAAACATACTCACAGTTTTGTATACTATTTTTTATATTGCACTGAAAATTTATTTATTTCACACAGAGTAGTTTGGAATGAAAACATCACAACAAACACATGAAAAGATTAAATTTTACGTTAAAATTCAGTATGACAGAAAAAAATCAAAGAGAAAACAAACAAAAGAAAAAATAAGCTTATGTACCCAGTTTAGAAATCACAGATTCCAGGTTAAGAACCCCTGTACTATGCTTTATTACCTGTTCTCCTTTTCCTATGGCTAAGCTAACTAACTTTACTCTGGCTAGAACAGAACTATTTTGGTCTGTAAAAAATTCAACTGTTCTGTTAAAATAAAAGTGAAGATTCAAATTTGAATCTTGTTCTTCAAAGGGAATTGAGGCTTTTTTGCCACCTTGGTACAGCAACAGGGTGAAGCTCCAAATCCTGGTAAGTTATTTATCCTTACACTGAACCACAAGTTACTATTCTACAAACAAGCCTCTGACTTGCACATTCCCATTCTCTGCTCTCCTTTACTCGCATGATCACAAGCAGGTGATTAGTAGCTTCCATTTGGATTTTAGATTAAACACAGTTTAGTTTATTTTTCAAACCCTAAACTGTGATTAATCTCAACTATGGTTAGCTAAAACAAGCCAGCTTCATCAACTCTGTTGAATTTCATCACAGCTTGTCTGAGCTCAGACAACAACCTGTGTTTAATATACTGTACAATGGAAGTGAATGCTCCCAAAGCCTCCTCATAGCTACAGTGGATGGTCAGGGCAGGGATTGTGTGAACCAAGGAGCTTTCTTTTGCTTGCTCTTGTGACTTTCAATAATGGCAGCACAACAGTGGGGAATTCTGGCTCCTCAGATGAATTCTGGCTCCTCAGATGTCTTGTACTATAACATCCACAATCCCACTACTGGGATTATACTATATTGTACTATAACATCCACAATCCCACACTGGAGATCAATGGAAGTTGTATGCCAAAATATCTTGAGGCCCAAACTTCCCCACCCAGAGCTTAGTGTTATGTCCAAACCCACTCAGTATGTGTATATTGAAAAGCTGTGTCATCAATCACATTTTCATGGGATGCCCACATGCCAAGAAATATAAAAAAAAATGAGCATTAGTCTGCACACAAATCATTTCCTAGATATAAATGCTTTCTTCATAGGAAATGTATATGTTTTAAACAGGTCATGGTGCACAATGGAACAAGACTCAACCTGTAGTACTGCAAGAAAATGCTTGTAAATCGCAATTCAGCTAGTAACTACTATTTTGAAGTAAAATTTCTTCTCCTGCCGTTTTAAAAGCAGACTTCCAGATGAAAAATAAAATAAAATAAAATAAAATAAATAAAATAAAATAAAATAAATGGCAGAGCAATGATCAGGCTGTCCCTTACAAAATAAGTCCCGTCATCATATAATTAAGACTTTCATAATATAGATGCACAAAGGGACAAGCTCACTGTTTCCCAATTTTGGAATGCTTAACCATACAATTAGTCAGCTCTGTACACTTTTCACAATGCAATGTAGTTTCCTCTTTCTTAAAAAAAAATAGCTTCTTAAACATACATTTTAAATGAAAGGAGAAAACAATATTCTTGTCAAAGAAGAGCCTCTGTCCTCAGGGTTTCTACATGAAGTGTCTCACAAGCAAGACTTGGGAGATTTTCACATGGCAAAAATATCCCCCAGAGAAATTGGGACAGAAATATTTCTGTCCCGGAAGCAGTGCCACAGTTCGCACTCCCACTTCCCTCTCCCAATATGCCGTCGTCCTCACACTGGGTTTTTTCTTCCCCCTTCCGTAATATTTTATTAACGGCGAACTCCCGTTATATTTCTGTCCCGATTTCTCCGGGGGATATTTTTGCCATGTGTAAATCTCCAAACTGTCTGAAAACAGTTTTCAGAACTATTATTGGCAGACAGTCAAAGTCTAACTTATGTTCCAGAGTCTTAGCCATTCAGCCAGAGCTAAGAAACCTTAGTTAATAGATTAAAGCTCCAAGGATCCCCCAGCCAACATGATCACTAGCCATGCTAGCTAAAGGAATTTTGAAACTGTCGTTCATCAAGGTTGCCTGCCTGAATACCCTAAAAGGCACCAGATCCCATCTGGTCTTGGTTGCTAAACAGGGTCAAACCTTGTTAGTACTTGGATGGGAAACTGCCAATGAATACCAGACTATATTTCAAAGGAAAAAACTAGCAAAACCATCTCTGATGATTTCTTCCCCAACAAAACCTGATGAAATTCATGTGGTCGCCATAAATTGATAGGCAACTTGAAGGCACATACACACAAACACACAGCTCATTCAGGTAACGCTTCCACGTTGTTTCCATATGCAGATTTAATCTATTAAAATTTCTCACAATTAATTCCTTTTCAAAAATTAGAAATGCATAGTTTTACATGGCCAACATTCTGCAAAATACTTGTAAACATACTGGGTGCATGAGAGAAGGCCCCACAATACTTCCAAGATCTCTCCATCCCAAATTGCATTTTGGACAGAAATATCTATACATTTCATGAAATATGAATGAGAGATCTATGCATTTATAGATGCCATCTCTAGCACACTGACAATTAATGTGGTACAGTGCTCAATGCGCTGGGCTGGAACACAGAAGATCTAGATTCTAGTTCTCACCAAGCCATTAAATTCACAGGGCAACCTTGGGGCAGTCACAGCTCCTCGACCTGGCCTGATCTACCTTGAAGGTTTGTTGCAAGGATAAAGAGGGAAGGAGAAGCATGCATGTCGCCTTGAGCTCAATGGAACAAAGGTGGGATAGAAAAGTAAATAATGAATCAAATTTAATAAATAGTAAGTAGTAAGAATGAAGTAAGAGTCTCCAGCATCCCAAGCATCTTGCTTTTGATCACCTGCAGGATGTATCTGTCATGTGTCTCCCAACTGTCACCATTCACTCAAAGCTTGAAATACAAATAATGACACAAGACTAGAAGGGGACTTGAACAGCACTCATACCTGTGCTAAACATGAAAGCCTGGGATTAGCTAATGGCCTTCCACAAGGCTGTTCTGAGAACACACCCAACAGAAGACAGCAAAGCACTTTCTACATTACAAGTGCTACATACACATAATAATCTGCAATACTGATATATGTGATGACTTGAGAGTTTTCTTATTTACAGGTTCTTGCAGGCAGCTTGTCATTTAAGAAACTGCCCCCGAGGAAAGCTGCTGAACTACACTTAGTTCTTTTGAGTTAAGCATTACTGGGGGGAGGGGGAACCACTTTCAGTTCTTAAGAGGAATGTCAACAGAAGAGCTTCACAGGTTTGACAAGTTAGCAAAAGGTACATTCCTACAAAGCCAAGGTAAAAGCTATGGTGGCGGCAGCGTTTTATTCATTTATATCCTACCTAATGGGACTCAAGGTGACTAACAATATACTTAAAACAATAAAAATTAAAAACTATACAAAAGCACTATTAAAAGTATAAATTTAAGATTTAAAAAGCAATTAAACCATTTATAAAGTTATAACAACATACATTAAAAATATTTAAATTCATTAAAAGACTATACAGTATACAAATCTTAACAATAGCACAGGAACTTAAAGGTCTAATTTGCATAGAGGTAACTTCCCACAGCCCCCACCCTACAGGGATGGAGCACCTGCAATGCTCCAGATGTTTATTGGATTCCGAATCCCATCAGCCCAGTCCAGAATGGCCTATGGTCTGGGATGGTGGAAGTTTGACCATAGGAATATCTGGAAGGCCATAGGTTCCTCTGAAATAAAACAAATTCACCAGTCTGATCTTTTCTCTACATGGATATCACACAGTTTTTGTTGTTGTCATTTGGAAGAGCAAACATCAAATAAGTGCTCACTTGCCGTCTGAACTGATACAACCCCCAAAGAAACCAGATTTGCTGTCACAATAAAAATTAAGCCAGTGTTATATTTTGGTAGTTTGGTTGAGTTTTCTTTAAAAAAATTCTTTACTTTGGGTTGTTTACACTTTCCTGTATTCCCATTTCTAATTACAATTTCATTTTTCTTGCAGCCCCAGTCCCACACTGCTGGGAAACAGTCAGGATGAAGTCAGCTGTCTCACAGGACATGTAGGCAGGGCCTGCTTTTCTGTCGCCCTGTTGGAGCAACTTACATTATTTCAGATCCCTCCCAAATAATATCACCATGCAATCAGAAGGTGAAGTGAGGAAAATAGAATAAGCAAGATATTTAGTCTTTCCTGTCTGTATGAGTAAGTTTCTAGGGAAGTCCTCATTGGCCCTTAGCTTGTCTATATGAGGCAATAAAATGTGGATTGATGAGCATTAGTGCCAATTCACAGCAGCTTTCATTCGTCTCAATGATTTCTTGGCAAGATCGCAGGCATGCAAAGCTATCTGCGTTCGTTGTTCAGACGGACATGTCTGCAAATCAAGATGGCGGGTGCGAGTTAATTACTCGTGTTTTATTGTCACCAGCTGCTGCTGCTGAACAGTATTTTTTTTAAAAAAAAGCGTATCTAAGGTGCAGAAGTGTGATATTCCTCTTAAATAATTTTTTTTTAATGGGGGAAGGCTATGTTGTTGCCTCAGCACACAATCGCTATGGCAAAAATCTAACATGGCAGTTTTGGCACTTGCCCTGTTAGCAAGCTCTGCCCCCTGAGCATGTCCAGCCAACCAGTTTTCCACCTCTGCTTTTATCGGGAATGCACATCAAAGTGAATCGGTTGATCCAATGAGTAGGAATGTGCATTCCCTGTTGATCTTCTTTTAAAATATGAGGAAAGCTGCAAAGGCTTTTCCTGTGAAGTTTTTGACATTTTTGGCTCCTCTCCCTCTGAATATGGCAGATTGATGAGTGATCTCATTAAGACAAATCATATTCTCCTTGAATTCTATGAGGAACATTTTCGTCATATAAACAACCCCAAAATAAGAATTTATAAAATGAGCTATAGAATGAAAAAGATGATGGAACAAACAACAAAATGAAAAAAAAAAATACCAAGTAATATTTGGGGATACAGATTATTCTGAACTGAAGGGTCATCTAAACAAAATGGTTTTCACTAAATAAATCTGAAGGCAATAATAGAGCAGCAATAACAAAATCTGGAGCCAACAAGAAAGACCTAGTGTGTATGTGTGTATATACTCATGTGTACATTGGAAAATGTATGCCAAAAAACTGATAACGCCCCCGCAAAAAAACTGGGTCGACATACATGGGTTAATATGGTACTCCTGCTTGAAAAAATAGCAGTGGTGGCAGCTATGGGATTTCTCTGCCACAGTGGGGAGAGTAGAAGGGGTCCTAAAAGAAGTTCCAACTCCCTCACTCTCCCCACCATGCAGAGCAAGGCAATCCTAAAGAGCCACTGTCACAGGGAGAGGGGAGGGTTATCACTTCGTTTACAGGAGGCTCTACCTGAACAGACTACAGCAAAAGCTTAGTCCATCTGGAGACAGCCTCCTGTAAAAAAAGTGCTGACCTCCTGTCTCTGCCTTGGCAAGGAAATCTTTGGGATTTTCCTGCTGAGGGGGTAGGGGGGTCCAGTGCTTCTTTGGGATTTCCCTGTCAAGGTGAGGGTGGTGTGGTGGCACTTCTTTTACAGAAGGCTTTGGCGAGATGGATTAAACTCTTCCCATAATCTATCCAGGGATAGCCTCCTGTAAAAGAAGTGCTGACCCCTCCCTCCCCACCATGGCAGGGAAATCATGAGGAAGCACCAACTCCCCACATTTTCCCTGCCTCATCAGGAAAATCCCAAAGATTTCCCTGCCCGGGGTGGTGGTGGTAGCATGATGCTGTCCCCAGACAGATTATAGCAAGTCATACCAAAGCAAACATCACAAAAAGCCTTCATGTTTGCAAGTGACCAAGTGCTGGAGGTGATACAGCAACAAATTTGCCACAGAGCCCAACACATCTTACTGCTATTGTAGAAAGCAGCCACTCCCACCTCTTCTTCTGTTTCAGAAAAGGAATGTTGTGATGGCAGTGAACATGTCCCCAAACCAGGACTGGAAAAGATGGAGGATTTGGTGAGAGGGATGGAGGGTGTTCTTCAATGGCAATGGCAACAGCATGTTAAATACAATGTCAAGCAAACATCCTCCTTCTGAAACAGTAGCTGGGAAACCTCCCCCAATCCTCTGGGTCACCCTGCGCACAAAAGTATAACAATAAACTGCAACAGCAGCAAGAGAATGGCTTAATGATTAAAGTAAAAAGTGGGTTGTGTCATTTGTGGGAAAATTCTATTAATATTATTACCGTTGTTCTTCAGGAACTAGAAAAATGGGACTGGAACCATGGCAGGGAAATCCCAAAGAAGCTCTGACTCTCCCCACTCTTATTCCCTCAGCAGGGAAATCCTGAAGAACCCCAAATCCATAATTTTGTCCCCAAAACATGCCCTTGACATATACATGAAGTTGACTTAGAGGAGATTTTCACATGGGCTATATATCTTGTGGCAGGAACAGAACAGGGTCGGGAAAGGTTTACCCTTTCGGACGACGTTGACCCTGTTCTGTCCTGCATCCATCCTGTTCCCGTGACTGTTCCTGAACAATGTAATTATGATTTTTCCTCATGAATAGACTTCCCATTCCATAGCTATCATGCAATCATGGGTGTGCGAACAGGAGCCCCGTTCCTCTTCCGAAATGACAGTCATAGAGGGGAGGTCTGTTCCAAGCACTTCCTGGTATGATCTGGATATCCAGGTAAGTGGTACCCTTTATTTTACACTCCCTGTTTTGATTGTGTGATTTAACGTGTGTTTTTGTGCTTGGTGAACTGATTTTATGTTTGGGGAGTTTTATTTTTTAAATTTACCACCCGGCCGTTATCACGCGATAACGTGATAACGTTTCAGATGGCCGGTTGTAAAATCAGCCTTACGACAGCTGCATTTATGGCCGGCCAGCGAGGGGAGGGGGAGCTTGTTCCTGCTACGGAATTAAGGTAAATGTGTGAAAGATTTACGTTATTCCGTGGCAGGAACGGGAGAAGAGGTGGCAGGGCAGTAACGGGGCATTTTGGCCCCGTGTGAAAATCTCCATACTTGAGTATATGCAATAACCTACGACAGACAAAGGAACAATAACAAATGTTACATGATCACATTGCTTTTTCAGAGTGACTGGAGCAATACCAGGCCAACACTGTTTTCCAGACTTCAGTGGATGAATCTCTGTTTACATACCACTTTACAGAGGGCAAGCACACCTGCTCCAATGGTATGAAGACAGCAAGAGATATTATTAGTAATTCTGCCCAGTATTTTTCAGCAACTATTTAAAGATACAGTATATTTTTTAAAGTGCTTCATGTACACAACATGCTTCCACCGAGTGCTTATTCAGGCTAGGTTCCTAGTAGGCAGACTATATCAGCCTGAACAGTATTTAAAGGAGTGGAGAAAAACATGTTAAGTTTGTTTTTCTAACATACTTTAAGTAAACTGATTTTTCATCTCTAAGAAAGTTAAGATGTGTTAAAGGTTTGAATGCTTAGAGGTTGACTTTAATGCTCTATAAAATAATTGTGGGGTAGGGAGGAATGCACAACAGGTCAGACATCTGCCCAATAGCTTCAAAAGCTCTTCCTCTCACTCCTTAAAGCACTGCACTAAAACTGCATATAAGAAATACATCAGACATACCATCTTTAATCCAGATGAAATCCTTTCTTCACACTTACAGACATCAAATAAAAAGAGTCTGAAGTTACAGCTTTCCAGATACACAAGGAAGTGCACTTTACAAAAAGAAGTATTTCTTTTCATGCGTAAATATTTCAAGATGGATGTGCTGTTCTTCACCACTATTCTCTTTATTTATTAATAAATGTAGTGTTTTTAAATGGTTTAAATGTCTTTTTAATGTATAATTAATTTAATTCATATTTTAATTTGTTGTTCTTGTTTGATATAAAGTTGACTTTGACTTATGGCAACACTCCGAATGAGAGACCTCCAAGATACCCAGTCAGCAACTTCTCTACTCAGGTCTTGCAAACTCAGGGCAGTGGCTTCCTTGATTGAGTCTCGCCACCTGTAATGTGGTCCTCCTGTTTTCCTCATGAGTTATGTCCTCTTATGATATGTCCGAAGTACAAGAGCCCCAGTTTAGTTATCCTGGCTTCTAGCGAGAGTTCATCTTGATTTGCTCTCAGACCCATTTATTTGTCTTTCTAGCAGTCCATGTTATCCATAGAACTCTTCTACAGCATCATGTATATAATTTATTGCATTTTTATTTGAATCTTTTTAAGTTATGTTCAAAGCTGCCTTCCACTACAACACTGGGAGAAAGGCAGTGTACAAAACAATTCAAATATATCGATATGTATTTTCAATTGGGATAACACAGGCATACCTCACTAACAAGGCCTCAGATAAAAAAACCTCCTTTTAACAAAGTCTTTTTAGGTCTGCGTCCTGTGGAATCCTGGGATTTATAGTTTACTGAGGCACTGAAGCCCTCCTGACGGAGAATTCTAAACACCTCCTGAAACTATACATCTCAGAATTCCAGAGGATGGACCCGTGCATGCTAAAATGGCATTGATGTGTTATAACCATGAAAGAGTGAAGGGGTGGAGACATGGTTGGCTGGGAAAGCCCAGAGATTTGTCCCCAGGGCTGAATGTTCCCCTCCCACCTCCAGTCACTTAATAGATACCGTAAATACAGGTGCACCTCGGTTAACAAAGTGGATTATGTTCTTGGGCATTACTTCATTAACAGAAAATTTGATGTGTATGCAGAAATAACATGGAAACACTAGGGATAAGTTCCTCCACCACACAAAAATAACAGTTCAATGTGTTTCAGAAACCCCTTTATTTAAAACTAACAATAAGTGCATGTGAAATGAAACAATAAGCCTTATATAATAGATAAGCCTTGCATAAGTTTAAAAAACTGAACCTTCTGGAGACTACTTGAAAGCTTTGTCCAAAATGCATCTAGGGATGCTTGCTTGCTTGCTTGCTTGCTTGCTTGCTTGCTTTCACTAGCCGCCACCTTCCATTTCAGTTTTAACACACTGATGGCAACATCAAGCAGTGACCTGAATTCATGAATGGTTATCATAGACTGAACTTAATTTTCACCTTCCACACAATGCTTTCAGTGGAGGCAATTCACACCTTCAGCTGCCAACTACGGAATGAGGAGGAATCTAGTAGAATCCATGAAGAATCCAGTAGAATCCATGAAGATGTTAGCCATGCCCATATAGTCACATGTGCAACAACAACCCACATGGAAACCAACATCATACCTTAAACAATACAGACATCACTTAGTGCTCCTTCGTATAAAAAACATACAGATGGAACATCATCTGCAATGTCCATTGCCTCAACATGACTGGGCAGTGCTTCAGAAACCTGGTAATGCACAACAGCATCACTATTCCCATGTTAAGGAATCTGCTATCTCACCAAACAAGAATCAGTTTCATGCAAATTAAAATGTCAGATCTACTGCAACCTATTAAAATATTTACACAGGAGAACCAGTAGGGTACTATAAAAAGAAAAAACATGTTCTTGTCTGTAGATTCCCCCCCCCCAACTCATCTCCTATTTGTAATCTAAACATATCTATCCCAAGGGCAAAGCTTCTTTCCAATGAACTGCATACATCCAGGGAAGGGAAGGAGGGAGGTGTGCCTCTCAAATATCACTGGAATGGTACAAGTAATCCTGTTGCAAAAACCTGCCATCAAAAATTACCCTTATGTTTAGAAAAGGGTAGAGATCAGATGACATGAATCCAGACAAACACGATTATTCAAAATAATCTGACCTAAACTCACAATGCACACTGCCTCTACATATATATATGCTGGACTAGAACAATCACAGTCAGACAGCACCCTAGGAGAATGAAGAACCAAAAAAAGCAGAACAGCAAATCCAAAGCAAGCATCATACCACCCTATAATTATCTACATACGATGAAAGTAGGCAATCTTTTCACTTATGAATCTCCCCAAGCATTAAGACACTGCTCAAGCATTAAGTCACTGCCCAAGCTTTAAGACACTTTTTCAGGACATCCCCCAAATACATAGATATGGTAGGTGATAACCACAGTGATGGGGGCTTTTCAGTGGGAGCAGACTTTGCCTTTATTTAAGGAAAACCAATCCCAGAAAGTTCTACATGGGGCCTTCTTTGTTCAGGTAACAAATTAAGCTCTTTATGTTTTCAGTGAACCATGAACTTGTTTTTATTCCCTCAAAAAAACTGAACATACTTTCATTTTCCATATTGTCTGGTGTTTTATTCCTCTTATTATTAACACCACCTTCATTCTCTTGATCTGCTGCTATTCAGTCTGGTCCTTATTTGGGCTTTGTTTTCAATACAGTGTTCATCTGAATTTTTTAAAAAAGTTTAGATATAATTAGCTGATGTACTGGCTGTACAATTTGAACATTTCATTAGAAATTTTAAACAATTACTTTAAAACACTTTAAAATGTATTTGTTGTTTAAACTGTACTCTCCAGATATACGTATTTGAATACACTGCCATGATAGCTGGGGTGATGGAGATTGCAGAGTAAACAGCTGGAAAGGACCAGGTTGTGGAAGGCTAATTAAAAATAAAATGAAGGGCATAAGGCATTAAGAGCTAAAGATACAGTTCTACTGAAGCAAGGCAAATGGAAAACTTGACAACGGTGATTGTCACCTTCCCCCCCAAAAAAATTCAAATTCAAATTTAGGTAATTTGCATCAGAAAATGGAATATATTCTAGCAGCCTTTTCAAGCTATAACTCCCAGCACTCCTGACCAGTGGCCATGCTACATAAGGCAGAGGGATGTTGCAGGGGAAGACCAAAGTGGGAAAATCTAACTTAGCAAAATAATCTAATTTATCTTGGACTTAAAACAACAACAACAAAAAACAGCATTTGGTGTTCAAAATGTTTTGTTTTGTTTTTTTAAGTATCCCATGTTACTTTTTGGTCTCCATACTTCATAAGTATTTGACTGTAAATATTTGAGGAAAAAAATGCTTAATGTTATTATGCAGAATTATAAAACTCGAATACCTGTTAACATATTAAATAACAATAGCATTTACTTCCCTTACATTGATTACATTTAAGGGAGAAAAGAAAAGGCACTGAAAACTTTTAATGCACTTGTCAATTTCAGCAACCCAAATAACTGTTTGCAACATATCACCAGTCGATCATCTGTTTCAACACAATTCAAATCTCTTCTACTGAAGCTGTTGGGACTGCTTCAGTTTCTCTGTTGCTACTTGTCGGTCCCATCTCAGGTAATCAATTTTAATGGACTGTTTCAAAATTCTGTATTTATTATGCTTGCCCTTGCTTACAAATCAATGTCATCTGTGCATTCTTTCACAGTCTTGCTAGAGATAATCAACTTGAAAACATGAATTACATACAACTCTTTCAGCCTTACTTAATACAGGTTGATTATCCCTTATCTGAAATACTTGGGACCAGAAGTGTTCCATATTTCAGATTTTGGCATATCTTAGAGATGGCACCCAAGTCTAAACATGAAATTCATTTTTGATTTTATATACACCTTCTACATATAGCCTGAAGGTAATTTTATACACAATCTTTTAATAAGTTTGCTCATGAAATCAATTTTGTGTACACTGAACCATCAGAAAACAAAGGTGTCACTATCTCAGCCACCTATGTGGACAATTTTGGATTTTGGAGTACTGTATTTCAGATTTTGGAATTCCGGATAAGGGATACTCAACTACTATATTATCAACTGGCATCCATTCATTAGTACTAATGACCATATGAAGCAATGTTTTCCAAAGAAATGTAAAGCACCATCCCCCCCCCAAAAAAATATCTCTTTTTACAAAAACTGTCCATAGAAAATTTTCCAGTCTATTTGCTTTCTAAAGAGCTAACTGCCACATGGGAGGAGTAAGAAAGGGATGCCACCCAGGCCATAGGTTCCACATCCCTGGCCTGGGTGGCATCCCGTTAGTGAACTTCTGGGCTCTCCTCTAGCCATTAAGCCTGATTAAGTGAAGCACCAGGGAATACCAGGTATTGCAAGCAATTAAGCCTGATTAAGTGAAGCACCAGGGAATACCAGGTACTGTAGGCTATATTCTGAGAAAGGCAATGACAAAGTAATCTCTGAGTGTTTTTTGCCTGAGAGAACTCTATGAAATTCATGGGGTCACCATAAGTCAACAGGTAACTTGAAGGCACATACTACAACTACTAGACTAAAGCCATCTACTGCTTTAGTGCAAAAGGCTGATTTAGCTAAAGTGCAGAACAAATTTTAGCCTTGGTATTTTCGAAAAGAAAAGGGTAAATTTAGCAAACCTTCATAATGGTCAGATGTTCCTTGAAAACTCACGTGACTTGTAAATCCCCTTCGGTTACCTTCTTGTTCACAAATATCTGAGGTAGGGCACACCTGGCTGTACTGAATAGGCTTGGGGTACAAGTTACCCTATTTTGAAATTAGGCCCTCTTTCCCTACTTGGCTACAACAACAAAAAGGGAAAGGGGAGGAACTAGCCACAGGTATGCAGCCATCAGTAGTATATGAGTAAAAGAGAAATGGTGCATCGGGAATCTGTGATATGAGAAGGCTGCTGCCTTCTCACAGCATTTCAAGATGAGATGTCCATCACTGCTTGAGCCACATGATGCTCTTCAAAGAGTGGGCCAGATGACAGCAGCCAAGATTTCATAGAAACCTAAGAAAGAAAGGCACAGGAAGGCTGCTACAGTTGGCTGAAAAACAAATTGTTATAACCCTAAACATATTTTCAACACACAGAGAGACACAGAGAGAAAACAAACCCAGTTTAGAAGCTAGAAGGTCAGCAGTGGTATCGGAGTTATCTTGTGCTTCGCACTTCTCTAGGGCAGAAGCTGTAGTGTGTGCTCAAAGCACAGAGCTCCATGCCTTTAGGGAACATGCTCATTCCCTTCAGGCTAAAGATAGATGACCTGGAGAAGCCACAAAAAAGCAAAAAGGTATGCTGAGAAAAACTCCACAGACACATGAGAAAATACCTATGCTGATAGGGCTTCTGTGTTACAGAAAATGATAATCTTGGTGCGTAATGAGAAAAAGAAAACTGCTTAATGTATTGGGTTATTAACTGATCGCCTCTTCCATGAGAGGGAGGGGTATGCTTGGTGCTGATGGTGTGAAGAAAGATAAGCTAGTATCTCCAATTGTTTTGGACTAGAATCCCCTTAGGCCCCAGCCAATATGATAAATGATGTGAATTATGGGAAATGAGTTCCAAAACATCCAGAAGGCACTAGGATGCCCAGTAACTATCCTGTAATACAGCATTTAATCATTAGGAGAGATTAGTAAATAATGGCAACATTGGCCATACAGACCATTTGCCTACCTGTAATAAAGGTGGAAAACCTTTTTCAGCATGTTTTAGACCTGCAAGTGACCAGACCTCAGGCTTGCAGAATCTACTTTGTTTAAAAGACAGACATTTAGAATTCAAGTATTCTAGGCCAAGGAACTTGGTTTGAGTAACTGAATAAATGAAACTTATTATCCTTGTACACAAAACTCTTGTTTATCCTAACTCCTAAGCTGTCTTCATTTTGGTAATATAATTTAGAGTGGGAGAGGAGTCATTTTGTTGCTGCTCTTGTTGGAAATCAGAAATTCTTGCCAGTCTACTACAAGTCACTCCAAGATCCATGAATACCCTCTGTTTACCCTTGGTTTAGACTGCATAAGGGGAGGGGGAAGGATTGTTTTACATATTGGCATCAAGAGCACTGGAACTACTGTTCAGGAATGTAACAGCAATGCTCAGTAGGATGCTGAAATCCAGTCTTCAAGGCAGCATTTTCCTGTCACACACAGGAGAAGCCACACAGGCAGAACTGCGAGGTATCAAAGCATGGGTAACAGTATTTTGGAAAGGGGGGTTAATTTTGTCAGGGAGACATTTTGTCCTGAACTGACTCCAAACTGATGGTGCTTGATATCTAAGATCTTGTACAACACTTTAAATCACTTCTGGAGAAGAGCTGAGATCCATCCAGTTTGGGCTACTTTTCCAGGGCCACTGAGCAAAAAAGGATAGCATCCAATAAACTAGAAAAGTCAAGAGGAATTAAAAATTCTCCACAGAATCCAGTGAGCGAAAATATTAGATCCTCCCTCAAATTACTGGAGACATATTCCTACCCCCAACCAAAATCAAATAATCAATAAAAAAGACTGTTGCAACAAGTAAATTCACCTACGTTTATATTTACTAGAGAAATGTATATCAGATTGCAATCTGATATACCGTATATTCCGGCGTATAAGACGACTTTAGAGCACTCAAAAGTGCCCTCCAAAATTGACAGTCGTCCTATACGCCGGATACACTTTGCTTCGCCCACCTGCCTATCTCCTGCCTCTTCGCAAATGGAGCGAAGAGGCAGGAGATGGGGCAGGGGGGTGAAGCAAAGTGTTTTGAAGATCATTCGCCCCCCTCCTCTGCCTTCTCCCCCTTTGGGGAGCAACGGAAGACAGAGGAGGGGGGCGAACATTGCGGTTTGCCGCAGCCGCCGCTGGATCGCTTCTGCAGCGGCCGAGGCAAACCCGCGATTCGCCCCCTCTCCCCACTTTCCTGGAAGGTGGGGAGAAGGGGCGAACGTGCCCGGTTTGGCCGCACAGCCTCCGGATTCCCCTCTTGCGCTCTCTCCTGGAAGGGAGCGCAGGAGGGGCATGCAGAGGCTGCGCGGCCAAACCCGCGATTCGCCCCTTCTCCCCACCTTCCTGGAAGGTGGGGAGAAGGGGCGAACATGCCCCGTTTGGCCGCACAGCCTGCGGATCCCCCTCCTGCGCTCTCTCCTGGAAGGGAGCGCAGGAGGGGCATGCGGAGGCTGCGCGGCCAAACCCACGATTCGCCCCTTCTCCCCACCTGAAGGTGGGGAGAAGGGGCGAACGTGCCCCTTTTGGGCGCAAAGCCTCCGCATCCTCCTCCTGCGCTCCCTCCTGGAAGGGAGCGCAGGAGGGGCATGCGGGGGCTATGCGTTGGAAGAGGGGGGTCGTCTTATAGGGCAAATATATCACAAACTCTGCATTTTACCTTAAAAATTTGGGGGTCTTCTTATACGCCGGGTCGTCTTATACGCCGGAATATACGGTATATTTCTAAAGGCCTGTGCTTTAGAACAATGAGCCAGAGGGCTGACTAAAGTAAAAACAGCCCCAGGCTTGATCTTAAACAATGAGTCTGATCTGAAGCGAAATGTGAGTGTTGCTTAACTGTGTGGTAACAAGGACCAAAGGACCAAAATGTTATCAAATTAAGCATACAGTAGGCCCTCAGTATCCGCTGGGGTTTGGTTCTAGGATACCAAAATCCATGGATACTCAAGTCCCATTATATAAAATGGCATAGTAAAATGGTGTCCCTTATATAAAATCCTGAATAGCAAGGTCTGGGAATATTTGGGGGGAGGAGATATTTTCAAGCCATGGTTGGTTCCATCAGTGGATAAAGAATCCATGGATATGGAGAGCCAACTGTATATGTAAATGGAAAGTTGCCCTGGAAGTGCATATTTAACTTCAAAAGGGAAAACTTCTAAAATAAATAAATATGGGGATTAGTTTCAGCAGAGAGAGTCAAATGCCACCAAGACTCAATGAAACTATTTAAAAATGAGACTAGAAGTCCAAACAGCATGTATGTCCCCAATAAGAAAAGTTATGGAAGAGTCCAAAAGGATGCCAATTACTGGGGAGAATTGAAGAAGATATAAAGCTTCCTGCAAAAAAAGGTGAAAGTCTTCAGCAAATGAGGAAAGTTCAAAGTTCTAACCCTGACAAAGAGGCTTGGCAGCACCTTGCTATATACATTAAAATCCCAATATAATTTATATAGCTAAATTATAGCTAAATATAGCTAAAGTGGGAAACCAGCTAAGGAGGCATGTGTGGTATCTAAAAATGCTATGCCTTTTTTGCTGGAAGCTGTTTGGCAGTGATTATGTACTCAGCCAATCCCTTTTTGTGGTTGATGCTGGCTTGCAAATATGAAGCAAAATGGAAACCATAGAAAACCCAGCATCAGAAAAGCAACACTCCTATCCCACAGATCTAGTCTTGTCCTCATGGTACAGGGCATAAAGAAAGGGAGTACACAACTTCCCTCCACCACCACAAGTCTTCACAAGGATATACTGTATCTCTCTTAAGTTTACATAACAGAAGCTTGAGCAACCCGTCTATTGATTCCACTAAGAATATATTATTCACATCAGCCATTCCAGCGAGCTTCCTCAAACAGAAAGAGTGGCAATGCAACAGCTGAATCCCAAACAGCCTAGTAAATTAACCTGGAAAATTCTGAATTTGGAGATTTACATGCCATCTTGCTGCTGGTTTCGTTGAGCAAAATTTACTCAAGAGAAGCTGTAGCAACACGCCACGTGAATTCTTCAACCAGGAGCCTCCTCAAAAGTAGGACAGGCAGAGGCGCTGAATCAGGCTAAATACAAACACAATAATACTTATCCTATATTCAGTTCACTTCTCTCTGCAACTCTGGGCCTTAAAGTAGGTCACTGAGGGCCAGAAAAACAATACTTATAAGCTAAGCACAAAAGGAACCCATACAACAAATTTAAAGAAATTGAAAGGAAAACAATAAAAAGTCTTCATGCAGTGGTGATTCTACTGTAAGGATGTTAAGACAAATAAAGTATGGCACCAATAAGTATAACAAGCTTGATGTCAAGGTCTGCTACCCAGCATTTCCAGAAAAAATTACTTTGGACTGCTACCCTGAGCATCCCCTGCCATAACTCAAGTAACTTTTCCAAACTCTGGTTAGAACCAAGACTGAAGCACAAGCCAGTATGCAACAACCACTAGGAAGACCTTTTGTGAAATTTATCTTCACACTGCCTGCCATGGACTGTTTCTTTCCAATATAAAGGACAGATATTGTAGAAAACTGGACATTTTGCACCACAGTGAAGCAAGCAGACAGATCTCTGCCAGGAAAGCCCTATTTAAAAACCTATACTGGTTTGCTTCTCAGCACAAATGCTTCAGTAGAGGAATAAAAGGGGAAAGGGGACTATATGTTGGTTAAATTATCAATTATCCCATTTTATTATACAAGTAGCTTCCAGTTGCTGAACCCAGCAAAACCTTGACCCTCTTCTATAAAAAGAGGAGCACAAGACCACCCTTATCCAGTGGAATCCTTCTCTGGGGATAATTAGAAAGGGAATGAAAAAAAAACACACCTGTTAATATCATACTGGAGTCAGTGTGGCATCGTTGTTTGCATATTCATCCTGGACTTTGGATAAGCATGGCTCAAATTCCTACTCAGCCATGAAACATTGGTGATCATGGGCCAGTAACCTTCTATCAGCCTAAGAGGAAGGCAATGGCAAGCCTCCTCTGAATAAATATTGCCAAGAAAACCCTCTGGAGTGGGTTGCCATAAATCAAAGTCAACCTAAAGGCACATAGCAATAATAATAATAATAATATATTGTACTGCGCTTACAGAAATCTATTGTACATCCAGAATTGGAATGTGTACAGGTCTGAAAAAGGATATAGCAGAGCTGGGGAAAGTGCAGAAAGGACAACCAAAAGGGCTGGAGGTAAAGGTAGATGTGATGGATGTCAGATCAAGGGACTGGGCATGTTACATTGTAAGATTATGACTAGGCTGTTCAGGATATAAAAGAGGCAAGGAAGGGTGACATGATCAAGCTATATAAAACTATGCAGAGGAAGTAGATATGCTGAGACTTTTTTCCCTCATACATAATACTAGAAACAGGGGTCACCTACTGAAGCTGAACAGTGAAAGAATCAGGACAGATAAAAGGAAGTACTGTACTTCTTCATACAGCACATACGTAGTTAAAACAGTTGAATTTATTGCCACAAAAAGGAGTTATGCCTGCCAACTTGGGCAACTTCAAAAGGGGACTGCACAAATTTATGGAAGACATCGATGGCTACTAGTGGGGATGGATGTGTATTTCCTCCAGTACCATAGGTAATCTGCTTCTGTGTATCTGTTGCTGGGTGCCATAGGCAGAAGGAGGCTATTGCATTCATGCCTGGCATTCATGCCTGGCTGGTGGATTTTCTGTTTGCAACTGGCTGGCCACAGTGTGAACTGAATGCTGAACTAGAGCAGCCGCTGGGCTGATCCAGCAGGGTTCTTCTTTCATATGTAGGTTTTATTAACTTCTCTCTCTCCCATCCCCATATAATCAATCAGTGTGCTAGTCCTTTCTGACAGAAGAATAAAAATTCAAGGAATAAATCCTTTACACATTATAATAAAAAGTTGCCTAAGAAATTCAGTATTTGCACATTCAAATAAAGTAGATTAACACCCCCCACCAAGCTAATATGTAGGCCAAAACATCACCATTCACAAACTTTTGCATTTCCACAGGTGTGTAGACTAAGTGCTATCTCAAAACCCATATGAAAATACATTTCTAAATGCATATTTTCAGAGACTACAACTTTAGAAAGGCATAACTATGCAGAGAATATATTAAATGTATATGTGAATATATATTTAAATGCAAATATGTGTAGTAGTTTTTTTTTAAATGGCAGATTATAAGGAAGCAAGGTGGGACAAACAAAGCAGTCCAAATAGAGACAAATACAGCCGTGTGAAAAAAGAATGTACACCTCTCTGAATTCTATGGTTTTACATATCAGGACATAATAACAACCATCTGTTCCTCAGTAGGTCTTAAAACTGGGTAAATACAACCTCAGATGAACAACAATACATGACACATTACACCGTGTCATGATTTATTCAACAAAAATAAAGCCAAAATGGAGAAGCCATGTGTGAAAAACTAAATACACCTTATGGTTCAACAGCATGTAGAACCACCTTTGGCAACAATAACTTGAAGTAATAATTTTCTGTATTACTTTATCAGTCTCTCACATCACTGTGGAGGAATTTTGGCCCGCTCTTCTTTACGTTGCTTCAGTTCATTGAGGTCTGTGGGCATTTGTTTATGCACAGCTCTCTTAAGGTCCCACCATAGCATTTCAATCGGGTTGAGATCTGGACTTTGACTGGGCCATTGCAATGCCTTGCTTCTTTTCTTTTTCAACCATTCTATTGCAGATTCACTGGTGTGCTTGAGATTATTGTCCTCTTGCATGACCCAATTTCGGCCAAGTTTTAGCTTTGACACAGTCATTTCCTCCATGTTTCTGCTGGTAATTAAGTGCCAAGCACATAGGATTCTCCCAAACTGTTTGGTAACAAGAATTATTATTTGAAAGTGCTATCCTAAATTAACAATCTGACACCTTCAATGCTTCTGCAAGTCAAGCTGCAACCCTATTTGGCAATAGCTCATGTCTAGTAATCAGTCAAGACAGTCAAAGCTTGCTATAAAGTTTAACCATATAAACTATTTCAAGCCCAGTTCTACCTATTTCAAGACACTACCTCATACTGTCAAAAATGAGACATAACCCCAGAACCACTTCAGTCTCTGCAAGGATCAAGGCACCAAACAGACCTTAAGGCAAGAACAAGGAGTGCTCTGTATTCCTATTTCTTCTAAGATTAAACTATAAAGTAGATAACAGCATAATTATTTTATTTTATTTTATTCCTGCACCACTGCACCATCAAGGGCACAATCCCAGGGCATTGTAACATAAAGGCTATAAAAATATAAAATGTAAAAGTCAAATAGAGACGCAAATATCCCAAGTCTAGGAAAAGAGTGAAAGACAATGTTTTGATTAACCAGAGATGTCAATAGGCAAGGAAAGAGGCACTGATTAATCAGTTACATGAACAAAGGTTTTTGTCAAGGGAGGGGGGCAATTAAACAAAATCCCAGTTTTGTTTTATTTACTATTTGTTTAATTCATATCCCCTCTTCATCCCAGCAGGAGACCTAAGGCAGTTTACAACAAAGTTAAAAGAAGATGAAACTAAAAACCTGGTGACACAAAACTTACCAAAACAATTAAATTAGCTATCATGCAAAAATGCCCATAATTTGAAGCAGTATAAAATCATTTAGCTGAACAATACCTTTATTAAGGTCAGCCAACATGCCCCCCAAACTAGCACACTTTTTGTTTTGGCACTGTTCAACAGTGGATTTGAGCATCGTTTAAACAAAAAGTTCATAAACTGCTAATTTTAGGACAATACAACAAAATAGACAAAAGAGCAATATTTTTATTAGCCAACCAAAATGGACAAAATACATCATGTAGGCTTTCAAAGCTCCACTGGCTTCTTCAGCAGGCAATGCTTTGAAATCATACAGAAGAAAAGTGACAATAGAGTCACAGGCCTACATTTTGTATCAGATGTTGTTTCTGTTGTATTTCAGTTGTTCTGGAAGGATCTCAATGAAGGCAAGGCTACTCACCCTTTCTTGGCCATGTGGGGACTAGGGACAAATAAAATTTCAACTCCATTAGCAACAGTAAAGTAACTTCTCTTGAGAACCAGGTTGTCCCTGTCCTTTGTGAAGCTAACTGCTCCTTAAGGCCAAAACAACACTACACAAATAATCCAATTTGAAACTGGATTATTTGCCATGGTTCCTTCCTATGGAATGCAGGGACTTTATTAAGTCTTTAGCCTTCTCTGCCAAAGAGTGCTGGTGCCTCAACAAACTACAAATCCCAGGATTCCATAGGAAGGAGCCATAGCAAATAATCCAGTTTCAATCAGGATTATTAGTGTAGTGTGGATTTGGCCTTATAGGCAGAGAACACTGAATTGCTCATGAAGTCCCTGTACTGTCACATCTGGAAAAAACTTTTAGGTGCTATATAGGTAAAACTTGCCAATTGTTTAGGACAGTTGCTCATATAGAACTACTTGAATGTCACAATTATTCTGACACAAATTGACTATTCCTCCAGATATAAGACTGACTGATTTGTCTAATTCTAGAAATCAAAGTCTGCTAAACAATGGAAGCAGATGTAAAGTGTTGTCTCTATTGTTTCTTTAAGGATAGTCTTATTTAGATAACTTTTTAAAAGACAGAAACTGACATGTAGTTCCGTGAGGTATTTTGCCTGAAGGAATCAGAGAACAGACCCACTCTGAATTTGGATGGGACCAAGATCAGCACAGGGCACTAAATTACCTAAATCCCAGAGTAACAAGAACAGATACTGTATACAGTTTCTACAGAAACAATTACAGATGGCTACAATGTATGCTGCACTGAGATGTTTATATGTGTAACTTGGCATATACATTTTAAATAAATAAATAAAATCATCAATATCTGTAAGAATCAATGTCAGACAGCATTTATTTTCTCACCACTCCACAATTCCAATATTCTGTGGACGGATGAATCAAGGAAGGGATATTAAGGAAAGAATATGCTTCCCCCCCCCCCTGCAACCCTCTGATTTTCAAAGAACTGCTGACAGCAGATCTGGATCTCCAGAAAGGTCTCTAGGTGGTCTGCAAGAGCAAGGATTTCTGAGTTGTGACTGTTTAACAATATCTGCAGCAAAAATACCCCCTTATAAGCAGGAGTGAATTTTTGTATGGAAGACTTGTGAACTCTGAGTATGACAGCTTTTTTAAACAAATCTTTAAACTTGTGCACATCTCTTTTGCAATTGGCACCTTTCTTCTAGTAAAAGATGAGAAATCCTACAGGCCTAAGCTCTGTCCACTCCTGATCTGTATGGTAGACCTATCTTCCAGCAACCTAAATCACTTCTTTTCTAGCATGCAGGTCATTCTCCCATACACATGTGGATGTTGAGAGAGTGGCAAAGCCTGCTGCATATTTAAATCCCATGTGCACAACACGCTGGGAAGTCATGATGCCCACTATACACATGCACAATTCACTGGGAAGTCCCAACATGCGGTAGTCTGCGGGCCCATCTACAGGAGGGGGGAAAATCCCAAATACCCCATATTATTGGCATCTCGCAGCAGCGACCAAACCAAACACTTTTTCTGGCCTTGGAAGCCCCCATAAGTCTTGCATTCCTGATGCCACCGCGAGTGATTTACTGCTGCCAGGTTTTTTTAAAAAAAGTCATCCCAAGGTACACTGGTGCAATAGAGCGATTATCCAGGAAAGCAAAACAGAAAATATTGATCCTTTTAATCGCTTTAGTGAGTGATCACTAAGGCAAAAATCCAACATGGTGGCAGTGGGCACTTGCCCTCCTAGCAAGCCCCGCCCCTGCTCTCACCCAGCCAATCAGCTTTGTGCTTCCCTTCAAGTTTTTCATTACTCTATAGTCCAAACAAGCAAAAATGTGCACCAGCCTTGCAGTTTGTGAAAAAATACATGGAAATCTGCGAAGGCTTTTACCCCAGGTGTTTTGTTTTGTTTTGGTTTTGGTTTTTTTGCCATTTTGGGTCCTCCTCCTTCTGAATAGTGTGGATTGGTGCGGGATCCTGTTTAGACTGGTGGGATTCCCAGCAAATTCCATGAGGGCTATTTTCACTGTTTAGACGGGCCCTCTGTGTGCACATACACATTCAACTAAAATAGCACAGATAATTGTCACATGTGACGGCGATCTGTATGTAGCTTTACACGTTGCTCACTTCCTACACAACAGTTCTTTCCATGGAGGAAAAACAGGTATCTACAAAACACTCCTTGGTTCTCTTTTCTCGACAGCACAAATTCTTTATGGATTGCACAGTTGTACTGTTTAACCCTTGGTGTTTTAAGAACAAGACTACTGTATTTCTAGGTTCCAAAAGGAACTTCCAACTTGGAGGGGAAGAAAAAAAAGAATTGGAGAACTCAACATTAAACCAACCACTCTGCAAATCAACCATTTACAGAGACATTTCGCATACTCAGGAATGAACCACCCCGTCGCGTCTTGAGTGACTTTTGAGACATGTCTTCATTTTCAACAGAAAAGGAAAAAAAATAATAATACAGACATGCCCCGGGAGAAGCTAACGGAAAACTTTGCAGCAGCAGAAGCAGCAACAGCAGCCACCACCCCGCCTTTCGTCTGCGAGGGGCAATAAACCTGGCGATCGAGTTGGCGTCGGTTCAGGGCCTTTTGGAAATCGCTGGAAGGAGAACTGCGCACTTGGCACTTTTGCAAAGTACTCAGGAGCCCGAGTTGCTCCGCGACGCCCCAACACCTTCGTGCAAAAGGGGAGGCTTCCCAGGAGAGAAACTTTCCCTCCACAAGCCCAGGTTTTGGGGAGTGTGGGGGGGGAGAGGCGAGACTAAAAGGGTTCAAACGGACTGAACAAAAAATTTAAAAAGTAGGGAGGGGGACACCAAGAGAGAGAAAGGGGAAAGAGGAAGCAAGACCAAGATTAAGAAAGGAATGAGGAGGGAAAACACTCTCATATCCAGGAAGAAGGAACGCCAAGGGCAAGAGGCACCCTGCAAAGCAGAACAATCCGCGGAGGAAAAGGAGGGGGGGAGAGAAACAGGGGTGGGTAAAAGGTGAGGGGGGTGGGTGGTCGCCACACTTACGTAGCGCTTCAACTTCTTCTCCGGCGGCGACTTTCGGAGCCAGCCCGAGCAGACCACCTCTCCGCCGCTCATGGCTGCGCCCTCAGCCCCTCACGCTGAGGCGGATTCTTCTGCTCAGGGCAGCTGTATGGCGCGGCTGGGCCGACGAAGAGACGACCCAGGGAAGAAAAACACAACACACACACACACCGCCCTCCTGCCTGCTTGCCCGCCTGCCTCTCCAGCGGTTCCTCTGGGGGAAGGGAAGGGAAGGGAAAGAAGAGGAGAGGGAGGAGGAGACGACCGGGAAGGGAGCGAGAGAGAAAGAGGGAGGGACGGACGGAGGGGGGGGCGTGTATGTATATATATATATGTGTGTGTGTGTGTGTGTGTGTGCGCGCGCGCGCTCAAGGCAGAGCCAGGCGGAGTGCCCAGGTCGGTCAAGACGAGAAACCTCTGCCCACTTTCCTCCTCTCTCTTTCCTCCTCCTCCTCCTAGTCGAGGAAAGGCAGAAAGAAGGGGGCCCCACCCGGGCGGCCACCGCAACTTTCAGCGACTCCAATCCAGCTGCTGCCAGGAGTAGGGAAAAGCCCAGTGTCGGGAAAGCCGCCCTCTCCCTCCCTCCCTCCCTGGCTAGCTGGCTTGGCTCTCCTGCAAGAGCCGGAGCCTCCTCGTTCCCGTCTTCCTCCTCCCGCCAAGCCTGGAAGGGAGGGCGGCTACGGGGCCAGCCTGGGTGTCACTGCAGCGCCTTGCTGAGCTCTCCTACTTTTACTTCAGGCCGGCTCTTCCCGCCCTTCCCTTCTGTCTGGTTCTGAGGGAGGGAAGGAGGAGGAACCCGGCTGGTTCTTTTCCCACCCGGCCGCCGCCTGGCTTTAGCAGCCAGGCCTGGCATCTGGACCGTGGAGACGGCTGAGGGGACGGAGGGGTCTGGCCACCGCGGCCGAAGGGGGACGAGCCAGGCGGGGAGAGGAGGGGCGGGTGAGGCGCTGTCGAGGGGGCGGCGCGCTGTCTGCCCCCTCCCCTGTTCACCACCTTCCCCTGTTCAGCCCCCCCCGTCTCAACCCCCCTCGGACTCTGGGCCGGCCAGTGAAGCCCTCCTCTCCCCACCCTTAAGCCTGCTCTTTTCCCCCTTCCCCCCAATCTTGGCCTCTTGTCATTTTTTTCTGTATTCTCCGGCTTCTCCCCCCACCAAGAGGGAAGGCGCTAAGTTAAAACTATGGAAAGGATGGGATGTGGGGCGGGAGAGAGCTGTGGTTCTCAAAAGCGGCTTCTATTCCCACCCCCCGGAAAAGTCAAAAGCACTGATTCTTTTTATTCCTTTGGGGGGGAAAAGTCAATAATAGCACATTGGATATTTTTGTTTATTTAGGCATATGCTCTAATCAGGCCAGGAGCTCGCCCAAGTTTTATGGAGAGAGCTCGCGAGAGGGCGTTTTGGAGAAGGAAAAGCAGCTGGCAATGGAAGGAAGTCAAGTTTCTTTTATGTTCTTTTTATTATCTGGGCGGAGAGTCCTTGTGGCAACTAATATGCATTCGGTTCATAACTAGTTCAGAGTGAAAGTTCTAAAGGATTGTAACAATGTCTCATGTAAAACACCGATAGTTTTCATAATCCAGTCACATGATATACTGCTCCTATATTTTCCCATCTCCCAGAAGAAATTGTTGGAATAGATACAGCACTTTGCTTAAGGTTACTCTTAAGTAATTGGTTTCAGCTATATAGCATTACAGGCCTCCACAACAGTATTTAGATAACATAATATTAACAGTTTTAAAACTGTCACTTCTGTTTCTCAAAAATACCTAAAGCACTTCCCTTTCATTTACCTTTTTTAAAAATCTGAATGCTACAAACTACCAGCCTGTGGCACAGAACAGCCTCTCTCCCTGTCCCCTTCATCTCAACTCCCACAACTGAGCATGAGAGAGCAGCATCAACCAGCCCCTTGAAAACCATGTGAGCTTCCTCCTCCCTTAGTGAAGCCACATACACCTGGTGACTATATAAAAGCTACAGTTACACCACAAAATGAATGAAGTTTTCCATTAAATTGCAATCTTAAGGTAGATATGCTTCTGTTTTAAAGAAAATGATATAATTGGAAATAACTAGCTGTTTGTAACTAATTACTTCCAAGCTCTGTGTTTATGCCCACCTTAAGCCTTAATATAAGGCTATAAAACAGATTCCCCAACAACCCAAGTGCCTATAATAATCCAGTCCACTGTGCAGGGTTTGATATACTGTATACACAAATCAGCACAACCTCATAGACATCTCCCTTGAGAAAGGGAGTCCTGGTGACGCAGTGGTTAAATGCCAGTACTGCAAGCCACAACATTATGAGTTCAATCCCAGATGGCTCCAAGGTTGACTCAGCCGTCCTTCCTTCTGTAGGTCAGTAAAATGAGTACCCAGATTGTTGGGGGCAATTAGCTAAAGTCCCAAAACATTGGATGTAAAGAAACATTGGATGTAAACCAAAACAAAGTAAACTGCTTAAGGAGTGTTTTAGCACTGATAAGTGGTATATAAATATCAATGCTAATGCTATGCTATTGAAAAAGAAAAGATACAGCAACCATTTTAAGAATGTAGTGAAGACATAAGGTTAGCACGTGCATGTACGTGCCTTCAAGTTGCCTGCCAGCTTATGAATTTCATAGGGTTTACTTAGGCAAGGAATACTCAGAGGTGATTTGCCAGTTCCTTCCTCTGAAATATAGCCTACAGCACCTGGTATTCATTGGTGGTGTCCCATCCAAGTACAAGCCGGGGTGACCCTTCTTAGTTTCTAAGATCAGACGGGATCTGGTACCTTTAGGGCATTTAGGCCCCATGATGACTTATACTCCCTATATTGGCTAAATGTCATCTCATGTGTAATCAGTAGGAGACTGTGTCTACCACTGCAGAAGAACTGGTTAGTGAGTCACAAGTGGTGAGAGCCAGAGCTTCCATAAGCTATAGCAAGCTGAAACTTGGAGCTGAGTGGCTGAAGAGAAATGGATGGCTTTCCTTTTTTTTTTTTTTTTCCCTTTCAGGAATCCAAAACTGGGAGGAAGGATTTCTTGAAAATGGGTCTTTTAATTAATCCAGGTTGTCTTCCATGTCTTTGATTGCTTAAAACAGGGGTGGAAAACCTTTGCCCTTTTTTGAGTTCCTAGAAGCTCCAGCTAGTGAAGGATTATGAGAGTTGACATTCAAAACATCTGGAGGGCAAAAGGTTCTTCACTCTTTCTTTGTGACAATTCAAGATTACTAGCTGTACCTGACATAACATATGTCAGTGGTGCGTCCCGCCGCTGCCACCACCATTCCCCCTGCCGTTTGACTGTGTGGGTCCTGTCAGAGCGGCAGTAGTGGTATCCTGCCCCCACCACCAGTCCCGCCACCACTTGACTGCACAGGTCCTCTCCTGCCACCAATTAAGTGTGTGGTTCTCTCGCAGCAGCAGTGGCATCCCACCATTGCCGCCATTGCCCTGAGCGGTCAGGCAAAACCGTAGTTCAGCTGGCCGGGCAAGGCTGCAGCTTGGTGGGCAATGACTGTGGCGGTGGTGGTGGTGGGCCACTGATGTGACCCCCTCGGGCAGCTGGGCAAGGCCGCAGCTCAGCAGCAATGACTGTAGGCTGAGGAGGTTCTGCTGAGAAATGCCCTCTAGCTGCTGATTGGCCAGCCAAAGAGTGGTAGGATTGGTTCAGAATGCTTCCCAAGTGGTCAGTCAGCACACTGGAAATGTCAACATACCCAATAGTTTGTGTGTGTGTGTGTGTGTGTGTGTGTGTATATATATAGGCTATGAAAACAGATAATGCAGCAGAAAAACAGGATGTGCCTACATCCCAATGAAATCAGTGAGAGCAACATGTTTACCAGAACTTAGGAAAGTTAGGACTTTTTCAGACAAGTAAAATGCAACGGAAGCAGCCTCGCCACGTTGTGAGACTGCTGCGCTGCAGGGCGTCCCTTTCAGATGACGCCCGTCCCTGCCGGTACTGTTGCGGTACCGCAAGGACATTTGAGTAATATTTTGGCGATTTTTACTCACGATCAACTTTTGTGAGTAAAAATCGCCAAAATATTACACTCAAATGTCCCTGCGGTATCGCAACAGTACCGGGTGGGATGGGCGCCATCCGAAAGGGACGCCCTGCAGCGCAGCAGTCTCGCAACGTGGCGAGGCTGCTTCCGTTGCATTTTACTTGTCCGAAAAAGTCCTCAGTTACTCCAGGAGATTCTGGGAACTGTAGTCCAAAGAGTCAATCTTTCCAGCTCTGCTGTTTACTTGTGCATTCAATGGGTCTTGTGATATTACTAGCCCATGTTCGTATAGACCCATTGAATCTATAGGATTTATGTATATTTTAACTCACCAGTTTACAATTGACTCAATAAATCTATTTTATTGGAAACTAGCCAAGGGGATTGAGGCCATACTCCTAAGCATGTCAAAGGTTCAGAGGTAGTATGCTTCAGCAAGCCTATTGTTGGAGAATAGAAATGTGAGAGAACTATTCCTTTATAAGTGGGGTGGGCAACTGTGGAAGTCTAGGGGGGTCACATTAGCCCCCCTCCTGGAAACCATGAAGAGCTGCATCTTCTCCCACAAAAAAAAATCAACATTTGCCACCAAATATCCTCTAGGGGACAAGAGGGCATCTTCCCCATCTCTTTGGTTCTATCTGGGCCATTTTAGGTCCAGGAGAGGCCTTTTTTTTTTTTTAATAAAAGGAAGTGGCTTCTGCTCACTTCCTGTTTTAAAAAAGGCCCTTCTTGGGCTTAAACTGGCCCAGGATGGGCCCAAAATGTGGTGGAAATGTCTCCTTACACTCCCTAGAAGGCATTGGGGGCGGGGGGGGGGCAAAAATGTACAAATTTTGTAAAAAAAAAAAAAGAAGAAGAAGAAGAAAGAAAGTTTGACCCCTGAGGGGCCCTGAGGGTTTTCAAAAGTGGTGGAAATGTCCTCCATATCCCGTAGAGGGTTTGGGGAGGCATTATGGAGCACACATCTTTGACCTCCCCCCTCCCAGGGATCACAAAAATGGCTTCGGCTGAATTACCCCCCAACCCACCCAGTTTTATAGTCTTTCTTCTGGGCCAGTCCTACTGTTAGGCAGAGTGAGTCAACTGTTTTAGGTAGCAGATACCAAGGGAGAGGCAGCAGTGGCAGTTCCTTGGTTATTCCTCCTCATTCCCCCACCAGTTGCCACTTTTGGAGGTCGAAACTGCATGTGCTACCCTTATGGCCTTGGTCCCATAAATAAGCCTGTTGCCCTCAGGCATGGTAGAAGATGCTATTCCATTATCAGTATTGAAATAAAATTCAATTTGGAGTCCAGTCAGCTTTTGTTTGTGGGATGGAGCAGAGGTAATTCAGTCAGGCAAATGTCTTCATCCAGACCTGTCAGAGGAGTTGGACTGCACTGCCCTCAATTATTCTTTGAAATACATTAGAATCCCCGTATCCACTGAGGATTGGTTCTGGGGGGCCCGTGGATACTGAAAACCGTGGATAATAGCAAACACCTTTGAAAATAATGGGACTTCCAGTTTAAAATACCATAGAGTTGTCTTGGAGGACCTAGAAAATGGCTAGAGAAGACACATTTGCTAAGAAGACTATGGTAGGTGTGCTGTTTTGTGTCCCATGGATAATTGAATCAGTGGATAATGAATCAGTGGATACAGGGGTCCTACTGTAATTAAAAAAGAAGCTATGATTGCATAAGGTATGAAGTTCCAGTGATTATTCTACCAAATAATTTAACTTTTTCCACCTTTGAAAATTCAAAGCCACTATGAGAACTGTGCACAAACTAAAAAGAAAAACAATGGAAAAATATTTCATGTACTATTAATTAACATCTCCTGTAACTATATTGTTGATGGAAAGAAGGAAGCAGGCCAACCCCCAAAATTCTAGTGTTGCAGCTTCATGGACCACCTGCCAATATACCACAAACCACAGTTAGAAACCTCTGTGTTGAGGCAAAGCAGAATAGTCACAAGACTCATGTAAGTCAAACATCTGCTCATTTCAACCATCAGCAAATACCTGAGGCCTGCCTGCTTCAGCGTAAAGTTAATATTAATGTCTACTGTTTTTCTTTCCTTTCAAGTTTAAAATTGTGCATTCAAATGTGCACTCTTTGCTACTTTTGGAGTACTGGATGGGCAAAACCTCTCCTCAGATTTTGGACATGGTCTAAGAGTTCAGCCACACACAAGAATAGTTGAACATTTCCAGGTGTCCTGGATCATTTGGGGGCTATCAAGACATATAAAAAAAATCTTGCAATGTAACTCTTTTTGAGTGAACTTCTTTAAGGGCTAATTTGAAAGGCAAAACAAATTTCTACTGTACCATTTATTCTCCCCCGCTCTCCAAAACCTTTTAGTTAAGTAATTTTAACTAACAGCTAACTTGAAAGTTGAAAAAAACAATAACAATTGTTTCAGTTGCTCAAATACTATTGAACATGATGCGATTTGGTTCATATCCAGGCTAGTCAATTACAGCTGTTTGATGCCACTTTAGCTGCCATGGCACCATCCTATGAAATCCTGGGATTTGTAGTTTGGTGAGGTACTTAGAATTCTCTGCTCTAGGTTAGGTGAGTGCAATAAAGATAAAGTTCTCTAAGCAGAGCTTTCCATGGCAGTTAAATTGCTATCAGTGTGGTATAAGTGTGTAGTGTGGATACAGCCTAATTGAATTTGTCAACTGCAATCTTATTTTATTGATTAATTGACTTGCTACATTTCTATCCTACCTTTTTTGCCAGTGAATTGCATTCAGAACAGCTTAATGTCCAATAAGAACTTTTGATCAGGCAATAAGTTGTACAAAAAAGTTATAGACAGATTTGACCACTGTGTTTTGTCTCTTAATTATCTTCTGGTTAGACAACTGTAATACTTTCTATGTGGGGCTGTGCTTGAAAAGTGTTAGGAAGCTAAATGTAGTGTTATCTGGTATGCACTTTAGAGACCACATACTGTAAGCTTCTAATTTGCTTCCAAACCCAATTCAAGGTAATCATTTTGACATACAAAGCCCTAAACGACTTGGGGCCAGGATATCTGAAGGAGTACCTTGCCCCATGTGAACCTGCTTGGAACCTGAGATCCTGAGAGGACAGCATGTTGCCACCCCAAGAAGCCAGATTGACAGATACATTAGAGAGGGTTTTCTTAGTAGCACCTCAGTTGTGGAACTCCCTCCCACAGAAAGTCAGGCTGATTCCATCTTTTGGCAGACACGCAGCCAAGACAGCACTGTTTTAGTCCCCAAAAGTAGGTCTGGCTTTGTGGACCTTTTTAAGTGTGTGTGTGTGTGTGTTAATGTCTTTTTTAAATTGTTTATTTTGTTTTTAAATAATATTTTATCTGTTTACATCACTTTGTGGGTCTTGGCAGGCCAAGAGACAATAAACAGTTTAATATATAAATAATATATTTGTTATCAAATTGTGGAGAACCTAGCTATACACAGTATCATTTGCAATGGATTTGCAATCCCTGTTTATAATATGTTATCACCATGCACATTTCACTGATGCAATGGCCAAAATCCCTATTGAATGTCATCTAGCCACCATGACATTACCTTTCTGTGATGGTGGAATTCTGGGATGGTGCACCTGTGAAGCAAGAGGCTATGCTGATGATAGCAGTGCTGCTGGTAGGGTCTCCCATGTCAGACAGGCTTTTGCTGAGGAGCCATAATAAATATGTCAAACAGCTAGATAGCAGGACAGTGAAGAAAGATGATAGGAAGAAAATCAACTCATTTGAAATGTATTGCTGGAGAAGAGTTCTATAGATACCATAAACTGCTAACAAGATCAACAATTAGGTTCTAGAGCAAATCAAACCTGAACTCTCCCAAGAAGCCAAATGACTAAACTGAGACTGTCATACTTTGGCCATATTATGAGAAGACATGACTCACTAGAAAAGTCAGTAATGCTTGATAAGGTAGAAGGCAGTAGGAAAAGAGGAAGCCTGCATTACAGATGGATAGACTCAAACCAAGGAAGCCACGTTCTGCAAGTTCTAAACAGGTCTGCAAGTTCTAAGCAGGGCTGATGATAATAGGATGACTTGTAGGTCTCTCATTCATGGGGTTGCCATAAATTGAAGCTGACTTGATGACAGTTAACAACAACCACAGTGCGCTACTACACTGAACATAGAAGGACTTCCAAGTACACATGCATAGGATCAGAGCTTGGAAACATGATTGACATATAGATATAGATATAGATATAGATATAGATATAGATTTACTGTATATATAGGACCAAAAATCCCAGATTTCATCCAGCCATTAAGATATGGGAGTTGTGGTTCAAAAAGTTTTTTTCCCCCAGGTTCTGCATACATTTGTGCTGCATGTTGATCCTTTTTACTCTCCATTCAATTCCCCTTAAACCATTTCAGACATCTAGCCTGGGATAGTCTACCATATTGGGCAGCAACTTTCCAGACTTTCAGATAGAGTTTTTCCCAAACATCCCCAGAGGGATCTAGGAGTCCTAGTAGACCACAAGTTGAACATGAGTCAACAGTGTGATGCGGCGGCTGAGAGGGCCAATGCGATTTTGGGCTGCATCAATAGAAGTATAGTGTCTAGATCAAGGGAAGTAATAGTGCCACTCTATTCTGCCTTGGTTAGACCTCACCTAGAATACTGTGTCCAGTTCTGGGCACCACAATTCAAAAAGGATATTGACAAATTGGAGCGTGTCCAGAGGAGGGCAACTAAAATCGTGAAAGGTCTGGAAGCGATGCCTTATGAGGAGAGACTTGGGGAGCTGGGTATGTTTAGCCTGGAAAGGAGACGGTTGGGAGGTGATATGATGGCCCTGTTTGGGTATTTGAGGGGGTGTCGCGCTGAGGATGGAGCGGGCTTGTTTTCTGCTGCTCCAGAGACTGGAACACGGAGCAATGGATGCAAGCTCCAGGAACAGAGATTCCACCTCAACATGAGGAGGAACTTTTTGACAGTAAGAGCTGTTCGGCAGTGGAACACCCTCCCTCGGAGCGTGGTGGGGTCTCCTTCCTTGGAGGTCTTTAAACAGAGGCTGGATTCCCATCTGTCGGGGATGCTTTGATCAAGATTTCCTGCGTGGCAGGGAGTTGGACTGGATGGCCCTCGTGGTCTCTTCCAACTCTGCAATTCTATGATTCTATGATTCTATGAAATACCAGGGACTGAATTTGGGACCTTTTGAATGCAAAGCACATGATTTTTCTATTGAGATGCAGCTGTTCCCATAAATCTCTCTCTGGCTTTTCTTCGCAAACAGAGATTCAGGAAGGATTCATCCCGCACTTTCTGCAAGTGCGCTGATGATTAAAAAGGCCAATCCGAGATAAACAAGTCTGGTTGCAGAAAGCACAGGAGAAGGTCTCCTTGGGTGATGTTTCCGGGTTGTGATTCTTTCTGCCTTGTCGTTTCTCTTCAAGACTTGTTCAGTGTGAGTTCTCAAATAAGGCTGCAGCATTGTAGATAGTGCATCTCCATGCCTCCCGATGTGAGGCCAGGGTGGACCATTTTTGGTGATCAATTTAGCTGAGCCTGAGATGTTGCTTCAGGGAGTCCTTGTATCACTTTTTTGGAGCGCCCCTCTTACGCTGATCTGTGGTGAGTTCACCGTAGAGTACTATTTTGGGGAGGTGATGGTCCTTGGAGGGAATATAGGAAGCTGCTTTACACCAAGTCAGGCTGGTCCCTACTGCCTACCCCTATTTAGCCTATCACTATCATTTCTAACTGGCAGTAGCACTCCAGGCAGAGGTCCCTCTGGATCAAGTGCACTTGACTCTTCTGACTGAAGATGGGATGCAAGTTAATGGGGTGCAAGTGGTGGGATCCTTAGGTGAGAGTGATCATGTTCTCCTGGAGTTTGTTATACAATGGAAAGGAGAAGCCAGGCATAGTCAGACATGCATTCTTGACTTTAGGAGAGCTGATTTCAATAAACTCAGGGAAATACTGGGGATGATCCCATGGTCAGGAATACTAAAAGAGAAGAGACCTCAAGACGGATGGGACCTTCTCAAAAGGGAGATACTGAAGGCACAATTTCAAACAGTACCATTGAGGAAGAAAAATGGGAGGTGTCTCAAGAAACCAGGATGGATGACTAAAGAACTTTCAACGGAGCTAAGTTTTAAACAAAACATTTATAGGAAATTGAAAAAGGGGGAAATCACCAAAGAAGAATTCAAACAGATAGTGAACACATGTAGGAGTAAAGTCAGAAAAGCTAAAGCGCAGAATGAGCTCAGGCTTTCTAGGGAGGTTAAGAACAATAAAAAGGGGTTTTGGGGTATGTCTGCAGCAAAAGGAGAAAGAAGGAAATGATAGGGCCACTATGTGGAGAAGATGGCAAAATGCTAACAGGGGACAGAGAAAAGGCAGAATTACTCAACACCTTCTTTGCCTCAGTGTTTTCAGAAAAGGAAAAGGGGGACAAACCTGAGGATAATGGAACAGAGGACACAATAGGGGAAATCCAGCTCAGAATAAGCAAAGAGGTAGTACAGGAATACCTTCTTAATCTAAATGAATTTAAATCTCCAGGATGAGATGAACTACATCCAAGACTATTAAAAGAGCTGGCAAATGTAATCTCAGAGCCATTGGCAATAATCTTTGAGAACTCCTGGAGAAAAGGAGAAGTCCCAGCAGACTGGAGGAGGGCAAATGCTGTCCCCATTTTCAAAAAGGGGAAAAAGGATGATCCCAACAATTATCGTCCAGTTAGTCTGACATCAATACCAGGGAAGATTCTAGAGCAGATCATTAAACAGAGAGTCTGTGAACATTTAGAAGGCAATGCCATAATCACAAAAAGTCAACATGGGTTTCAGAGAAACAAGTCATGCCAGACTAATCTGATCTCTTTTTTTGATAAAGTTACCAGCTTGGTAGATAAAGGGAACACTGTGGACATCGCATACCTTGATTTCAGTAAGGCCTTTGATAAGGTTCCCCATGACATTCTTGCAAACAAGCTTGTAAAATGTGGGCTAGACAAGTTAACTGTTAAATGGATTTGTAATTGGTTGACTGGCCAAACCCAAAGGGTGCTCAACAGTGGCTCCTCTTTCTCTTGGAAAGATGTGACCAGTGGGGTGCCACAAGGTTCGGTCCTGGGCCCAGTGCTATTCAACATCTTTATCAATGACTTGGATGAGGGAACTAGGGGCTTATTTATCAAATTTGCAGATGACACCAAATTAGGAGGAGTAGCTAATACCCTAGAGGACAGGATCAAAATTCAGAATGACCTGGATAGACTGGAGAGCTGGGCCAAAGCTAACAAAATGAAATTCAATACGGAGAAATGTAAGGTACTGCACTTAGGGCGGAAAAATGAACTGCATAGATATAGGATGGGAGAGACCTGGCTGAACGAGACTACGTGCGAAAGGGATCTAGGAGTCCTAGTAGACCACAAGTTGAACATGAATCAACAGTGTGATGCAGCAGCTAAAAAGGCCAATGTGATTTTGGGCTGTATCAATAGAAGTATAGTGTCCAGATCAAGGGAAGTAATAGTGCCGCTCTATTCTGCCTTGGTCAGACCTCACCTAGAATACTGTGTCCAGTTCTGGGCACCACAATTCAAAAAGGATATTGACAAATTGGAGCATGTCCAGAGAAGGACGACTAAAATGGTGAAAGGTCTGGAAACGATGCCTTATGAGGAGAGACTTAGGGAGCTGGGTATGTTTAGCCTGGAAAAAAGATGGTTAAGAGGTGATATGATAGCCCTGTTTAAGTATTTGAAGGGGTGTCACTCTGAGGATGGAGCAGGCTTGTTTTCTGCTGCTCCAGAGACTGGAACACGGAGCAATGGATGCAAGTTCCAGGAACAGAGATTCCACCTCAACATTAGGAGGAACTTTTTGACAGTAAGAGCTGTTCGGCAGTAGAACACACTCCCTCGGAGTGTGGTGGGGTCTCCTTCCTTGGAGGTCTTTAAACAGAGGCTGGATTGCCATCGGTCGGGGATGCTTTGATCAAGATTTCCTGCGTGGCAGGGGGTTGGACTGGATGGCCCTCGTGGTCTCTTCCAAGTCCGCAATTCTATGATTCTATGATTCCTGAGACAGAACCTGAGAATTGCTGCATGAGTAGCATATTCTGTAAGACAGAGTTGTAGCCCCTCCCTATAGAATAATTGTAGTTGTGTTGTTTTTGTGTAAAGAAATCTGATGCAATTTTAACCAAGAAGACTTTCTCTCACCATAAAAAATTAATTGTTTTATTTTATTGTTACATGAATCAGCCCTAAGTCCTGGGCTGGTTCACGATGCCGTAAATAAGAACTAGAATGACTCCTCACCACTTTTGTGGCATAGTGACTCACAGTGTGGTGTACTAAGACTGCAGTCTTCAAATCCATATTCTCTATGGAAACCCTATGAAAATCACTATGAGAAGCCTCTGTATTATCTTTCCTCAATAGTACCTAATGGTTCTACTAGCTGGGAATGATGGAAGTTGCAGTTTCACACATCTGAAAGGCACCAGATTGGGAAAAGTACTCTAGATAAATAATTTGAGAATCATAATGGGGTCCAAAGCCAAAACATGCATTCACAGAAAAGAATAGTGGGGTTCCCCCCCCCCCGGATCTTTTTCCACATTTGTTCCCACAGCTCAAGAGTCAAGCTGCTTTAAGAACTGAAGGGCAACCTGTTTCTTTGGCTGTGAGAACTGCTGCAATGAAAACAGAAAACTAAGCTCTAGCTGCGCACAGGATTCTTTCTCACAGACACATATGTGCCCAGTTGTTCCTGTGTTTTCTCTTTAGAAGCATTTCCACCTGCTAGGGAGATTATTTTCTTTTTTGACTTCTCTAATAAATTTTGAAGTATACGCCATGCTTGTTGCTTAGTACAAAGCTGAGAGTGGTGGAAGAATCTATTCTGCTCCTATTCCCAGCTGATATAATATGACTCTGGCAAGACAGTTTAATGTGGATCAATGTACAGACTCCAGATGCAAGCCCCTATTGGGCTGGCTCTCAAAGAAAAGAGGAAAAGAAGAAGAAGCAGATACATAATTGGCTCCTTTATTTTCTTTTCTACCTTTTTGCTTTGTCTGGAAAACCAAGAGAAAAATGGAAAGATAACATCTATAAAGCTTTGTTTTTTAAAAAAATGAATTTAAACAAAATATGGGTGAATTGGGTAGACTATATAATAGAAGAAATTTGATTTAGAATTTTGTAAGAAAATGAAGGTGGAGAGTTCAATCTTTATGGAATTTAATATGTGAGTAGTATTGTCTATTTTAAAAGAAAACAGTCCTTTACATTGCTCTGAAATACATACCACTGAGTATTAAACACATGAATCCTTCTCAGAAGATATGAAAGACAAGAAATGGCAAAGGTCCTGACAATTTATTTAACTGAAAACTGAATGCTCTAATCTTTCAAAGACAGTTTTCTTTTTCAGAACTGTTATTTTGAAATGAAAACCCTAAGGCTGCAAGTCATGGGGCAGCATAAAATGTACTCAAATTCTAAGTAAGAGATTGAGGAAACAAAAATGGAAAGGCATGAAAGGGGAAATCCCCAGGATTTCCTAATGGGTTTTGCCTTCAGTGTAAGACACCAGTACACATAAATAGAGAGAGCCAATGTGGTGTGAGAGAGCCAGTGTGGCATAGCGGTTTGAGCATTGAACTATGACTCTGGAGTCCAGGGTTCGAATCCCTGCTCAGCCAGGGAAACCACTAGGTGACCTTGGGCAAGTCAGACTCTCTCACTCTCAGAGGAAGGCAAAGGCAAACCCCCTCTGAATAAACCCTGTGATAAGTTCACCTTAGGATCTCCCTAAGTCAGAAATGACTTGGAGGCACACAACAACAGCAGAACATAAATTAAATATAAACTTAAGGTTGGTATATCTTCTTCTTTTATCACTTACTATTGTATGATTCTCTGATATTGGTTCATTGTTCCCCCCTTTTTTACTTACATCATTATTAGGTCTTCTTATTTTTATAATATGAGCATTAAAATATTGTATGCAAGCAGTGACTGAGAACTGCAGCGTATCAGATGTTGGGTTTCATAGCAGAGAGTTGTGGTTTTTTTTTTTGACCTTGGATTCCTTTAAAATGTAACTATGGCAGAATATACGCTGTCTTTCCTTGCACATGTTCTCACTGAAACAAATGGATATTGCACAAGAACACTCCCCCCCCCATTTAATAAAGTCCTAGAAGTGAAGGTCAGAAAAAAGCAAAAAGAAAATCAGGAAAACAGCCAAAAGAATGTGTGTGTTCAAAGCAGTCAACACTTACGTTTCAACTATGTTACATCATTCGTTTTGTGGGGACTGAAAGACTGTGACTTGCTGTTGAAACCAGACCAACAAAGGTATCAGAGCACTGTATCTATGTGTAATATCAGGATTCAGCCTCTTGCAGGATTTGTGCAGATACAAACTGCAGATGCAAACAGAACATATTTGGGGCAAATGATGCAAGACAATGAGCTCAGCTAGTTTTGCCACTTCCTTCACCTTTGCATAGTGCCTATGGAGTTTCCAAAGAGGGATTCATAATCTGTTACTCAACATGATGTGAAACAGCCCAGGTAAGGTGGAGAGTTGAAAGCATGGTTGCATTTCTCCATTTATTTGGGGTAGGTAGCATTAGAATCTCATGATGTATTTTCAGATAGTAAACACAATAGAGCTTAGCTGCTGCAATTTCTTCCATTATCAACTAACCCCAGAAAGGAACTCACGATGGAAGTCAGAACTACTAGACACTTCTGGCCATGTCTCAGTTGTTGTGTACATGTGTTGCTGTCCCTCCAGTCTCACTTTTAATCCCTCACATCTCCTGGTAGGGTAGGGTAGTGGAAGCCACTGCCTATTGGGATGGACAAGATGGAACCAGATATACACATGGTCTGACCCTGTATCAGACATTGGAAGAGTTAGTTTTTGAGACAACTCCTCCAACCAGCTTGGCTAGTGGTGAGGCAGGCTGGCTGAAAGATTCTAATTCAGAGAATTAGAATCTTGGTTCTAGTCCCAAGAAAAAGAAAGAAAGAAAGCTCTTTTAAATACAGGACAGCTTTCTATGTTCCTTGTTTTCTTTAAATATAGGCCAAAATATTTTAAAAAAACCTTTCTCTACAAGAAAAGAGGGGGAAATGACATAATAAAGCAATGAATCCAAACTAGTACAAGACAGCAGGAAGCACAATTTATAGAGGTCAAATCAATTTCAGAATTTTTCAAGTAACCATAAAGCCAAAAAAAGTAAAACCATAGAAATCAAATACACTTCAAACTATACATGACTTTCGTATGACCTATGTGTTTGGAATATGTATTGTAATCATTTTCTATAAACAGAAGGGTCCATTTCTGTGTAGAAAGACCTTCTGGGTGTAAAAAAAAGTAGTACTTAGACACTGAGCTATAGCCCTTCCTTAAGGGCACAGTGGTGTCTACTGGCTTCCTCAATGATCTTCTCTCTAGTTTAAATCAGCTAGCTTAACAGGGCAGCCATATGCTGTAGTCAGAACACAACTGGTTATTCACATAATGGTCCATTAATACAAGTGCTTCATCTCTGACAGAAAAGCGTACAGACATAAAGCTTCAGACTGGACCACCAGCCTCTGAGACAATTTGACCAAGACCATCTCAAGAGAATCTAAGTGGAGCCAACTTGTGTCACTCCAGGTGCCAATGAACTAAAACTCCCATCATCTTTTTCTGGTGAGAACTGAACTCCAGCAACATCTTGAGGGACACATGTTCCCAAAGCCTGCTTCCAACCACCCCAAACAACCATTTACAAAACTGAATCACAACCTACATCTGTTACAAGAGTGTGTCACTGTTGTGTGTGACCAAAATAATGTGTCACTGTCATATGTACTAAATCCTGGTTTATGCTAGGCTGCAGTAATAGGGTCACTTCAGGAAATGAAAACTCAGGGTGAGATTTAATTTACCCATTGAAGACAAAGCAGGTAGCTTCAAACTAGTCTTATCTGGGAGACAGGAAGAATGCTTACCTTAGGTTCCCATATGGATGGATAACAGCTACCTATTGTATAGCACTTGGTAGGTTCTCTAAATTAGTATCTCAAAGAATAAGAAACTAACATTTCTCTATCAAAGTAGAAACAAGGAAGTTGCATAAAAGAACCCTTCCTGAGAAGCAAAATAGAAAGTAATCTCTGAATTAATTTTGGGTAGCACAGGAAGTTTGTAAATCATGTCTAGTAGATGCATTTGTTATAGGAGAGTTTGAGATAACTGAGAAAATAAACTTTTTCTTTGAAGGACACAGTGTTAGGAAATCGCTATTAGGCAGTAGGAATCTGGTTCGGTACATGACATTGTTGTCCCTGCCAGTGGCATTTCTTGGGTTTATAAAAGCATAAACATCATAAGAAGATACTCTTAAGCCATAGCAATACATTATGTCAACATGGGTTTCAGAGAAACAAGTCATGCCAGACTAACCTGATCTCTTTTTTTGATAAAATTACCAGCTTGGTAGATGAAGGGAACGCTGTGGACATCGCATACCTTGATTTCAGTAAGGCCTTTGACAAAGTTCCCCATGACATTCTTGCAAACAAGCTTGTAAAATGTGGGCTAGACAAGTTAACTGTTAAATGGATTTGTAATTGGTTGACTGGCCAAACCCAAAGGGTGCTCTGCAGTGGCTCCTCTTCCTCTTGGAAAGATGTGACCAGTGGGGTGCCACAAGGTTCGGTCCTGGGCCCAGTGCTATTCAACATCTTTATCAGTGACTTGGATGAGGGAATTAGGGGCTTACTTATCAAGTTTGCAGATGACACCAAATTAGGAGGAGTACCTAATACCCTAGAAGACAGGATCAAAATTCAAAATGACCTGGATAGACTGGAGAGCTGGGCCAAAATGAGATTCAATACGGAGAAATGTAAGGTACTGCACTTAGGGTGGGAAAATGAACTGCATAGAGATAGGATGGGGAAGGCCTGGCTGAACGAGACTACGTGCGAAAGGGCTGGATGGCCATCTGTCAAGGATGTTTTGATCATGATTTCCTGCTTGGCAGGGGGTTGGACTGGATGGCCCTCGTGGTCTCTTCCAACTCTACAATTCTATGATTCTATGTCACTAATTCACATTTCCCATGAAGCAGCATATGAAATGGTTCAGATGATTCTAATCAAGAACAAGACATTTGGGGAAAATGTCTCCCATAATGCCCAGCCAGCACAGCTAATGGCTCTTTACCACATTTTCTTTTAAGAAAATACCTGGTTTATTCCGTATCCATCATATGGGACCCCACATGTCTGTGGGAGCCCATCCCAGAATGCCACTCCTCACTGTTGCTGCAAGCTCCCGGATCTCCCAGAAATCAGGCAGGGGGTATGCAGCATGTGACTGAAGCTGGTCACATGCAGAAGGCCTGCACTCCCATGTTTGTGGGACCCCTGTCTGGCTTCTGTGATAGCGAGAAAATGGTGGCAGCAGCGACAGCTTCAGCAATGGGCTGATGTCCTGTTTGGACTGTGGTCCATTTTCTGCAGGTAAAAGTGGCGGGGGTGGGGGTGAGGAACTGGCCAGCTCTGCTGGCGTATTCTGCCTGGTGCAACAGAAAGACAGTAAAATTTAATACTTTTTGAAGTCTCAACTCCACATGGCCAGGAAGTAGGAGTGGCTTCTTCCTGCATGAGTTCCCTCATTTGAAGAACAACACAAGTAACATCAGAAACAGCATGTAGGCCTGTACTCCAACATTGTCACTTTCTTTATTCTTTTAACATATTCTGCCTGATGAAGAAGCCAGTAGTGCTTCAAAAACTTGCATTTGGTTGGCTAATAAAGATATCACATTTTTGTGGATTTGTTTTGCTGCATGGCCAGCACAGCTACCCTTGAATGTGTTTCCAAAATTAATAAGTGAATCCTGCAACTAAGTAAGCCCTCTCAAATCAGTGATGTTTACTTCTGAGAAAACATATGAAGGATGGCATGAGCAGTATGTGTTTTTATCAAATGTTTTAATTGTTGTTTTGATTTGTAATTGATTTAATAACTTTTTAAGGGGGGGAAGGGAGTATATTGTTTTACTGTATGGTTTTTTAATGTTGTGAACCACCCTGATTGGATTACCAAAGGGCGGTATATAAATAAATTGTATTATTATTATTATTATTATTATTATTACTCAAAAAATTAACTCTGGACCAACCTGAATCTTCAAGTTACTTCAGGTGATGCATTTCAAGTAACATAGGCTCAGTTCCTTAAAGGTTGGGCTTGCTGTGAATTAATAAGTCTGAATTGAACTGGGAACAAAAGGTCTCTTCAGATAAACCATACAGTGAAGCAAAAATAACTGAAACAAGCATGACTAACTCTCTGGATCTGACTTTGGGCTTGTTTACACTGGCAGGAAAATCAGCTTAACTTTGGGATTTCCTGGACCACAGCAACCACGGGCTTGTCTACACAATGACCACACACACTGAGGCAAGTTCAGGAGCACTGTACACACAGTTCTCCCTTCTGAGCTCACCCTGGTCTGATAGTTCTCAGTATGCATGGCCACACAGCCATGGCCACTCTGGTTTTTCCTCCCTCCCCTCATGCATGTGATTGTACAGTATGTATGTCCACATCAAGGGGCTTCAGACATCATAAGTGGAAGTATACACAGCTAATAATGATATGGGTATGCTGGTATATGTTTCTCTGAACAACTGCCATGTATGCAAAAAGAAAAAAGAAAGAAAGAAAGAAAGAAAGAAAGAAAGAAAGAAAGAGGAAGAAATTGAAGCAAAGGAAGAGATTGCCTGGCCCAGGGAGCTTCCTCCCAATCTCTTCACCCACCTGCCAAAACTCCTTCCCCCGGCCCACGTGACGCCACTATGGAGCACAGACCACATACGCATGCAATATCCAAAATTTCCTCTGAAATCTGACATAAATCCCAACTATTTTTGGTCCAGATTAGAGCCTTGAGGTGCTGAAAAGACCCAGATTTGAGCTGTACGTCCTCTGGACAACTCACTGTAAAAATGAGGTGAGGTAATTTTATTTGGCCTGAGTAGACAAGCCCTCTGTTTTCTGAAAAGTGATTCCTAACTGTTCCAACAGAGTTTACCTCTAGGTAAGTAGGCATTGGTTTGCAAGTTAAGTCCCAGCTAAAGCAGGCCCATTGAATCACTAAGGCTTATTAATGTAACAGATCTAATTAATTGAATGATTCTGTGCTACTTGAAATTAGCAGTTGAATTTAGTCTTCAAATGTTGTCCCTGTAAATATGGCATGGCTGGTCCTAGATCTGAACTTCATACCATGTCCTCCAACATTTCATGGAGGAAAACTGGAACACAGGTGGCCAAGCAACAACAAAGTGTGGTCAAAATGGCAAACGTTATTAATGAGGAAGACCACCCAAGCTAGGAGAGGCTGTAGCAGTTTGTTTTTGCCTGAGTCTACAGGAAATCGCAAGATTCTGTCCCACCTCTTCTCTGTACTGAATTAATTTAGTGTGAACTACTTTTGTTCTTTGAAATCATTTTGAAGTAAGCCAAGGACAAGGGGGAAGAGTGGGAGGAAGGAGGAGGAGAAAGAAACTGGGACATTTAAAAAGTAGCTGGAAAAGTGGTGACAGTGGAGGATTAACTGGGACTGCCGCTGCCAAATCCGGACAGTTGAAGGGGGTTATACAATGGGGTCCAAGGTTCATCTCCACACTCCCTTCTCTATGGGACTGAACTTTGGGATTTCCACACATAGCCAGGTGTGCTGAAAGTGAATCAGTGTGCCATGTTGAGTTGATTTCAGCATATTTTAAAAACATTTTAGAGGGGCTTATGGATTCAGGGGGAAAGTTAAACTACAGCATTTGCAGGTGGTTTGGGTACATTTGAAGCTGTTTTCACGAAAATTATTATAGGGACTTTGGTCTTCTTCAAGGACTGCAAAAGTACAGCTCAGAGGCAACACACAGCTACAGTTGTCCCTCCATATCCATGGTTTTGGTATCCATGGATTTAAGTACAGAGAAAAGGCAGAATTACTCAACACCTTCTTTGCCTCAGTGTTTTCAGAAAAGGAAAAGGGGGACCAACTTGAGGAGAATGGAACAGAGGGCACAATAGGGGAAATCCAGCACAGAATGAGCAAAGAGGTAGTAGAGGAATACCTTCTTAATCTAAATGAATTTAAACCTCCAGGATCAGATGAACTATATCCAAGAGTATTAAAAGTGCTGGCAAATGTAATCTCAGAGCCATTTGCAATAATCTTTGAGAACTCCTCGAGATCAGGAGAAGTCCCAGCAGCCTAGAGGAGGGCAAATGTTGTCCCCATCTTCAAGAAGGGGAAAAAAGAGGATCCCAACAATTATCGTCCAGTTAGTCTGACATCAATACCAGGGAAGATTCTAGAGCAGGTCATTAAACAGAGAGTCTGTGAACATTTAGAAGGCAATGCCATAATCACAAAAAGTCAGCATGGGTTTCAGAGAAACAAGTCATGCCAGACTAATCTGATCTCTTTTTTTGTTAAAATTACCAGCTTGGTAGATGAAGGGAACGCTGTGGACATCGCATACCTTGATTTCAGTAAGGCCTTTGACAAAGTTCCCCATGACATTTGCATGAATGTCATGGGGAACTTTGTCAAAGGCCTTACTGAAATTTTACAAACAAGCTTGTAAAATGTGAGCTAGACAAGTTAACTGTTCAATGGATTTGTAATTGGTTGACCGGCCGAACAGAAAGGGTGCTCTGCAGTGGCTCCTCTTCCTCTTGGAAAGATGTGACCAGTGGGGTGCCACAAGGTTCTGTCCTGGGCCCAGTGCTATTCAACATCTTTATCAATGACTTGGATGATGGAATTAGGGGCTTATTTATCAAATTTGCAGATGACACCAAATTAGGAGGAGTAGCTAATACCCTAGAGGACAGGATCAAAATTCAAAATGACCTGGATAGACTGGAGAGCTGGGCCAAAGCTAACAAAATGAAATTCAATATGGAGAAATGTAAGGTACTGCACTTAGGGCGGAGAAATGAACTGCATAGATATAGGATGGAGGAGACCTGGCTGAACGAGACTACGTGCGAAAGGGATCTAGGAGTCCTAGTAGACCACAAGTTGAATATGAGTCAACAGTGTGATGCAGCAGCTAAAAAGGCCAATGCGATTTTGGGCTGCATCAATAGAAGTATAGTGTCTAGATCAAGGGAAGTAATAGTGCCGCTCTATTCTGCCTTGGTCAGGCCTCACCTAGAATACTGTGTCCAGTTCTGGGCACCACAATTCAAAAAGGATATTGACAAATTGGAGCATGTCCAGAGAAGGGCGACTAAAATGGTGAAAGGTCTGGAAACCATGTCTTATGAGGAGAGACTTAGGGAGCTGGGTATGTTTAGCCTGGAAAAAAGACTGTTAAGGGGTGATATGATAGCCCTGTTTAAGTATTTGAAGGGGTGTCATGTTGAAGATGGAGCAGGCTTCTTTTCTGCTGCTCCAGAGACTAGAACACGGAACAATGGATGCAAACTCCAGGAACAGAGATTCCACCTCAACATTAGGAGGAACTTTTTGACAGTAAGAGCTGTTCGGCAGTGGAACACACTCCCTTGGAGCGTGGTGGGGTCTCCTTCCTTGGAGGTCTTCAAACAGAGGCTGGATGGCCATCTGTCAGGGATGCTTTGATCGTGATTTCCTGCATGGTGGGAGGTTGGACTGGATGGCCCTTGTGGTCTCTTCCAAGTCTACATTTCTATGATTCTATGTATTCACGTCTTGAAAATATTCTTTAAAAAATAATAATCCAAAAAACAAACCTTGATTTTGCCATATTATATAAGAGGCACCATTTTGCTATGCCAGTCTTAAGTGTTTTGCTATGCCAGTCTTTGCTATGCCGGACTTAAGTATTCACGGATTTTGGTATCCATGGCAGGTCCTGGAGCCAAACCCCAGAGAATATGAAGGGACAACTGTAGAAGGTCTGCACTTCCCCATCCTTGGTCTTAAGGAATGTTGGTGGGTTATCTTCAGAGAAGAACATAAGATTTTCTTTATATTTAATGAGTTGATAGTGATGTACAAAGTGAAGACTTTATGTAGGAAAATAATAAACATTACAGTCAACCATACCAGGCTGTTAACATAGTGAGTGTAAATCAAACTGTCTCAGAGGCTATTGCCTTTCCCCATCTTCCTCTGCTCCACCTTGCTGGAACTCACGGACAAAGTAGGCAGTGCCATTGGCAACATGCATTCAGTGGATTAATCTCCATGAGTAGAGCTGTGTTGTTACTGTTATTATCAATGCAGTGCTGGGTCCAATCACACCCAGAGGGAGCAAGTTGTGTGGAGGGGATGCTGCACCATCACTGACAGCATACCTCCTGCAGAGATGTAGACCTCATCAGGTATCTAGTGATACCAATATTTTATGCTTTCTGTCAATAGGCTGGATATACATCTACACAAAACATTTATATGCTTTGGCATATAAAAAGTTCAGTGTACATTTTGAAGAGCAGTCACTCTGAAAATATAAAACAAAGGGAGTTGGGATTAGCCCATTAAGCTTCAGATCGGCATGGTTTGATGTACTTAAATAACTACTTTCTCCATTGTAAGTACTTAAATTATACCTTTCTTCGAAGCAGAGAAGCTGTCGTCCTCCTCCAAAAAGGCCCTGGCAAACCAGTTCCTGGCCCCCGGGCACAACCCCACCACGACCAAGGAGTGGATCCCGGCAACCAAGACGGTGCACCTGCAGACCAAGGCCTGCTACACGGGCGAGATGAGAAGCGAGCTGTTTGGTACAGTATGTCTCTCTGCCACTGTGCTTCCTCTCCCGGCGGGAGCCGACTTTTCCCTCTGAGCATCGCTTGGTCCACACCCCTCAGGTGACACCCCCCTCGTCCCTGAGCTTTATCTCCTCTGCTTCTGTCTTGTCTCTTGGTTCTTTCAGTAAGGGAAGGCCTTTCCCCCTTGAGAGCAAAGCCAAGGTAGAGAGCTGAGTTTGGGCTAAGCCAAAATGGGCCACATAGCGGTTGTCATGCTCGTCCATGGATTCTGCGTAATAGAGTAGACTCCATGGAAGACCCACAGCGGTTGGGTCTGTGAAGCTGAGGGCTTATCTGTACAAGCCCAAAAGACCCAGAGTGCCCTGCAGTAATGGCATTTTGCAGCAACTGCGACTTGTCCTAATGGGTTTTGGGGGCCCCAAAGCTTTACATGCCGGCGGTGACCGTGAGTGAATTACTCGTATTTCTGCCACCGCCAAACTTTTTTTTTTTTAAACTATTTGCACTGTGCTCTGGAGCAATATTTTGCATTTGCAACAAAAAGGTAAAGAAATGACACCCCATTTTCTCACCGTAGCGCTCACTTGCTAAGGTGAAAAATCAACATGGCAACACCGGGTGCATGCCCTGTTAGAAAGCCCCTCCCCACACTCGCTCAGCGAATCAGCGTTGCGCTTTCTCTCCTGTCAGAAAGCGATTCAAAGCAAATCGCTTGTTCCAGTGAGCAGGAATGTGTATTCCTCTTGCTGTTTTTTTTTAAATCCAGGAAAAGCCACAAAGGCGTTTCCCTCTGAGTTTTTGACTTTTTGGCTCTCCCCTCCTTCCAAATATGGTGAAACGAGGAGAGACTTAGGGAGCTGGGTATGTTTAGCCTGGAAAAAAGATGGTTAAGAGGCGATATGATAGCCCTGTTGAAGTATTTGAAGGGGTGTCACATTGAGGATGGAGCAAGCTTGTTTTCTGCTGCTCAAGAGACTGGAACACGGAACAATGGATGCAAGCTCCAAGAACAGAGATTCCACCTCAACATTAGGAAGAACTTTTTGACAGTAAGAGCTGTTCGGCAGTGGAACACACTCCCTCAGAGCGTGGTGGGGTCTCCTTCCTTGGAGGTCTTTAAACAGAGGCTGGATTGCCATCTGTCAGGGATGCTTTGATCATGATTTCCTGCGTGGCAGAATGGGGTTGGACTGGATGGCCCTCGTGGTCTCTTCCAACTCTACAATTCTATGATTCTATGATTCTTCGCCATTGGCTTTGTGTTAAAGCAGGGGTGGGCAAAGTGCAATCTGTAGGCCACATTTGATCCCAGGGATCAATTTTCTTTTACCCCCAAATGCCTTCTAGAGCCTTTTAAAATCCAAAGTAAACTGAAAGTGACTTCTAGTCACTTCCTGGGGTTTTTTTGGGAAAAAAGCCTTTCCTCAGCCTAAAATGGCCGGGGGGGGAGCTAAATATGGTAAAAATCCCCCCACAGCACCTGGAGGGTCTAGAGTAAGATTTGGGGGCAAAGAAAATTTGGTGATTTGGTGTGTGGGGGTATGGTGGTGGGGTGTGGCCCCAAAGGTCTTCTAGGGGGATAATGTGGCTCCCTAACCTTCCATAGTTACCCATCGTGCAGTTACCCAAAGGTCATTTAAAAGGACCTTTGGTCTGATAGGAATCATATACAGTAATTTGTTATTTATTTGCTTTATTCCTACAAACTCCCTTGGTATCCACTGGGGGTTGGTTCCAAGACCCCTTATGGATACCAAAATCCATGGATGCTCAAGTTCCATTATATACAATGGCGTAGTAAAATGGTGTCCCTTATATAAAATGGCAAAATCAAGATTTGCCTTTTGGGATTTTTTTTTTAAATTTCAAACCATGAAATATAGAATCCGTGGATACAGAGGGCAGACTGTATATTCTCATATAGCTGAAAAGTTCCCCCTAGAGCTTCTGATAAATTGACACCTGACTGAGAAGCCTAAATAGGTATAAATCCTCTGCTTTGTTTCCAAATGTGCATCTAAAACTTAAGCTCTTTTGCATAACACTTTGTCCAGCTGTTACAGGTTTGCCCTTTTGAGTAGTAAGTTTAGTGCTTTTAAGAAGTTGAAGTGAGCTGTGATATCATTTTTTAATGTGCATGCTACACTGCTGATATCCGAAAGTGAAGTTATGGACAAAATGACGGTCTGATGTTTGAATCTCTTGAATATGTTATTATTTATTTATTTATTTATTTATTAATACCCTGCTCTTCAGCCACAAGGCTATCAGAGCGGCTTGCAAATTTTTTTAAGCAATAGCAATTTACACATTTACACTGCATTAAGCAGTTTCCAATGTGTGTGTTAGCTAATATGTGACTGCACTCAGACTTTCTCACATTATCTAATCAAGAGGCCAGAGGTGCTGTCATTCTCTCTCTTTTTCTCTCTGTGGTAATTCTGTCTGGAATGAACTCTGCATATGCTCTGAAATTCAAGAGTCTGTTCATTAGTTGGTAGCATGCAACTAGTTAATTTTAGATGCCTTGGAATTCTTGTGTGTGCCTGTTGCCTTCTCACAATTTTAAGCAAAGTCAACAATAACACACAAGAATTCCATAACAAAAAAAAATTCCAAATAAAGGCATCTTAACTTATGGAATGGAAAAAAAGTACGTACATCATGCCAAACAAAAGAACTTTGAGTTTGCGAATAAACCAGGGAAATGGTTGGCTTATAAATTGAGAAAATAAAAGCAAAAAATATATTAAGGTTCTGTCTATACGAGGGGGAACACATATGTGTTCTAAAAGGTAGGCATTCGCAAAGATGCGAACAGCCTACATGGCTAAAAGTCCCACCTAAACTCCACATGATCCCCTAGCTCAGCTGGTGGCTGTGAGTGGTTTACTCATGATTTTTCAGCCACTGCCAATGGTTAATTCCAGCCTTCCCTCTCCCTACAGCAGCCCTGGTGCTCTGGGTCTGTGGCCGGGGCTTTTGGTGACGGGGATCCCTGTGAACTTCTTCCTCCTCTTCCTCTGGCTCATTGGAGGCGACCATGCACAAAAAGAAGTCCCTGCCCACCCAGCTCAGCCCTGTGCCTGCCGGCTCTGCCATCAACGGCACCAGTTTGGCTGATTGAGTCCGGGGATGGAGGTGGGAGAAGTTGGTAGCTGCGCCTGTGGAGTTGGTAGCCACACTGGTTGAGGAGGAGGGGGGGAGAAGAGCTCATTCTGAACCAATCTACCCCACCCATCCAACCCTCCTCTGGTGTCAGTCGTTCCCCTTATCAGAGCTGTGATGGGGCATATGCTGTGAACTGGACTTCTCCAGGAGAGGGGTTGTGGGGTGGGTGTGTATGTGTGTGTGTTGTGTGTCTTGCAAGAAGTTCCCAGTCTTTAGTTGAAGAGCAGGGGAGGGGGTAAACAAAGCCACTCCTCCAAGTTTGCTCCCCTCCAGCCTGCCTGATCCGCCTTTGAATCTGCCTCCTCCTGAGACACTGAGGCTTTGGAGTCTGCCGATTATACTGCAAGCCCTTAAAAAGCATGAAATCTGCCCTTCTCTGGTGCTTTAACTATAAAATCGCCGTTTTATTGAGTTACCGGACCCTCGCTTAGCCGAAAATCCAACATGGCAATCACAGCTACTTTCCCTCTTTGCTAGCTTTGCTCCTATGCTCGTCCAGCCAATCAGATCCCCCTGCCTGTTTGTATGTGTGCAAACGTGACTGGTAAAACGGTTGCACATTCACATCGTACGGTTCTTTTGAAAAATTCCGGATGTGCCACACTTTAGGGTGAGTTTTGCTGCCCCCTCTTCTGAATGGTACATATTTGTGCAAATGGTCGTGTGAATGGATTGTCGTTCATTTGCACGCCGTTTGTATTTATTTATTTATTTATTTATTTGCCATATAGACAGCCCCTGAGATACAGAAAGGAAAGGAAATAAAAATTGAGAATGAGAGTATTTTAAAAAATTCACCGATATTACTCTACCTTATATAAACACAAAGAAATTTTCTTAGAGAAGATGCATAAATATTTGTGTAAATAGAATCTACTGAAGATTATTAATAATCAGAGACAGATTATGAATGCTCCTGTAAAATAAATGAGATTTGTGAGGTGGTGAAAAAGACAAAAACAGGAAAGACATCAGGGCCAAATGGTTTATTGGCCCTTTATTATAAATGTGTTACCTACCCTGAAATATCAAATAATTGGCAAGATCTAATAATGTGGCTTAATGTGGCCTTCCATGTGGTTAGCTGGGACCCCCAAATACCAAAGATGGTGTCATATATGACCAAAGTAGGGGCCTTTAGAAATTCCCCACACAAATACTCAGATCAGAACTTAACACCTGGAGGTGAGTCATTCACTAATCCACTCAACAATAGCAGAGTCCTTGATGCTTGTAAAATGGATCCTTCCTGCCCTCATCCCCTTCTAACAATAAAACTTGCCTGCTCCTATTCAATTCAAAATCCCCACCCATTAACTATCATTAACTCTTAAGGAGAACCCTTTGCCTAGTCCTGGGAACCTCCGAGAAACATTGTATTCCACGCAAAACCCTATCCCTCCAGGGGAATTATCATATATAAATATCACCCTAAAACATCACCAAAGTATGCATAGTTCCACCCTCTTGATTTCACATCAGACTGTGTAGCCATCCCATCTTCTGGACTCCCTTGCTGTTGGTCTGCTTCACAATCTCAGCTCTGCAGGATTGGTACAGCATAACCTGCAATCCCCTTCCTCTATTCCTCTATCCAAGTACTTCCTACTATCTTCGATAGCCTTGTGTGATTTCCTGAATCCTGAGTGGTTGTGTGAATGCTGTTGATATTAATTTCCAATAAGGATAATTTAATTGTATGTTTTGGCTTAGAGTCTCCTAGAACCTACTGGTTCTAGAGTCTCCTAGAACCAGTATCTAGAACCTACTGGTATACATAGGTTAAAAGATCCCGCTATTACACAACCTCTTGCTGACATAATTGAGCTAATTAAATATTCCCTATATTAATTTTGGACATTAGTGGGATCCTCGTGGACCCCATGGAATTTGGGTAATAAATGTTTTGAAGATGAACTTGTTGCAGCAGACAATGAATACTATTTTTTTACAGAATGGCAGAATTCTAGAAACTTGTAAAGAGGCAAATATCATATTAATACTAAAAGAGGAACAGGACTTGGCTTTAACTAAGTATTTTAGACCAAGTTCATCATTGAATAATGATAAAAAGTTGTTTATGATGATTTTGCCTGAAATAATGAAAAAAATCTTATAGGATTTTATACATGAAGATCAATGTAGATTTTTTCCTGGAAGACAAATGCAAGGAAACATTATATATCTTTTAGATACTCTGGAATATTTAGGAACACATAATGAGAAGCAAGCTGTATTCATTTTTTTTTTAATATGCAGAAAAGGGTTTTGATAATTTGACTGGACTTTCTTATTCAAAGTGTTGGCACACATGAATGTTGGTGATGACTTTATTAAATGGATTACATCAATATGCTCTTCACAGAAAGCAGAAATCATGGCTAATAGAGAATTAACAAAAGCTTGTGATATTCAGAAAGGAACAAGACAGGGTTGTTCTCCGCTTTTATTTATTTTGGTGCTTGAAATTTCAAAAAGATGTGTAAGGCAAGATGAAAGAAATCCAGGTATAAGAATATAGAAAGAAGAATTCAAACTAAGGACATTTGCAGATGACTTGGTGATAGTTTTGGAAAAATCCACTGGAGAGTATACAGGTAGAAGTGTTAATGGAAAAACTGAAAGAATCTGATGAGCTGGTTAGTTTTTAATAAGATTAATAACCAAAAGACAAAGTTGTTGACTAAAAATATGAAGATGGAGAGCAAACAGAATTGATAGTTAGGATTGGTTTTAAAATCTAGAAGAAGGTCAAATACTTGGATATTATAAGAAACATGAATTGTATGTTATTCATATATAATTATGTGAAGACTTAGAATGAAATTAAGAAAGGCTAGCAAAGATGGGGGAAATTGTTATTGTTATTGTTGTTGTTGTTGGGAAGGATCTCAGTGATAAAAATGAATATCCTACCTAGAACAATGGCTTTGTTCCAGACAATACTGATTTTGACAAATGATGTACCATTTAAACAATGGTGGAAAACTTATCTAAGTTCATATGGCAAGGAAAGAAACAAGTGTAAATTAGAAAGTGTTACAAGATGCCAAGCAAAAAGGTGGATTAGGTTTACCTGATTTTAAATTGTATTTTTCTGCCAGCTATTTGGTTAGGCTTAAAGAATGGACTGTGTTGAGAAACAAGAGGTTATTAGAACCGGAAGAACATGATCCGAGGTTGGGTTGCCATGGATAATTATGGTATGATAAAGATAAAATGAATGCAGAATTTAATAAACATTTTGTGAGATGTGCCTTATTGAGAATTTGGAATAGGTTATGTCAGAAGATGCCTTTATGGGTCTCATCACATTTTAGAAGGGAAACAATTGGGAAAGAAAGATATCTAACTTACCAGAATCTGTTGGAGAAAAGTCAAGGAGAATACAAGATTAAAACAAATGTACAATTGCTTATGGAGGGTTATACTTTTCAATGGTATTGTCATAATATGGATGATTCAGATGGAGAGGAGGAGGCAGATTGTCAGGAGTCTTCAGCTCCTCATGACAAGGGTGGAGGCAGAGGGGGACCCTGCCCCCCCAGCAGGAGTTTACAGTTGCTGAAGATCTATTGCCATCATTCATGAAATGATGAAGAGACAAGGTGAGATTGAGTCAGCTGCCCATAAATTTCATAGTGGCTCTGTTGCTCACAACTGTCTAATCTGAGTGACTGATAGTACTTTTGCCATTTGTGTTTTCTTGACCTTAGACTGGACTGGCTATGCTTTGACAACTGCATTTATTGCTTGCTGGCTTCTTTTATCTGGACTGCTGACCTGTTATAACAACTCCTGGACCAGCTGATGACAACCTTCTTGTTTTGCCCTTCATCTTGTTGAATAAACTGTGTCTGACCTGGACTTCTTTTTAGGTAGTCTTGATATATCTTCATTATCAATTCTATTTTTACATAAATATTTAAATAATTTTGTTTTAAAAAAGACATCCTGATGTAGCTTGTTATGCGGTAGCTTTACTTTTTATATTTGACTATCTTCTTTTAATAGGAAATTCTTCACAAAAAATGTTAACTGAGGTGTAGGGCTGCACAGCTATAAAGTTACTCCTTGTGTACTAAGGGTATTCCACAAGATTTTGTTGTGTGTGTGTGTGTTTTTAGTTTTTGGGCACGTAACTCCAAAGCACCATTCTTTTTTAATTTCTGTATTTTTAAAGAAATCTGTACTGCTAGGCTGAAGGGAGGAAGGTACCTTTGTCAAATGACTCAGAACTCCACAACTGGTCAGACAAATGTTTGGATGAGGGTTTTCTTCTGATTACAGCCTATCTGTAATTCTGAGGAGGAGATCCACCATTTGGAAATGTCATGTCCTTTCCAGATCTGTAACATTCTTATTTACTCATGTACTGTTTTTAGTAATGTCATTGCTAACTTGTTTTGACCAGTACATCACTATTACATGTATCCTTAGAAGACAATCACATTGTTTTCAGTGGGACCTAGTCCCAGCTAAGTGTGTATAGGATTGCAGCTTAAACCTCATTTTAAAATTTCTTATAGTTATACTGCAATTTTGCTGTTTTGGTTGTGCATTTTTGATTTGTTAGTATTTTATATAGAAAGGCAAAACAGGAATGCTTGAAACTGACAGTAATAAATAAAGAAATGTTCACTGGGAGCAGGATGGAGTTTGAAAAGGACTGCATATGTGACATGGTAATAGATAACACAGAATAACAGTAAAATGCTTAGTCCTCATTCATAAGGAGAAAACTGAAATAACCCACTTCTTTTTAGAAACTTGTGAGAAAGCTAAACTGTGGCATCAGCATTTTCCTCCATCTGTTTGTTTTACTTCCCTCAGCAAGTCAGTCAGTAAACATTGTCTTGACTTCTGTAAGTCACAGAGGGAAGGTGATGTTCTGTGCATGAAGCAAAACAATTGTTGTCTGCAACCTAAAATGTCATGTGTGACAATTACTTGGTGCACACCCAGTACTCTTTTCCAATCATAATCTTCTTTGTGAGAAACAAAGGGAAAAGCTAGGACAGATTGTGCTTCATCAAGAATTCAAAACATTTTCACATGACTTGATTTCAGTGATTGTTCAATTTGAGAGGAACTAGAAAAAAGTAACCAGTCTGTAGAAGGCAAATGTGCTTAAGCTTGCATGTTTAGGTGGCTGTAGAAAAACATAGGGTTGTCTATGTGGTAAGATACCAGCTGTGTTAGCAAATATTTAATTTAAAAGAATATTCAAGGAGCACACACTAGCCATATTTCAACAGAGTTAAGCACACTTAAGCTCACTGATTACATTGGGCTTAAGCACATCTAATTCTGTGCTGGGTTGTGGCCATCAGCTTCAATGTGTATTCCTTCGAGATGCCACAGAGCTGGTTTACTCACAGTGGCATCACAAAAGTTGGGACATAGACCTTGGGTGCTGATGGGCAACTCTGCTGCTTTATGTCCCAAAGCTAACTTGGGATACATATTTGAGTCATACCACCTGTAGGCTGGTAGGAGATAGAAACTGGTTTACTGAGCCAAAGAGGAATATATTGTGTGTTTTAAAAAGCTGGAAAACAGATGACTTTGGGATTTAATAATAGTAGGTGAGCTCCAAATCTCCACCACAACTCTGTGTGAGGTCTTCAGTTCACATGTGGGGGAAGAGTTCAATTTTGGTCTCAGTGGCAAGTCCTCAAATTCTATAAGGCACTACCTGAAGATTTCTTGACCTTAAGAATGAGATATGGAGGTTGTGAAATGCCACAAGAAAGAATGGTGAAAAGCTCCTGTGTACAGGTAGAGTAGCTGTTCAGGATGGTCTGAATGGCTGCTTGCCAATAAAAATAATTTTGGCTGATGTGTTTTACCTAATCATTTTATTGGATCCAACTTGTGTTTAGATCATCAGACAGCCTTTTGACCTTTTTACTGGTCAAAAAGTATAATATTTACCATGTACATTGGACTGCCTTCAATCCTTACTTTTCCTACTGACTCTTGCAAACACCTAGCTTTTCTGTCTGCATGCTTCCTAGCACATCTCTCAGCCATGAGCTCTTTTTCAGTAATAATATGGTATTGCTGCTTTCATAGCAAGATTTCCAGGTAGCAACACAACACATAATAATAAATAGTTTGGGGCATTTCATCACTGTCATCTGTCTAATGAGGATGATGATATAATCCATAGAGCATTTCCTCTATATTGCTTTGTGCTTAGAGTGCTTTGTTGTTGCTATGTGTCTTCAAGTCATTTCTGATATACGGCATTCCTAAGGTGAACCTATCATGGTTCACATTGAACTATAGGGAACTCTAGAGACCAGGGTTTGAATCCCTGCTCAGGCATGAAAACCTACTGGATGACCTTGGGTAAGTCACATTCTCTCAGCCTCAGAAGAAGACAAAGGCAAACCCCTTCTAAACAAATCTTGCCAAGAAAACCCCATGATAGGTTTGCCTTAGAGTCTCCATAAGTCAGAAATTAGTTGAAGACACACAACATAGTATTAAAATGGTCTGCAAAGTCCAGATGACATGAAATTTCAAATGATGGGGAAGCGAAATTATGGAATGCTCTAATTACCAGTTGTTTTAAGGGGGGATTAGACAAATCCATGGAGAGTAAAGCTATGTGACAGCTCTGTGTTACCTCCAGGTGCCTCTGAATGAGTATCAGCTGCTTGGAGACAACCACAAGAAAGACTATTATTTCCATGTCCTCCTTTGGGGTTCCCATAAGTTTCTTGGCTGACCAGAGTGGTAAGCCACAGCTTTGAAGATAGACATTATGCCTGATCCAACTCATCTTTTTTTAAAGACAGAAATAAAAATTGACAGATAACACAGTGCAACTCCCTGCCTTCTGCATCCTTATAAAAGTTATCCAGAGGTCTGCACAATATTCAACCAATGAAATAAGAACAAACATCTGCAGCTTTGCAGCCAGTAACAGTGTCAGCTCTTTTGCTTTTCTCTCCCAGGCTGTCACGGAAGCAGCAAATTATGCTTTTTTAAACATGAAAGCAAAAAGCAGCATACAGAGAGAAATGTAACTGAAAGTACATACAATTACTGCTTTGCCCATGTCCATGTTTTCCTGCATCTACAAGGCCAGAACCTTATTTATTTCTCTGCACAGCTCCAGTGCACACCCCTTCCTTGTAAAGGAAGAGTCTTTCGTTTACCCTCTGAGGTATATTCCCAAGTCAAGTTTCCACTGAGGCGAGCAGCAAAGAACTTTCACTCTTGACTTCAGGAGAAATGGCAACAATTGTGAAATATTGTAAATATATTTCTTGTCCGCTTTGTTTGATTCCCTCCTAGAGAGGAAATGGATCCCTCACCTCAACATATTCCCCCCTTGCTGCATTAATTCTGCAAATTAGACACAAGATCACCATGTTCTCTTGCTTTTTTTTTTTAAAAAAAGTGTGTGTTTGCTACATAAAATGAAACACCCCTTTACTCTATTTGTCTAGAATATAAAATGTTTCCCATAAAAGTAATGATGCTGATATGGAAGACTTCATCCCTAACAATATATTATTATGTGACTCTCTTCAGGTAATGAGAAGTTCTCTTATGTTCTCAGTTCAAGCAATGCAGCAGTTTCTATGTGAGGCTTTGTACATGTGCTTATAATAACCTTTTGGCCTGGCCCACGTGTATCAGAAACCTCAATCTGAGCTCCATCCTCTGCATGAGGCCTGTAAAATCTACAGCCTCTTTCACACTACACAGGTCTAACAATTTGATACCACTTTAACTGCTATGGGTATATCCTATGAAAGGTTGAGATTTGTGCTTTTGTGATAATTTGCCAGAGTACTCTGGTGCTTCACCAAACTACAGATCCCAGGATTCTATAAGATGGAGCTAGGGAAGTTAAATGGAATCAAAGTGCAAAAACTGTGTAGTGTGAGAAATACCTGAATATCAGCAGCTCCACAAACTTCTAAGGTGTTCAGTTAGGAACTGCTAGAAAGTGTAAATCAGGCCTTTGAGTATTGTGACATGTAACTATTTCTGTATCCAAGTTACACTTTGTACACCAAGTTTATTTACTTATCCGAAGTCTGAAAAAATCAAGGTCTCTTTTTCACAAATAGTGGCATGAAAGCCATTCAAAATCACATCTACGTGGTCCCCAGTCTTGAAAGATTGATCTCTTTACCATTTACTGCTTTGTCTAAGCAGTAGTCAATAGCAGCTTTCAATAGTAATGACTATTGTGGTGTATAGGTAAACCTTGTGGCAAAAACTTGTCTGTACACTGAACTACAGGTATCAGTATGGAGCAGCAACCAAGCAGAGACAATTTAAAGGAGCTCTCCATGCCACTGAGAGCCTGTGCGGTGTAGTGGTTTAATTTTAATTTTTAATTTATTTATTTATACCCCGCTCTTCAGCCACAAGACCATCAGAGCGGCTTACAAATTGTTTTTAACCAATAGCTATTTACATATCTACACTGCATTAAGCAGTTTCCAATGTGTGTTAGCTAATTGCCCCCACAAGCTGGGTACTCATTTTACTGACCTACGAAAGGATGGAAAGCTGAGTGAACCTTGGAGCCCGCTGGAATTGAACTTGTAACGTGGTGACTTGCAGTACTGACATTTAACCACTGTGCCACCAGGGCATTGGATACAACTCTGGAGACCAATATTCAAAGTCTCACTCAGTCATGGAAACCAACTGGGTGACCTTGGGCAAGTCTCACTCTCTCAGCTTCAAAGGAAGACAAAAGCAAACCTCCTTCGAACAAATCTTGCCAAGAAAACCCAGTGATAGTATTGCCCTAGGGTTGACTTAAGTTGGAAACGACTTGAAGGCACACAACACACTTCATACCACTCCTAGTTTATACAAAATGTTCTGTCTCAAAGTAGAAAGTTACAAAGTTACACTACTAATTTTGCCATTGCCTAAGACAGGATGGGAATCATGCAGATGTTTTTGTACTGCAATTCCCAACATTCCTCACCATTGTCTATTTGCTGGGATTCCCAGCCCCAATTCAAACGTGATTGGAATTGTCTACAAAACTGAAATAACAGTCTTGTGGCACTTTTAAGACTAACAGATTTATTACTTCATGAGCTTTTGTGAACACACACAGCCCACTCCCTCAGATGCACAAGTGTTGTTTGGTTGGAGACTGAATGTATATACTGTGTGATTGCTAACAATTCTGCATTTAAATTTGTTCTCAATTCAACCACAGATGTGCACAGTATTGGAGATGGGATGTAGACTTTGAAGTTTCAAGACTACTTTTTGATCATGCTGTAATAAATCTGTCATTCTTAAAGCTGTCATGTGACTTTTCAGGGACACCAGGTGGCTTTCATGTCAGTGGGGTGGTGAATCTGCTCCAGGTTTTAGTTTGACTTGAAAGGAGCAATCCAAAGTGTTTAACCTATTTTGAAGATGTGGTCAGCACCCCATAGCTCCTTTACAGTTCAGACTAAAACCTAGCATGGGTTTACCACCCCACTGACGTGAAAGCCATTAACTGTCTGGGTTACTCTGTGTTGTATCATTGAAGGAGCAAGGCTTCCTTTGTAGAGATTTTTCTCCACAGAAAAAGTTAAGTTCTTCTGTCTGGGGACAAGTAAAATGAGTGTGGGTGTGTGGAGTGTAGGGAAGAAGTACTGTAGCAGCTAAAAGAAGGACTGGATCAACCTTCCCCAGCTTGTCACCTTCAATCTCATCCTCCTTTATTATGTTCCAGGTCTGCTGATAAGTAAAAATAGGGATCTATACAAACAAAAACAGAAAGTAAAGAGGGAGACTAGGGAGATTATCAGACATGACAAATATGGTGTGATAACGATGACAGGCTACTGCAAAAATGCTCCTTTATCACACAACATTGTTATCCTTGTGCACTGCTGCTGTGAAAAAGGTGTTATTTTTTAGTGGACCAGAGCTGCCAATTGGTAACCCATGGCGTTTTTTTATGCTATTGCTTGTATGAGAAACTGCATCCTGTTCTGAGGGCATCAATGATCACAGCATCAATGGGTGGTCCCTGCCAGAACACTTCCAAGTAAGAACACAAAAACTAGGTATGGGATGTCCTTTTTATGAACCTCCCCATTTTTCTGGCAAGTTTTAAAGTGTGTTTTAGTGCTTGTGTGTTCGTTGTGTTTGTTAATTTTGTTTTTTTAAGACTCTGAAGCACACTCACGTCTTCTCGCGAGAACTACCAAAGTCTCTCCCATGCAAAAATATGGAAGTAAACAGCACTAGTGATTGTGTTGCAATAATTTAGGGGTGGCTCTTTCTCATGATTACAGCAACATGTGGTAAGAAGTGTTATTATGCCAGGATACTTACCTTTTAAAATATAGTGGGAGTGGACAAAAACGTTTTTAGACACACGTCTGATAATCTCCTAGGACTGAAATCCAACATGATACTCACAAAGCAGAATGTTCCCTGTGTATACTTCCATAGGGCTTCTCTTCTTCTTCCCATGTGAACTGCTTCCTAGTGCCAGCATGCACCCCTACAGCCACATAATGGCTCGCAGTATTGAGTCTACACCCTGGCAGCATCCAGTAGAAAAGAGCAGACAGCACCCTCCAGGATCTCCAGCCAGTACACTGAAGATTTGGGAGTGTAATAGATGTTATTTTCTCTCAGCTGCTGAACTGCAGTTGGATGATGCATGGATGTTCCCCACCCACTGAATAACTGCCCCTTATCTTTCCCCAGCCACTAAATAGCTGTGCTGGTACACACAGGTGCTGTGAAGCTGCCTTGTTCTGCAGGAGGGTACTAAGTACCTCCTTGCACAAACTTGAAAGCACATATGCTCATGTAATCCCAGGATTCTGGCCTAGGACTACACCTACTTGCCACACTTCCAAGAATTCACAACAGACATTGGACATTAGTGCAAAAAGGACTTTATGTCTACACAGCTGTACAAGCATAGGGCTCCCCGATCCAAACAGGAACTCTGATTTCAACACATCTCTCAGTCACATGAGGGAGCCCCATGTACAGTAGATACAGCAATAGCCATTCACACTAATGTTCAACATGTGTCTCCCAACAGTAGAGCCAGCAGGCACATCAGCATCAAGACCATGGTCAGCAGGAACCACCAGTTCACTACTTCCTGTTCCTAGTAAATATATTGGGTGAACACTGGGGTGTCTTCTCAGTCGATCCCTTATTCTGCCCCTGCAGAACATTTGTGAACATTCAAACACACACTCCATTATTACAGTCAACAGGAATGAGAGCCTTCATTGTAGGCTTCCTTAATTCCTTAATGCTTTACAATATAGATACTTACTTGCATAGCTGGGTAGTGAAAGCAAATTTTCCCACAGACTCATCCAGCAATTCATGAGGTATGTTTAAATTTTCTGCCATCTGGGATTCATAATGTACAGAAAATAGTCCTCATCCTTTTTTGGTGTGAGGATACCATCTGGAAGCATGGCTTTGTCCCAAGAAAGATTGGTTCTCATCAGCAAAGTGATCCTCCATACAGTATTCAGTTCTGACAGCCAGTTTCCTTGTTTATTATAGATCATAATAACATGAGGTTTATAGCTACATTTCTGCTTCAGGTTTAATTATATTAGGGTTTGTTTGGGTTTGTTTTTTTCCCTCTGCATCATGTACAGTATGATCTCTCTCTCTCTCTTCTTTTGTGCAAGGCTTCTAGTATGAAATACCTGAAAACAACAATCTCATTGTTATGTGTGACTTAATATTTACCTCAGGGCTGATTCCATTGCATCAGTGGAAACAATTTCCAGTATCATTTGATCCACCCTTAACATTCAGCAGAACTTGTGAACTGCTTGCTGTCCTGTACCAAACTGTGTGGTGCTTGAAATAACCTGGCATCATAGGAAATCTGTGGCCATTGATCTGCAACGATGGTTTTGCATATGCAATACCCCACTTCCTGAGGCAGTCAGAATGGAGAACATGCAAAATCAAGCAATAGTTTCATATATTCCCAGCTTGGCACAAGACTGTAAGAGTGGAAAAGCAGTCGTTTTTCATGCACATTTTTAAAAATCCTGGACTGTTTCATACAGGGAGGAAATCATAGAACTACAGTAGTCACTTTTCTGTACAGCTCTGTCCTATGTAAGTCCTGTTGAATGCACAAGGATTTGTTTTGTGTAGACCAACAGCAGTACCTTTATGGAAAAAAATTGAATTTAAACACATATACTTTACTCCATTTTTTTTAAAAATGGGCTTAACTACATGGATGGGAAATACTGTACTTACCTCGTAGCCACAGCAGATTTATTTGATCCACAGCAGCCCTGTAAATGCCACATTCACTGGGCTTCTCTGATTGTAGATCCTGTCACAAACTAAGCACCATGGTACCCATGTCAGAGTAATGGGCAGTCCTATGTTGATCACATGTCCTATATAGTGAACTATTTCTGGCCACTTGGCCTGGGCTACTCCGAATTTTTTTCTTTCTGTTTGGTTGTGCATGTGAATAAGTGACTATACAGTATGTAGTCTCAGAGTACTGTATTACTGGGTAAGCATAGATACACTTACCCATATATGCGCACAAGTGGATTTTTTTTAAAAGTGTCAGAATGGAGTCCCATCCACCAGAAGTCTCACCCCTGGCTTTGTTCTAAGCTAATCCTCAGATGCCACATGGCCAAAAACTCAGGTTTTCCCTTCAAAACCAGAACAAACTGAATCTTACAGATCTGGGGTTTGCTGCAGAAACCCTGGTGATAATGAACATTATTGAAAATTTCATGTGTCAACTGTGCAATGAATACGGGGTGAGTACGGGTTTTATTGCCAGTGTAGACAAGCTCTGTGTTACTCAAGAAGCTTGAAAACTGCAGCAGAAGAATAGGAGTTAAGAGCGTTTTGTCACACCTTCTTGTAAGTGATAGAATGCCCTTTGATGGAAAAAGGGATACTGGAACATCATCCAGAAATCCCTGTTAGGAACCCAGGTATTTTTCATTATGTATGAATTAGTGGACATGTCTGTATTGTACATGTCCTGGATGCAACATGTGGATAGCCCTCTGGACTCCCATCTTTCACTTTGAATGTAAGCCAACCAAAGCCCCTTACAGATGTGTTGTACAAAAGCTGAAACAAACAATAATTAAATTTTATGTTTAACTTTTCAACTCTATCTACAAAAGCAGGACAGTTTGCTTTTGATATTTTTTAAAGAATCCTGTGGGGAAGTATCCAGAATGCTCTAAAGTTTATCCTAACATGAATAGGGAAAGGATTAATAAAAGCAGTATTCTGTTTTATGGTGCAATAATTTAAATCCAAGTGGATAGCAGACAAGTTGACAGTAATTACAAATAGAATTGCATTTAGATTTGACTTGGTGCTCTGAAGACACCCTTTTATTTCTTATCCAGAAAAAAGAAGAAGAAATATAGACCTAATGAGGTGGTAATCTTTTATTACACTAACTAATCTTCTAAAAGCCAAAAGCAATTTTTCAAGGTATATAGAACAATTCAATGGAAGGGGTCCTGCAATATAATTCCAGTACCAGTGCTCAGGCAAGGAATGTGTGAGAACAATTTTGATATTTTTCCCCATGAAGGAACTTTTCAACTGAAGCCACCCTTTAAACAATATTTATGTTAAACATCATACACTAAGAACTTTAGTGTATGATGCAGCGCAAGCAGCCTCGCCACGTTGCGAGGCTGCAGCGCTGCAGGGCGTCCCTTTCGGATGACGCCCGTCCCTGCTGGTACTGTTGCGGTACCGCAGGGACATTTGAGTGGATCGTGAGTAAAAATCAGCATTTTACTTGTCCAAAAAAGTCCTAAGATTTTTATTTATTTAAAAAAAATGCAAGTGTAGCTACAAGGGAACAGGAGGATGAGAGCATTGCCCCTACATAAGAGTTCTGCCCCACCAAATAAATTTTTCCATCAGCCCCCCAATTTTTCTACCATTGCAGAAGTGAGACACTGAAAATGGCTATTCTTCATGATCATAGGTACAATTGGTACAAGAGTTGCACTCCTATGCACACTTACCTGGGCTTAAACTCCACTGAACACACTTGGAGATTATTAGGTGTATCACTTCTAGTTAAGGGGAAAGTAACAAGGCAGCTTTTGTCTCTACACACCGAACCACCAATCACCCCTCCCCTGTCTTAAACATTTTTGCTTGGGGGACTAGCAGGTGAGCCCATTAGCAGCAGAGGCATATTCTGTTTCATGTAGTGCCTGAACGCAGAGAGATCTTAACAAGGCTTGAAATGGGATGAAGAACAGCCAGGTTTATTTCTTTCACCATTCCAGCCCCTGGTCTCTGGGCATTTAAAAAACATTATGTTGTATAATATTACCAGTGGAATCCAAAGGTATTTTGAGTGAACAGAAAGGCGCTCCCAACACATCCCTGCACCAAATACTTCCCTCAGATGTTTCCCATTTCCTTCAGTTCAAGTGAGTCAATTATTCTACTCAAATATGATCTGAAGGAAAACTTCCTTTATGTTTTAAACATTACTTGAAGAGTATTACTTGCAAGGAATCTACAGTAATCTCTTTTTAGGGATTTTTTTAAAACATTGCCTTGACTGTTTTTGTCCTAATACATTTTTGTATAGAAAGCAATGTGTTCATGCTTTGCATTAAGTTCAGTTGGTGATACTGGTCAGCCAGCCCACATGCAACAGGTTAGCACTGTACAGTTCAGCCACTTCCCAGTCCTGCATATCAGTTTGTCACAAAGATGCCTGCAGTTCTGTGATATTAAAATAGGTGTATTCATGTGTTCTTTAGAAAGACAAGGTCAAAAAGATACTGCATTGGTTTTCTGTGGGTTTTTCCTGGGCTATGAGGCCGTGTTCTGGAAGAATTTATTCTTCACGTTTTGCCTGCATCTTCAGAGAATGGTTGGGTAGGAGTGTGTGTGGAGTTTATATACTGTAAGCCCCTGTTGGATAGGATATGTAAATTTGTGTATTTGAATGGGTCATTCCTAGGGGGAGATATGCAAGGCAGATTAGTGTCTGTTTGGCTAATGGCCCATTATCTGCTGGAAATCCCCCTGGGGGGCATATCTCCCCCCCCCCGGAACTACCCATTCAAATACACAAATTTACATATCCTCTCCAACAGGGGCTCATGGTATATAAACCCCCCCCCCCACACACACACACACCATCATCCAACCATTCTCTGAAGATGCCAGCCACAGATGCAGATGAAATGTCAGGAATAAACTCTTCCAGAACATGGCCTCACAGGCTGGGGAAAAAACACAGAAAACCTATGGATGCTGGCCGTGAAAGCCTTTGACTTCACAGATACTGCATTATTACAGTAATACCAATTAGATCCATGAAAAGAGCTATTTAGAAAAGATATCTGACAATGAAGTTTTCAAACCATTATAACTTCTAGGGTCAGATGAATGAAATCTGCTTGGTAAAGCCTGTCTCCCATATATTTCAATAATTGTGTTCCTGGCTTTATCTAGCTTCAGAATGTACGTATGTATGTATGTATGTATGTATCATTCATTCATTCATTCATTCATTCAATTTATACCCCATCTTTCTCCCACCATAGGATCCAAGTTTAGCTAAAATGCAAGTTTAGAAGTTTAGCTAAAATGCATGTTCTCTGACATTTTACAGATGAAAACTGTGACATGTGTGGCCAAGCAACCTCAGGCTGTGGTCAAGATGGCAAGAATTATTAGTGAGGAAGAATACACAAACTAGGAGAGGCTGCAGCAGTTTGCTTTTTCCTAAGCCTTCTGGGAAGGACTATATTCCACCCCTCCTCTGCTCTACCCTGGCTGAGTGAATTGAGTGCAAACTACTTTTGCACTTTGCATTCAGTTTGCAGCAGTTAAAGTATGCTGGAGACAAAGGGGGGAAATGGGAGAGGGGAAGAGAAACTGAGACATTTTAAAAGCAGCTGAAAAACTGGGACAACAGAGGATTAATCAGGACTGTCCCTGAGAAATTGAGGGGCTTATCACACAAAGGAAGGGAAGCGGAAGCAAAGCCTGAGAGTAGCACTTCCCACCTTGCTTTATCACATGACATTGGTGTTCTTCAGATGTTCTCCTGTTCCGATCCTGTGGGAGACAGTGGTAAAGGTGAGTCTTTTTGCACGTTTACCACAATCTTCCATGGGACTGAAACAGAAGAACAGCTGCAACACAGAGATATCATGAGATAAGGCAAGGTGGGATGTGTTACTCTCGGTCTTTAAAGCAATTTCCCTTCCTTTGTGTGATGAGGCTCTGAGAGATTTGGAGGGTATGAAAATGTTACATTACAAAAGTTTTGAAAATTAAAAAGAGTTCTATTTAAATCACACACCATAGTTGAAACCAGTTTTAAAACATAGTTGAAAACATGCAAACCCACCATGTTCAAACACCATGCTGCCATGTGATTAAAAATCAAGGGCCTGCCTAAATAGAAAGGTCTTTGCCTGTCAGCAGAAAGAGAGCAGAAGAAATCCAGAAACTGATAGTCTATGAACTGCTGACTCCAGACATTTGAGGGAACATTTTTAGCTAAGATCTATTTCACTCATATTCTACAATTCTTGGAACCATGGACAATAGCAGTGGCATTTTATTTCTTTATTCAGTCATTTATATGCTGTTTTTTTGGCCCTCAGAAGGGCCTGTCACATGCTCCAGTCTATGAAGCAGCACCATCAAAGATGATAGGCAGATTCATGGAGGCTTATTGCATGCCAAAGACTCTATGGTAGGTGTGCTGTTTTGTGTCCTGTGGATAATTGAAAAAGTAGATAATGAATCAGTGGATACAGGGGTCCTATGGTATTTAATGCAACTATATTAATAAATTGTGTAGGGATAGAATCAGTCTCCCCACCAAGAACAACCAGAACCGACCCAGCTTAGCTTCCAAGATCAAACAGAACCTGGCACTGTTAAGGGAGTCTAACTAAAGACAATACAGCAGAAAGCAATATAAATATATTAATGAATTCTGTAGGGACGGGATCTATCTCCCATCCAAGGGCAATCCAGAGCTGACCCTGAATTGCTCTTACTGTCCAGATGTTCCTTCTAATGTTCAGTCAAAATCTACACTCCTTTAACTTAAAGCCATTAGTCCTGGTCCTATGCCCTGGGGCAGCAGAGAACAAACCCACACCCTCCTCTCTGTGACAGTCCTTGAGGTATTTAAAGAGTGAAACCATGTCACCCCACAATCTTCCCTTCACCAAGCTGAACATGCCCAGCTCTCCCAACCTTTCCTCCTCTGTCTTCTTCTCCATACCTCTTATCATTCATGTTGCCCTTCTCTGAACCTGCTCCAACTTGTCTATATCCGTCTTAAAATGAGGCACCCAGAAATGAATGCAGTATCCCAAATGAGGTCTGACTAGCACAGAAAACAGTAGGACTGTTACTTCCTTTGTCTGGAAACTATGGTTAATTAAGGCAGGCTAAAATATTATTGGCCTTCCTTGCTGCAGCATCACACTGCTGGGTCATGTTCAACTTATGATCAACAACAATCCCAAGGTCTTTTATTTTATTTTATTTTTTGTATTGCTGCTAAGCCAAGCATCCACCATCCACTCTAAATGTACATTTGATTTTGGTTGTCTAAATGTAGAAGTTTGCATTTATCTCTGTTGAATTTCATTCTATTGGTTTCAGCCTCTAGTTTATCAGGGTTCTTTTTAATTCTGTTCCTATCTTCCAATGTGTCAGAATTCAAAAGGACCTTGACAACAACAACAACAACAACAACAACTTATAATTACAAGTGCTTCCAGACTCTGGATTACAACTAAATAAATCTGCAGTAAAAAAAAAAAATGGCTGGTTCTTTAAAACAACTATATACAGTTCAGCTTCCTCCCCATCTCTTTGGGTCCCCTACTTGCTTCTCCAGGGGAAAGTGAAACAGACAGACTATAAATGTTCACTCAAAATGTTCATCTATGAATGTTTATACAGAAGGAAGCCCCAGTGTGCTCAATAGAGCTTAAGCCCAGTTAAGTGTGCATTGGACTGCAAACTTTTATAGCAATCATATCCATGATTAAGCAGAATAGCATGAGAACCTATGAAAAAGTGGTCCCAGCATAAAGTATTGCACCATGAAATTAAACAGGGCTGTAGCAATGGGAGTGTGTGTGTGTGGGGGGGTGCAATATGAGGACACTGTCACCAAACAAGATTGTTTTCCTAGGCATGTAATTCATGACCAGGGAAATACTGAAATAACTTAAAACTTGAGCATTTAGAAATACAGTTTAGCCATCCAAAGAAAAGGGCAGAGAAAGTTACCAAGGAAATCTGAACACAGCAAATGTAAGAATTCTATGTGTGAGGTATTTTCAATTATTCACTCCCCGCAGTGCTAAACATTTGAAGGCTGAAAGAAAATTTCATTGGGGGGGGGCTGAATTCCTATTTGGGGGGCAATACTCTGGTTAAATAGATGCATAGTTATCTCTAGAAAATTGCCAATTACTTTCTGTAAAAAGTATGTGCAGTGGGACCTCTGGATCTGTGGGGATTCAGTTTTGGGACCCTCCTCCCATGGATGGCAAAACATGCAGATAGTTGCACCTCATATTATAAAATGGTGGCAACATGCACACATCCACATCAGTGCATCTGCATGCACATTGCAGCCATTTTAGGTATGAGAAGCAATGATCCACAAATGGTTGAAACCATGGATTGGGAGCCACAGATTGGGAGGGCCCACTGTTTAGGCCTCTAAATTGGTGTTTACATATTTAGAACCTTCTTCTAGTTCCATCTCAATCACTGTATTCAATATATTAAGTGATTAATTGAAGATGGGTAAAAATCCATTCATAATCATGCTGTTCATGTAATCTAATGTGACATTAGCAAAATATACTGTCAATGTTATCAATGTACACTAACAATGTGTAAGCACAATGAAATGCAAACGGGGAGTGGGGGATAAAAACCATTCGGGCAGCCTCTATTGACAAAAAGTGACCTATTCAGAATAAACTGTACAGATTGGATTTTAAAAGTGCTGAATGGAAATCAGATGCCCCAGTTTCCTTAAGTGCTTTAGTCTACCAGATACTTTCAGCTTATCACCACTGGGCATACAATCCTTTTTTACACTGTTCCTAGGAAATGTAAGTATATCCATCAGGCTGGCACTGCAATCCTATGCATAGCTACTCAGAAGAAAGCTCCAGTGAATTCAAGGAAGCCTGTTGCCAGGAAAGCATATATAGATTAGATCCTTGTTTAATCCCATGTGCATTATACATAGGAACCACATGAAAGTTGAACCCAGACTAGCTACTTAAAATCCATTTCTGTTGCTTGTATGAATGCAAAATGGATGCTTGAGAATAGTTAATCTGACTGTCCTCTAACCACAGGTCGCTGCTGTAAAGAATGGCAAGCACATTTGTCCATCTTGAACAGTTTAAGCTAAAACAGGTTGCTCAGAACCGACCAGCCAGGAAGCATTAATTTATTTAGACTGCTCCGAAATGTAAGGCTGCCTGACAAAAAGAAATACCATTAGCACAGTCCATTCCCACTTCTTACTTAACAAGTCAACTTAGTGATTAACCATATGCTCAATGAGAAAAAATATGAGCCGTTTACAGTTCACCTTATATACTCAATGATTTTCACAGAAATGTCTCCCAAATGTGTTTAGCCTTTAAACATGCCAAACTTCAATCCCAGAACAAGAATTTGTACAAAGATGTTAATGGGCACATTTGGTGCACTAGCTTTATGTGCGCAAAGGCATTCCTGGACTCCTCTGAAATCTGGGAATTCAGGCCCTCAAATGAACCCAGAAGTACAACCAGACTGTTGACATACTCAGAAATAATGCAGTTTGACATTGCTTTAATGATCATGGCTCCATCCGATGGAATCCTGGGGTTTGTAGTTCATTGTGGCACCAGAGTGCTCTGACACAAAATGTATCTCACAGAACTATAAATCCCAGAATTCTATAGCATTGAGCCGTGGCAGTTAAAGTGCTGTCAAACTGCATTATTTCTGCAGTGTGTCAGCAGCCCCAAACTGTGAATCTTCCTCTTTAGGAAAAATGCAGGTCCATCTAGGACAAGATGAATCCTTATTCCCTGAGCTGCCCTCTGATTGATCCTCAGGTATATTTTATGAGCTTCTAGAGCAGGGGTTGGCAAAATGCAGCCCTAAGCCTCTGGAGCTATTCTGTTCAACATGCAAAGTGCTCTGATGCTTTAAACAGTGAAAAATTCTTGCTGTGCCTTGGCACTGACAAACTTTGGTTTGCTGTGGCAAACAAATGCTGTACAAAAATATTCAGAGGTAGCTGAGTTGGCTGTGCAGCAAAATACAACAAAATGCAAAACCCACAAGCAGTGATACCTTTTTTGGGCCAGCTGCAAGCTTTCAAAGCTCCACTGGCTACTTCATAAGGCAAAGTTGTTAAAAATAATACAGAGAAAAAAAGGTGATGATGTTAGAGTCACAAACCTCCACTTGATTGAAGATGTTGTCAGTTCAGGTGGTACGGGGCGGGGGTTCACTGCAGGCAGAGGCTACTCCCCTTTACTAGTGTTGTGAGAACTAGGGAAAAAGAGCAATAAAAGACAGGTGGTAAAATTTCAGCTCCATTAGCAACAGAAAAGTAACTTCTCAAATGCTCCCACTCTCTCCTTCCATTCCCTTCACTCCAGTCCTGGTTTAAAATCTTCCTGCTGATGCACCCACACCTTCCTTCTATCTTCCTCACTCAAAGCTTAAAATCTTATCTCTTCCTTGCAAATGTTCCCACCCCCTCCTTCTGTCCCCTTCACTCTAGTCCTGGCTTTAAATTAATTACCGTACTCTACAAATGGCTGGGTATTTTTATTGTCTATTAAAAAAAAGGTGCAACCCCAAAGTAGTTCCAGGTGCCTGAATGTGGCCCCCGATCCTGCTGCAGTTCATAGAATCATAGAACCATAGAGTTGGAAGAGACCACAAGGGCCATCCAGTCCAACCCCCTGCCATGCAGGAATACACAATCAAAGCACTGCTGACAGATGGCAATCCAGCCTCTGTTTAAAAAACCTCCAAAGAAGGAGACTCCACCACACTCCAAAGCAGTGTATTCCACTGTCAAACAACTCTTCCATCAGGAAATTCTTCCGAATATTAAGGTGGAATCTCTTCTCCTGTAGTTTGAATCCATTGTTCCATGTCCTAGTCTCTGGAGAAGCAGAAAACAAACTTGTTCCATCCTCAGTATGACAGCCTGCCCCTGCAAGTTCATAAAACTGTTGATGTTGTGTTTACTATAATTATTTACGGTATATCTGCTTTCCCCCCAGTTTAGGACTAAAGGCAACTTACAACAGTTAAAACAAACGTAGTTAAAATTCATAGTATACAAAAGTGTAAAAGTCATTACCTTATCAAAAAAGTTAAAATTAAAATCAGTTAAAGTGAAAACCATTATAAACAACAAATAAAAATCCAGCATACAGTAGCTGATTTACCATCTGCTGATATAATTATCCATGGATGGTGACAGTGCGGGGGGGGGGAGTTGACAGGGGAGGAAGGGGGGGGAGGAGAGATCTCACCTCTCTTCGCCCCCAGGATCACTCCACAGGATCTCTCCCATGGCAGAAATGGTGAGGGGGTGAAGGAAGGGGCGAGAGATCTCACCTCCCTTCTCCCTTCACCCCTGGGATCGCTCCCGTGGCAGGATTGGTGATGGGGGGCAAAGGGAGGAGAGGAGGAGATCTCGCCTCCCTTCTCCCTTCACCTCCGGATCGCCCCCTAGGATCACTCCCGTGGTGGAATGGTGACGGGGGCATTCACTATTATCCACAGATTTCATTGTCTGGGGGGGGGGGCTGGAACCAATCCCCTGCAGATACGGGGGGTCCTACTGTATTATACAAGACTTGTTTTCCCTGAACAATCTGTTCTCAAAGTCCTGCTGGAATAAAAAGGTCTTCACCTGGGTGTGGAAAGATAGTAAGGAGGTTGCCAGTCTAACCTGTCTGAGAAACAGGTTCCAGAGCCTAGAAGCCTGTAAGCAAAAAAAGCCCTCTCCTCTATTCCCACCATCTGTGTTTATCTGAGAGGGTGGTGGGTCCAAGAAAAGGGTGAACATTTGGCAAATACACCACTGGTAATAGCATGGTAAAGAAATTGTTACTGGGTGTCCATTCTCCCATTCAAAAGGTTCATGAAAGGAAGAAAAGAAGAAAGAGGAAGACAATACAGAGGTGCAAATACATCTACGCGTATCTATATTCTAGCAATTTTTATTATTCATCCCACCAGAACAAAACTGAAAAAGAAGAAAAATCTCTAAATCTTTTATCAAGGCTCATTAAATTGGTAAAGAGCAGAAGTGTTCTGGGATTCCAAAAAGAAATATATTAGGGGTTTGTTTTTATTTTTGGGTTGCAGTAACTTGAAAAAAGCATTAAAACAAGGATGAGAATCACATGGTTCACTGATTACATTGTATCTGTCTTCACCGGGTGTCCAAAAGCCAGGACTAGGTGTCCATTTCAGCACACAACTATTACATTAAAAATGTCTTGATAGTAACTGCATTTTATCTACAGTCAAAGAAGGCATCTTTTATCATTTTGCCAAAATATTGCCTTGGGAAAGAATTTAGAATAACCCAAAAGAACACAAAAAGTTTTTGAAACAATTTTGCTCAATATAGACAAGTTTCCATTTCTTTGCTTTTTCAGATAACAGTTCTCCCAGCTACTGAATGAATATGTGGCCAATGTGAAACTGTTTGTTCTTGATCCACAAGCAGATTTATATAACTATAGTAGATAAAGATGAAGTAAGAATGCTTTATATTGGGGGCAGGGGGGGGGAGAACCCTGCATGTTCCACCATTTGCCTTTTCACTCATCTCTATATATTATTTATTGTGTGTTTCATCCAACTTTCCCATACTCTCCAACATTTCACAGATGAAAACTGGGATACATGTGGCCAAGTAACACACTAGAGTGTTGTCAAAAAAGCAAAAGCTATTAATGATGAAGCATCAGTGCTAGTGAGAAACTATTTTGTACCCCAGGCAAGACTAACTACTTGCACATGCACATGCAGACACACACACACACACATACCCCAAATTGCTAACTTCAATGTTCTAAAACAGATGTCTAGTATAAAAGTAAAAAACACAAAATTTGAAACTGCTAAAATTATTTTAAATCCACACTACACATATAATCCAGTTTGAAACTGAATTCTTTGCCATGGTACCTTCCTATGGAATCCTGGGATTTGTAGTTTGGTGAGGCACCAGCATTCTGGCAGAGAAGGCTAAAGACTATGTAAAACTACAAATCCCAGGGTTCCATAGGAAGGAGCCATGGAAAATAATCCAGTTTCAAACTGGATTATTTGTGTAGTATAGATTTGGCCCTAAAATAAAATGTTTTAGCACACAAATCGTGTGTTGTCTCTTAAAAGTTTCAGTTTCAGGCAGATCCAATTCTCACTTTGTGTGCATTTTCCTTTGTAAATTTTGTGCTCCTCAAAAATCAGAGCTTCACCCCACTGAGCTACCCTAGGCAACTGCTTAGTTGGCCTAATGATAGCATCAGTTAGAACACACAAGCTAGGAGAGATTGCAGCACTTTTCTTTTGCTTGAGCCTACAGAGAAGGGGAAGATTGTACTCCTTCCTCTCCCCCCAGCTGAATTAATTGAGTACAAAATGCTCCTCCTCTCCTCTCTCCTCTGCTCAGTTTGCAGCAATTGAAGTAGGTTGAGGACAAAGAGGAAAAATCTTTGGAGGAGAAAAGAGAAGCAGTGACACTTTAAATGTAGCTGAAAAAGTGGGACAACAGAGGACTAATCAGGACTGTTTCTGCCAAACCAGGATAGTTGTAGGGTATACTTTTCCTCCTAGACACTACAAATGGTAATTTTCTTCCCCCTTTAATAACACAGTAATCCTCTGAAGCTGGTTAGTTTGAGAAACTGGTCCAGGCTCATCCAGTATGTTTTCTGGCTGAGCAGAGATTTTGAACCTTGGTCTTCCCAGTTTTACTGAGACATTTGCCCACTCCATCACACTGATTTTCATGGAATCTTCAGTACAGTAGAAAGGATAATTAAAAGCTGCACAGCTATGTTAAAAAGTCATTTCTTTAAAATCATTCAATTCTCACAAAGGCCTGTTGGAATAAAAATGTTTTCACCTGCTGCTGGAAAGACAGCAAGATGGTGGTCATTCTAGCTCCCCTTTCAAGAAGGGAATTCCAGAGTCTAGGAGCAGCCACTTAAAAGGCCATGTGTAATATGACCACTAGACTGTCTGTGAAGGTGGTAGGCCTAAGAGAAGGGTGTTGCCTGTGTATCTCAGGGCCCTGGCATCCTCATATGGGAGAATATGGTACTGCAGATAGCATGGACCTAAGCCATTTGAATGGAAGGCAGGAGTCATGCTTTCAACTGACAATAAGGAACGTCTTTTTTAAAGCAACATTCTGGGAACACTCTCTTTTGTTTTGGCATCTAAGCACTGAGGTGGGAAGGGTAATACATGAGACACAAATCCTCATTTTCCTTAATGCAACTATATTGTGGCATCAGTTAATTGAGGATTTTAAAATATATGCCACAAAGCCAAAAATCAAATACAAACTCAAAGGATGAACAAAACATCCAACACGTTTTCCTCTTCATATGAGCCAGATTCTACAAACATTTAAAATGCTGATTGTTGCATTTATCTTCTATTGCTTTCATGGGTGATAGTTTGGCTTCCCTCCAAACAACATACTGCTTGTTTACTATAATTATTCTAACTGCACTCAGGCCCATAGCCAGAAACTTTGAGCTGGGGTGGCCCAAATATGAGGGTGGCCAGCATAGTTCAATGAAAAGCTACTGTACAACTATGAAAAACCCTTTTCTATGTAATAGTAGTGGTGCGTGAAGTTTTTTTTGCCTCAACACAGTGAGCTACAGATCTGTGGGGCCTTGAACACATTGTTCTCTGCTGGGTCTTCTCCTATGTTGGTGGGCTCTGGCAAGTTTACCTAAGTACAGCAGTCATGTTGTTTAGAACTACCATATTAAATTTTCCACAAGGCCTCTGATGTAACATCTTTCCAAGACACAGTGAGACATTAAAAATGGTGACTTAGCTTGGGGGCCATAATGAAGGTGTCAGGAGGTCATTTTGCTACATGCGGTAGACTAGAAGATGACATCCCTCCCCATGGCATGATGAGGGCTGGTTGCCAGCCTGGTTAGCGCTAGCTATGCCAACAAAAATGGCAGTTGGAAAAATAATACTGGCAAGGGGGTAACATTCTTTAATGGTGGCTGGCTTAGGGAACACAGGGCAGGCTGTGTGGCGTATATAGCTCAGGTACTTAGCACCTCACCTCTGGTTCTTGTTGCCCCCAGCATTGGCAGCATCCCTTTGCTTAATGGTAGGGCTGGGCCTGCATGTATGGATGCGCCCCTATACCCACAATTGCAGGATGGCCCCCAAGAACAATTCTGTAAATAGTAGTTGTGCTCTATGGATTAATTCAGAAGGGGAATTCATCTACCCTAAAGACTGCTACTTGGCTAAAACTACATGAAGGAGTCTACCAACTTGCTTTCTTGAGGCTGTCCTCATACTACGTAAGAGTAGTAGCTGACTGCTGACTAGAATAAAATATAGACAACACCCAATGCCAGTCTTAAAAGAATTGCACTAGCTGCCAATATGTATCTGGTCTGAGTTCAAGGTGCTTGTGATGCCGTTTAAATCCCTAAAATGGCTTGAGACTTGAGGAAGAACCTATATTTGCCTTCCTGAGGATTTAGGTATGTTAGGAGGTCCTTCCTGTGGGTCCCACCAGTGAGGTCAATACAATGTCCAAGGACATGGGAGAGGCCCTTCTCAGCTGCGGCATCCCAACAGTGGCATCCCAACATGTAGGTGCCAATTAAAAACTTGGCTGCTCATCAAAGCCTTTAGACCTCACTCATTTCTCTCAAATACTAATGTGCATAGTTTTAAACTGTTTTAGTTTTTAAAATCCATTTTAATCTGTTAATTGTGTTTAATACTATATATTCCTGTTTATTTAAATTATTTTATTTTTTAACCTGTTTCTTTTAATTTTACTTGTAAGCCATCCTGAGAGCTTTTCACATAGGGTGCGAGAGAAATATTTTAACAAACAAACAAACAAAATAGCCTTTGATCATCAAGTTGCAGGAATCCAGGCAACAGACTACCGGTACCTAAAGAGCTATAACTTGAAAAATCACCTGAGCTCCAACTCAGGAATGAACTGCCCCCAACTGCATAAACACAGCCTGTAAAAGCCATGCTGGCAGGGAGATCTGGGAGCTGGAGACCAAAAAGATACTTTTACAAACTCTGTGCATAAGGGAGCAAGTACAGGTTGAGTCTCCCTTTTCCAAAATGCTTGGGATCAGAGATATTTTGGATTTTGGAATATTTCAAATTTTGGAATATACTTGCATATACATCATGAGATATCTTGGAGATGGGACCCAAGCTTAAACATGAAATTCATTTATGTTTCATATATACCTTATATGCATAGTCTGAAGACAGTTTTAAACACAGTAGTTTTAATATTTTTGTGTATGAAACAAAGTTTAAGTACCAATACACTGAACCATCAGAAAGCACAGGTGTTACTATTTCAGTCACCCATGTAGACATTTTGGATTTTGGAATATTCTGATTTCGGAATTCCGGATAAGAAATACTCAGTTTGTACTGGCTGAAAGCTCCAGTGGCTAAGAATGCAATCCTATGCAAGCTTACTCAGAAGCAAGCCTCATAGAATTTGGTGGATAAATTAAGCATCAGCTAAGTTAGTATAGAATTGGAGCCGAAGAAACATAGCTGTCATTTATCTACAACCCACATAAACAGAAAGCATTGGATTTAAATAAGGATAGACACACGAAAGCCAATAGGATTAATTACAACCAACAATTTCATCTTCACATTCAGCTGTATTGTGGACTGATGGTGGATGTATGCACACTCACTGTTACAGATTCAGCCTCTCTATAGAATAGATCGTTCCCATGCTGAGAATTAAGCCCGAAAAGCTGTAGCATGAAATTTGTATTTTTGTCAAAGCTTCCCCACTTGAAAGCAATCTTTTTAACTGTAAAATATCTTCGTATAGCCACAGATAATCCACACACCTGGGGTCCATTGTCCACTTCCATTTGTTTGCATTTCACAGCAACTACCATTTAAACATGGGTATTTACAGCTTTTAACATCTCTATGACGATTCTTGTGTAATGTGCTACATTTCTCTTATCACAGAATATTAGAAGACTAAGGGCTTGTCTAGATGGGCAATTTTCTCTGGCTTGCCTTCAACTTGGAGCCATGCAGTCCAAATGATGCAGGGCTCTTGCCCCATTTCACCCCCAGGCAGTCCAGAGTATGGACTTTTTCGGACGGGGTTTTGCAATGCGAGCAGCCTCGTCCCCATTGCGAGGCTGCTGCGCTGCAGGGAGTCCCTTTCGGATGACGCTGTGCCCGCACTGATACTGTTGTGGAAGTGCTGGGAGGCTGTAGTGCTATATTTGGCAATTTTCTAATCACAATCAACTTTTGTGATTAGAAAATGGCCAAATTATAGCTCTGCAGCCTCCCAGGACTTTCGCAACAGTATCGGCAGGGGAGAGCGTCATCCGAAAGGGACCCCCTGCCACGCAGCAGCCTCGCAACAGGGACGAGGCTGCTCGTGTTACAAAACCCCGTCCGAAAAGTCCTTAGCCTGAGACGAAGATAAGGGAAGGTGGGGTAACCCCCCTTAAAACATATTATATAAACACTCAGGAAAACCCGCTTTATGCAGGAAAACCTGGATCAGGCTGGTGCAGGAACACAGGGGCTGTACCTGCAAGCTGGCCCATATAGCTGGCTGCTATCACTGCTGGAGTCACTCCGCAGCCAGGAAGGAGGCTCTCAGCACATGATCAAGGCTCCCTGCATGTGACCAGCCTTGCTCATCAGATGCTGAGGGCCTCCTTTCTGGCTGCAAAGGAAGCAAAGTTTGACAGTGGGGGAGGCACCCACAGGTATGCGCTGGCTCCCATGTGGACTTTTCCCCATTTTGTCTAGGTAACAAGAGGGGAATGGGCTAGATCTGGGCCAGAATATGCTGGCAGGAAGCCAGCATATTCTGGCAGGTCTAGACAAGGTCTAAGAGGACATCAGATTAATCACCTGCCCACATTCAGAAACCTCCATGTTCCCCACTAATTAGCCTATAGATTTCACACTGGGTTGGATACAGAGGTTTCTTTACATCAGAAGGGAACATTTGGATCCAGTCCTTGGGAGGGGCAGACTATAGGCCTGTAAATCTACTTTGTTTTTTAAATTTTAATCTTAAAATCTACCAAAATCTGATGCAAAGGCTATTAGCTGGCATTCTGTTAGTGACATACTCCAGAGAGTATGGAGATTTTCACATGGGATATATATCCCGTGGCAGGAACAGAACAGGGTCGGGAAAGGATTTCCCTTTCGGACAACGTTGACCCCGTTCTGTCCTTCATCTATCCTACTCCCGTGACTGTTCCAGAACAATGTAATCACGATTTTTCATCGTGAATAGACCTCCCGTTCTGTCACTATCACGGAATCACAGGTGTGCGAACAGGAGCCCCGTTCCTGTTCCGAAATGACAGCCGTGGAGGGGAGGTCCGTTCCGAGCACTTCCTGGTACGATCTGGACATCGAGGTAAGTGGCACCCTTTATTTTACCCTCCCTGTTTTGATTATGTGATTTAAAGAGGGCTTTTGTGCTTGGTGAACTGATTTTATGTTTGAGGGAGTTTTATTTTTTAAATTTACTATCCGGTGTTATCACGTGATAACGTGATAATGTTTCAGATGGCCGGTCGTAAAAGCAGCCTTACGACGGCTCCATTTACGGCCAGCCAGCAAGGGGAGGGGGAGCCCGTTCCTGCTGCGGAATTAAGGTGAGCGTGCGAAAGATTTATGTTATTCCGTGGCAGGAACGGGAGAGGAGGTAGCGGGGCAGTAACGGGACATTTTGGCCTCGTGTGAAAATCTCCCTAGACGCTGGGCTGTTTTTAAAATCATATTCTTGCAGGAAACTGTGCATGGACCAAGCACTGGAGCCATCTTAGTACTTACAAGTTATGAGTATTAAAGTAGCATTTGATCCTTGCTTAGTGGCCTCACATTGTATTGGGAACCTTCTGTCTATGCTTCATTGGCTGGAGTCTGGTATTCTGCTTACACTTTTGTTCCCGTGGTCCTGGATCTTATCTATTGAGGTAATCTGGATATGTTAGTTCTTTGTTCTGTTGTACAATATATCCAAAACAGTCACTCTAATTGTTTAGAGTGACTATTTCCCCATCATTTGTAAATAAATCCTTAATTCATATTTGTCTATTTGTAGAAATTGCCTTTGGTAATGATTCCAGTCCTTGCCTTTTGACTGCTGTTTTATGGCGTCACTAAGACTGGTGTCATCTCTCCCCCTGATGGTGTCACCTGGTGCAATTCAGCCTCTCTGCACCCCCCTAGTACTGCCACTGCTGCTGTTACTATTTTTCTTGCCTAAGGCAAGATAAACCTCTGTTGACTTGGCTCTTAGAATCTTAGGCGTGTCCTGCATATATCCAAAGTTTCAAAAAGCATGCCTTCCCAACCCACTTGTCCCCGTGTGTGCAATTCATCTTCCCAACTAGGAAAGTAAGTGGACAGAGGGGAAAGACACCATTGTGATTTTTATTTGGAGATAACCTCCAAATAAATCCAATATGGGCTATGGTCCAATATGGGCTTGATTCAATATGGGCTATGGGATCTCCCTACTTGCCTCATATCTTAACAATTGGGAAGATGAGAAGCCCAGGGAAGAATCTCACTATTCCAGTTGATGGGGCTTGAGAGAAAGAGTAGGACTTCTCCCTGGCCCTCTGCAGGCCAAAATCTCTGTAGCCCATATTGGAGTAGGGGCTGGTGGTTCTCCTCCTCTATTATGTCGGATTGCAACTTTAAAATGAACCAAATTGTTTTGTGACATATTGGAATCTCTCCAGATCAGGCACCAGCAGAACATATTCTTTCTTGCTATAAACATACCTGTTTGCCCAAGATTGTTAACATTGTTGATTGTCCTTGTTTTTAATGAAATGTTTTTGATTAAAGGTTTTATTGTTTTATTATTTTATCCACATGGTTTAATTGTACCTGTTTTATTGTGTTCTAAAAGTTATTACATAAATAAATCCATCACATAAAAAGGACAAAAGACTTCTTGTGTCTAAAACTGAAGGTAGATTCCACTTGATGCACTGTGGTTATGGGAAGCAATGGGTTGAAGGGTTAGGAGATTTAACAGTGCATGCTATTCCTCTATACTGGAAAATAAACCCTATTGAATTCCACAGGATTTACTCTCAAATAAGCGTATATATTGTTGAAAACTGCAGCCCACAAGTTATTTCAAAACTTGTAATGCTGTAAGAGGATTTACGGATATAGAATATTTGTCAACTTGGACTTCAGATTCACACTGCCGAGATTTGTTTCTGCATGCTTTCTGCCATACAGTTCTTTTGTACTTGTTTTTAGTTGACACAGCAGCTCAGACAACTATAACTTACACAAAATAGATATTCCTAACAAACTGAAAATGATATATGGTTACACTCTAAATCTTGAAGGCAGGGGTGGACAACTGTGGCAGGCCTTCACTCCTCCAGGAGACCTTGGAGAGCCACACCTCCCACTCAACCTGCTCCTGCAAAAACATTTGCCTCCTAATATCCTCTAGCCAGGGACACAAGAGCATTCTCCCCATGTTTGGACCCTCCTGCCCCCTCCAAGGACATTTTGGGTTATTTTGAGCCTATACATATTTTTGAAAAGAAAATTCAAAAATTTATTTTGAACCCGAGGGTGTGTGTGTCCAGGAGGGCTCCAGACATGGTGGAAATGCCTTTCATGTCCACTAAAAGTCATTTGGGCACATTTTACAGCAAAAAAGAATCACCCAATATTTGCAAAAACAGCCCAGAGGTCCGCAGAAACAAAAACAGCACTGCCCTGAAAACAGATTTAACCCCTGGGTGATGTAGCAATAGGAGAAAATGAGCTAAAGATTGTTGTAACCAACGGCCACGATCCAAAAGTGCTATTTACATCTGAGCAAGAAAACTTCATGTGACCCTAGAATTTCATCATTTTCATTGCTGCACTCCCACCTGAATAAGGCAAACTTCTATCCAGTTATAAAAATAACTTGCCTCCCTAGATGCTGCAGTGGAAACCTCAAGCAAGAAACTCTGGATCACATCACTATTCTGATTAATAGGAAGGAGAGGTTTTCTCTGAATTCTTTAGTTCCTTAAGAGAACTGAGAAACAGCTAGCACTATAGCACCATCTAGTTTTTAACTGAAAATACTCTCTGTTTCTGAGCTGCATGCACTGTTAGGCTCAATATTCAATTACAGAAATCAAATAGATTTGTACCATGTGCAGATAGTTTGAAACCACCAACAGCATTTTGTTTCAAAGTCGCTTATATCTGATCTTAGAGACATGTTAAAGAATCCATTGATGTTCAGTTTCATACCAGATTCCAGGCTTTGATCCTAGAATATCTAACATAGGAAAATTTGACATTCCCATTTTCTCCTAGGATTTGCCCTTAAAGTTGTATTGTTATTGTGTGCCTTCAAGTCATTTCTGACTTATGGTGACCCTAAGGTGAACTTATCATGGGGTTTACCTGGCAGAATTTGTTCAAAGGGGGGGGGTTGCCTTTCTTGTCCTCTGAGGCTGAGGAGGTGTGGCTTGCCAAAGGTCACCCAGTGGGTTTCCATGGCCAAGCAGGGATTTGAACTCTGGTCTCCTAGGACTTTATCAGATGCTCTTAAAAAAAAAAAAACCTGTGGAGGTCAGGAGGAAGATGCTGCTGTCCCATTTCCAGCGGTTGATATCGCCTGCCCTGCCTCCTCCCGTCCTTTGTTCGTTCTCCCTTTGTGTTGGAGTGACGGAAAAGGCACTGCTTTTTAAAAAGCAGCGTCTTTTCTATCACTCCAGCATGGAGGAAGGATGGATGAAGGATGGGAGGAGGACAGCGTGTGTGGTATCAACCGCCGGAAGTAGGACAGCAGTGTCCTCCTCCCAACCTCAATGGATTATTTTTTTTAAGAGTGTCATATAAAGTCCTTAGTCCAACACTCTAACCACTACACCATGCTGACTCTCTAAAATTATATAACAAGATACCTATAATCCCTAGATTCATCAGTGGCACTGCCTATTAGCCCCAATTGTAAAGGCACTCTACCACAGCGCTTGGGAACACTATTATTTTGAACTACAATTCCCCAAATTCACCAAACAGCATGGCCAATGGCCATGTTCGTTCAGGAATTCTAAAAGCAGGATAATAAAAGTTACTGTTTGAGCTCTGAGGCCTGTTTTTTTTATTGCACACATCCCCACCCCAGACACTGACAGGGCGTAATCAATGTGCCGTCTCAATGAACTGTATGAAAAAGGCTCTAACACCAAAGTCAAATTAAAGCTTCATCAATGGAAAAGTACTGTTCATACACTACATAAAGTTTTAGTAAGACACATGGATGTAAAGAAAACTAAAACCTCCATGGCAATTCTGGTTAAGAAGACTCAGCAGATAAGAAGTTGCTACAATTTTCAAGTTTCCTCTTTGTACAGAAGAGAAAACACATTTAAAGTAGACCCTTAACTGTATTTGATATTTCTCTCCTAAAGCTGAGAAGAAGGGGAAAAAAAAAAAAAGAGAGAGAGAGAGAGAGAGAGAGAGAAATATCCAAGTTTGATGACAAAACAGACAACTGAACTAGGCCAGAAGAGGGTCCTAACTTTGGGGAGGCTAAGGTACTTGTTTCAGGTGGCAGATGTGGGAGTAAAATAGCAGTCAGGTATTGAAAAGCAGAGCTACACACACCTATCCTGGTACCCCCCGCCCCAAGTTAACCTGTTGCCTTCAGTTGCTATGGAAAAGATTGTCCTGTCACCAATGCTGAAGTAAGATCCAGTTGACAGTCCGTTCATTTTCTATATGTGGGATGGAATACCCCGAGTCTCTAGTAACCATCAAGTATAAGACCCAGCTTTCATGAAACAGTACACTGAATGAACCTTTTCTAATAGTTATCTGTTGTCCCCTAGGGTTGTCAGAACTCTGATATGAAGTTTATAGTTTCCAAGTTGAGAGAAGCAATAGTCCCACTACATTCTGCACTGCTCAGGCCTCATCTAGAGTACTGTATTCAGTTCTGGGCGCTGCATTTTAAGAAGGATATAGACAAGTTGGAGCAGGTTCAGAGAAGGGCAACAAGGATGATATGAAGTATGTTCAGTTTAGTGAAAAGAAGACTGAGAGGTGACATGGTTTCACTCTTTAAATACCTCAAGGACTGTCACAGAGAGGAGAGGGCAGGCTTGTTCTCTGCTTCCCCAGAGCATAGCACCAGGTCTAATGGTTTTAAGTTACAGGAGGGTAGATTTTGATTGATCATTAGAAGGAACTTCTGGACAGTAAGAGTGGTTTGGCAATGGAACCAATTACATAGAAGATCTCCTTCTCTGGACATCTTCAAAAAGAGGCTGGACAGGTACCTGCTGGGCATGCTTTAGCTGGAGATCTTGCACTAAGCAGGGGGTTGGACTCAACGGCCCATGAGTCCCCTTCCAACTCAATGATTCTATAAATATGACAAACACAAACAAACAATCACCAGATTCTATCCTAGTTTCTGTAGCTCCCTGACTGAAATTCCATGCAGACTTACTTGAGAGTAAGCACCACTGGATGCAAAGATATATTTTTTGAATATACAGTATATGCACAACACAAAGATGTTAGTCCGAACAGAGACAGAAATGGACTTGATATACATAAGCAGCTAGCTTCTTACACTCTAACATCTTACTTTATCCAGATATTTTGGGTTTTTTCTCCCCTTCTCTCTCTGTTTACACGGGGTTCACCAATCTAACACCATCTGATTCGGCACCCTATTAACTCATTCTATTACTGTTCATATTGGGCAATCCTGTGTTCATATCTAGATGTCCCGAACACAAGGCAGTTTGGGTTGTACAGTCTGAGTGTTTTATTTTTCTGTTTTAAAATCAGAACTAGGTCAGTAAAGGGCACCTTTAAATACTACTTCAAAATAGCCATATACAGTCAGGACCAGTATCTCAGGGAGGACAGAACCATGCCCCTCTCCCACTGCAAACTTTCAAACAGGCTGAATGAGAAGTAAAAGGTTTTTATTGCCAGTGGTACATGCAATGCATGAAATCAATCACAGTCAAGTCCTGTCTGCTTCCAAACTGCACACATAGAAGCATGGAATCACTGCAGATGCTTCAAGGAGTGGAGCTCTGAGAGTGTCTGTTCCTTGTTCTTTCTGATCATCTTCTAGCCCTTTAAGCAGGATGTCTTAATTCCTTACACACCTGGATGCCATACAGGAGCATGCTCAGCCCTCCTGGCAACCTAGGCCCTGCCAAGAATTAATGTTAGAATGTATGTGAATTAATGGTAGAATGTTGTGATTCTAATGCCTGCAGCTAATCATATGTGCATTGCTTCAGTGAATTCTAGTGCACAAAACTTTTAAAAATGAAATTAGTTGATGTTATTGTCCCAATCCTGCCTGTAGTTACTTACCATTATTAGTGCTGTTTAGATAAGTAACTCTTTACTTTTCCATTTTGCAAAAGTAAAAAAGATATCTCTCTCTCTCTCTCTCCCTCCCCCTCCCCCCCTCTCTTTTTGTGTGTGTGTATCTGAACACTACAAGCCACTAGCCAATGGAAGAAAATAAGGTATAGCATAAGCCATCACTTGAACTATGTGATAATCTTCCTCCACCATAGGCCACATCCTGTAACTATAGCAAGTAACTGAACATTACGGATACACTACCAAAATACTGAAGTGATCCCTCATCAAGTAACAATTCTAAAGTAAATTAATTATGTCTTTAAAACAATTAATTAAAATGTAGTCAATTTTAACAATTAAAAATTTACAATGTGTGAAAGTCATATAAAAGGAATTACTGTCATTTGACTTTTTTTAAAAAGTATGTAAAAAGTTACATCAAACTAATTACAACAGGGAAAAAATTATACCAATTAATACTAGAGCCTTATCTAGCCCCCACAAAATATGTACGGAACTATTTTTTTTTTAATATTAGGATTTATGAAAGAGCTTAACCAATTATACTGCAGCCAAAGAGAGGCCTGCTTAATTTCTATATACAGAATCAGCTATAGAAATACAGGTCTGATTAGTCACCCCTTCTACAATCCTATAAGTACTACTGTTAATCCAGCTGGAAACTGTAGCAATGAATATAACATTATTGTCATAAATAATGAAAGCAGGGACATTTTAGTAGACACAAAATTCCTAACCAGTCTCCCATACTGACATTATGGTAGTATAATATGGATTGTAGTTTGCTAATACTTGTCTTCGCAACTCTTTTGACTATACCAAGGCTATATTGCAAGAGGAACCCTGGCACATTTTTGCTTAATTACATACTGTGGAGTATTTTCCAATTTATTTATCCAGGATGCCATACTTTCAGTTGTGTTGCAAAATAACATGCTGCCCATTCAGGCACTTTCCATTCACCTTTCTCAAAGGGTTCTCTAATGTTGCTGCTGCAACTCTTAAGCCTCTCCATTTCTGCATAAAATGGTATAGTTTGCTATTTCTTTAACATGCTTCATTATACCAATAGCATTATATTTTCAAAAACAAATACAGTCGTTCCTTAACATTCACGGGGGTTAGGTTCCACAGACCCCCGCAAATGTGAAAATTCCGCGAATAAAGACTGCCCTCCCCCTCCCTCCCAAAGCGACCATGGGGCCTACGGAGGTCCCATAATCACTTCCCCTCGCATCCCCCCTCCCTCCCCAGCTGATCACGGGGCCTCCGGAGGCCCCATAGTAGCTTCCCCCTGCCTCCCCCGCCCTCCCTAGGTGACCACAGGGCCTCTGGAGGCCCTCCGGAGGCCCTATAGTCACCTCCCTATGCTTCCCCACGCCCTCCCCAGGCAACCACAGGGCCTCCAGAGGCCCTCCAGAGATCCCATAGTCTCCTCCCCCCACCTCCCGCCTCCCTCAGAGGCCCCGTTGCCACTTTCCTCGGCCTCCCCTCACGGCAAACCACGAATATGTGGAATCACGAGTGTGGAGGCCGCGAATGTTGAAGGAGGACTGTAGTATCTTGGTATAACATTAATGTTAGTAGCAGCAGTTATATCCATTCAAGACATTCCCATGGAAGAATATTTTTTATGTATATGTGCATGTATCTATCTATCTATCTATCTATCTCTGCAGCAACAGAATCAATGAAAGACTGGTAATTAATCTGTTGTATCTAATACTACACCTAAATATTTCATTTATCAGTCTACTTGATTTTATAGCTGGTGGTGATCATACAGTATTCCTGATCTCTGACTGAATGTTAAATGCCATATACTTTGTTTTCTGAACATTTAGCTGATGATCCTATTCAACACTGGTGTACTAATACAAGAAATCTGAAAGGGCAACAGCTGCTACTCTAGCAATGACATGAAGGAGGTCTCCTGGAATGCCCCCAGCCAAGCAGTGGCCACTGTCCAGCAGCCATTGCAGATTCTAGGAAAAATTGTTGCATAGGGAAGTACTGAATACAGTTGTCCCTTCATATTCACTGGGGTTTGGTTCCAGGACCCCCCGTGGATACCAAAATCCATGAATATTCAAGGCACATTATATGCAATGGCATAGCAAAATGGTGTCCCTTATATACGATGGCAAAATCAAGGTTTGCTTTTTGGATTATTATTTTTTAAAGAATATTTTCAAGCCATGAATACTTAAATCCGTGGATACCAAATCTGTCGATATGGACAGACAACTGTACTTCCTTCCACAAAATTCTAAGAGTAGTGGGACTCCAAATTATAGCGGCATAAGTCAACAAGAAGATTGTGGTCGTCCGTGTATTCTGATGCATTTCCAAAAGCTGCTATATATCTATGAACTGATGACATAAACACAAAGGGGTTTGTTGCCACCAAGCTCTGCTCTAGCCATCCAAACTTTTTTGCATAGAAAATTTAATTCAGTTTGACAGAATAAGATTGAGAGAAAGAGTGATGAAGTGTGTGTGTGCGCATGCTTTATTAGTAAACCTCTGACTATGAAATTCATGGGGTCACCATAAGTCGACAGGTGATGTGAAGGCACATAGACACACTCTATGCATATGGCATCACTCCATCAAATCCAGACCAGCAGCAAAAGTTGTTTTTTTAAAAAATGTTTGTTTGGTTGGACTATTTTTTTTTTTTTAAAAAAACCTCTTCAAGATTTTTTTAGCAAACTTTTGCGATTTTAAAATTACATATGGATTTTTTTTCAAAAGTAAAAAAAATATATGAAGATTTATAAGTGGGTCTTTTTAAAAAGTACCTTGAATCCAGCACAAACTCTGGACCTTTCAGCTGGAGTGCATGAAATATTGGCTGAACCATTTAACTTGGCCTCCAACTCATTACTTCAAGGCAGAAAAGAACATTCTGCTTGATCACTTCCCTAAATAAATATTCCAAATTTAGTCTGGAATGTTTTCTTTGCTGTTGTTGTAAGGTTTTTTAAAAAATGAAATCCCTTTTTAACACCCAGTCATTTATCGTTGCTACACTTTTATCCAGAAATATAGCAACCCTCCACCCCCACTCCTGCACATGGAGCCTGGGTACTACTACTGGTAACAGCCCTCTACTCTAGTGTTGGGCTGCTCCCCAAAAAAGGGTCAGTTTTCCATTTAATCAGCCAAAACTATTTCTTCATTTGCAGTAGAAATCTTAAAAGGCTAAATGGTTTGGTATGCCATTCCTAAGAGACCATCTCCTCTAAGAGAGCTGCACTGTGAAATAAGAAATTTAAGAGGTAGAGTGTCTCAAAATTTAAGGCACAACTGGCATTCTCCAAATGTGTTAGACTACAATTGATCTTGGAAACTAAGCAGGGTCAGGCCTGGTTAGTATTTGGATGGGGAACCAACAAAGAATACTAGGTGCTGTAGGCTACAGTTCAAAGGCAGGCAATGGCAAACCACCTCTGAGTATTCCTGCCTAAGAAAACCCTATGAAATTCATGGGGTCACCATAAGTCAACAGGTGACTTGAAGGCGTGCATACATACAGACAACGTATCTGGAGAGTATTGAGGGACACTATTCCTAGATTTAGAGGTGTGAAGTTGATGCAGAATGAGACAAGACATCAAGTACAGAAAATGTGGAGAGAGCAACTTCAGAAATGGAATATATTTTTAAAATCATAACTTTGCAGTTGTAAGTCATGTGGCAGATATGGGTTGAATTTTGCATGTGGAGCCATACATATCAATAGTTTGTCATAGAATAATAGAATCATAGGGTGTATCCACACTGCAGAGTTATAGCAATTTGACACCACTTTAAGTGCCATAGCTCCATCCTATAGAATCTTGGGATTTGTAGTTTTACAAGGTCTTTAGCCTTCTCTATCAAAGAGTGCTGGCACATCACCAAACTATAAATTCCAGGATTCTGTAGGATGGAGCCATGGCAGTTAAACTGGTGAGAAACGGCATTAATTCTACAGTGTGAGGACACTGATAGATTGGAAGAGACCATGAGGGCCATCAGGTCCAATCCCCTGCTACGCAGGAATACACAATCAAAGCACAATCTACAGATGGCCATCTAGCCTCTGTTTAAAAACCTCTGAAGAAGGGGACTCCACCACACTCCAATGCAGTGCGCATTCCACTTCTGAACAGCTCTTACTATCAGGAAGTTCCTCCTAATGTTTAGGTGAAATGTCTTTTCCTGTAGTTTGAGTCCACTGCTCTGTGTCACGGGGGTTGTCCAAATGGTGAAAAAACTCCTCAGGGAATGCAAGGAGAATCCCACCTGTCCTAATGGCAAAATTTGTGTGATTTTGCCGCACTGAGGAGCAAAAAAGGACAAAATCCTCACTAGGAAAGCCTTCGCGGCTTTCCCCATGTCTTTTTAAAAATGGGGTGGGGAGGGGTGTACATTTCTGCTCATTAGGACAAGTGAGTCGATTTGATTCGCTTGCCCAAATGAGAGAAAGTGCAAATCTGATTGGCCAGATGAGCGCAGGGGGCGGGGCTTGCTAACAAGGCAAGCGCCTGCTACCACCATGTTAAATTTTCACCTTAGCAAATAATTGCTAAGGTGAGAAAATGGGGTGCAGGGTTTTTTTTTCTTTTATGCACAATTGAAAAAAAATCACTCAATCACACCTTGGACATCATTTTGAAAAAAAAATAAGGGCAAGGGTGGCAAATTGAAGTGAGTAAATCACTTGCAGCCGCCATGTTTACTAGTGGGCATGCAAAGCTTTTGGGGGCAGAAAAACCATTCAGACAGGTCACAGTTGCTGCGAAATATCATTACTGTGAGGCATTCCTTTTTTTTTTATGGGCTCATATAGACAAGCCCATGGTCTCTGGAGCAGCAGAAAACAAACATGCTCCATCCTTTCTATGACATCCTTTCTAATATTTAAACACAGTATTCATATCACCTCTTAAACTTCTTTTCTCCAGCCTAAACATACCCAGTCTCCTAAGCCACTCCTCATAGGGCATGGTTTCCAGACCTTTTACCATTTTGGTCACCCTCCTCTGGACATGTTTCAGCTTCTCAATATCCTTCCTGAATTGTGGTGCCCAGAACTGGACACAGTATTCCAGATGAGGTCTGACCAAAGCAGAATAGAGCGGTACTATTACTTCCCTCGATCTAGACACTATTGATGCAGCCTAGAATCGCATTGGCTTTTTAAGCTGCCACCTCACTCTATTGACTCACATTCAGCTTGTGGTCTACTAAGCTGTGGTCTAAGATTCCTGGACCCCTTCACATGTACTGTTGACAAGCCAGGTGTCACCCATCCTGTATCTGTGCATTTCCTTTTTTTCTGTAGTGCCATGCATTTCTCCCTGTTGAAATTCATTTTGTTAGCTTTTATCCAGCTCTCCAATCTGTTAAGGTCATTTTCAATTCTGATCCTGTCCTCTGTATTAGCTATCCCTCCTAATTTGGTGTCTTCCAGTATTAGCCACCCTCTAGTATTAGCAACTCCTCCCAATTTGGTGTCATCTGCAAATTTGATAAGCATACCCTCTTTGTTCCATCATCTAAGTCATTTATTAAGGATGTTGAACAGCATTGGGCCTAGGACAGATTTGTCACATGAAGCAGCCCTAATGTGACTGGATTTTAAAATGGCAACCTCTGTTATTGGTTGTGTATCTGGAGTAGGTTTATGAACAGATTAAGATATTTTGTTCCAATGTGACATGAGGTACCCATCTTGTAATAAGTCAAGATGATATTTTTAAAAGAACTGGACTTGCGAGACCACGAAGTACAAGACACATATTTTCAAACTATACCAAACTTTTTCAGGTGTAGTTATGCATAGCCAAAAGAAGAGAACAACATATTTTAGTTTAGAACAGAATATTCCTTTGTAAATCAGATGTTCACTTATGGCTAGTAATGTTCAAACTTGGTTCTGTCGAACATTTATAGCTCAGAAGCGAATATTTATGGACCTTATGTTGATTTAAACTCAGAAGACAGGTATTGCCAAGGAACCAAACAGTACAGTTTGAGCTACAGCCAGATTAAAATAACCACAGAGTCAAACACCTTAGTATTCATTAAGAGTCAACAGAAGTTAATAGAGGTTCAAAGTAAACATAAGGACAGATAATTCATTCTGCTCATTGCTACTCCTTGGCCAGAGTTTGGAACATTAGGTTTTAAATTACTTCAATAACGTTAAACTTCTAAATTTGCAAGGTTAATGTTTTGCCACTAATACTAATAATTGCAATTGTTGGATTGGTTTGAACATAATTAATTTGTTATTTAAAAGGTTAGTTTTCAAAACAGACCATGAGGTTTACAGAGAACACCTCTCTAGGCATTTGGAAGTCCTCCAGTGTGATTATATAGTGTGCTTCCACCGGAAATAGAGGATTCACTACCATCTGCAAGTTTTGCTATTTATGGTAAGTCTGGGACCATATCTCCCATGAATACAGGGGTTGTACTGTATAGAGGTTGTTGCTATTGACCCTGAGGGGCATATATTTGTTATTAGCACCTTCAGAACTGTTCTTTTAATCATTTTAAAGTTCCCTTCACCCAATCTGGATCCCTCCCCACCCATGGACTACAAAGCCAATATGTTCTTTTGGAATGAGAGGAATCTTAACACGTCTGGAAATTGTCAGCTATTCTAAAGTATGTTGCCCCATTTTACATGTTCAAATAACTTGTCACTGATCTATATTTCTCTTCTTTCTACCAATTCTCATGCTCATCAACATGTACACTGTTCATGTGCACCTCAAATGCCAGGTTGTGAAAGATTAATAAAGAATACCATTAATGGTTAATAAGGAATTATGTGTTTATTTCAGCTAGAGGACACTCCAAGTACAGCAGCAAGGGGCTGACTACAAACTTCCAGTTTTTAAGTGTGATCTGCAAAACTGAGTGGTATAGCACATATATTAATATAGAGGCACTGGGGATCATACGGAAAATATATATTGGATAATGGACTAAAGAATTTCAGAAGAAAACCTGCCTGTACTTTATAGATTATAGCAAAGCCTTTGATTATGTAGATCAAGAACAAATTTGGATTGCTCTTGAAGAAATGGGTGTGGCACAACCTTTGTTGCCCTGGTGTATAACCTGTACTCAGGACAAGCAGCAACTGCTAGACAGAATATGGAAAAATGGAATGGATACCAACTGGTAAGGGGGCCAGGCAGGGCTGCAGTTAATCACCTATCTGTTTAACTTGTACACTGAATGTATCATTGTGTATTCCTACGGGATACAATCAATGCGTCCTTCAGGGAAGGTATCGTACCATCTTGTTTAAAGGAGGCGGCGGTTAAACCACTCCTGAAAAAACCTTCCCTGGACTCCCTGGACAGGAACAATTACAGACCAGTGTCCTTGCTACCTTTTTTAAGCAAGGTGATCGAGAGGGCAGTTGCTTCCCAACTCCAAGCCCTCTTGGATGAAACCGATTATCTTGATCCATTTCAAACCGGCTTCAGGACAGAATATGGAGTTGAGATTGCCATGGTCGCTCTAACCGACAATCTCTGCCTAAGCATCGACAGGGGTAGTGTGACCCTGCTGGTGCTCTTGGACCTCTCAGTGGCCTTTGACACTATAGGTCATTCCATCCTCTTGGATCGCCTGAGAGAGTTAGGAATTGGAGGCACTGCTCTGCTGTGGTTCTGTTCCTTTCTCTCGGGCAGATCCCAGAGGGTGAGGCTCGGGGACAGTTGCTCTTCCAGAATTGAGCTTAATTGTGGCATCCCTCAGGGTGCCATCCTGTCCCAGATGCTATTTAACATTTATATGAAGCCGCTGGGAGAGATCACCCAGAGGCATGGAGCTCGGTGTCATCAGTACGCTGACACTCAGATATATTTCTCCATGACCAGATTGTCGGCTCAGACTTCAGATGGTGTCTCTCCTCTCAATGACTATCTTAGAGCAGTAATGGATTGGATGAGGAAAAACAGATTGAGACTAAATCCAGACAAAATGGAGGTACTGACAGTCACAAGCCCGAAACCAGGTCTGGGAATACAACTTCCAGTCCTGGATGGAGTCACACTCGCCTCTAAGGACTGTGTTCGCAGTCTGGGGGTACTCCTAGATTCATCGCTTCACATGACTAGTCAGGTGAGTGTGACGGTCAGGAGTGACCGTTATCAGCTTTGGCTGATACGCCAGCTGCGCCCTTACCTGGATACAAGGGATCTGGAAACTGTGGTACATGCTTTGGTAACCTCATGTTTGGATTACTGCAACGCACTCTACATGGAGCTATCCTTGTGCCTAACCCATAAACTTCAACTGGTACAAAATATGGCAGCCAGGTGAATTATGGGTACATCTAGGAGAGAGCATATAACACCTGTGCTTAAGTCTCTCCACTGGCTGCCGATCAGTTTCCGGGCACAGTACAAGGTGTTGGCTTTAACCTTTAAAGCCCTACATGGCTTGGGTCCATCTTATCTCTGGGACCACCTCATCCCATATGATCCCCCCTGTGCACTTCGGTCTTCTGGGAGGAACCTGCTGCAGCCTATGAAAACTAGGCTGTTGCAGACCTCCCAGAGAGCCTTCTCTTCTACGGCTCCCAGACTTTGGAATGGCCTACCGGATGAGATCCGTCTTATCACTACTCTTGATAGCTTCAAGAAAGTGCTAAAGACGGATCTCTTCTGGCAGGCCTTCCTGGAATAACTTCCCAGCTCATGTGGAGTTGATTTCTTAACCGCCCCCCTGCCGCTATTGCCATTTTTTGGGTATATTTTATTGTATTTTATCTTTGTTTTAATTATCTAGTAGTTTAATTTAGTTTTAAGGGGTGGGAGGGTTAGGATTGGGAAGGACTGTTTTAATTTGCTGCTGTTTTAATCCTGTTGTACGCCGCCCCAGTTGCCAAGCAAAGGGGTGGGTTAAAAATAAAAAATATTATTAGATATTATTATTATTATTATTATTATTATTATCATATGTAAAGCAGGATTAGACTTGGAGGAAGGAGGCATGAAAACTGGAGGAAGGAACACCAACAATTTAAGATATGCAGATGACATCATACTATCAGCAGAAAATAGCAAACTTGGAATGATTACTGAAGAAAGTCAACAAAGAAACTTCAAAGGCAGGTTTACAGTTGAACATTACAGTTGAACATTAAGAAAACAAAAGTAATGACCTCAGATAATTTGCACAACTTTAAAGTAGGTGATGAAGACATTGAAATACAGTTAGCCCTCAACTTTTGGAGGGGGAGATAGGGGTGCAGCAGCCCCATGAAAGTGGAAAAACAGTCAATATTTTAAGTCCGCCCCCAAAACATGCATGCTACAGTCTGTTCCCAGGCCCCCTCCACCACACCTCAATTGATGGTCTCAAAGCCTTCTCCCCTCTGCCTCCTAGGACAACGACACAGCTGCAGAAATCTCCTTCAGTGTTGTCATCCTTCTCCCTAGGAGGAAGAGAACACAAGTACAGTAAAGGACATTTTTGCAGCAGTCACGACAGGGCAGGGCAGGTGGAGGTGGCAGTGGATCATCCTCCTTGCTCCCCCTCCATCTCCTTTCTTGCCAACAGCCCCCCACAGCCCATGGTATGCACAACCTATGACCAAGGCGGCTTCTGCCCACAACCTGCCTACCTGCTGCCTCACCCATTCGCTTGCTTTCCCTCTCACTGGCTGGCTCACTTTGTTTGCCTCGCTCAGCCCACGCACAGTTCCAGCAGCAACTCTACTTACTGGGTGCATCATCTCCCTCTGCCCTCTCAGGCCCCCAATGATGATTTTAAATCAAAGCCAGCTAGAGTGAGAGGGATAGAAGCAGTGAGGGCAGCAAAGGAGCACTGGGTTTTGCTGCTCCTTTCCCACTGCCCTGCTGCCTCTCTCACTCTAGCTGGCCTCAGTTAACATCTTTGTTAGGGGCCTGAGAGAGCAGAGACAGCAGGGGTGGATTTCTCTCTTGGTGGTTGGCTTGCTCGGTTTGCCTTGATCAGCCCACATGCCATTTTTGTAGCCCCTCCACTGCCTGACAGATGCCTCTGCCTCTGCCTTCTCAGGTCCCCATGATGCTATTAAGCTGAGGCCAGCAGGTAAGCAGGCAAGGAGGGGTTGTCCACAGAAGCAGCAACATTCAGCACCCCTTTGCCTTAATCCCCACTTTCCTCCTCGACGATGAGCTAGTGTTTCACTCAAAGTTATGACTTCTTTACTTTCCATCCTCAATTGAATGAGAAATATTTTCAGTTTCATCCCTTCACATACTTTCCAGCACATGAGATGGGGCCTTCCACCCATACCAAACAAAGTTTGTACATAGAGGTTGGGAGAGGAATCCTAGCTCAAGCAAGAAACTACCCACTTATGCACCCTGAGCATGTCAAAGTTAATGGGAGATGTCTAGTTTATGCAGCTCTGTCACCACCATCCTACTCATTCTAGACAAAACTAGATCAGAGGCAGGCAAATTCACGGGGACCAGGAGCCAATTTTCTCTCCCTGATATCTTCTAGGTGCAAACAGAATGCCAAAATCATCCAACCAATTTGCAGAAATGGCCCAAAGGCCACAGCTGGTTTTGAAAAACAGCATTTTTAATGGGTTCAGTAGGGACAACTCACCCTTTTCGGTCTGAAAAAGAGTAGTCTGGGAAGTCCAGTGGCTGAAAAAACAGGCTTGTAAAATCACAGGCAGTCTCGGGGCTGTATTTTGCTTACCCCCTTATGCTTAATGGCTATCTTTTGCTCATCCTTATGCACAAGCTTTGCTTCAGTTGAAGAGTGAATATTACAATTACTATGATCCATGCCCCATCCCTTCTTCCTTAGAGCTCAGAATGTCTATCAGCCTACATAAGAACACATATCACAAATATAAAATATAAAACCAGAATGCACACATACTAAAATTACAAATATCTGTGCAAAACATGGGGTTAAAGCAAAAAAAAAAGTAACTAGGTGTTTATTGAGGTGAGATTTGGAAGTAAGGGAGCACCACATAGGTACCCTGGCAAGTGGAGTTCCAGGTAGAAGGTAGCAGGAATGAAGAAATGATAGATGAAGTCAAGGGTGGAGAGTGCATGTTAAACTCAAGTTGAAAGGACAAAAGTTGCAAGGAAGCTAAAAGGAAATAAAGGCATAATGTTAGGAATGGGACAAAGCCAAGTGCAACTTCAAAGGTAACACAATTGTATTTGAGGCAGAAGGGAATGGTAAAGCCAATGGAAAAGCTGAAGAGCCAGATGGATCCGAGCTACCTTTTGGTGTATATTTTTGGTTATACATGGAAGGACTTAAAAGGTGTATCAAGAAAGCAGGGAGAAGAAAGCTGCAATAATTACAGTCAGGTAATCAGAACATGAACCAGGAAGTTAGTTAAAAGAACTAGAAGTTTCTATCAATTTAGTAGCTTATTGCCATTGTAAAAGGTTCCAGAGTGTATCATATAAAAAGAAGGCAACCTAGATGTCTTTATAGTAGCACCTGTTGCAACAGATAAGGTCATGATTCCTAGAGGTAAGGCCTCGTTTTGGTAATTTATTTTTCAGCGCTTAAATCAAAATATGTTGGTACTGGGAAGATACTCTTAATTTCTTTTTGCAATATTATTTGTTACTACATTCATGAATTCGTTGTGGAAACTGTGCAGGAAGCATAGGCGCCAACGCGGTAGTGTTTATTGCAGTTCTAGTAATGAGTGATGCAACTCATCCTCCTGACATTGTCAGATTCTGGAGTCTGCACATCTGAGGTGACACTGTTGTACTGACTTACCAAACCTTCCCTTCTGGTTGTAGCTGGTTGTGCCTTGGGATGCTAATCCTTCTATGTCCTTATCTGTACCCATTAATACTTCTTTTTTGGCCAAGCATGTAAGACATTCTACTCCAATGGTCCTTAACCTGGGGTCTGGGGACCCTCAGGGGTCCATGATGTCCTCACAGGTGATCCATTAAGATTTGAAGGCTGCTTGGCCCACCTTCATTGTTGCTGTGGTCCCCCAAGATTTAACTCAAAATTTTAAACCATAACAATACCTAATAATACAAGTACACCATCCATGAAACCTTCCCTGAGAGTTTGTGGCTGGAGTGGATCAAATGGCAATGTGCAGGCCCAGCCACCTGCGGTGGTGGCCATGTGACAGGAGCAAAGGCTGGCTGGCTGGGCCTGCACAATTGCCATTTGATCCACTCCAGCCACAAACTTGCAGGAAGAAGCAAGATAAGTTTTCCTTCCTCCTCCAGTGCCTTGCAGGGAAGGTGTTGCTATGGTTTAAACTTTTGAGTTAAGTCTTGGGGGTCCACAACAACAATATATTTAAAGGGGGCCTCTGGTAAAGAAAAGGTTAAGACCACTGCTGTACTCAATCTCCTGTCTCACATTTCAAAGAACCATAGTGTCTACTGTTTCATAATCTGATCCATCACGCATCTGACATGGAAACCCTTACCTTCAATGACTTTCTCTACTCAAGTGCTGGAGCTTGCACACAAGGAGATTGTTGCCAGACATCTTTGTGATTTGGGTTGTAATTCTAGATATCACTCTTACTCACCTTATCACAAACTCAATCTTACCATGTCTGCTAAGAAAGATAAAATGTGGGGATTTTTCATCTCTTAAGTGTTACTGCATTCTCTCCTCCTCTCACTGCTATCTGGGGACTGAATATTGCTGTTACCCACTATGTGAAGATGTAGCAGAGAAAATGCACACTTTGCAGGAGCAAAGAAAAAGCCTTCAGCAGCGTGCTCCAACTTGCTACCCTCAAATTTTTATTTGGGGTGTGGGGAGAGACACACTTACTATATAGAAATTATAATATAATCTAATACAACACAACAGCATCAGGTTGGGAGAGGGGGTTTAGCTTAGAACATTTGTCTCCACCTAGCAGGTCCTGATTTACAATATAGATTGAGACTTAGCATGCTCTAGCAGAATAGAATACTGACTGTGTCAGGCACAAGGGAAAAGAAGGGGAAATGAGGAAACAGTTGTAGTCATCTCAAAGTCATAATAGACTCTGACTACAAGAAATAACAAATGCCTTCACTCTTAAAAGTTCAGCCTGTATTTATACAACAGCTCCAGCATTTATGCTGGTTCAGTAACATTTTAATTAGAGGATACAACACATTTAAAGTGATATTTTTGGTACCTGTTATTAGTTTGTGACTTCTCTTTTAAACTGACAGTTCTTTTATGGATATTGCTATATTGCAACAAAATATTAAAGATACTATTCACTTTTGCTAGGGGTGTGTGTGTGTGGCTTTTTAGGGATATAAAGATTTGCTATGGAAAGCACATATAGTACAACTGCTAGCACAGGAAAGAACTCCAAGTAAAGGACACTGAAACCTCTTTCATAATGCCAATACTGTCAGAAGAATTTGCCAAAAGGTTTTTTAAACCCAACTCTGCAGAACACACACAAATGTACATACGTTGCATTACTAGTTTCATATGGTAGGTGTTAAATCTGCACTGTTTGTACTCGACAGGCTTCAATCTCATTTTTAGCCTTTTACTCAAACATTAAGTTCTTAAAAATTATTTGAATATATTTAATACAGTAGCAAAATATATTCTTTAACTTGGGCCTTCAAACCAACAGCAGGAAAGAGTTATTGCCTTCATGTCCTGCGTGTTGACTTCCACTTGTAGAAAACACGATCTTGAATTAAACAGGCAGTTGGTCTTATTCAGCATGGCCACTCTCCTGTTTTCACAAACCTTTCCACAGCTTATTTCCACACACAAATAATACAACTGGGCGGGGGGGGGGAGGAGTCAATAGAGTCACCAATACAGATTTGTGAAGGAAAAGTCAAAGTTCCTGATCTTATAAGCCACATATCAATCTTTGGACATCTTGGTGTAGTTTCTCATTCTTCATTAACCCATCCTAATGTTGCCTTTACTCCATGACTGCAGAGAGCATTACACCAACCCCATTTCAGCATAAAAGGATACAGAATAGTTTGGCCATTATGGTAAGTAGCTGGTACAATACACAACCATATATACAAGCGTGCCTGTTTCACCGTTTTCACTGAGTATTCAGTAGGTATGATTTTTAAAACAAACAAAAAATAAACAAACACAAGGAGTGGAACAGAAGCATAGAAGTTCATTTAAACTTAAAGAGGGGCTTTTTGCAGATGCAGAAACATTATAATTTCTGGACAGCTCCCATGTTTACTGGATCCAAAGATTTAATCATATCTGAAGTCTGCACCCTGAAGCACAACACAGAATAATTTCGACTAATGTGCATTTAATTTAAAGTGCTTAGAACATTTCCACCAAATGACCCCCCAAACCTGTGTATCTTGATTTGATCATACTGACGGAGCAACAGATCAAGATATCTGAAGAAATCTAGCAAGCAGTGATATCTTAGCCAAATATTTAACTTAGTTTGTTTCAAAACCATTGTGCTTTTAGTGAAGGAGGAAAAAAATGTCTCTTCTTTCCCCACTCCAAAAGATATAAAGTGAAAAGAATGAAATGAATGTGCAATTCACCCCAAACAGTTTATCTTAACAATACGTTACCAACTTTTTCTTTTTTAGTGTTCCACAACCACAATAACAATGTTTACTGAACAAGCTTTTAAAGTCCATTTTGGAGCTTAAAATCATGAGCTACTAGTAGTTTTTATAGAACCATCAGACTTTACTTCTGGAGAAACTAACACTTTCAAAAATTCATTACGTTCATATTAAACAAGAAATTAACATCTCATGTTCTACACTTTTCTGCAGCCTCAAAAATTTTTGTACTTTGTTACAGTACAACAAGGCACATACAGAGTCTCTCCCCTCAAAACACAACAGATGAATTCCCTGAAATAATTTTAAAATCCTCAAAGCAATTGAAAACACTACAAACTTTGCTCTTTTTTTCTTATAATCTTTGCTTCTACAAGACCATGCACGTTTTAAAAAGTGAGTTAATAAGCACATTGAAGTGATTTCTTTACATATTTACCTGTAATTCTTTAATTAGAATATTTCTTATCCTGGTTTACATTGTTAACAGTTTGGATTTTCATTTACTTTATAATTACCAACTCTAGTGCATTTGAGGATTTATAGATTTATGAAAAAATTAAAACTATCACAAATACTGCTGGGTTTGAATAATCATCTGTTCTCAATTAATAAGTATTCTTTCATCACAGAACTTGAATTACACATTGTAAGTGCTTTTATTAATTAATTTAGTGCCATAAAAAAACCTTCTAATTCCTTTTTGTCCAAGAACATCTTTTCATAAAAACAACTGAATTTAAGAGGTAGATTTCTCCATGATGCGTGTATTTATTTCAAATTAAAAAAAGTTATCTTTAGACCAAAGATCACATCTTGAAAAAAGCTTAGTACATTATTTAATACAGTTCAGTGATAACAGTCCTAAGTGGTAGTGGGAGCTATTTAGGGACCAATGCATTGGGTGCTCTCTCTCAAAACACTAGCCTGCCAATAGTACTAAATCCTCCACCCCCACCCCCACCAGTTGGCCCACAGCTTCCTGGGGGATCATTGTCATCAAATCCATTTGGCCGAAAGGAGCACGAAGCTGCAGCTGCTTGTAGGGCCTGTGTCCTAGCACTAAGCTCTTGCTCCTGAAAAAGAAAGATAAAGCACTGTCACACACGTATACTATTGTTTTAAGAAACGTGGTTATGAAAAATGCATGCTCTTACCAAGAGCAAAAGGGAGGAGGGTTATTTCAAATTTGACACAGTGGTAACATTTTCATTCAGCCCATATTGCTATGAACTGCCAAAGCACAGAAATATTTTCTACACAATAAGGACAAGCAAATTTATGCCAATCACATACTCAGATTTCCGCACGTAAACAAGAGGTAGAATCTTTAAGCGGAAACTTGGATTCTCATAATCCTACAGACATCCTGAAGGCTGCAGAACAACTTTAAGAATTATATCCTATACAGCTAGGCTTAAAAACCTCTTTCAATATAAGAAATTCAATTTCAAAAAAGTTAATCAAGGGATGCATCTCAATAATGGGTCCAAAAGCAAAAAAGGGGGACCAAAAATACCAATATACGAGTATTTTACTGCCAGCAAGTAAGTCTTGAGAGGTATTTCCATCTTTTAGTTTGGGAAAAAACTCATATAAAAACTGGGAAACTACAGAAGAATGGTTTTATACATAAGCGGATATGGTCTGGGGAAGTCCAAAGGATAGGACTGTACCACAGGAGTGCTGGATTCAGTCACAGGGCCTGAGGTACTGTTCCCCTGCTGTATAGCTTTAGTGGCTTTATTTTTAAAATATATCTTGGTTGGGTGATAAAAGCTACCATACAAATCCTATTCTAAGAGATTTCTGGTTTTGCAATGAGTGTTTAAGATTTAGGCCAATGCTCTCTTATTTCTAAACTACTGGGGGTTATTAAGTGTATCAAATGGTAGTGCTGTAGGGATTCTGTCTCATTCTTTGGCAATCTTACTGGAGCACGTTTTTAGTCCTTAGCTGAATAAGAGGTTGTAACTTTGAAGCAGCAACAGCAGTGAACTGGAATGACCTGTTTTATGCATTTTGTTTGCCACCAGCATATACATCACACTCTATACCTTGCTTTCTGTTAATATAGTCATATGGTTGGTGAAGCTTGCTAATCTACCAAAAATCAGTTAATTTGTCCTTGATTGTTCTTACTTTTGCAATAGGAAGCTGCCGTATACCAAATTCAGAAAACTGCTCCATGGCTCACATGGACCAGTACTGGTTCTTCAAGTTTGCAGAGACATGTTTCCCAGTCATACCTAGAGTTCCTCAACATTAAACACACAGGTTGCTCCCCGTATCTGTGGGAGATAACATTCCTGGACTTACCATGTATAAGTGCAACCATACAGTTGCATTGGAGGACCTAGAAAATGCCTAGAGGGGATGCCCCTCTAGGCATTTTCCAGCATGACTCTGTGGTATGTGTCCCCTATTTTGTTTCCCTCGGATAACTGAAATTGCAGATATTGGTTCGGCAGATACAGGGGTGATCTGTATATCCTTCTGCATACAAAAGAATGTGCTCTGCCGCCAACTATGCTCCCAATGACATCAAGAGCAACAAAACTCAAGGTGAATACCATGTACATAGCACTCAAGTAGCAGCTCTGCTGCCCTATGTAGTCATACCTATTCTGTATGCCTTAGCTGCTTTGATGTCAGGACCACCCTTTTCAAATTGGAAAGAAATCACTGCCAAGTAGTGACTCTGACAGCCTGCTTGGATTGTTATGCAAAAAGCCATCATGGTTAATGCTATGAAGGCTGCCTAGAAGCCTTGAGGATCAACAGTTTCCTACAGATCAACTAAGGATTTTCTGTCCCCAAACTAGACTTGATCTCCAATGGAAGTTAGTAGATGAGTTTCAACCAACAGTGCTATCACTTTCACTAGCATTTTGCCCAGGAAGTGTAGCTTATGCCTGTCAATGTCTTCCAAGGTCTAACTCCAATCATTCAGGAAAAGCAGAATTACTGCTTCTTTTAAAGAAGGTGAGATCACTTCTCCCCCTCAAAGAAGCATTTACAGCTTCCTAAGATCCGGCAGGCATTTCCTCTTTGTTAGATATATGGAAGGTAAAGTTTGACTACTTTAATGGCTGCACTTTGTAGTATGCTTTGTGTACCTTCAACTCTCGACAACTGAAATAAAACAGGAACAGACACCAGTCTGGGCATCTGCACTAATGCCAATGCCTTACCATGGAATCCAAGTTACAGCAAACTAAAAGCAGTATTGAGGATAGTGACTTGTAAAGATATCACAGCAAGCTATTGAAGAAAAGTTCCTGCCAGGTCAGATTTCAAAATTTGACACTATCACCTCTAAAGACAGCTGACAGAAGAAATACCTCTTTGCCACTGTCACTAAGGAGGCTTGTTAACAAGCTTTAGTTTATGTTCAAGTCATATGCTCTGTGTTCCTCCATCTACACGTGTCTCAAATATTTTTTGGCTTGTTTCATTACGTATAGCAAAGGAATGCACTAAACTGTAGTCTCAAATATTTTTTGGCTTGTTTCATTACGTATAGCAAAGGAATGCACTAAACTGTAGTATAGGCTCTGCTCAGTGGGAGAAGACATGTAACAAATTTGTATCAATTAGCCAGATCATCTCTATGTATCAGACAGTGACTATGGCTTCAATAAGAGTGACACACATACAGTACTGGCAAGAAAATTGCTCAGAACTCCTAAGCAGTGGGCCTATTTTAATAGGTTTCCCTACACTTGTAGCAGGATGAAAGCCTAAAGCTAACAAAAGACAATCTAGCTCTGAAAAAGAAAGCAACACAAAATCCTCCACAATCTGCTAGCCAGTAAAAACAAAACACGAACAAAACAAAAACAAAAATGCAGCTATGTCCAGATTGACTTCATATAGTCCACAACATCTCAGTACAACCCCATGGACAATGATCCTGTGATATTTTCTCTGGGAGTCTCTGTATACTTGAAATCTGGCCATATCAGACTCTTCATAAAGCTTGCAAACTGTTTTGTGCAAGAAGCTGAGATGGAGTCTTAATCTTGTTAGAATGTTCTGGTTTTAACATCTGCTTAAAGATGTGATGAAGGACTAAATACTGCTGATGAATTACTCTAAAGGCAACTCCCAATTAAGGAATGCTATCAATGGTACAGTGGCATCTAATAAAGCAAAGGAAGATGGAAGAAAAAGCTATGAGATGTAAGTCTGCAAGACTAAAGCCATTACATTTACGAAGCAAAGAAAATCAGTTGCGCTATCAATAGTCATAGTTGGAAACTGCATCTGATATGGTATGTTCCTTGGGAGCAGGGACATGTCATAACTTGCATATACATAAACAAAATAGTGGTACTAACTTAGTATACGCAAACAAAATAGTACTACTGATAACTTCTTGTATGTAATAAAGTAAAGGCTTTTCAGCTATATTTTCAGCATTTCCAAACCTATGGAATTTTGTGTTCTCTAATTATTTAAGCTGGTGGTGCTTCTTCAGCCAGGTTGACAGTGTATGTTATGCTAAATAGAAATTTGAAAATGATTTGTGTGAAACCCTTAAAAAGCCACACCTGCTCACCACACCCCTTCACAAAAATAGTGCCTTTTGGCCTCAAATTCTCTCTGAAATGTATCATAGCCCGCTTGGGTTTTCAGAATATGTAGAGTGTTCATGCTGGCAAACATTCACTTAAACAAAGACTGTAAGAGTTGGGTATTCAAACAGATGTAGGATTACTATTTGCAATGAGATAGCTAATCTTTATGAACCCATTGCCCCCCCTTCTGTACCCCTCCCATCTTATTTTATTCATATTACAAATTCTTATTACAGAAAGGTCTTTACAAAGGCTTATTTGAATATACTGTCTCTCGTAGAATTAGAAGGCCACCACACTGGGACTCCTTACAATGAAAATCTGCCTTTGTGATACTTGGTGCATGTGATACTTGGGCATCCTACCTTTTTGGCTGAGCAGAAAAACACTTGCAGTCTATTTTACAACTTTCAGGAAGAACAGATCAAGACAAATTAATGATGTTATCAGATAAAGATAAGGTTGTCACTTTGAATGGCAACGTTTGCCAATTTGCTTGTAAAGTTAATCAAAGTTAAAACTAAAATTTCTGCGGCAAAGAAAACCGACAATGAGACCACCTCTGGGCTTCTTTTTATTAGATCATGAAGGATAAATAATTCAACAAGTGTATAATACTCTGTTGTTCTCTTGTTGCTGTCATACGTTGTTATAATATACTGTATATGTGTATGGTGTATTTTAAGAGAGGGCTTTTTTAGTAGATACACTAGTGTTGTGTTATACATCTCACTGAGTTGCATAGACACCTCCTGTGACTGTCTTTCAGCAGATGATACATTTTGGTAGGCCAGTGACTATCCATTATTTTCTATTTTGTGTGTGTGTGTGGGGGTGTGTGTGTATTGTCAATACATTTTGTGTTCTGAAGTACTGTTGGTCACTCTGAGCAGAGCACACGCACTAAAAAAACCCCAGTAAATATGTATATATTTCTGTTCTGAGATGTGGTTTTAGACTTCTGCTGCCTTAGCATTAGTGTTATACAAGGTTGGTTTGTGCACTGAACTGTGTACTACTTAATGCCTAACCCAGTTGCTTTCATAATATGCACTGTACTCCCCCCGCCCCCGGCCCGGTTACTGCCCAAAAGAAATTGGCTGTCACTTTGACCTTGCTCAGATTAGACTTCTAAAGACATTTGGGATAAATTTTTATGCTTAATACTACTTTGCCTTCAAAACTGGTTTAAGTATACAGTTATAAGATCAAGTTTCTGTTAGTAAGGAGTAAGCCTATTAGTTTGAGAGACAGAGCTGAAATGCATTGATAACAGACCGATTTGGACTGAGTATGTTGAAAAACAACAAAGCAGCTCTCCTCAAAATGGCCTAGAAAGTGGGACATCTCCCTAGTCAGTAAATTATCAAGAGTTGGCTACAACACTATGTATTTTTAAATTATACTTTTGTTTACACACATCAATGAATTCTTTAATTAGGAAATTCATGGATTCGTTTTATGAACATACAAACATCAGGTACAATGATTCAAGTAAGTTTGCAAATTATTGTGTGGAATGTACATGAACTGTCAAATCATTGTTGTGGCTAGCACTTTTACTTCCAGAGGCACTGCTCCATAGATATGAATGGCCAAGCACATTGCTGAATGTTTAGAAGTTCAAATCATAGTTGGATTCACAGCTAGATGCTTAGATTAAGCATAAGTCTTGAAATGGTAAGAAACACTTGCTTTGTCATCCTGGCCATCTTTTTTTGTTTGTTTGTTTGTTTGTTTGTTATGAGCCTTCAAGTCAACCCAAGATTTATTCAGATGAGGTTTGCTACTGCTTTCCTCTAAGGCTGAGAGAATATAACTTGCCCAAGGCCACCCAGGAGGTTTTCAAGGCTGAGCAGATTCCATCTTTGGTCTCCTGGAGTCCTATTCCAACATTCAAACCACTACACTACTCTAGCTCTCCATATTTACCCTGAAGCTTACCCCTAGATACAAGGGTATAAGACTGCAATCTCAGTCAATGAATCAGCATTTAGAGCATTCGTACAACAGTCTTCCTTCACATTAACAACGTCTGCATCTTACCTGCAAATACAGCTTGTTGTCTTTTGTAATTGCATCCATAAGATCTTTCTGCAGGGGAGGGTCTCCATTGATCCACAGCCCATTGGCTGATGCAGCATTAAGAGTACTAGTACTGTTTTGCTTTTTGTAAAACAGCACATATGCAGTGTCCTTGGGGAATCTGCTCGTTATTTTCTGGACTGACTGAAATGAGGTAAATGTAACTCTGCTGTCATTAAATAAAAACCACTCCTTTGACATCTCATTCTCTCCCAGTTCCTTTTCAACAGCTGCAACAGGAGCCTCTCCCGCCATAAAATTATTCTGTGGATAAGCTAAAGCAAGGCTTTGGGATTCATCAAAAGATCCCAATGAGGACCCAGAACTGGAAACATTTCGGGCGTATGAATAATAATGTCCACTTTCAGAAGATATGCCAGAGTGCACCACAACAGAACTTAACACATAGGGGACTAGAGAGCAACCCACTTCTTCAGCACCAGAAGGCTTGAGTTTTTTAGCTAGATTCTCACCAGTGTCAGAAAACTCAACACCCAAAGACCACACACCTGATACTGGACTTAAAGAGGAGACAGTTCTTTTGACAGGTAACTCTAAAAGAAGTGGAAGAGATACATTGTCTAAGATTTTGCGCCTAATATGACACTTGGGGTCATATGAAAATCTTAAGAGAGTGAGAATGAGGTATTCTGGCTCCTCCACTATTTGCATAGTCTTTTCTGCATTCTGTAGAGAGGCACATTTTTCACAGTAATATTTGTTATCCCCTTTAAGAACCTCAGGTGCCAGAAAATAATTCAGCAGGTCAGTAACTGAGGGGGTAACTTCAGTGACATGTTTCTGCAAACTGTCCTTGCATTCTGTCTTGCATGTAGCTGAATCGGTAACATTTTCACAGTCTGAGTCAACGGGGAGGTCCTTCAGTGTTCCATAGTTTGCAACCATTTCACAGCAGTCACCAACTGCTAGAATATCAGATGCTGTTTCTGCCACAGGATTGAATGCCCCAATATTGACTTGATCCATGCTGCTATCTTTTCCTTTGGACAAATTATCCACACTTGGTGGTTCAACATTTTCTAAGAATACTGGGGGACAGAAAGCAAGTGAGAGATCTGTAAAGGGTTCTTCTTTGTGAGAAGTACTTTTGCAGTTTGAACAGCATATACTTGTTTGCAGTTTCCCTCGGAACATTTTATCTATTAGGGTTCTCTCCTCTGTTGCTGTGCAAGATGGTTTGGTAAACAGCTGGGTCTTAGTGGACACATCCTGCACCAGGGACTCTTCATTCATATCTCCCGGAGGCTTTGATGAAGCCAGGGCTTTCAAAGTCCTCTCTTCTTCATGAAGCCTAACGGGGGGGAAAATCCAAATAAGGTCATTTAGTTTTCCAACAATTTCTTCTTGCTTTGAATGTATTTCTCTGTTTCAATATTTTGGACAGATATCAAATTATTTATATATTGCAAGAGCAGAATGAAAGGCTCTGAATAGTGGGCCCGTTATAATCCACAACTGCTAGCATTACCCTCAATAGTTTATTTTCAATCCCGTTCGTAATGAGACTCAACTATAGAAGAAAACTATGGGAGGTTTAGCAGGCCAAATAAGCATTCAGCATACAGAGACAATTTATTTTAAGTGGTGTACAGGAGCCAGTGATTGACTGCAAGGAAAGATCAACATCTGAATGAAAGAAAGGATTGAACTCCAGGTATCATAGGCATCTAATTTGGAAGAAAATGAGGCCTGTCATTTCTGATTTTATATACAAATGAACTTGGTGCTCAGAGGACTAAATAAAACCTAATGACATCCTCCACCCCCAATCTAAAGTAACAACTCTCTTCTACAGACATTGAGTTTACAGTTCCTGAAAACTGGAAATATTGCTACAGCTTGCAATTCTAGACAAAACTCTGGCACAGGTCTGCGGTGAATATTCTGGCATTTTTAAAAAAGACATCAAATGTCCATGAAACATTTCATACACTGAGAAGCTGCATTTAACACACACACACACACACACACACACACCCAACCTGGTTCCCAGAATAATATTACCTGTCTAGCAGGAACCTGAGATATTCAGAACAGTCCTGCTGAGATCTAGGAGCAAACCAGGGTGGCCTAGAAGCCTCAAAGAAAATCCGGGGAGCATATGCTTCCCTCTACATGCAGGAAGCAAACATAATAAGGCAAAGTCAAAAATACTGACACCAAGGGGCAGTAAAATAAATTAGTATGCAAGTCTAATTGTTAAAATTAAAAAAATAAATGTGGTTATTGAATAAATCTCAGGTGATATAAATACCTAACTACCTATTTTATAAGCAAAATTATTTGAAGTTTGAGTTTGTATCAAGTCTGTATCAAAATATATTAATAGAAAATTTGAAAAAGTTTACTTGAAATACACAAGAAAACTAACAACCTAGTCATATTAAGAGAGACTAAATGGAAAAGTTATGTGCATAGGCTTAACAGTAGTATTAATGACTTAATCACTTTTAATTGAGGTGTTCTGGTGCCCTATATAATTGAACAACCACCAATGTTTAGTATTGATATTCACCCCTAGTTTCATAAAGCATAGGTAAAGAAGCTGACAGTGAACATATGAACCTAGTTTCTTAGTGAACAATCAAAATGGTTGTTTTGAGAATCTTTACCGTACTGTCCAATTTAATCATCCTACTTCAAAGTTTCTATTATGGAAACACTATTTCTTCATATATTTATACAGGCAGATAGTGAGATATTTAGATTCATGCCAATTCTGAGATATTTTAAAATAATAAACATTTTTAAAAGATTTACATACCTGAGTATGAGCCAAAAATGCAAACAGATGCTGCAACTTTCTCATTAGTGAATTGCACCCATTTAGATTTAATGATAATACATGTCTCCTAAAACTATAAAAGGTGAAAAGAATGAGATTACCATATTTTCATCTACTGCCACATATACAATGTTCTAATGGAAAAGACTTAATTTATTGGGAGCATGGCCTTGATAAGTACAGTGAAGTGGGTTGTGGGTTGTCGTTTTTTTGATAGTGCCAATATTTTGCTTCAAGAATGTGTCACAAAATAACATTGATTGAAGGCTGCTTAGATTTACATTAACTATTCAGTATATGCCATACTTCTGAAGCATAGTTCAATTTGTTCACATTGGTGAAATTTCTCTAAAGCTGAAATAAATATAAGACAGGAGCCTAAAGCAAATGCTTTAAAAAATTGTAAAGATGGCCAGTCAGTGATTTCTTTCTAGTCTGTAAGTATCTATTAGGGAATACAGTAACCAACATTTACAACCACTTAAAAGTATATAAAATTGTTAAAATGCCTACCACCATATGTCCAGTCTGCTATACTATGCATAGTTCTGAACTTCAGTATATTTTCCCCCTGCTGTAGGCAAGTGGATCTGTTGTGAAAAGTTATCTTGCTGCTTTCCAGTAATTCTGAAACTATGTTTAAGCTTTCTACAGACTAAAGAAAGAGAAAAACAATGGTACACACATATACAAATATTCCTCACAGAAGGAAGTTTAAACTTACTCTGTGGCCATAAATAGTGCCTGAATCACACTGTTCATATAGCATGTATTTCCCAAGTTAATTAGACCTGTCTTTCCAGTTTCAGATTTTCCAGAAAATCCTGACAAACAAGACTGCAAGGAACTGGATTGCGAAGTCCAGGCACTCTGATTCAGTATCATCTTAATTTTTTCTTCACTAGGTTTAGGAAGCTCCTATGAGAAAGAGAGGAAGTGAACTGAACACTGAGCAGCATTCTCATTGCTTTTGCCACCCTGATACCCCATTCATAAAGAAATATTCTAACAATGTGAATTCCCTCACACTCTCCCTGATTCAATTCCTTTTCTCTTGCTAGTGGAGGGAAAATATCATGCAGTTGACTTTAAGTATAGGTAGCACAACTGCTTGACTAGTTATCAAAGGTTCACTGTGTATGCATAGCCAATAAATTTACCATTTACAAAGATACTAAAGTGCTGTGTCATTTTGCGTCTGTTTTCTTGCCCTTTCTTTGCCAAGAAAAAAAACAAGCATCTAAAATTGTAAACTGTAGCATTAGCATGTAACAGACTCTATTATACTTGTTTTCCTTACAAGGTCACTATCAAAAGATCCAATAAAGCCAAATGTAGTATTGGGTATGTTCTCCCCACTTTATGGAATAAATTTCTGATATTTATGAGGAAATGATGTGGTGTACTTGAATAATTCCTATCCTTTCTCGTATATTACACAGTTTACTTGCTTAAGCATATGGCATAATGGAAACAGATTTTCTGATAAAGAAATCTTTCAGCCAATTCAAATCAGGGTTCCTAAAATGAAAGTGTTCACCCTCTCTTTAAAAAAAAATCACATCAGGTAAAGTAGCTCTATGAAAATGCTCCTTTAAGGATACACATCATCATATTCTACTTTTCAGTCCTTTTCTGAATGAAAAAAAAATCAAACATCTTATTTTACAAGATTGATCATGGTAACATTTTACTGGGCAGTGATTCTTTTTTCTTTTCTTTAGTTTCCAAACTAATCATATTGCCACCATCACCTGCAGTCTAAATGCCACATAGCAGATTTGGTACAGAACAACAGAGAACCCAGTTTCAATCCTATAGAAGTTAAGTATTTGGATTACCATACCTTGATAGCTTCAAGAATAGGTTCATAGAGTTCTGGGAATCCTGAGTAATGATACATCATACAATGGATTAACTCACTGAGCTGTCCCAAGAATGTGGTACCAGAAGGCAGGCTATTGCTTTTGAAGGATTTTACCAGTTTCACTACATGTGGTACAATCTAATATTAAGAAAAAGAAACCAAAGCAACTGTGTGAATAGGTGTTAACATATTTTGGCATGCAATACATATTGAAACCCAACACTTTTAGCAAAAGCATTGTCTGGTGATAATATTACAGCAATGAAGCGTGTTATTCTTATCTACCTGGAAAACACTAAATGGACCATTTTTGCTCCTTACTGCAAACAGGAAACTCAGTTTGCTTACAAAAAAACCTATGGAAAACCAGCAGATCTATTATACTACACAAACTGGGATAGCCATTAGAATGGCAGAATTGTTGCATTTTTTAATGCAGCGGGTGAAACATGTTACCCTTTATTTTGCTGTCAATGTGAAAATGCACAACACATTCCACAGCCTCTCTCAACGGGATTAGTATACAGCTTTGTCTAGAGTGATTCATCTGAAACTTGCTTATATAATAAAAAGGTTGAAGTAATTCACAATTAAAATATGAATGAGGAAACTCTACATAAATTGTGCATTCAACAATATCCAGATTAGCAGAATGTCTCTTTGATCTCCCTAAAATGTAGTCACAACAATTTTACACACACTCTCTTTTTAAAAGTTTTATCTTTATATCACTATAGCATAAGATCTACTGTTTTTCATACCAGCACTCAATAGCCAGCACAATAAAGAAATTACTGTGTGCTCTATTAAGGTCTCTCTCCCTCTCTCCACAGAAGAAAGGGTCTTCTCCTGTTTACCCTTTAGACTTTAGAGCAGTAGTTCCCAAACTCTGGTCCTCCAGCTGTCTTGGACTTCACCTCCCAAAAGTTCCAGCCACCTTGGCCAACAGTCAGGAACTCTGGGAGCTACAGTCCAAAACAGATGGAAGAGCAAAGTTCGGGAAACCCTGGTCTAGAGGGTCAAGGGCCAGTTTGGCAGGAACCAATATTCGACTTCCACTAGCAAAATCTTCCCTCCTCGTGCACTCCCCAAACCTGCTCTTTGGAGAAGAAAAGAGAGACAGTTTGGGAGAAGCTCTGAGGGCTGCAGGAGGGAGGAGAAAGGAGTTAATCTATGTTGAGCTAATGTTGCTCTGTTGGATTTAGACCTTTGGAACAGTGGCATATTAGGGGTTCCAGGATAAAGGCGAGAGATGCAACAATCACTACTCCCTTTCTGGTCATGAAAGCCTTCACTGGATTAGAGAGTCTTCTATCAACAGAGGGACACAGCGAGATACAATCCATCGCAGGAGAAAATCAAAACACTTTGTAGTACAAAAAAGTATGAGAAACATGACAGATCATTAACAGAAGGAAAAGCAGACATCATCTCTATCAAACTCTCTCTGCCACATATATCTGATGCCTCAAAGTAAGCATATAAAGACTTTTTACTATACAATCTGTCTAACCTATTCATGTTTGTTTTGTTTTGTACAATACACCTTCCAGATACAGCAGGTGAACACTGAGATAGTCATCTATTATACAACCAGGACTGCAATTTCTAACATTTCCAATCATCATCATTACAAATTACAATAGCAAGATAACTCTTCACTGGCTTTTGCCTCTTGAATCCACAAGTTACTACAGCTGGTTTAAAACCAGCACCCAGAATCAACTTCTTCAGTTATCAGATCCAAGCTTATGAACACTTCAGTTATTCATATGGTGATCTTGCAATACACCAATATTTTTCTTTGTGAACAAGACTGCAGTCCAAGTTTTACAGAGAAAACCATGGAGTGATCCACAACGTATAGCAAACATCTGCATGTCGTCTCTAACCAATAGATTTTAATCTCAGACATTGACAACTTACCAAGTGAAATGCCTCTGGAGAATGCTGAAAACTAAGCAACATGTGAGAAAGGACAGCCAAAGCACCAGGTCTTACAAGAGGAAACCAAAGTCGATTAAAAACCTTTGAAAAACAAACATACATCATAAATATAATTTTGAGATATTCAGCAGTTAAATAATTTTAATTTTGTATTGCACAACATTTATAACCCTTTGGAGCAGAATAGGCAGAAGAGCAGCTATTCTTCAAAAAAGGCTGCCAGTCACAGCGTAACCTTAACAATCCCACCATTTATCGATAATACCTACCAGTTCAATCTTAAGCAAAGTAACATCAATAAGGATAGTAAACTTCTGGACTGCAGCCAGTCCTTTCAACAGTGCTATCACCCAGGTCTCCACATGCTGAGCTAATGGCCAGGACAGCCATTCAATCATTCTGAAAAGTGACAGACGCACATTAGTATTTCAGTAACAAAACATATGTTTCAATTACCTAATTGCTTGAAAGTTAGTGTTGGTTTACATGTCTGGATCACCGCATGAAGATCACTTTAAGTCACACTGAGGGCCACAGAATAGCATGGCACTCTATCCTTGGAAAACATCATATTTCAAGGTAGCCCTTCTGTTGCAGGAAAGCTTTATTTAAACTGAAGTATTTCATCACATTTCTTTGGTTGTCTGGAGCACCCTGTGAAATACAGTTGCACAACTGCTATGGACACATGCTATGGACATAGACAGTGAGTATTTTTATTCCCTCCCCATTTCCTACCACCTGCATTTAACACTAAACATCAAAGGCAGCTGATAGCATTTAATAAACACCTTCATTTCCTTTATGTTCAAATAAGACATTTACTATGACAGAGATGCATGCACCGGAAAGCATGTTCTGATTACCAATATCTGCACTTTCAGTTATCTGGTCAATAGGGAAACATATCATAGAGTCTCATCTTCTAGGTCATCCAACACAGTTCTATGGTATGTTTTTACCAGAAGTCCTTTATTTTAATAGGATTCAGTGTTATCCGTGGTTTCCTGTATCTGCAGTAAGTCTAGGTACCGAACCCCCATGGATATGGGGATCCGACTGTATAAAGATTTGCTAGTAAACCTCAACATTCACATGTCTGACATTTGTAGTTGCTGTGTGCCTTCAAGTAGCTTATGACTTATGGTGACCCTAAGGCAAACCTATCACAGGGTTTTCTAAGAGCAAAGTGTGTGTGACTTGTCCAAGGTCACTGTAGTCCAACACTCAAACCAATATGCCACGCTGGCTTCCTGACATTTACTGTAATAAAATTATTACAGTTCCTCCCAACTCAATAAGACTGTGGGGATGCAGCAATGAATGTGACTCACTATAGTGATGATATCCAATGAACATTGTGACATTTCACATTTCATGAAGCCTTCACTTAGCAATGTAAACTAGAAATGATGCCAAGCTCTAGAATGCCTTGACTACAGATATAAATACAAACAATATTTAATGCTAGCCTTAAAATCAAGAACAAAGCAATACAACTTTCAAGGTTCTTCTTCATCTTGAATTTTAATCCACGCTAGAAATTAATTCCTTTCTACCTCCTACTTAACTGAAAGTATCATACTCTCATGGGAATTTTTCCTGCACTCCTAGGAGAAACATGGAGGATACAAAGATATATCAAGATGGAGGAAGATGAGAAAATGGAGAAAGGTAAAGTGTAGGGTACAGAATTCATACATCACAGGAACAGAGGGCATGTAAAGGGGCTTGAAGGCTGAATAACCGAGGGCCATGCAGTGATGTGGCTGAAAAATAAAGGAATAGGGGTGTGTTTACCTATCCCCCCCAAATCCTTCACATATCTATTAGGTACAGTGAAGGGAAAGGGGAATTCCAAGCCTATTTTGGGAACAATTTTTTTCCTGAGTATTTTCCATTTTTCTTTTACAATTATTGGACCCAATCCAATCAAGCCGGGGAGTTCACTCAGCTCTAATAAAGTCCTGAACTTAGATGTAATCTATAAATTGAACACATGTTCAGAGGGGGTTGTATTCCCATGCTCAAACCACTATGCCCCTTGGCTCTGGCACAGGAAAATAGATGCTATGTAGCACCTGAGTAAAATAAGCTTCATCCTCTCCTCCTTGCAACAGAACTGTGGATATTTTAATTCAACCAGGAGCCCAAATGGTTCACATACTGTAAGTAAATCATCCCTTTGTTGGCAACAGGGTTAAGTGCTCATATCCCTGGAATTATATGTCTTGTTCTGACAGAGTAGCAGGTATGGGAAACTCGCTGCGTTAATCTTTGGCGTTACTAAGGTAGGTGTCATCTCTTCCCCTGACGGTGTCACTGGTGAGGTTCGGCCTCTCTGCACTCCCCTGGTGCCGCCACTGGCCTTAATTTTACTACCTGATGATACAACTTTTCTTGTGGTGACAGGACATGCTTGCTATGGCCCACAGTGATATTATCACTAAAATTTAAGGTGACAGGCTGTCATGCAGGGGCAGGCAGGTAACTAAAACATTGCACTAACTAGAAACTTTTATAGATTCATTAGCAAGCCTTATGACGGTAATAAGGGACTTATTAGTCACCTATCTTACACCTACAGGTGAAAACATGGTACATAACTTTAAGAAAATTATGGCCTCATGGCATTACACTGTTATAGTGCTATTATTCCAATTTAACTGCTATGGCTGCATCCTGTAGAATTCTGGGGTTTGGAGTTTAGTGAGGCCTAAGAGCAATCTGGCTGAAAGTTCTAAATGCCCCTCCCTAAACTGGAAATCCCAGGATTCCACAGGAAGCCGCCATAGCAGATATAGTGCAATAATAGTGCTATGACAGTGTCGTGTGATAAGGCATTTAGTAAAAGAAGACTCTTTGAATTATTTTCAGATGCAAGAATAGAGCCAGTTGGATCTCTACGTATACACATTTGCTTAGCAGATTAACATAAATGTATTGATTAACAGCTACTCCCACCTGTCTGTCCAAAACCATTGTTGTTAGCCACATAAATGTAAGCTCAGCTTGAAGCCTGCATCATGTCCACAAACCCCAGAGATATTGATGACAAAAGTAATTAAATGGCACATTTACTTGTTTCTAACTATGTAGTTAACTGTCTTGTAATTAATTATATCACGTTATGAAGTAACAAACAGAAACCTTTGTATCTGTTCACTGTCTTTCACTCCCATGGTCTCGCATGCCAACTATCATTTGCAATTCAAAACCACATAGACCATGCCTAAGACAGAAATGTGAAAAGCAAGTACTTGTGTTCAGTTTCAATGTATTTGTTTATCACAAATTTAGTGATTTGAAGGAATGAGGACAGTTCATCATACCATAGCACCTCTGCTTTTCAATAATCTGTACTAATACAGATTTTCCTCAGTCACAATTCAAAGCATTTAAAAATACATTGATTACATGTGACTACAAAATTAATTTAAAGAATGACTTAAGGCTATACTGTGTAGACAGTTTTAATCAATTAAAAGCATGTCCCTGATCATTCAGGGAGTCACTTAAAAACACACACAACACATATATATGCATTTATTGTAGTTCAAATACTTAAAACGTGGGGAGCATACATAAATTTAGAAGAGGCATTCTGCCTCTTCTTTCACAAATACATGAATCCCTCTTATAATATGGTTCTTTCAGCAACTGAATGCATAATCTAAAAACTCCTTTTGTATTGTTTCACCAATATGTAGACATATTAAAATTTAATCAATCCATTAAAATTCTTAAAATCCATAAGATGTTATAACTTAGCTGACAATTCTGCCGTGCCATTTTCCAACACAAAGACCATACCTGCAGAGAGCTTGTATCATACTTGCATCTTTTACATTTGGATCTGTGGTAAGGCTTCCAATAAGCACTGTGATCATTTGCAATGGAATATGTTGCACAAGACTTGCCAAGGCAACTGAAGGTTCAAAAGAAGTATCTGTAACAATCAAATGTATAAAAAGCATAAATACTTTGTCAATTAAAATATGAGAATTTTTAAGGCTATATTAGTGTCAGAAGAGTAACTTACTCAAATTCCATGGACCATCTAAATCAATGCACACAGTGGGGCTGAACCAGACTTACCCTTCCATTTTCAAAACAGAGGAGGATACACTTGAGATTCCCTGCTAGAGGAATAGGAGAGGTGTTTTTCTCACAGTACTACTTCTTTCTGTAGCCTGCAGGCCATTTTATCTGTAGAGCAAGTGCAGGGAAAGGCACAGAAAAAAAAACTGGCAAAAACTTATCTCCCCTTTCTTCTAGCAGGGTATGCCATCAGTGGAATTCAGGCAGCCACACAGTGTATTTTAAAACCAGCTGAGCCATTAAAATCCATGCTAATGCTGGTACAGCAGGCCCTCCTGATCTGCAGGTCTGGATCCCAAATGTGAGCATTCACAGATCATCATGTCCTATACTTAAAAAAGCAGCAACATGAACGCATCAGTGCTGACGTGTCTGCACGAATGTTGTCGCCATTTAGTAATATGGGATGCGATCGTCCACTTTTTTTTGTTCCTTGGAGGGTCCTGGAATCGAACCCCCATAGATCTGGAGGGCCCACTGTACAAAACTGAGCCATCCAAAGGCACTTAATATTAACACAGCATACTTCACTAAGGAAGGCTTCAGAGAGCCTCAAAATTGTATTTGTGTACATATAGGAGCTTAGTGGTTTGAGCATTGGACTAAGACTCTGGAGGCTAGTGTTTAAATCCCCGCTCAGCTATGAAAACCCACTGGGTGACCTTGGGCAATTCACACACTGCCCAGCTCTCTGAAAACCCTGTGATAGTTTCACCTTAAGGTCGCCATACATTGGAAACAACTTGAAGGCACACAAAAACAACAAATATGTGTCTTCAAGTTGCCTATTGACTTATGGCAACCCCATGAACTTTATAGGGTTTTTCTTAGGAAAGGAATACTCAAGAGGAGGTTTGCTATTGCCATCCTCTGAAATATAGTCTACAGCACCCAGTATTCATTGGCAGTCTTCTATCCAAGTACTAACTAGGGCTGACCCTGCTTAGCTTCCAAAATCAAACAGGATATGGTGCCTTTAGGATACAGGCAGCCCAAAATTATACTGAAGGATAAAAACAATTGGTCAAAAATAAAATAGGAGATAGATATCTACATGGGTTATCAGGGTAGACTGGTACTTTTTTGATCTGTGCTTAAACTGACCAAGGAAAAAGTACCAACTGTTGTACTGATTCCTGGCCCAAGCAGGTCATGAACAGAACAACCAAACAGCTCATTGATGTGGCACAGCCTTCCCCAACCTGATACTATCCAGATAGTTAGGAATGACAGTTATTGCATCTAAACACATCGGGAGGCCACTAGATTAGTGAAGGCTAAAATGTTGTAGATTCAATTGCTCCCCACCTGTTTTTCAAAATTCAGCCAGCTGTCCAAGTTGCTATTGTCACAAGAAATTACTTAAATGCTGAATCACCTAATGATTGCTTTTGCCTAGACTTCTGATCACCATAAGCATTAGTCCAATTCAAATGTTCCCTACAGCATAGGATGTGTGGTCTGGTCACACACTGCATTAATAACATGTTTGAAAATGAACTTCCTGAGCACTACAGATTGTGTACTCATGCCACCATCATTCTTTGGCTAGCAGTAGAGAGAGATCATTCCTCTACTGGTTCTTTGCAGATCACACAATGCAAGGAAAAAGATGATACTGTCCCGTTCTAAACAAAACCCGCGTCTTGTTTTTACTAAGGGCCCTTTCACACTACATAATTTTAGTACCTTAACTGCCACAATCCCTTCCTACAGAATCCTGGAATTTGCAGTTTAGGGAGGGAGAATAGGAATTCTCAGCCAAAGACCTCTAGACAAACCCTAGGATTCCACTGGATGAAGCCATGGGAGTTAAAGAGTAATCGTAGTGTTAGGCTTTGTCATTGTTGTGCGCCTTCAAGTCTTTTCCAACTTATGGTGATCCTATGGTAAATCTATCATGGGGTTGATAGATTTTCCTTCGGTTTTTTTCTGGGCTGTGAGGCCGTGTTCTGGAATAGTTTCTTTCTGATGTTTTGCCTGCATCTGTGGCTGGCATCTTCAAAGAATGGTTGGATGTGGAGTTTATATACTGTGAACACACTCCTATCCAACCATTTTTTTGAAGATGCCAGCTGCAGATGCAGGCAAAACATCAGAAGTAAATTCTTCCAGAACATGGCCTTACAGCCAGGGAAAAAAACCCAAGGAAAATCTATGGATGCCAGCCATGAAAGCCTTCGACTTCACATTACCATGGGATTGTCTTGGCAATATTTGTTCAGAGGGAGTTTGCCACTGCCCTCCTCTGAGACTGAGAGAGAGTGACTTGCCCAAGCTCTCCCATTTTCATGGCCAAGCAGGGATTCGAACTCTGGTCTCCAGAGTCATGGTCCAACTCTCAAACCACTACACCAGGCTGGCTGCCAGTGTCAGGCTTATTTAGTATGAAAGGGCCTTAGGAGAAACTCACCAGCTAAGACTGCAAAAGAGAGGCAGCAGCTAAAGGGAAACCCTGACTTACCAGTGGAGGAGATAATGGCGAACAGCTCCTGTAAGGAGGGCAGGAGAGTGTCGGGCTCGGTCTTCCAGATGCCCCGGAGGAGGCTGCTGACTTGGGTGACCTGGGAGACGTAGAGGCGCAGCTCGGCCTCCCGGGTGCCCTGTGTCTGGAAATGGGCGATGCTGCGCACCAGCTGCTGGCAGAAGGCGAGGGCGGGCTTCCTGCCGCGGGGCAAACATTGCGGGAAGTCGGTCAAGAGCTGGCAGAGGCGGGCGCAGAGCGGGGCCGGGGGCCTCTCGCCCATCAGCCGCAAGGCTTCCTCCCGCAGCAGCGCGAAGAGCTCCAGCACGGCCGGGCAGCTGATGAGCAGCCGGAGGCCCCCTTGGATGTAGTCCAGGACGGCGGCGGGGTCCAAGGCGGGGCCGAGCAGCGGCGAGGCGGCGGGCGAGCCTCTCCCTCGGAGCAGGGCCAGCACCAGGTCGCGGGCGAAGAAGGCCTCGAAGGCGTCGCGGTGGTGGCGGGCGTAGGCCTCGAGCACCTGCCGCCCCACCTGGCGCTGGAAGGGGTCGCCGCCCCCCTGCAGGATGAGCCGGGTGCTGAGCTCGAACATGGCCCGGCACTGCGGCCCGCTCAGCGGCGCCTCGGCCGACTCCACCACCCGCCGCACGATCGCCCGCTTGAGGGGCAGCGGGTGCGACGAGCTCACCAGGCCCTCCAGGATCTTGTCCATGGCGGAGCCCCCGCAAACATCGGCCGCGCCCAGGCCCCACGGCCGGCCTTCCCTCCCGCCCGGCTACGCTCCTCCCGGCCGGCCGCTGCGCCTCAACATGGGCACCCACTCAGCCACCAACCGCCCTCAGCGCCGCCGAGGCTTCCTCTTCAAAGCCGGTCCCTCTGACCGGAAACGCCTGACCCGGAAGCGACGCAACGGCGCATAGTCACGCCGGGCAGGAAGTAGAATAAGCAGCTCCCGAACGCGCATAAACAACAACAACGACTGGTGAGGGCAGCCCTAGCAACGCGCATGCGTTGTACTGACTAGGGGGGGAAGGGGCGTGCTGAAGCCCTTGCGTGGCATCCAATCACAAGCACGCACAGGCATTGGGGGCGGGGCCGAGCCATAAATGGCTGTTGAGGGGGAGGAAGAAACCAAAGCAAGACATAAAAGGGGTTGGGAGCCAAGGGAAGGCCAGGGATGGGTGAGTGGGAAAGAGGAAGAAACCAAAGCAAGACATAAAAGGGGTTGGGAGCCAAGTAAAGGGAATGGTGCGGCCTATGTAGGCTGTGAACTTCAGAGTTATAAATATACAGCTTCCTAGTATGAAAGCTAGAGCCCTATCCACACTACACAAAAATAATCCAGTTTGAAACTGGGTTATCTGCCAGGGCCTTCCTATTGAATTCTGGGATTTGCAGTTTTACAAGGTTTTTAGCCGCCTCTACCAAAGAGTGCTGGTGTCTCATCAAACTACAAGTCCCAGGATTCCATGGTAAATAATTCAGTTTCAAACTGGCTTATTTGTGTAGTGTGGATTTGGCCTAATATGTCTCACATAACTAAAAGAGGAGTGAAAGAGGTCCAAAGGAATAGAATGGGCTGTACATTTCAAATTTGAGGGAGGGGTGCTGTAAATTTTTGAAATGTTGCCTTTTCTGAAGTGTTCCCTGCAAGTAGAAAGCTAGCACAGCAAGGAGGCAGCTGAGTTAGAAAAACTTTACTTACTTGTACTAACTTACAGTATAAATTTGTACTGGTTTTCTTTTCTTTTTCCAAATATGCACTAGCATTCATAAATGGTATTTTATTGTCCATTGTGATAAGGCCTTTCCACCTCCTAAAAACGAAGGAATGCTCCTGCATGATCAAATAAAAGAACTATCTACCCCAGAAGCCTGGTTTCCACAATGGCCAAGCAAATACTCCTAAGAAGCCCACAAACAGGACAAGAGGCATAGCTCTCTCCTGATGTACTTCTCCAGGACTCGTTTAACAGGCACATAAATCATAAAATCATAAAGCTGGAAGAGACCACAAGGGCCATCCAGTCCCACCCCCTGCCATGGAGGAATACTCAAATCATTCCCAACAGATGGCCATCCAGACTCTGTTTAAAAACCTCCAAAGAAGGAGACTCCACCACACTACGAGGCATGTTGTCTCTGTTCCTGGAGATGGGAACAGTGATAATTTTCTTCTGCTTCCCTTGTAGAAACCATCTGCCTTGATGGACATAACCACATCTTGTAGAAGTGAATTCAATAAAGCTGTAGACTTAATTGAATATTTTTCCTTATTTAATAGTATTTATTTATGTGCTTTCTCCCAAATGGGGCACAAGGCAACTTTTGTGCCTTTTTTTTTTTAAGTTTCTCCTGGATTTCCTACCATTCAGTTTCACTGGGTGAAGCCAAGTTCTGAAATTGAATTATTCAGAATTTAATATATCTCTACCACGTCCCCTCTCCCCTGCTGCTGTGAGAAGTTGTCTTTCAGTGGAAACACTGCTAGGGTTGCTATATGATGAAAATCACCATGCTCCCCAAATGGGGGAGACTGAGATTCCAGAGACAGATAATGAGCAGGAAAGAGGACCCACTCTGTCTTTAAAAGCTGGAAGTGGAAGCTGCACTTAGGTGCTTTTGCAATGCAGTATTCCAGATACGCTGATGTATATTTTCTTTAGTTTTTGTATAACTCATAGCAAGAATGGCATTTTGTGAAAATCTTAGACCTATCACTTTTTCATCAACTATCTTTTCCTTCCAGAGCAGTGAAGAACTGCCCTCCTCTTCCTTCTCCCAGTGGCTGGCCAAGTGACTCCTACCGTCCCCTTGCAACCAGAATTAGAGTCTGCCACCGCTGCCAGAATGGGCGAAGGTCAGGTGACTTTCTTCCTTTTCCTCACAGTGGCCGCCCTTCTCATTGTCTCTGGGCAGTTGGGTCCCCTTCGCCTCCCTCGCACACCACCGCAGAAAACAACACTACTGCCATCTTGATTTGCAGCCATGTTCCCTTTTGACGGTACAATTTTTTTTAAAAAAAATAAAAGTTTAAAATGGTGCATGATCACTAGCACTTCTGGTCACTTAACAGCAAGCCCACACCTTCACACATTTGACCAATCAGATGAAGAGTTCCACCCTCTTTGGGCTGCGCAACAAATCGCATCGGTGTTTGAACAAGTAGGAATGTGCATTTCCTTCGGAGCTTTTAAAAAATACAGGAAAAGCCACAAAGGCTTTTCTTGTGGAGTATTTGGAGTGTTTGCCCCCCCCATCCTTCAAAATACATTGAATTGCCGTGGGATCCCATTGGGACAAAATGTATATTATCTGCACATTCTTTGAGGTGTTTTTTCACCATCTAGACAACCCCCATATTTCATTTTAAGTGTTTAACCATATGAATCAGTGTGGCACAATGTATACTATAATCTCACTCTCCACCACCATCACCACAAAAGAAATGTAGACTGGCAACCTGTTAGTGAATTACAATAACTTAAGTCAGACTTAAGCCATCTCAATGCACTTTTATGGTTGCTGCATAGGTAGGAATTCTGTTCTGACCATGCAAGAACCCAAACCCCTCCAAAACTCACCTTGTAAGCAGTGCAGCCCCCCTCCCCCAACACAGCCATTTCTGTACTGTCAGAGAGTGGGGAGAGGGGGGATGAGTAGAGATGCACCCACCTCTTTGTGTACTTGCTGGACACACTGCAAGGAAATCATCTGCAGAGAGCACGAAAGGACCCGCAGAGGTCTCTGCAGATGCCTGTTGCAGTATGTCCAGCTACAAGAAAATAGCTGGATGTGTCACCACTTGTCCCCCTGCTCTCCAATAACATGGAATCAGCTGTCTCAGGGATGGTACACTGCTTGCAAGGTTTTTGGGGCACAGCATTGGAAGATGTAGCTACATGATATATGTATGTTTCCTGATATCCATCCTAGTGAGTGAAGCTACTACAGTTATACTACAGCAAAAGCAAATTAAACTGAATATATGAAATACTAGGTACAACTCTCTTCAGGTACACATTCTAATAATAATAATAATTTTATTTTTTATTATATATTTTATTTTGTATATAGTCATTTTTTGTTAAATGTAAGTAATGTGTATCCTTTTTCTCTTTACATTATTACAAATATTCCAATGAAATCATTTCCACATAAGATTTAAATATGCTTGGAAATAACATTTAAACCAAATGTGCTAAAAACCAGATAGTATTATTTAGAGCCTCTTTTCCCAGAAAACCCACATCGTGGGAATAAAGAAAGCAGTCAGTTGATGAGGCCTCATAGAAAAAAGGCTAAGGGCTAAGCCATTGGCTCAGGAAACTATGTACAGTATTACATTTTTTTCATATAAGCAGAGCAATGTGATAATAGCTACTTTGTAGGTGGCGTGTGGAAATTCATTATATAATCAGTATTTTGAAGACTAGCGTTCATCATGATTCATTAGCTCTACACAGTTAAGCATGACTAATCTTTGCACAAGGCTTCCAATTCCAATCATCATATAATATCTTCCCATTTCATATTTTGATTGCATCTTGTCAGAAAAGATTCTGCATGAACATGTTGCTTGAGAGTTCTTAGTCTTAACAGGCAGAGTATTGCTTTTTTTGAACCAGCCACATTTGCCACACAATAGTACAAATTCATTCTCTCCATTACAACATATTTGATCACAGACCACAGACAGTCTTCCAAACTACCAAGAAATTACCACACTCTTGTCTTACTTGTACTGTTTGGCACACACGATTCCCCTTCACTGTTTGGCAATCACTGGCTTAAATTGTGTGATTCTTACAAAAATTGATGTGTAGCCACATAAAGATGAAGGCTTGATGGCTCTAAGAGTGGAAGTCAGTTGTTTGTACACCCCTCCTACTATTCTGTGAACTTATTTGATTTGTTTGCTGCTACAGTTGTGAAAGAAATTGACATTGTATATGTAGCGTATTTCCATTGCCTATGAGTTTCATCAGTAGCTATTTACATGGGATATACATCTTACCATTCATGGCAGTAATAATGAATGCGAGTACTTCTCAAATTGCTTTCTTAGAGTGTTTTCCCAGAAAGGAAGAATAATTGTCCCTCTGCATCCATGGATTTAAGTATTCACGGCTTGAAAATATTCTTTATTATTATTATATTAGCTAACACACACTGGAAGCTGTTTCTTGCAGTGTAGATGTGTAAATTGCTATTGCTTAAAACAATTTGTAAGCCTCTCTGATAGACTTGTGGATGAAGAGCGGGGTATAAATAACTAACTAAATAAATAAAAAATAAAATTTAAAAAATAATAATACAAAAAGCAAACCTTGATTTTGCCATCTTATATAAGTGACACCATTTTGCTATGCCATTGCATATAATGGGACTTGAATATTCACGGATTTTGGTATCCATGGGGGGTGGGGTTCTTGGAACCAAACCCAGTGAATATGAAGGGACAACTGTAAAGATAAATTTACCAAACCTGTTCCACTGATTCACATATTCCACACCCCTTCCACACTCAAAACAATAAGTTTCTAAACCATATCATCACACAATCTGACATATTTAACAAGCTGAGAATATAAATTTCTAGATGCTACCGTATCACTAGTGCATGCTGGAGAAAGAAAAATGGATCATATAAAATTTACTAAGTCTGATGCAAGTGAAAAGTCTGTCCAGATTCCAAGGGGAGGGATAATTATGAAACACACTCTTTCATTCAGGTCCTAAACCTGGAGAGAATAGGGCCTAAGTCTCAGAAAATGAATCGTGCACCCTGTTTATTTTTGCAGCAGCCCACATGGTATGCCTGAAGAATCAGCCACCTCCATTTGCACCACTGAAATGCCAACAGTTTCCTTCCTCCTTCTCTTCCTTGTCACTTCTTGTAGCAAACAGAAGAGAATGATGCTCTACCCTGCAGCCTTGCAGGCTCTATGGTGCATCAGGACATTCTGACATTCTATTGTACGATAGAGAGCTTTCATAGTTGCTGCTAAACTTTGGGAACAACTGTGGTGAATTCTATGGTATTGCAGCCCCAATGGGTTTTGGTGAGTTCAATGTGGTTCCTGATGCTGGGATGTCATCCATGCCTCTGTAAGTGCACAGAACAGCCATACCTCTTGAAGTCTGCAGAAAAGTCAGGGAAAGGAAAGGAGGAGAAGGAGTCTCTTTCTCTCTACAGTTTAAGAAATGTATACAGGAATTAGGGATGCATGAGAATTGCATTTCAGGATTTTTTAAGACAGAATTTATCTGAACTTCCAAAAGTGTGGAGTAAAAGATCAAGCAATTTGCTCATCCATTGGGACAGCTGAGAATTTCATTTTGGGTCATTTTTAAAAATCAGAATTTACCAAAATTTGTAAAAGTAAAATTCATATCTGTAACAGGAATAACAATCTGCCTCCACTACTGCATTAGATTCTGAAACAATAAGCCAGAGCCTCATAAGAGAGAAATAGACTCATATTATGGACTTGGTATCAGTAGATAAAGAAAGCTATGTTGGTATGCTTTTACCATATTACTTTTTACTGGTTTTAACTGCATCACATCTTTTTATTGATAAACAGAAACTTAATTATAAGGTTTCTTACAGTAAAATTTCTTAAGATCCAGTAACCTTTTCTAAGATATTCTTCATTAGGACCAGCTATTTTCTAAGCTACAATTGATATCCATTATTGTAATATTTATAGTGGTAAATATTAGAACTTAGAAAGCTGTCTTATATTGAGTGAGACTGCAGAGAACAGGGCCTAAGTCTATCTATGGCCATATCTAAATCCATCCAGTCCAGTAGTGTCAGTTCTGATTGGCGGTAGTTATCTATGTTTTCGGGTAAGATTCTTTCCCAGCTCTACCAGGAGATCCTGTCTTGGAAGTTCAGCAAGGCCAGTCCTGGTTAGTACTTTGGATGAGAGACTGCTAATTAATGCCAGGTGCTGTAGGCTATATTTCAGAGGAAGGAACTGACAATACCACCTCTGGGTATTCTTTGCCTAAGAAAACCCTATGAAATTCATGGGGTCACCGTAAGTTGACAGACAACTTGAAGGCACATGCACACTCCTACCCACATACTAACCACGTTCCAAACTGCTTAGTTTCAGACAAAAATCAGATGAGGTAAAGTATGTTCAGGGTGGCATGGTGATTTCATAGAATTTTTATCTATATGTTGAAATTACCAGCTGCAGTGAACCAGGTTACACCCATTTATATTACCAAACAGCTTCATCTTTGTTCCACCCATTCCAGCCTATACAGGGCCTGTCTTCATCAGATCTGCTTGATAAACAGGTCAAGCTTCTCAGATACTTCATGCTTAGATACACAAATATTTATACTACAGTATATAGAAATGAAACCTAAACCTACCGTAAAGATATTACTATTCCCATGTTGGTCCAATCTTCTTGTCTGGTTGATCTCAGAATTTCAGAAGGCACCCTTGGATTTATAATCATTATATTTAGACATCGTTCGCAATGATGTAAAGCAAGACTACCCAGTTTTCCCAGATATCTTTCCTTAGAGCTCTTAAATCCTTGGTTCAAAACATTTTCTTGTTTAACATCTTAGGCTTTAAGCTCCTCCCCACTATTGTAAAAGAAATTTATTGGAGCCAATCAAATAGATCCATAGCCTTGTGAACATACTGGGCTTCATTTGGCTGCATTTGTTATGATGATGATTCATGACAGCTCAGTATCAGAAGACAACATATTCTAGTGCTGAGCATTATAACTTGTGACTGGTGCTCAAGCATCGTTTTTAGAAGCCCAGGACAATCCTACAGTTATGATCTCATACTATATCTTGAACCTCATGAGACATAAAATAAACATTTTTATTTTAATTCTTAAATTAAATTTGGTAGATTTCAGAAATGACACCATAGTCCACTATGAGACTTCTACCATGACTCCCAACGGACTTCTCTGTTTTTGACGTTTGTATTTAATACTAGCTGTAGTATTCAGTATTGCTTGTAAGAATCATTAACCATAGTTAATGATTGTTCAGTTTGAACAGTTCTGGAGAATGAGTGCCTATCTCTTTGGGTGCTTAGGCATTGCTCATCCTGTTGTACATCCTTCTAAGTGGGTGTTGAGAAAGCATGCCTCCTTGATTGGTCACTATTCTGTATTAATTAAAAAAAATGATTGGGGTATCCCCCACCCCAGCCTCCTGCATGGATTTTGTATATGCCACATTTGTTATTTGCTGTCAAGATGGCTTCACTTTATGGTGATTCTATGAATGAGAGTGCTTCAAGAGCCCTGGTCAGGCCTTGAAAACTCAGGCCCGCAGCTCCCTTGATTGAATCAATCCACCAGTAATCCAGTCTTCCTCATTTCCTACTGCTTTCCACTTTGCCAGGAATTATAATCTTTTCCAGTAAGTCACATCATATGTCCAAAGTACGACAGCCTCAGTTTAGTAATCTTGTCTATATGTTAAATCAGTTCATCTTAAACACCTTCCAGATTTGATGAGAATCCATCCAGCTGTTTACATATGATGTGGTGACAGATAGAAACATTTGATTGTTATTAATATAAAAATGAACAAGTATTATTTTTTTAATTCAATGCATCAACATCTTTCAAATTATATCGCACATTGTTCTGTATGAATTAAAAAACAATTTCTGTGCCTCCTCAGGGCTCTTCCCAAATGAATGTTCATGTATACCACATAGTCTATATTTTAAATCAGACCACCATAAACATACCCTCCAGATTTGGTGAAAACCCAAAGCAAAAGTAATTGGGGTTGCCACAAGCTTCCCAGTGAACTTTTTATGAGCATCTTAGTTTATATTTTAAGTTAAACCAACTCAAACATATCCAAATTTGGTAAAAACCCATCTGGCTAGTTCCACACGATTTATGAACAAACAGAAATTTTTATTTATATAAATAATATCCAGCCTGAATAGGAGTGTATCTATGGGGGAGGGAACAAAATGAGGGCATTGCCCCTCATAAAGATTCTATCCCCCCCCCCATAAAATTTTCCTTCTCTCCCCAAATTTCTAGTATTGCAGAGTGAAACACTGAAAATCATTCACACCTGGAGCTCTTATACAGTATTTGTTGTGTTCTTATTCTCTTGGTAACTTTGTACAGTATTCTGCTTTTCTTTGGACACCTAAACTGTATTTCTAAATGTTCAACAGGAATTTTAGGATGCTACAATGCTAGAAATCTGGGGACTGAAAGAAAAAATTTCATTGCAGAGGCAAAATTCTCATTTAGGAAGGCAGTGCCCTCATTTTGCCCCACCCCTACCCCGTTACAACACCTCTATGTTCAAAGAAGGGTCTTACAAAGATCCCGTCTATACAAGGGGGAAAAATACGAAGATGTCCAAAAAAGCAGGCATTCATCTTCACGGTCAAAAGAGCCCCCCTAAACTCTGCATGACCCCTAGCGAAGATGGCGACTGAGAATGATTTACTTGCAATTTAAAATCTGCCACTGCCATTAAAAAAATAGCTTCCCATGGTGCGCACATGCAATATTTCATATTTTTTAAAAAAAGAAAGAATGAAAAGAGAGTATAAGATCGCCGCTTGATCGACTTATGGACTTATGGACTTAGCTGAAAATCTAACATGGCGGCAGCAGGTGCTTTCCATGTTTGCTAGCTTTGCCCCCATGCTTGTCCAGCCAATCAGATTTTGCTGCCTGGTCATATCTGCGCAAATGTGAGTGTTTGAATAATAGCACATTTGCATGTCGTACGGAGCTTTTTAAAAAATCTGGATGAAGCCCCAGATAGTACACACACGGACTTTGCGGTGGAATTGGCTGCCCCCTTCCTAATGACATGTATTTATGTGAATGTTCATATGAACAGATCACCTTCCATTTACATCCTGTTAAGATTATTTTGACCATATACACAAACCCATAACTTGCTGGCCATTTTGTAACATTTTGGATAGGCTTATAAAAGCTTTTGTTCTGTTGGTATTGTGATTTATTTTTAATCTAATAGGCCAGTGCCTCTGTAGACATTTTATAAATAGACCAATTCACTTTAAGCTTTATTTTTTCTGGCATTTTTATTGCAAAACATGAATTACCACCAAAAGTCAATGTATCTTGTATGTACAGACTCTATAGACAAAATAGCAAAGTGGCTTAATTGTTCTTTCCTCAAAGTAGCCACAAAACTGTCACTGGCAGTTCACTTTAAAGCTTTTTCACTGCAAACTCAGGAGTTCTCATAAATTTATCTTGCAAGATTACATTTTATCACCACAGTACCTAGGTGGTTTAACACTTCTTGACCCAGAACAATTCTGTTTTATCCACAATAAAACAGATGCCATTTTTTAATGCATGATAGTTTTCTAAAACATTCTTGAATTTCTGACAGTCAATGGCAGTGTGGAAAAAATAAATAAACCAAAAACCCACAGGGCGATGCACACTTCACTAAAAGTTAGTTGCAGATTTTTTTTGGTAAATCTCATTTGGTTCGATACAATGGGGTTGCCTACTCTGTTGCTGTTATATGCCTTCAAGCTGTCATAAGATTTTCTTGGAAGGATTAATTCTGAAGAGTTTCCCATTATCTTCTTCTTAGGCTGAGACTGTGTGACTTGTTCAGGTCACCCAGTGGGTTTCAGTGGCTGAGTGCGGATTTGAACCCACATCTCCCAGACTCCTACTCCAACATTCAAAACAATACAATGCACTGGCTCCTTGGGTAATTCATAATCCATAATCCATTGAATAATTTTTTCCAGATGTGTCTTATCAAATGACATATTAAACAGAAACTAGAAATATTAAATACCCTGTGATGCTGAGCCGAAAGGTGCAGCACTGCAGTAGTACGAGAAATAGTTTGTCTGAAGCCAAGTCCATTCTATCCTTCTAACTGCCAGTTGTTATTTCATTGTTTAATTCTTAGCAGAATATGTCAGCTGTGCAAGATAGCACAAGCATCACTACCTCCATGATAGCCAAAAGCCATTTAGGGTGCAGCAGTTCCTTTAACTCCACATATGTGTTCTCTGTTTGTTCATTTCATTGCCACTAAACTATGAAGGACTTAATGGTAGCCTTATCAAAATATGGTGGCTGTTTATGGTACAAGGTGCCTCAACTATCATGGCTTTGCTGGACCAGTGCCTTGGACCCAGAGTTAGGACACATTCCTTTTTTGGATGACAGGTCTCATAGGCCTCCAACCAGCATCATCATTGGCCATAGTAGCAGGTGTTTATGGGAACTGTAGTCCCAAAATAACTTTTCCCAAGTTCTGTATGGACTGCTTAAGATGCCAGCATAGTACCACAAGGTGTGACATCACAGTGACACAAACATCCTTAGATATGATTCTACACAAGTGTTTTCCAGGTAACAGGAGAAGGTAGACTATAATTTTGAATGAATCTGCTCCCATAACAGGACTTTCTTCCTATTTTCTCTCTCCTGTAGCATTTTGCATCACCTCTCCAAATTTGCTCCGCATGGCCCCGCAACCCTTGGGACTAGATTTTGAGGAGGGATGGGGGTGAAGGAATCACCCTCACTTCCCCTGACAAGAGCAGTTCCGTCAGTTGAAAAACTTCATTGCATTCCTGCCTTGTTACTAGTATGACTTCTTACCCCTTAGCACAGAGCAACCAAGACTGTTATGACTATATAGTAAATACACCGTGTGCAGGAATTAGAAGGCAGAGGGGAACTTAGCTTGAAGGTTATTTTAGACCTCAAGGCAGAAAGTGAGAGAGCTGGAACAAAGGTAACTGATCAGATAAAAATATGTAGCTTTAAGCAAGTTATTCATCTTCAGCTGTGCTGTGCTATATACACAGAAGAAATAATAGCTACCTATATTAAGATATGTAACTGTAGACATTGAAAAAAGGAGGCATTTGTCATTCTGAAAAGATAATTTCTCTTTGGCTGATTATTTCTTGAATGATTCAGGATATTTAGGTGCAATAACAGACCTTGTGTATAGTACAGTAATTGGAAAAAGAGCAGGCAGCACAGACCTGTGATTCACTTTGTAATGGAACTTACCCTGTGGAAAAGGGTTGCCAGATTTTTTTTAAAAAGGGATCCATTCACACTACAGAATTGTAGTGCTATTTTTCCCCTTTAACTGCCATGGCTTTGTCCTATGAAATCCTGGGATTGGCAGTTTGTGTGTGGGGGTGGAATTTAGAACTCTCAGCCAAAGCTCATCAGTGCCTCACCAAACTACAAATCCATGGATTCCATAGGCTGGAATCATGGTAGTTAATATGGAATAATAGTGCTGTAACTGTGTAGTGTGAATGGGCCCCAGGACAGGGCTCCTGTATCTTTAATAGTTCTATGGAAGAGAGAATTTCAGGGAGTGTTGCTTGTCACAGAAAGCTTCTCCTGCTGAAATTCCCCCCTCTGTACAACCATTAAAGGTACAGGAGCCCCCTTTCCCCCCCCCCTTCTGGCAACCCTACCATCACATGCACTGATATTGTGCTTCAACAGCACAACTGTAGTAGTCAAGTATGGGGTGGGGTGGGAACCATGTACTAGAGACTAATCACCAATTATTACATCACACACACATGCATGGACATCACCAATCATCTTGCTTTGATGGTAAGAGTGCCATGATGACATCCTTTAACCACTGAGTAGACAAGGTGTCCTCTAGATATCTAGGTGTCCTCTAGATATTTTGAACTACAGCTCCCATCAACCCAGCCAGTATGATCAGTAGTAGGGGGCTGACAAATAGTAGCTGTAGTCCCAAACATCTAGAGGATGCCAGCCTGCCTACCCCTGCTTTAACCCCTATCAAACTGTGTGCTACATGTTTCAAAGACATATTGGAAGGAAGAGCATCTGGCATCTCCTCCAGCACAGCTCATGCCATAGCCCACTGCTCAGGAGGATCTGCAGTCTCAAGCACCAAAGCTGTGGTTGAAAACTTGTCTGAATATCCTGGTAATCCCATCAGCCCAATATGCAAACAGCCACCTTTTTTTTTTATCATAGGAATACTAGAGCCACATAGAGAAGAACAAAATCCTGAATCCACAAAAAAGCAATACCTTTATTGGCCAACCAAATGGCAAAACACATGATGTAAGTTTTCAGAGCTCTCGTGGCTTCTTCATCAGGCAAAAGATATTTTAAGAAAGAAAGAAAGAAAGAGAATGAAAGAAAGAAAGGTGATGGTGATGAAGTCACAGGCCTACATATTGTCCCAGATTTTGCTTGTGATGTTCAGGTGAGGGGTCTCATGCAGGCAGAGAACACTCCTATTTCCTGGCCACATGAGACAAAGGGCAGTAACATTTTACTCCTTTTGCAGCAGTAAGGCAACCTCTCTTGGTATCCAGTATGTCTCTGTCTCTTTGTGAAGCCACAGGCTCTTTTGTTAGGCAGAGACCACTGAATTTCTCAAAAGTCTATGTACTGCCACGTTGGGGGGGGGCTTGAGGTGCTATACAGGTAAAACTTAACCAATTATAGTCCAAAAACAAAGTTTTACCTTTGTTGGAGGTAGAAACCTCAGAGAGTTTAGTCCCAGTCCATATTTCCCTCTAGTTTAGGATTCCCCTTGTTGTTGCTTTTTTGTACACTTTTTTTTGGTAGATTCTAGATTTTGGTTTGCTGTATGGCCAACCCAGCTACCCCTGAATGTGTTTATAGAGAAGAAGGGCTGCAGTTCTAGATGACTAGTGGGTAGGAGGAGGCTCCTTGAACCTATATGCCGTATACAGCAGAGGATTCACAGTGCAAACAGTGCTTCTGGAGAGAGATTACAGTTTGAATCCAGATTGCTAGATGAATTGAGCTCCCACTGAGGACATTATTCTTGTGTCTTGTTGATTTCATTGGGACCTTAGTACTGCTGAGTTAGGATGCAAATCATATATCTCAGAGAAGAAGCTACAGCCTGCACAAGCTTCCCCTCTTCAACAGGACCCCCCCCCATAAGCCCCATACTTGAAGGCTAGCTGGAACCCCCACTATTCCCAGTCACTGTTTAGCATCAGCAGGGGGCTCTTTCTTGACTTCATTCTGCCTCCAACTTCCCTGTGCACTCATCTGGCATTTGCTGCCAGCAACTGATAGCAGTTTAATTCTCTTCCCCTTCCCCATGTGAGAAAGGGGAAAGGAAGAACAAAATCAGCTTATCTTCTGAAGCATCCAATGGAAAATCACCCAGCACACCCAGGGGAAACCCAAGGTTGTTAGCTGGCATGACTGTGTCCTCCTGAAATCAGCCTGCCTAGGTCTGTGTAGAGGATGGAATCAAAACCTCATCCCACCCATCTGTGGTTCCTCACCTTACCTATGCACGGCTACTTGTGAGTAAGCAGTGCTACTCAAAGTGGTGGTCCATGGACTAGTGCTGGTGCAAAAGCCATTGGCTGCCAATCCCTGTTGAATTTCCTGTAAAGGAAAAAAAAAAACAATTGTAGCCAATGGGCAAAAATATGGTACCAGTCCCAGGTAGCACTGGGAGAAAAAAAATAACTGCTGGTGCCCCACATCAGATAGCTTGAGGAAAACTGTCCTGCTGAGCCAGTAGATTATGGCATGTGCCTCTAAGCTTACATACATACAGTTGTCCTCTAAATCTGGTTCTTATTATACTGTGTATAACAGGAATATATTTGTATCTATGTGACAATAGAATGAACTCATTTACAGAATCAGCTCAGTAGAACTGGGGCACTGGAGGAAAGTTCTGCAGATACCAGAGACTACCAAAAAGACAAATAAAGGGAATCTAAAGCAAATCAAGCCTGACTAGAAGCCAAAATGACTCAATTAGGGCTATCACACATTCCCTGGAAGTTGCTGGGATTTGGAGAGCTGTAGTCGAAAAAAGTAGCTTTTGCCAGACTGCCAGTACCAAGTGCCATCATGAGATGACATGACTCAGTAAAAAAAGATAATGATGGGAAATGACAAAGGCATGAGGAAAAGAGGAAGATTGTATTATATGGCTAAACTTAGTTTGTTTACGGAGGTGTCTCCTTCATAGGGTTGCCATAAATTGAAGCTGACTTGATCTCAGTTACGGTAACAACAAATATGAAAAGAAGATGTTTTGTTTGGAAGGAAGGAATTCTGGAAGCCCATTTGGGCAAGAGACCATGAATACTGCAACAGCAATCTATCAGGAAGCAATTCTGTGAATTCCCTGGTAGTTGGTTTCCATGGAGCCTATATCAACCCAAGTGATATCAGTTGCTTGGGCCCAGCATGCAGCTGTTTTGGGATTATTTTAATCTATATTTATTTATTTAAGAAATGCTTCCCTCCAAAGGAATTTCTCAAAGCAGCCTACAAGATGTAAAAACCAATAACTAATACAGTAGGGCCCCTGTATCTGCTGGGGATTGGCTCGGGGGGGGGGGCGTGGATACCGAAAACCATGGATAATAGCAAACATCATTGAAAATAATGGGATTTCCGGTTTAAAATACCATAGAGTTGCCTTGGAGGACCTAGAAAATGGCTAGAGAGGACACATTTTCTAGGAAGACTCTATGGTAGGTGTGTGGTTTGTGTTCCGTGAATCAGTGGATAATGAATCAGTGACTATGGGGATCCTACTGCAATTAAAACATATTAACAAGCAACAGAAGATACATATAAGATGCAAACCAAGATGTCAATACTGACAGCAGAGAAGGGGAAAATATCTTCATATGCTGGCGGAATGTAAGTAACTTATTGAGGCAATAATTTCCACATATCAGTGTTTATGTAAGTTACTTTTCTTGAGAACAACTCCCACAATTCCCTGGAAGTTGCTGGGATTTGGAGAGCTGTAGTTGAAAAAAGTAGCTTTTGACAGACTGCCAGTACCAAGTGTCATCTATCACCAAGAAAAGCCTACTCACATATTGCTATCAATCATGCTTCTGAAGGAACTGATACATAGATTTGTAGTGTTGAAAGGAATCCCAAGGACCATCTAGTCTAAACACCATCAGTGGATGAATCCACAGCAAGAGGGCTGCAACAGCTGATTTTAAAGTCAGGTAGGCTGACAGAGGAGTATCAGTCAGGGCTCAAGCTGTTTAGGTCTTTAAAAGTGATAACCTTGAATTGTACTGGGAAACAGGCTTGAAATATTCAACAGAGATTTATTTGAATGGTGGTCTGGTAGTATTTTAATGCTGGTCTGGTAGAATATGAATATGAACATTCTTTGCAAATTAATGTTCTGCCATCTATAATCTTGTGGGGGTGGTGTTTGTCAAGTGTTCACTGAGGACATGCAGCATGAGATTACGTTCAGGCAACGGGGAGCTATTTTTGTCCACGTAAGTACCCAATTACTATAATTTTACCTCCAGTATTCACAATGTCTATATTGCATAAACACTGTTTTTCCTGCATCAATTTGTAACTGGATAAACATAGATGCTTGTTCTTGAGAATGTACTTTTCTTAGGCTCTCTGATTTAATGACACATGTTTAACAAAACAAGCATTTAAATGCTGACACAGTCTCTACCAGGCTTGCAGGCAGGCAGGCATATATATATATATATATATATATATATATATATGGCTTTTCTTCGCGCATATATATATATATATATATATATGTATGCACACTTTTTGAAAAATGATACATTTGAATCAGCTTGGATACCTGCTGTGGAAATTGCCTGTTTATATAAATGGTGTGATACATCAGTACATCTAGCTCTCTGTTGGAGAATAGTAAAAATAGATTGGCTGGAAAGTCATCTGTGACTCAGAAATTAGATGGAGAAGTGGACTGTGGAAGGGATAACCGTGAGGCTCCTGCTAGAAGGTATTGTGTGTATACACTTGGCCTATCTTGTTCCAATAGATGTATCAACTGTCACACCATTTCTTCAAAGAAATCATTCATCTCATAGGGGGGGGGGGAATAGATTGCCCTTCACTTTGCTTTATATGCCCACTGCTTTTATAAATGTAGCCTCTTTTTTCTCTTTTTATGAGAAATGGTTTCCATTTCTCAAAACAAAGAAGATTTTTTTTTAAAAAAATAGCCAGATAGACCAAAACACTGAATCGATTGGCTCTCTAGTTGTTTTGGACTTCACTTCTCAAAAGCTCCAGGCAACTTGGCCAAGGTTGAAGGACTATAGGTATCTTAATCCAAAACACTTGGAATGCCAAAGGTTCATCATCTGAATGATTTCCCATTATAAATGCTATGAGAGGGGTGCTTTTAATGGCTCCCTAAACTACTTGTTTATGCTTTACTATGGAGATTTTCAGACAGGGAAATTATTCCCCAGGGAGACTGGGACAGAATTGTTTCTGTCCCGGAAGCAGCGTCGCATTTCGCATGCCCACTTCCCTCTCCCGATCTTCTGTCGTCCTGATGCTGTTCTTGTTCTAGTTCTTTTTATTAACGACAAACTCTTGTTAATAAAATATCACGGAAGGGACCAGCAGGGAACTATAACAAGAACAGCGTCAAGATGATGGGAGATCGGGAGAGGGAAGAGCACTGCTTCCAGGACAGAAATAATTCTGTCCCGATCTCTCCGGAGAATAATTTCCCCATCTGAAAATCTTCTATGTGATCAGACAGCTTTTCTCGATCTCCTAGCCCTAAAATCTAATGCTAGTCTCAACTACAGTAGAACTACTGAAACTACTGAGATTTATGTAAGTGTTGAATTAACATTCAGCAATGGGTGTAATTAGGACTATATCACATGAGGCTGAAATCGTGTGATTACAACGGGATTGTAGCACAAATGGGTTCCCATTATTGCATGATGTCATCCTCCTCCTGTGGTCCATGTATGCTCCACCAGTTAATTACACATAACTTTTCATTGATGGGCAAAACCCATGAATAGCACTCAATATTGCGCATTTTGCAGTATTGATGAGTGTGCAAAATCATGACCCACTGTAATCATGCAATTACAGTGTGAATGGGCAGTCCTCTTTCCCCCCCTTCCCTTTCCCAATGAGAACACATAATTAAATTTCCAAGGAGAACGTGAAGAGGGTCAACAGGATGCTGTTTTAATGATCTATTGCCTTTGCTTGATATGTTTTTATGTTTAACTATTTGTAAAGTTTATTCATTATGTATTTGTTTTTGGTGTTTTTAATTGAAGTTGTGCCTTCTTCCAAGAATAGCAGAAATCTCGCCCATGCAAAAGCAAAGAAGTAAGAGAAAAATTTTCTTAAAGGCACATGCGCAGGCCAGCAGGAAGCGTTAATACTCTGTCATTAGAAGGCAATGTGAAGAGAAGTGTTACTATAGTGTGAGCTGAAATCCTGTTCTTAAACCACTAGTGGTGGTTGTGTGATAATTCCATGGTGGTAGTATTGGATGATTATGATGATGTGTGATAATCATGCCACTATGTTTTGGCTTTCCTCAATCACAGAATTACACCATTTTTAGACGCTAGTCTGATAAAGTCCTTAGTATATATGACACCCATTGCAGATAATTTTTAACAACCCCCTCTTCTCTACAACAAAATTATTTTCAGTAATAATTATGAAATGAAGCAAATAATAGTAATGGTCAGAAAAGAAACACAGACCATGAAAATTCTCTTTTATTGAAGTTTGTGTGTACAATACAGTCATGGCAGTAATAAATAAATAAATAAATAAGATGTAACTCTGCCTTTGCACTTTCTTCCTTGCCTTTCTTCAATAGTCATTCCAAGTATTTACTAACTTTTGCTAGTAGCATGGTGTCATCTGCTTATATTGATGTTTCTTCCTCCAAGACTAATCCAGCTTTCTATATGGTATATGGTATGTTTAGCATATAAATTAGATAGAGTGATAAAAAGCACCATTGCCAACAGTAAACTGTCCTGTTTCTCTGTATTCTGATTTGGCAGTAGCCTGAGTATGAGTTATGCATCAGGGCAACCAAATGTTGTGGTATACCCTTTTCTTTAAGAGTGATCCATAGTTTTTCACGAGCTACACAATCAAAGGATTTGCTATAATTTATAAAGCACAGGCTTTTCTTCTCAAATTCTATCATTCACACCATTATCCAATGTATGTTTGCAATATGATCTCTAGTGCTTCTTCCTTTTCTGAACCCACCTTGGACATCTGGCATTTCTAACTCTGTATATGGTCATAGACTTTTTTTTACTTTTTTTTTGGCATCACTTTGCTTGCAATGGAGAGTAATGGAGAGGCCCTTTCTCGGTGACTAGAACATCTATGGAGCATTTCCAGTCTGTGGGCTATTGCTTTCCTTTCCATATTTATTGGCAGATTTTTAGTTAGAATTTGAGTGGATACTATCTATGCAGCTTGAAACAGCTCTATTGGTATGCCATCTGTTCCTGATGATCTATTTTCTCCCAAGTGCCTTGAGTGGAGCTTCTACTTCACTTTCTAAATTTGTAGGTTCATCTTTAGGTATTTTTTTCCTTGAATTAATCTGTCATCCTTTCACCTCTTTTATATAGTTCTTCAGTGTATTGTTTACATCATCTTTTTAATTTCTTTTTGATCATGTAATGTGTTCTCCTGCTGGTCATATAGCATCCCTATTCTTGGTTTAAATTTTCCTTTGATTTCTCAGATCTTATGGAAGAAGCCTCTTGTTATACCTTTTTGTTGTCTTTTATTTCTTTGCACTGATTATTATAGTTTTCTTTGTCCCTGTGCACAAGTTGCTGAGTTGTCTTCAGGATTCTGATCCTATTTCTGTCACCTTTTACTTTTGTTTCTTGTCTACCCTTAACTGTTTGAAGAGTTTCATCTGTCATCCAGCGAGGCTTTTATCTCCTTTTGGCTACAGCTGGAATCTTTTTGCATTCTTCCCTCACAGTGTCCCTGACTAAAGTCCAGAGTTCTTTTGGCTCCCAGTCAATTAGGCTTAATAGTGCAAATCTATTTTTTACATTATCTTTAAATTCTACAGGGATGTTTTTCAGGTTGCATTTTGACATGGTGATTGATTTAGTGTTCTTCCTTAGCTTTACTCTAATTTTTGATATTAGCAGTTCATGGTTGGTGCTACAACTACTTCTGGTCTTGTTTTTGCAGAAAGAGTGGAGTTTTTCCATCTTCTGCTTTCAGTTATGTAGTCTAATTGATTTTTATGTTGGCCATCAGGTAATGTCCATGTATACAGTTGTTTCTTTGGTTGCCTGAAGAATCTGTTTGCCATGGACAAACTGTTGGCCTCATCAAATTCAACCAGTTGCTCTCCTATGTTTTTTTCCCTTGATCCTAGCCAAAGTCTCTAACAATCTTTGAGTCTGTTCTTTTCCCTACTTTTGCATTCCAATTGACTGTGATTATCAACATACCCTGTTTGGGTGTGTGATCAATTTCCTGCAGTACTTCAGCATAAAATCGTTCAGTTTCTCCTTCTTCTGCCTCTGTAGTGGGCATAATCTTGGATTATGGTTATATTGTCCTTGCTTTTTTTAAAAAATGAAATCTTAGAATCCAGGCTAGCTCATTGCCCTACCAGGTACCAGGTAGAATGCCTAGAATCTTGATTTAATCCAGATAATCTGGTCATACAGAAGCCCTATAATACAAACCTTGGATAATGCTCTTCCTCAGACTCTTGAAATCTCCACTGTACTCACCATTCTGCAGGGAAGAAAAGTTGCTAAATGAAAAAATACAACTCCCATTTGTGGATGAAGGAAAAGGGAGAGGGGAAGAAATCTACAGCCCCTTTAAGACTGATTGGTTTATATTTTAGCACGATCTTTTATGAATATTAACCCACTTCCTCAGTTATTGCATTTGAAGAAGTGGATTTATATTCACAAATTCTCATGCTAACATTTTTTCCTTCCCCTCTATTTTTCCTTCTGCTGCAATACAGACTAGCAGGACTACTTCTTTGAGGATGGGCGGTTTCATTTGCAAAAGGAATCAGCACCTACCATGGCCCCATCCCAAACTCCTCCCTTCTTTTCTGCCTTACTCAAGGAAGTTCCAAGGGGAAGAGGAGGAAGAGGATGAGATCAGCTTACCTTGAGGCAGATTGTCAGTGTCAGCTGCTCAATTTGTGTTCCTTGTAGCCCAGCCATTCTTCCCTTTTCTGCTGTCTCAGGGATGGGGGAGTGAAAAGCTGCCATTGCACACCCCTATATTTTGCACCCAGGGCAGAGCACCCCGCCCCACTCTTTTGGTCCGCAACTGTCAATGAGTCAGTCTATATGTATTGCTATTTATATGTCTAAATACAATTGCTTATCCTAGTTAGGATTGTATTTAGGCCCTAAACTGCAGTATGTGAAGAGCTTACCATGCAATGACAGTTGTCAAATGGAATGATTGAAATCAGCCACTGCAGGGCAGTCATAACCAGTCTTCCAAAGAATTCTCCTTCACTTTTAAGTCCATTTGCTATAGGCATTTAAGTATGTCAATAATATACTCAGTAATATCAGCAAAGCTTAGTTTTCTCTCTGACATCACTTTAAGCCAATGGACATTACTGAAACTATTTCCCTTTGAGCCAGCAAGGGGTGGAAAAATCAGTTGATTTTTTTCTTGCTCAGATTTTTTTTTTTGCAACCTTAAGCTTATTTGTTCTGTTTCGTCATGTATTTTTTTTAAAAGTCCACAAGAACATTTATATGCATTTTTCCCTAGTGTAGCAATTTGCTGAACATATGCAGTTTTGCCTAATACCCCCCCTTTTTTTTTGACAAGCCACTTACTTAATACAATGGGTTTCTATACATTATTTTCACTAATATATGTACTTTTGTGGACTTTTATGTACAATTTCCTTGCAGATAAATAGCAATACAATAGTATTTCTTAATAGCTTTTCTGACCAGCAGGTCTTCCGTGGTGGGCAGAATAAATCAGATCAGATTAAACACAATTTCAAAAGCCAGTTTTAAAAAGCAGTTTTAAAAACTAATGGGCATATGGAACAGCAAAATGTTGGCCACCTGAGTAATGTTCAGCAACGAGCATGGAGGTAGCCTAACTTCCTCAGAGAATTCCACAACTGAGACGTCCAAGAAAGCCCTGTCTCATGTACTCACCAGCCTAGCCTCTGTGGAAAATAGGTTGTGCTACCAGTCATTTTCTGGAGATCTGGGGACCGTTTACACAGCAAAAAAAATCCTCAAAGAATGCAACAAGAAGCCTGATAGTTCCCATGCATTTCGAAGCCATAGCGCCCTTTTCAGAAGGAGGGGGTGTGAAAAACCCATAAGTCGCACTGTATCAGCTTTCGCTAGTTTTCCTGACTTTTTTGATATAGTTTGCGAAAATGCGCACAATTTGCCATGTGAACTTACCATTCACAAATGTCTGTGTGAACTTACAGAGACCTTTTCGAATTAGTGTGAGCAGAGCTGAATCCTGATTGGTTGGAATGACCATTGTGCCTTCTCCGAATAGACGGAGGGGTTGGAGAGAGAAATCCACCAAGCCTGCCATTTACCCCTTCTGCTAGCAGCCCACTTTCGGAAATCTGCTCTGAGCCCTTCCTGTCTGTTTCAAAGGAAGGCTTTGGGGGCAGGGAAGATGATCAGTAATGGGGCTAGCCCCTGCTTGGATAGTGTGTGTGTGTGTGTGTGTGTGTGCGGCAACTGGCCAATTGCACCATTGTGCTTTTCTTTCGTTTGTTTCCCTTCAGTCCTTTGTCTTTATTCAAGGCTTTCAGGGCAGCAGAACTTAATCCTGATTGCTTCAATTGACCAAGGAGGGAGGGCGTTTGACTTGCAAGAGATGAGTCTGAAATAAAAAGATCGAGCTAGCCGGCTTGCTTTCTAACTGCTGTTCCTCCCTCCCTCCCTCCCTCCCTCCCTCCCTCCCTCTATCTGTGTGTATGAGAGAGAGAGATCAACCAGCTGATCAATAAATTGCCCATTTGTTTGTGCGTGCGTGCATGCGTGTGCATGCGTGCGCTCTGGCAGGGATCTCCTTTCAGCTGCTTTCCTTCCCTCCAACTGCTTCTTTTCTGTGTGTGTGCACAGGTGCTGGCAGGGAACTCCCTCCTCCCACAAGAGGGAGAGAGACAGCTGCATTCCAGAGAAAAAGGAATCTCAGCAGATCCTTCTTTTGTGTCTGTTTGCTTCCCTCCTTGCTTCCTCCCCGCCTCCTGCCTGGCTTTCATGATGTTGATGCCATGCTGTGTAAACTATGAAACCCACAACACACCGCATCTTCCAACTTAGCAAAAACGCATGTGAACTGAGCACTGCTGATGCGAAAAAACGGTAATCTGGAATTTCCCGCACTTTATCCTCCCGTGTAACCAACCCCATAGATAGTCTCATATGCAGGCAGTCTTTCAGAGAGTCAGTGTGATGTGGTTGGACTATGGAGATTATCAGACATGGCAAAAACCACGTCAGAAGATTGCGACGAAAACAGGAACTGGCAAAATTATCAGGTGACAATGTCCTTCAGCGACCCGGTGGCATAGCGCGATTGTGAGTAAGGCGTCCCATTTTATTAGTGGCTTGTCCCCATTAATGCAAAAGAGAAAACTCTTCTGCAGCAGCACTTTGCCTCTGGAATGGCTAAAGGACGCAGGCATCTGATAATGTTGCCCTTTCTGTGCTTGTTGTGTTCTTCTGACTCAGCTGGAATGTGGTTTTTTGCCACATTCCACTGCATCTGATAATCTCCCATGACTCTGGAGACCAGGGTTCAAATCCCTGCTCAGCCATGGAAACCTACTGGGTGACCTTCAGCAAGTCGCACTCTCAGTGGAAGGCAAAGGCAAACCCCCACTGAACAAATCATGCCAAGAAAGCCTGGTGATAGGTTCGGCTTAGGGTTTCCATAAGTTAGAAACAACTTGAAGGCACACAACAACAATAACAGCAACAACACCAAGTCTTTCAAATATCCTGAATGTTTAGGGCTTTGTAGGTCAAGACCAACAACTTAAACTGAGCTTGGGAAGAAACTGGTATCTAGAGCAGATGGGCCAGAACTAGTGACATGTGATCCTTGAAGTACACACTGGACAAAAATGTAGCTCTTGCATTTTGTATTAGCTTTAGCTGCTAAATATTTATCAAGGCAGTCCCATGCAGAGCACGTTATCATAGTATAATCCAGTGTTACTCAAAGTGGTGGTCTGTGGACTGGTGCTGGTCTGTGAGCTACTGGCTCTTGGTCCGCAGCAGTTTGTACTCAATGGGCACAAATAAGGTGTGACTCCCTGCTGGTTCCCCACATCAGATAACTTAGGAAGTACTGGTCTAATCAACTAAGGCAAGTATAACTGTGGCCAAAACCACTACATTTTTGATTGGAGAACTGCATGACAAAATTCTAGAATATACAAATATTTAAGCGCAACTGTGTTTTGCTTTGTGTCTTGGCTTGAGGAGTACAAATTGAGAAATTTACATTAAAATGTGAATTAAACTAATTTTTCGCTAATCCCTAGAGTTAGTCCCATGCTGTTCCACTAATTTCTCCATGGAGAAATTATGTACATCATGTGAATGGCATGGTTTCTTCCCGTAGCAGCATCTGCTTTCCTAGAGAAAGCATTGTTCATATGGGAGGGAAATCATTATTCATACCATCATAGAGTTCATCTGTACCAAGTGTGCGGAAAGTACAACCCAGGTGCATGATGTGCTAACTCTTTCTCTGCTGTCCACAAGCCTACCAAGACCTTCTAAAATTCCCAGATCCCTCCCAAAAATAAAAAAAAGGGCAGAAAGTCACCCTAAAATGATTTAAAATTCTCTCAACTGCCAAGAAAATACAACAGGTAGGAGGGTGGTTTGCCCTTCACTGTTCCCAATACTTCTGCCCCAATATCTGTAAAAACATACAAATTTTGTCCAAAACTGAGAACTAGAACTAATGTGATGCCTGGACATGCCCATGAATCCCACTTGTGCAGCCCAGGAGACAAATAGACAACATGTGACCCCCATCCCAATACAGTTGTTCACTCTGATCTATACAGAGGCTACCACAGCAGCCTAGAATCAAACTATCCAGAAAAATGGAGCCTTGATGTTTACCTGAAACATTATAAGTATTAAATTCACCAAGATATCAGAAGGAAATAAAATTTGTGTTCACCTTTCATTACCATGAGAGTCCCTTTTGATTTCAGCTCCCTTATTGCATAAATGCTCACTTGAACATCTTGCCAAACTGTTATCCTCAAGAGATGCAAAGCCTGCCTTTGTGTCAGATTAGTTAGTACTACTTGGAAGCCAATTTTGTAGAAAATTGCAACTAATGACATTTGGTTTGTTACAAAACTGACCTGTCAAGTTTGTGAGGATACAACTGTCAAGTTTATAGAACTGCACCTGGCGTGGACACAGAGCTTGGAACCATTACATTTTGGGACCACAACATGCAGAATTCCCCAGCCAACATTGCCATTAGGATCTCCTATTGGCTGGTAGATTTGGGGAGTTGCAGTGCAAAAAATATTTTTTTAAGGCACTGTCCAATTTATAAATGGTAAAGGAGGAGTTTTATTGTGGAATCACAAAGAAGCTAGTTGTTACTGATATATCCTTCAGTGATTACTAGAAAAAGCATGTTTCATTAACTTTAATTTTATCTGTGGAAGATCTAATCTAGTTACCACTTTAAGTGGCTTTGACACTAGAAAAGTATGTTCCAGAATGCGGTTACAGTGCAATGGGCATTCCACATAGGCAAACAATTAGACTTGACCACAGGCTGATCTTACTAAGACAAGAAAATAGGAACTCCATCATGACAAAACCAATGGAGATGAATGCCAGCTGTGCTTCAAACAGAATTGGAGTTGCAAATGTTATGTTAGCATGCTGTACTACACCCTCTCTATAATATCTCATAATTGGAAATATTGGACACTTTTTGGGGTTAAGTTGGCCGGGGTGAACCAACATGAGGTCACAAGGACCTGGGATGTGTCTTAGAAATATTTTGGCAAATAAGCCCGTATTAAGTTTGTGCGGAAGCCCCTTGGTAAACAAAGCCATTAAGGAGGTATGTGCTCATTCTTTCTTGGGCACCTCAGCATTTAGTCATCCAACCAAACAATTAAGTGACCTTTCCCAACCCCAATCCCAAGGAAATCTCAGCTCAGAACTCTCTCCTGTCCACCATTGCAAGGTTGTCGTAAACCATCAATTCCTATCTCCCAGCCATTAACACAATCAGTTCAGTTTCGGTTTCCTTTGTTTACCCAGTGGGAAAACCATCCAGGCTTTGTCCTAGCCAGAGTACCTACTTCAGGATATGAAGTAGGATATAAATATTAGTACCCCAACAATAGAAAGGTGTGCCATAGTGGACGAACCTGACCACTCTCTTTCTTGGCACGCCTCCAGATTGGAACCTCCTGTGTCACCTTCAGACTTCTGTCTGAGTACTGCACTACTCAAAACTCTGCTCTTCAAGACTGGTAACTATCACCCTATATTCCCAAATCTCTCCCTCTATCTAATTCTTCTGCCTCATTCCACTTTAGCCTTTTATGGATCTTAGGAACATGAGTTGAGTGTGTGTGAGTTCACTTGTGTTATATCCAATAAAAATACTTTATTTCACTTTAAACTGGAGTGCACTGTACAGTTAGAACTGGTATACATAGGTGAAAAGATCTCTACAATTACCCTCCTCTCATAGGCATCCATTTGAGCTAATAATTCCCCCAGATAAGAATATCGATTTTGTTATCACGGGTAGGGCTCTAAAGCAGCCCACCACCTCTTAGGGTAAGTTGTTTCCCATTCTTATCACTGTAACATAGGAAGTGCCCCCCCATAACTTATGAAATGCTTGATCTGCATTTGTTATCTCTCATTGAGAAGGGCACAAATGCCAAAACTTGAAGGCAGATCTGTCTTTCATTTCCACAACATTTAATTCTAAGCAAGTCACAGCTGAAGAACAGGTCTTTTCATCCACCCATTCATTAATGTATTTCTACACTGCCTGGCTGGCAAATGGTCTCAGCTGCTTAACAGACATAAAAAACAAATCAGTCAATAACATTGCAGGATTTACAACCAAAGCAAATGAATCAGCCAAAACAACTGAATGACTGATGGAAGAAGAAAGTCTAAAAGTTACTAATAAGGATACCAGGGAGTTCCTCAGATGAGGGGTGCTACTGAAAAGGCTCTTTCTCTGATGCACTATTGTCTTTAAACCACCTGTCACATTATTGTCTTGAAGAGAATATTTGAATTGTGATCTACTGTATTGCTAATAAGGCCTATCCCTGATTTGGAGGAGATATACAAGTTTCTCACTGCCTATGCAGGATTCAGTCCCTGTAGAACATATGACATTCTGCAGAAACATCTATGATGCAGTTTTAGTTTTTGTCTGTACTGAGATGTATCCTTGAGAGAAGACCTAGTGTGGTATAGTAGTTAGAGCAGAGGACTAGCACTGAGGAGACCAGGTTCAAATTCCTACTGGAGTGTGAACCTCACTGGGTGACTCTGAATCAGTTCCTACAGTATTTCTAACCTAACTCATGGGCTTGTTGTGAGGATAAAATAGGGAAGAGGACCATGTAAACCAGCTTGAGCTCCTAGGTGGAAACATGTGATATAAACATAATAAATCAACACATATGGAAATATGACATTTTGCTGAACAATACTACTTATTGTAATTCCACAGAGGCCTGTGAGTCAAATCTAATAAGTAATGTATGGAATTCTGTATCACATAGCACCATTTCCATTTAACAGCAGTGATTTCTAAAGTGGGTATCATTCTCTTTCAAAAAGAAATATGCAACGTGTTTGCATCTCAGTCCCTACACTGCTAGTGGAAGTGGATGAAAACGTGTCTTTGGAATATTCGGATGTTTACTTGGCACTAGTTCAAGTGGCAGGTTTCTTTTGATCAGAGATGAGCACAGTCTTTTGTATTTCATTTTCTATATCTGCTGAAATAGGCTGGTTATAAATTCCTGTGAATAGTGTGATGATCCTGCATAAAACAAATGCTCAACATTATGAATATCTTGTCAACAGGCGCATATACTAAGCTCATAGAGCTTATTGAATCTGAATTGCTTGTCAAGATGAGCTATGCACTATTGCTTAGATCATACTCCTATTTAAAATAAAGCTATTTAGAACAAAGCAGCTCACTTTAAGACAAACCCCATGTACGGGGTATGACATTTTGTAGAACAGTATTACTTAACACATTGTAGGCCTAATGTAGCCCAACAGTTTGGCTTGCAAAGGTTCCGCAGTAGCCCCTCTCTGTCCCCAAAGCCCTATTCCTTTTGGAGGAAGATGGAACAAAGCAAGAGGTGAAGCCAGCTGTACTCAGCTGATGCTCTGGGAGCTAGTTTAGGAGATTTTCAGACAGGAACAAAAAAATCATTCCTGTCATGCAATCTCATCTCCCACCCCTCGCTCATCTCCGTCCCAGCACAAGAATGAAAACTTACATGCCTACCTTTGCTTTGCTTGCCCACCAGCTCAGGGTTAATGGAGCTTGAATGGAGCTCCATTCACTTCCTGACATGAAAACCCGGCTGTTCTCATGAGAGGATGAGCGTGAGGGAAATTCAAAAATAGAAAGGAAAATAAAGTTTAAAAAGTGACAGCAAGCACAAAAATACACTGAAAGCAGAACAAGTAACCTGGGGAGGGTCATAACAAGTGTATCACTTACCTTGATGTCCCGATCTCACCAGGAAGGCTTCTGGCACGGACCTCCCATTGAAGCTGGCATCGCGCCAGCATAGTGCGGGACCTTTTCACTTGCAGGACATTCCGTTACAGAAACGGAACAGGGGATCTATTGACAGCTTAGCCCACCAATAAAAAGCAGTGCCAGTGGAACAGCAGCAGCACAGAAGCATGACGACACAGGGATGACGTCGTCTGAAAGGGAAGCCCTTTAGCGATCTCCTGGTGTCGGTATCACACCATATTTATCCAACAGGACTTGACATAGGAATTTTCTTCGGTCCTATCGAGAGGCAATACGTGCAGTGCAGAGATCCTTCTCCTCTGCACGTATTGCGTCTGCAGAGTCCTGTCCAGCAGAGCTGTTTAGGGGGGTAAGGGAGATGACACAGGTTATACCTGCGCAGAACCCATTGCTTAACCCAACAACGGCCTGCTGTGATCTGTTTAACAACTACTTTGCAGATAAAATCTCTCGGATAAGAGCCGACTTAGATGCCAGCATTTTGACAGAAACAATTGACGAGGTGTCCAGCAACTCCGTTGATGTAAGTTTACTGAATCAATTTCAATCTGTGAGTACCGAGGATGTGGACAAGCTACTTGGTAGAGTGAGGAAGATGACCTGCCCTCTCGATCCTTGCCCTTCATGCTGGCCATCCAGGGGGGGACTGCCTTGATGGTTCCTTAAGGACATCATCAATGCATCCCTCAGGGAAGGGTGTGTTCCATCCTGTTTAAAGGAAGCGGCGGTTAGGCCGCTCCTGAAAAAACCTTCCCTAGACCCCCTGGACATGAACAACTATAGGCTGGTTTCTATGTTACCATTCTTGAGCAAAGTGATCGAGAGGGCAGTTGCTCTTCAACTCCAAGTGGTCTTGGATGAAACTGATTATCTAGACCCATTTCAAACTGGCTTCAGGATGGGATTTGGAGTTGAGACTGCCATGGTTGCCTTGACTGATGATCTGCATCTAAGCATCGACAGGGGTAATGTGTCCCTGTTGGTGCTTCTGGACCTCTCAGCGGCTTTCGATACGATAGATCATGGCATTCTCCTGGATCACCTGAGTGGGTTAGGAATTGGAGGCACTGCACTCCAGTGGTTCCGGTCCTTTCTCTCGGGCAGGTCCCAGAGGGTGTGGCTTGGGGACAGCTGCTCCAGCAGAAAGGAGCTTACTTGTGGTGTTCCACAGGGCGCCATCCTGTCCCCGATGCTGTTTAACATCTATATGAAGCCGCTGGGTGAGATTATTCGGGGTTATGGGGCTGGGTGTTATCAGTACGCTGATGACACCCAGATCTATTTCTCCTTGTCCCGATTATTGGCCTCGAATCCCAATGGCATCTCTCCTCTTAATGACTGTCTTAAAGCTGTAATGGGCTGGATGAGGAAAAACAGATTGAGATTAAATCCAGACAAAACGGAGGTGTTTAAGGTAGCGGCCCCGAAACCAGGAGTTGGGTTGCAACCACCAGTCCTGGATGGGGTCACGCTCTCCGTTAAGGACTGTGTTCACAGTCTGGGGGTGTCCTTGATTCATCGCTTCAGATGACGAGTCAAGTGAATGCGACGGTCAGGAGCGCTTGTTATCAGCTTCGGCTGATACGCCAGCTGTGCCCTTGCCTGGAAGTAAGGGACCTCGAGACTGTGGTGCACGCGCTGGTAACCTCTCGTCTAGATTTCTGCAATGCGCTCTACATGGGGCTACCCTCGTGCTTGGTCCGGAAACTTCAGTTGGTACAAAATATGGCAGCCAGAGTGGTCTCAGGAACATCTCGGAGAGATCATATAACTCCAATACTAAAATCTCTCCACTGGCTGCCTATCAGTTTCCGGGCCCAGTATAAGGTGTTGGTTATTACCTTTAAAGCCCTAAATGGCTTGGGTCCAACTTATCTCCGGAACCGCCTCCTCCCATATAATCCTCCCCGCGTACTCTGGTCCTCTGGGAGGAATCTGCTTCAGCCACAAAAATCTAGGCTGTCTGCAACCTCCCAGAGGGCCTTTTCAGTAATCACCCCCAAATTGTGGAATGGCCTGCCGAATGAGATCCGTCAGCTGACGAGCTTGAGTAGCTTTTAAAAAGCACTAAAGACGGATCTCTTTCGGCAGGCCTTTCCTGCTTAGATCCCGGCCTCAGGAACTCAGTCTCCTGGCTTTTTAAAAATTATGTATATACAGTTGTCCCTCCACATTCGCGAACTTGACATTCGCGGTTTTGGTTATTCGCGGTCTTGGGAGGGGCCCCCCGCCCCCCCAAAACCGCGACATGGGGCCTCCAGAGGCCCCGTGAAAGACCTGGAGGGAGCGGGGAGGCCCAGGGAGGCCTCCACAGGGCCCCCGGAGGTGCTCCGGAGCCCCCTCGAAGGCCTGGGGAGGGGTGGGGAGGCCTTCGCGGGACCCCCGGAGGCCATCCGGAGGCGCCGCGAAGGCCTGGGGAGGGGTGGGGAGGCCTTCGAGGGACCCCCGGAGGCCCTCCAGAGGCCCCGCGAAGGCCTGGGGAGGGGTGGGGAGGCGTTCGAGGGACCCCCGGAGGCCGTCCGGAGGCGCCGCGAAGGCCTGGGGAGGGGTGGCGAGGCCTTCGTGGGACCCCCGGAGGCCCTCCGGAGGCCCCACGAAGGCTTGGGGAGGGGTGGCGAGGCCTTCGCGAGACCCCCGGAGACCGCACGAAGGCCTGGGGAGGGGTGGGGAGGCCTTCGCGGGACCCCCGGAGGCCCTCCGGAGGCCCCGCGAAGGCTTAGGGAGGGGTGGCGAGGCCTTCGCGAGACCCCCAGAGGCCCCGCGAAGGCCTGGGGAGGGGTGGCGAGGCCTTCGCGGGACGCCCGGAGGCCCTCCGGAGGTGCCGCGAAGGCCTGGGGAGGGGTGGGGAAGCCTTCGCGGGACCCCCGGAGACCCTCCGGAGGCCCCGCGAAGGCTTGGGGAGGGGTGGCGAGGCCTTCGCGGGACACCCGGAGGCCCTCCAGAGGCCCCGCGAAGGCTTGGGGAGGGGTGGCGAGGCCTTCGCAGGACCCCTGGAGGCCCCGTGAAGGCCTGGGGAGGGGTGGGGAGGCCTTTGAGGGACCCCCGGAGGCCCTCCGGAGGCGCCGCAAAGGCCTGGGGAGGGGTGGCGAGGCCTTCGCGCGACCCCCGGAGGCCCTCCGGAGGCGCCGCGAAGGCCTGGGGAGGGGTGGCGAGGCCTTCGCGCGACCCCCGGAGGCCCTCCGGAGGCCCCGCGAAGGCCTGGGGAAGGAGGGAGGGAGGGCCGGGGAGACCTCCGTGGGGCCTAGCAAGGCCCCGCGAAGGCCTGGGGAGGGAGGGAGGAAGGGCCGGGGAGACCTCCGCGGGGCCTAGCAAGGCCCCAAGAAGGCCTGGGGAGGGAGGGAGGAAGGGCCGGGGAGACCTCTGTGGGGCCTAGCAAGGCCCCGCGAAGGCCCGGGGGAGGGAGGGAGGAAGGGCCGGGGAGACCTCCGCAGGGCCTAGCAAGGCCCCGCGAAGGCCTGGGGAGGGAGGGAGGAAGGGCGGGTGAGACCTCCGCGGGGCCTAGCAAGGCCCCGCGAAGGCCTCGGGAGGGAGGGAGGAAGGGCCGGGGAGACCTCCGCGGGGCCTAGCAAGGCACTGCGAAGGCCTTGGGAGGGAGGGAGGAAGGGCCGGGGAGACCTCCGCGAGGCCTAGCAAGGCCCCGCGAAGGCCTGGGGAGGGAGGGAGGAAGGGCCGGGGAGACCTCCGCGGGGCCTAGCAAGGCCCCGCGAAGGCCCGGGGGAGGGAGGGAGGAAGGGCCGGGGAGACCTCCGCGGGGCCTAGCAAGGCCCCGCGAAAGCCTGGGGAGGGAGGGAGGAAGGGCCGGGGAGACCTCCGTGGGGCCTAGCAAGGCCCCGCGAAGGCCTGGGGAGGGAGGGGGGAGGGGAGTCGTTATTCGTGGATTTTTCACATTCGCGGGGGTCCACGGAACGGAACCCCCGCGAATGTGAAGGGACGACTGTATTTGTTTTTAATGTGTTTTTTAGTTAGAAGGTTTTAATCTTATTGTGTTTAATGTCTTTTTATGGGGGAGGGTTGGGGTGGGTGGTGTTTTTAGTCATTATTATAATGTTTTAATTATTGGAAGCCACCCCGATTGTTTTTAGCAGAGAGGCAGGGTATAAATAAATATTATTATTATTATTATTATTATTATTATTATTTAACCAGTCTGAAAATCTCCTTAGTCTTGACCTTGGCTCTCAGCCTACACTCAAAACACTCATCCCTCATCTCCCCTCCATGGAAAAGGTCAAAGGAGAAGTCCTCATCTTCTTCCTTTCTCTGTCCTAAACCAGGTCTCTATTCTGAAGGGCTTTGGGGGGTGGTAGCAAAGACAGGAACTTCTGCAGATCAGATAAGGCCCATAGGTCAGACATTTTCCTGCCCTGGTTTAACCAATAACTTTCCTGTTTAAACCTTGGACAGACAGGATTGCATACCCAAGTACAGTAGTGCAGTGCAGAGAAGCATAACGTGTTCTCCATGCTAGACAAATATGCAAGTATCCTTTACAGATGTACCTGCTATACAAAGCTACTTGTGAAGATCAGGTTTAAATAGGAAAAAGGAAGATTTTATATTGGTCTATAGCTGTTAAAGTCCACGGAGGGTTTTGTTAGAAGCCGTACCACTGCTTCTAAAGAAGAGCAAAACATTCCTTTTACAATGGTATCCCCTACAAGTGCTTTTCTAGTTAGAGAATGGCATAAAATAGATCTTTAACCAATCATTTTTGGTTAAAGTGATTAAGAGGGCATTGCCAACCAATTCCAGGCAGTCTTGGATGATACAGTTTTCTAGACCCATTTCAAAATGGCTTCAGAGCAGGATCTGGAGTTGAGACTTCTATGGTCTCCTTAATGAATGATCTTCGTCTGAGCATTGACAGAGGGAGTGTGTCCCTGCTGGTGCTTTTGGACCTCTTTGTAGCATTTGATACCATTGACCATGGTATCCTTCTGGAACACCTGAGAGATTTGAGATTTGGGGGCACTGTGCTTCAGAGGTTCTGATCCTGTCTCTCAGGTAGGTTCCAGATGGTGGTGCTTGGGAATAACTTCTTTAAAAAAAGGAGCTGTTATATGGCATACCATAAGGTGCTATCCTATCCCCAATGCTCTTTAACATCTACATGAAACCACTTGGAGAGATCATCTGGAGGCATGGGACAGGGTGCTATCAGTATGCTGTTGACACCCAAATACACTTCTCCATCCATTCAAAAATAGCATCTCTGTGTCTCCTTTGAATGAATCCTTGGAGGAGGTAATGGTCTGGATGAGGAAAAACAAACTGAAATTGAATCCAGACAAGACAGAGATCTTATTGTCAAGGGTCCTAACCTGAGCTTGGAGGTGTGTCGAACCAATCCTGGATGTGTTGGAGGGTATGAGTCTAAAATTAAAAATTTATTAAAGATTCAATCTTTAGACTTTTAAAAATAAAAATATCTTCTTTAAAAATAAAAAATAAACCTTTCTTTCATAGTAAGCATAGTAAAGGCATTGGAATGCAGACACAGCTCAATTAACATTTAAATGTGTGGTCAGATCACCCAGTCAATTAGACTCATTAAACAACAAAGACTTCTGTTTAAAAATGCATATCAAAAGTTTACTGAAGGTATATCAATCTTAATCTACATATTAAAACAAATTTAAAGGTCCTTAATTAACTAAGAGGATTTAGGGTAGGAAAAAACTCACCCAGCCTTAAGCGATGAGGGCTGCATGGTGAAAGGGTGAAAAGTAAAAGCAAGACTAAAGAAAAGATGGCTACAGCCACATGGAGACAAACTTAAAAAGGAACGTAAACAAAGCGTAATAAAATATTTAAATTAGGAGGTCATGTGATGAATGACCCATTGCTCCAGTTGGCTGAAATTGCCTAGGGAAAGAAGAAGGGGGAGTGGAAAACTCATGCATGCAGGGAAATTCCTAAACTGAACTTAACATGGGATACTCAAGATTGTATTGCACTATAATTTCCCCACAGGATGGGGTTGCACTTGTGCTGAAAGACTGTGTTCACAGTCTGGGGGTTATTTTTGGATCTGTTGCTCCAAATGGTGGCCCAGATAGATGCAACGGCCTGGAGTGCTTACTGTCAGCTTTGGCTGATACACCAGCTGTGTCTCTTCCTAGAGCTGGAGGACCTAAAGATGGTAGTGCATGTGATGGTAACCTTAGGGCTGGACTTCTGCAAGGCGTTGTACATTGGGTTACTTCTGTATCACATTCAGAAACTTCAATTAGTTCAAAACATGGCAGCCAGATTGATTATAGTGCATCTAGGAGTTATTATATTACACCTACAGTACATAAAAATCACTCCACTCGCTGCCAATTAGTTTCTGGGAAAAGTACAAAGTGTTGATTGTTACCTTTAAAGCTCTACCTGAATTGGATCCAGATTACCTATGGGATTGCCTTTTTCCAAGTACTCTACCCCATACACTCAGAGGACTTTTCCTCACCCCCGCCCCAAATTCTGGAATGACCTACCAGGAGATAAAACAGCTGGATACACTGTCTGAGTTTAGAACAGCATTAAAGACTAATTTCTTCCAGCAGGCCTGTCCAGATGGTTTTTAAGTATTGATTGTTTTAATATATATGCTCTTTTAACTGAAGTTAAGCTCTTTTAATGGGTTATGTATTGTAACTTATGTTTTTTGCTGATATCTGCCTGTTGCATTTTAATCTGCTGTTATTGCCATAGTATCTGACTGCACCATGTATTGAATGTATGAATTGTCGCAAAACTCTGTGAGATTCTGTTGGCATTCCTACTGATGAGGATGAGATTCTTCTTGGCAGTCTCTGTGAAGCACACAAACTGGTTATCCTGTGCCTACACAGTGCATCATTCAGAACCTTCTAGAGCTATTACATAAGCATTTTGATGATAACTCCACCCACCGTCTAAGTGGCCTACTAGCTCGCTTCCCACCTAAGCCCTCAGCATCTTTTTGTCTGCTGCAGCAGCACCTCAGAAACACTTCAGAGCTTAGGACCTGCTTCATATATTGAATGCATGAATTGTTGCAAAACCCTGTGAGATGCAGAGGTGCTGTTGGCATTTCTACTGATGAGAATGAGACTCTCTGCCTTTTACCCTAAACGAACAGAGCCTGTGATGGAGCCAGGAATCAACAGCTAGGTATTAAGAGCAAAATACATAGAAAAAAGAGTGCCGAATTACCCAGGGGCAGTGGCTTTCAGTTTCTCTTCCCCATAGGAAGGGGATGGGGTAGTAGGTGTATGGGGCCATGGGATGGAAATTTCTGTCACCAAGCTAGATTATGAAAAGCCCTTAGGGAGATGAGGGGAATTCATCAGAGAAATCTCACTAGCTGGACTAGCTGGACTCCTGGCAGAATAAAGTAAAAACATCCTCCTCTCAAGTAAGCTATCCTAACAATAATAATTTCTGATCATTAATTAAACTAATGCTTTGTAACTGGCTAAAGAAAGAAGCATCTAAAGATGGCCTTTGCTGCTCTGTCTCGGCCTGCCCACTTCCGACAAGCACTGTTGTTCACCTGCTCAGTAACCTATTGTCTTTGCTCTTCTTTTGTGCAGTTCTTCAGCTGTAGAGATTGGGGCTTCTCTAGCCATTGTAGGAATATGCCTCACTATTAGGTGGACAGTGCCAGGAGAAAAGCAGCATGAATTGGCAAGACTAAACAGTGAATAGCTTTTAACAATGGTGTTTCCCCCACCCCCGGAAAATAGCAAGCTTTATAGATGCCTACCACAAACCCCCTAAAGCAATATATCTGAAATTTGCCGTCTCTCTTTAGGGTCTACAAAGTCTCTACATTTTTTGCAGATGTGTGAAAAAAACATCAGCTGTATGTAGCCAATTTAGTTTCCCAATGCAAGTCAGTGATGATTAGATTTCCTAATTTAGGCCCCATCTACACGATGGGAAAAAAAATATGTTTGGGGGTAAAACATTCAAAAACGCAGACGTTCGAATGTGTACGATCTGCCTACATGATTTTTTACCCCCTAAACTCCGTATGACCCCCCCCCTTGCCCAGCTGACTGGAGCGATTGATCCAAGCGGCAGTTTTAAATCTCCTACTGCTTTTTTTTTATTATTTTAAAAGTTGCCTGTTATGTGGACAGTCGGTTTTCCATATTTACAATATAAAATAAAAATGAATAAATTTAATAATCTCCATTTCATGGACTTACCGGACTCTTGCTTAGCTGGGAATCCAACATGGTGGCTGCTCCCAATTCTCCTCTTTACTAGCCCCACCCCCTGTGCTTGGCCAGCTAATCAGATTACACTGCCTGTTCGTATGTGTGCAAACGGGGTGTACAGATGATCAACAATTCGAATGGTTGTATGGATTATTTGCCGAGATCCTCTATTCCTCCCGAACGCTGATTTCACATACTTTACAGAGGATTCGCTAGCCCCCCTTCTGAAAGACACATATGCATCCGAACGGCCATGTGTACACATTACTGATCTTTCAAACGGCATACGGATTTTTTTCATCGTGTAGACGGGGCTTTAGATTCAGATTCAGGGTCTGGATTAGATTCATGAGTCCACACTAGTCTGGACTGAATTAGATCCATTCCTGAACCACCAGATCTGGCTCCAAACCTTTCTGGGCTTCTTGTGTATAGCTCTGTTAAGTACTGTACTCCCATGTTTAGTACTACACACCCATATTTTTCTAATTCAATTGCCCAGGCAGGGAGGTCTTCAATATGGGGAATCATGACCAGGAAGATATCAGGTAAGGATTTAACCTGATACTAATCATAATTAAGTTCTTCTGAAAGTGGAGAATTACAGTGTGTCAGGCTGCAGTTGGAACATATAAGACAGCACTATTAGACAGCACTAGGCCAGAAAAGAACATGAAACACTGCTTGATTCCTATAAAAGCATTTGGTGACAGCAAAACCTGTTATTTTCTGGCTGCTAGTATGTCTCATAGGGTTAGAGTTGTTCAAATGACCTAAAGGACAATGCACCTTTAAAGATGATTCGGAATCCAGCCAGCCAGATATTGGTACAGGCTAGGCAGTCATCTCAAGTGACTATGCCAGCTGCACAGGCAGCTGGCACATTTTACAGAGCAATTTAAAGTGCTATGTTTAATTTTTAAAGCAAGGATGAGCAAAGTGTGGTTTCTGGGCTGCATGCAGCTACCAAGGTCCCTTCCTTGCCCTCAGCTGAACAAATTCTGACAAAAAATGGCTATTTCCTACAAGTTTGCCATAAAACAAGGTACAAAGGTTAAGACTTAATGGACTAAAATGGTTTGGGTCCAAGGTATAGGAAGCACTGCATTATGAAGTCCCCAAAAGAGGCTCTTTTCTCACCTGCTGCTGCCAGATAAATAGAAAGGGGAAGGCCTTTTTGGTAGGGACCTCACACCTCTGGAGTGAACTTCCATCAGGGATTCAGCAAAGAATTTCTGTGCATACTGCCAGAAAAGTGTCAAAGGCCCATTTATATGCGGCTTTGAGTTGTTGATCTGCAAATGCCATTTTCCTGAAATTTGGTTGCTTTGTGTCATTACTATGTCTCTCACCTTGAAAATCATCTGCCCATAAATGAGGGCTAAAAATAACTGGCTGGAACCCTGTTGCAGCATTGTGTGCTCATAAGTAGACTTGAGTCTGCAGGAAATAGAATTGTGAAGATGCCCAATGCCCCTATCCAGTAGAGGGCTGTTGTTACATAACTACATAGCAGAGCCGGAAAAGGAACCAATGCACATTGGGACTGAAACAAATTGGGACTGATCAGCTGTGTTCCCTGATTCACATCTGAACCCATGATGTGCATCGGGCATGCTTGCTGGTGTCCTGTTATACATGTTTGCAATTCAGTAACCAGGTTTCTTAGCACCTCTATTCAGTTAAGTGTTTGCAAATTTATCTTGAGTGAAAGGTCATATAAGATTCTGGTTAGAGTGAATAAATAAAAATAAATAAATGAGTGTTTATGAGACATGGGAATATTAGTCTTGAAATAATTTCAGTGGCTCTTTTAGAAGTAGTAAGTTCATGAAATTATGACTATTTATGTGTGGTGTTACCTGCAGATATTCTTCAGCTGCCACAGTGGTCCAACATCCATCATAGCCAATATTTGAGCATGTTGGGAACTCTAGTTTCTACAATACTGATAGAGTTAAAAGTTCTCCATCCCTGTATTATATACTCTGTGTGTGTGTATGTGTTTAGTTAATGCAGAGGACATATTTCTTGTAGCAGCATTTTCTTGCATGTAATCATTAATTTCACAAAACAAGGATGAATGATTGGATATGTCTGAATCATTAACCTTTGGTTCTTTTCTAAATGAGATTGCATCACATAGTTATACTAAGTGAAATTTAGCTTATTAAGAATACTTTAGAGATTTCCAAGAAGTCTTCCAATTCAGTTCATTAAGATATATGAAGCACATAAAAAACCAAAGCTTTTGCTAAAAATTATTTATGAAACGGCCTGAGGACTGTGGCACTTTGCTATAGTGGTGTTTGAAATGTCAAAGTTAGATCACATTTCAAAAGAATATCTATGTCAAGTTTGGTTCAAATAATGAAGCAATCAGACCCATATTAATCTATAACTTATTAAGAAGCTTAATAAAAGAGTTACACTTAGTACCCCTTTCCTTGTTCATTTGAAAACCAGGTCATGACCTACATATTTTCCAACTTATGGACATAAGAATTCTTGCAGATGCAGGCGAAACAGCAGAAATAAACTCTTCCAGAACATGGCCTCACAGCCCGGGAAAAAAAACAACCAAGGAAAATCTTGCAGAACAGTTTGAATGCTTCTGTTTAATGCCCATGGGTTTCATATTGCTACACGGATAAGTGATAGATAAATATTATCTACAATTCAGATAAGAATTGGAAAACCAAATAATAATTTTGCCTATGCTGAGCTAAGGCTCCTTATCAAATATGAAACCAAAACACTTATTCTGATATATTGTCAAATCGTGCTCTGTTGCTTAGCTTTGTTTCCTTTTAATCAATTGAATTTTTAATTATTATAAATCTCTAAGGATGGATTAAATTGTGTGCAAATGTGTCCAGAGAAATATGAAAAATAGATTTTATGGTACAGTGGCATTACTGAGCCGAGCACTCAATCACAGGCAGGTAGTTTTCACAATGGTGGCACATATTGACCTTCTCTGAAAGCCAAGGGCTGCAGCCATTTGATTTTGATAGTGGCAGCAGGGGGGTGCTGCAATTGGCCTTTTGAAGAGGCAGCATAAAGAGTGTGCACCTTGATTTCAAGATGTTTCATGTTCAGAGAAGTACTAATTCACTTGTAGACAAAAACTAAGCTCTTTATGTGCTTTGCTATAAATGTAAACTGGTGGCTTTCTTCCTTCTGAACAGCTGAAATTCAGCAGTGCAGCAACAATGGAGAGGGGAAGCTGCATTTTACCTTTAAAACAAGATGTGCAGAAACTACACATCTTGCTTTCAAGATGTCAAAAACTTCTGGGAACCTAGTCATCTTCAGCGGGAAACACACTCTATGTGCCTTGTTTTAATGGCATATTATGTCCCCCTTTTCACTGCTCCCATAATATCAAAATTTGGCAAGAAAAGTTGGCACTGGAAACTGCAAAAACATGCATGCAGTCCATGGGCAGTGTTTTGCCACCTGTGTTGGATCATGATTCAAGCAGCCATTTTCTGGTTTCTGTTGAAGTAATATGTAAATGTTTCCTATCAACAGCCATGTCCCCTAAGATCTGAAATCCTTTTTAAAAATGCAGCCTATTGTTTTATGCATGTGAGAAAAGAACAAAGAATAACATCTTGTCTTTGATCCCTTCAGTCACCTGTGAGAACCAACCTGGAACCAGATGAAGCCTCAAAGGAGAACTATTTTCACCAGCTGAATAATACTCAAGTATTAACTGGGAGTCAGGAGATTTTCAGACTACCGGTACCTTAAAATACCCCATTCCTGCCTCACTAGCACCATCCTTCTCCACTCCTGTTCCTGACACGGAATAAATTAAAAACATTCACACACCTACCTTCTTGCAGGAGAGAAACTGCTCCCCCTCCCCTAGGCTTCCCTGCAGTAAATTCAGGCATTGGAAAGTTGCATTTACTACAGGGAAACCAAACCCCACCCATTCTCGCGAGAGAACAATTGCATGGGGAATTTTAAAAATAAAACCAAACATCAGACAGCAAAACTAAGCACCCAAACACACTTTAAATTTAACAACTAACTCAGGAAGGGTAAAACAAAGGATGTCACTTACCTGGATGTCCCACTCATATCTGGAAGTGTTCAGAACGGACCTAACTGATCGTACGAGCATCACAGGGCATCGGTTCACACTCCTGTGATCACGTAACAGAAACGCAAGAAGAGGTCCATTAATGATCTTTCCCCATGAATAAAAAAAGACGGAGGCAGCACAGGGAAAGCACTGGATGGGGAAGACGACGTCCGAAAGGGACAACCTTTCCAAAGCTTGTTTTGTGACTGAAATGGAGTATCAAGCCAGTCTGATAATCTCCCCAGTTGCCTGAGGCTACTAACTTGTCATATAGCCTCTGCTGAAATACCTGCAGTAAAGAAGAGCTCACCAACTCAAGTCTGTTTCTGAACTAGGAGGGGAACACCCACTGTTTTCTGTGGAATCTGGCACACATTTCTTCCAACATTTCACAGATATAAACTGGGACATGGGTGGCCAAGCAATCTCAGAATGTTGTCAAGGTAGCAAACATTATTAATGATGAAGGACATACAAGCTAGGAGCGGCTGTGGAAGTTTGCTTTTGCCTAAGCCTATGGGGAAGGACAAGATTCTGCCCTCTCTTCTTCTTTCCACCCTGCTCAGTAAGGTGACTACAAACTACTTTGAACTCAGTCTGCAACAATTCAATTTAAGCTGAGGTCAAAGGGGAGGATGTGATAGGAGAGAAAATAAATGAAGACGGTTTAAAAGCAGCTGAAAAAGTGGGAAGACAGGATTAACTGAGACTGACCTTGCTAAATCAGAACAGTTGACGGGTATGGGGACATCACCCCAGGGACCATAGGACTGCACCTTTAGCTGTGCATATCTACAGCATCACATTTACTGGAATTCAGAGCTAGGTGAAAGCTTGCCCTAATAGAAGAATATCAAAACATGAATATGATGACTATGAAAAGACACCTAGCAAAATAATTACAAAGCATGAGTCACCTGACATGATGAAATTCTCCATACAAAATGATGCATGAATCAGTTGCGGGGGGTAAGCTAAAGATATACCATTGTTGCTGAAAAATAAACTTGGAGCTACATATTATATGGCGTAGTAAGTATTTAGTAAGAGAAAAGGCATGAAGGTACCAGATGTAAGGAAAGAAGTGGGCGGGGGGGATCCTCAAGGTATATGGAAGGACATTCTAGCAGAATTCAATTCATTTCCAGCTGAATTGTTGGGGCTTGAGGGCAGGGCCGGTTTAAGGAAATTTAGGGGGCCTGCAATGCTTTATTTTGGGAGCCCCATATGTTAATCTCAGGTCAACCTAACCTAACCTATTCACAGTACAGGATATTCAGATTACTATTACTAATGTTTTTGCAGGAGGAGAGTTACGATGGATGCCCCCACAATGACGAGGCCTACTGCAGCTGCAGGTGCTGCAGGGCCCTTAAACCAGCCCTGCTTGAGGGGACAAATCCCATCCGCTTGTCCAGCAGTATTGGAAGACAACCGAGGTCCCAGCATCACAGCCTGGCCTGAGTAGCATGGCCAAATCTATGGGATCAGGGGCTCTTGAGCTTACGATGTCTTACTCAGGAGATCTTTTTTGGTACTTGATTCCATATACAAAGAACCTACAACAGCCAAGAATTTCCCCCTTGCCCACAAACCAGGGACCTGTATTCCTAAATCACCTGGCATAATCCTAGAGCAGTTTATCAGAATGGAAGATAACTGCTACATTCTAAGCCAGAGGCCTGCTCTTCTTTTGAAGCTTTCTATTGCTAAAGAAGGGGTGGAGGCTGGTTGCTGAAACATAAATGTCTTCCATTCTCTTTCAGATTTTGCTGCAGTGGGTAGCAACTACTGGCTTTCTTTGCTGCCTTGCCTATCTTTTTAAGACCAAGACAGGACAGTAGTAGAATAAATCTGAAAATGAAGTTATTGGAATGAAAGACTTTCTGAATATGCAGTCTATGTTGTTGTTTATTTATTTAATGGCTTTGTATCCTGATTTCTTCCAGACAGTGGAACACCACCACCACCATCATCATCACCACTACCACCACCATCATCACAACAGCAGAAGCAGCAATATACATCCTTATGGACTAAATGGTGCAGAAAAACAAGTAATGCCTTTTGCCTTTCTAGTTTTCCAGGAGAACTCTATAGTAACAGATAATCCTAGGAGAGGTTTGTTTTCTATATTTCCTTTTTGCTCAGTGTTTACAGCTTATTTTCACCCACAGTTGACCTTACAAGCTCATGGGTTTCTCCTGACTATAATAGATCTTTGTAATGTATAAACCTTGGTATTTTATTGAAGTTTGGAGGCACCAAAGCTATACAACAAATGAATATTTTATTCTGTTGTCTTGCTTTGAAAAGTAATAGACTGTAGATCTGAAAGTTTTAAACACATCTGTTTCAGTGGACGTGGATTTATTGTTCATTCCACATCTAAGTGGACAGCTGGAGCTCTTCATTTCTTGGGTGTGTTACTCTAAATGTATGTTTTTAGAAGATTGTTCTCAGATGACGAGTCACCCAGCTTTTCCGTTTGTACAATAACAGGAAGGATTTTACCGTAAGGATAAAAATAAAAATGAGTCCAGTAGCCTTCTTTTGCCTTGTAAGGTTGTGCTATGGCATAACTGACATAGCTAGATGGGCTATCATTATGATCCCATAGTAGCAACATCAAAAACACAATAATTACAGAAGAAAGAAAGAGCCACCATAGAACTAGTTAGAAGCCACCCCACAGAGCCCTTAACAAACTCCAACTACCAACAGTTACAGTGAAATCCCTGGTAACATTCAAAGCATCCACACACAGCAACAGGTCCATATTAAGATAAGCTGTATTCAGTAAGACTTCACTTGGTTGGGGGCCAATAGGGACCTCTAGGGATGTAGCTACAATGGAGGCAAAATGAGGGCATTGGCCCCCAAGTGGGAATTCAGCACCTCTGTGAAATTTTCCTTTAGTCCTCAAATTTCTAATATAGCAATAACTTAAGACATTGCTTCTTAACCTTTTTCTTTACCAGGGACCCCCTTTAAATATCTTTTGTTTCCGCAGACCCCCAGACTTAACTCAAGATTTAAAACAACAACAGTAACAACAATAATATCTAATAATAATAATAATAATAATAATACCTGATAATAATAATAATACAATTACACCATCCACTAAACCTTCCCTCAGAGGCACTGGACTGGGAGGGAAGACTTATCTCCTGCTTGTTCCTGCAACTTTGTGGCTGGAGCAGATTGAATGACAATGTGCAGGCCAAGCCAGCCAGCCAGACTTTGCCTTGGCTCCTGTCAAGTGGCTGCTCCCATTTCAGGGAAGAGGTGGGCCAACCAACTTTCAAGCCTTTGTGGACCCCCTGTGAGGATATTGTGGACTCCTGAGGGTCCTCAGACCCCAGGTTAAGAACCACTGATTTTAAAGTTCACTTGAGCAGTTAGGAATACAATTTAGTGACCCAAAGAAAAGGGGCAGGCAAAGTTACCAACAGTGTGAATAGAAGAGGTATGAACTGTTTTCAGTGTATAACTCTGTGCACTTCTAGAAATTTGAAGACTGAAGGAAAAATGCATCTGGGGAGGCAGAATTCTTTTTTTTTTTTTGCGGGGGGGAGGGACAATGCCCCCAGTAGCTACACCTCTGAGGACCTCCCCCAGCTAATACACAGGGTTTTTTTCCTTTTGGGGATAGTGGGGAAAGAGAAACACTTTGAGGTGATGTCACATACTTCCTTGAGATGCCGAGGAAGGGCATGATGCATGGGAATCCTGAAGGTTCACGTCTCTGTCCCAGAGTACCGTATATTCCGGCGTATAAGACGACTGGGCGCATAAGACGACCCCCCAATTTTTAAGTTAAAATATAGAGTTTGCCCCCCCCCAGCCAGCCAGCCAGCCAGCCAGCCAGCCAGCCACCTGGCTGGAAAGCCTGTCCCCCACCAGCCAGCCAGCCAGCTCAGTGGCTGTAGGTGATGGAATAGTCTGTGAAATTAAAGGACTGAGAACAGCTAAAAAGCATGGGATACTTTGAAAAATCTCTGTGGTGTTCAATTTTTGGAAAGTAAGGTTGCATTAATAAGTTGGTTAATATGAAGCTATCAAATCCCAAATTTTTGAATGAGCCCATTAATGAATGAGCACATTAATGATTTTAGAGCCACATTGGCAGACAAGAGAATTTCACCATAGACAAAACTTGATGCAAAATGATAAGTCTGAATCCAGAAATTCTAATTTTAGGCTAACTTGTCCTGAAAAGAAACATCATTTTGACTCTCCTGAGCTAAATGGATGGCCATTTAATACTTCAAAGTTCATTTAACACTGCAAAGCAGTCATTCTCACAGCAGGAGGAAGGATCTGCTGGGAAAACTGCCCAGGCCATTTACACTTCAATCATTCTCACAGCAGGGAAAAAGATCTACTGGGGTATAAGACCACCCCCCACTTTTGAGGAGATTTTCAAGTGTTAAAAAGCAGTCTTATATGCAGGAATATACGGTATGTTGAAATTTTGATAGGACTTGATAGAATTTTCAGGTTATTTATGAATTTTTCTTAGCTTCTTCATGTTTTCATGGTCTCTTCTCTCAGCTGTTCCAGAGTACAGAAGATGCATCAAATTCTCTTATAACCCACCACCAAATCTCAGTTTATCAGTACCATAAGCCTACCAACATTCTTAACATGGTTAGGTCAAAAAAAAGCTTGATCAGCCTGTCCCAAGTTTTAGATTGCAATTCTCATCATGCCTGATGATAGGAGAAGAGGCTGGGGCTGGTGGGATTGCAGTTCAATACCTCTGGATCATTGTATGTTGCAACAACAACAACAACAACACACCAAAAAAAATATTCAGAGTAGCTCTGTTGGCCATACAACAAAACACAACATCCAAATCCACAAAACAGTGATATCTTTATTGGACCAACCAAAAATGCACAAAATGCAGTCTTTTGAAGTTCCACTGACTTCTTCATCAGGCAAAAATTATATAGGAGAAGAAAAATTATATAGAAGTTAAAAATTATATAGGAGAAGAAAAAAGATGATGATGTTAGTGTCACAGGCCTACGTTTTGCAATGATGTTGTTTTTGTTGTTGTCAGTTAAGATGGTCTGGTGGGATATCAGTGCAGGCAGAGACCACTATCCTCTTTGGCCATGTGGGAAGCGGGAGCAAAGAGTCATAAAATCCAGGCAATAAAATTTCAACTCCATTAGCAACAGAAAAAGTAACTTTCCTTCAGATCCAGGCTGTTTCTGTCCCAGGTGAGACAATTTGCCTCTTTCTTAGGGTTCTTTCTTGGAGTTTCCCTAGTGGTCACCTACAGGCCCTAGCTGAGACCACTCAAACACATCATCAACTGAGCTACAACCAATTCTGGAGACTAACATAGCCCTCTCATAAGCTCTGTGAGGCAGGCCTTTATTTGCCTACAGACAGCTTCCAAATATTAAACAACTAATTCACTTACAACAGGATACATAACATGGATGGTAATACAGGGACAATACCCTGCCACAAACCAAGATCCTAACTCTGTCACCACATCTACACTGGGATCAATATTACAGGGTCCAATAACATCACTCACAACATCAGAGGTATATTTACTTGCTTTTCCTCTAATGTGATATATGCCATCCTGTGCCAGCAATGCCCCTCTACACTCTATATTGCACAAACAGGACAGTCCCCACACAAGAGGATTAATAGACACCAATCTGACATTAGAAATAGCAATACCAAAAAAAAAAAAAACAGTTGCTGAACATTTAACTATTCCAGATATACACTAAGTTATTTACAGGTTGTGGTCCTTCAACAAGGAAATTACAAAGAGAAACTTGTAACTTGTAAACTAGAAAGAGAAACTGCTGAATTGAATTATATTCACAAATTTCAGTCCATTAATAGAAGTATGAACAAAGACAATGGTTTCATGGCACACTACATATATTAATACAAGACTAGAGTCCTTGCTACTGGACATATAACAAAAAGAATCTTCCAAGAGAGAGTTTTGAATCTTGAAAAACTAACTTTTGGTAAGCAGTTATTGCTTTCACACCTCAACACTAACTGACTACTGTAAAGATCTGAAAGACCAGTATCACCTTTCAGAACCGCTTTGAAAATTTAGGGCGAGGGTCATGATTTGCATCTTTCTGGATCCTATTGCATCCCATACCACTCCCACAACCATTTGGAGGTGGCAGATAATTCACTGGTACTTCTTGGTTAGGTGAAGCAGTATAAAACCTTATGGATAACATGAAGTTATCAGAAAGTTTCAGGAGAGTTGGGGATATTCTTACACAGAAACACATAGATTCAATGTGACATAATAGAAGCTGTGAAAATTGTGAAGAAGGCATTCATAAACTGGCAGTCAGGCTAAAACTGAAAGATAGCAGCAAACAGAGAATGTGTGTCAAATGATTCCATTAAGATACTAATAAAATGATATGGAATAAATTACTGCATAAATGAAGCAGAGAATATAAATGGATGCAAGAGCTTTGGAGAGTTGAGCACGTGAAAGGAATGACTGAGGTGCAGTGAACAAAAAGGAATTTTGATCCATTTTTTTCCCTATACACCAAATGCAAAACCTAGCTGCTAACAAAATATAATTTGCAAGCTACATGATAAAACCCAGTCAAAAAGTTTCAACACAACAAATCATTCTTGGTTGCAATTTAACACTCTATAAATATCCATACCTTAAGTTTTATTATATTATTCCCTGTTGTTTATCTAGTACACCCCTCATATGACAGTTTTATTCAAATTTTCAGTGTGATCTACACTTTCTTATATCTTATCCTCTGTCTAGTTGATTCTGACTAAATACTGGCAATACACAAAGGAGCTGAAGTAGATTTCAATCCCAAAGCTCTTAATTTTCACAGGCTATGAATAGTTATTTTGCAAGTCAGAATAGTCATTTTGCAATGCTTCACCTTATTTTTTCTTCTTCTCTCACCTCAAATTCTCCCAGACTTCTAGGTTGAGACTATAATACAAGGGATTCTAGTGTTTATTGTCTGAAGTACAATAACATACATGTAGAAAACATGTATTTTTCAATGACATAACATCTCTAATACAACAAGTATGTTTCAGGGGTCAGTGGAGAGTTCCATAAGCAGAGCTAGAAACGTTATTGTTTTGGACTACAGCTACCAGAATCTTCCAGCCCATTCGGAATGCTGTCTAGAGTGATTCCGAGAGTTGCAGTCCAAAAAATAACTTGTCCTAGCTCTAAACCTGATGCTGAACACTACCAGTTCCCTGAGTGAAAAGCCCCTTGAGAGATCTATGCAACACTGGGGTAGTTTGTATGCAAAGTGCACACTTCATTGGCTTTTGTCCTCTGCTCCACAGATATTTCCATGATGTTCCTTTTGTGTTAGTGGTTTGTCATTTTGCTGCTATGGCTTTGAAGCAACCCATAGAAAGGACTTGCTAGGACAATGGATGTCTAAAAAAAAATAACCAAAGGGCGGGGGGCTCAAAATGAAACATCAACTTGCACAGTAGAAATGCCGGTCTTGCTTTGAAGGCAAATAGGAAACCGAGTAATAACAAGTAGTTGCCTGCAACAAAATGCCAGAGTATGCGATAACGCTTTTCTGTTTAACTAATTTTAATGTTCCATGGCTTAGTTGTTGTTCACTATGGAGATTTTCAGATGGCGAAATTATTCCCTGGAGAGATTGGGACAGAATTGTTTCTGTCCCGGAAGCAGTGCCGCATTTTGCATGCCCACTTCCCTCTCTTGATCTCCCACCGTCCTGACACTGTGCTCATTCTATTTTCCTGCTGGTACCTTCCACGATATTTTATTAACAAGAGTTCTTCGTTAATAAAAAGAAATAGAACGAGCACAGCGTCAGGACGACGGAAGATCGGGAGAGGAAGTGGGCGTGCAAAACGCGGCGTTGCTTCTGGGACAGAAACAATTTTGTCTTGATCTTCCCGGGGAATAATTTCCCCATCTGAAAATCTCCTATGTGCCTTCAAGTCAACTTTGACATATGCAAGACAATCATAGTTTTTTCTTGGCAAGCTTTGTTCAGAAGAGAATTGCCTTCCTCTGAATATAGCCTACAGCACCTGGTATTCCTTGGCTTTCTCCTTTCCAAGTAGTAACCAGGCCTCGCCCTGCATAGCTACTGATGGCGTATAACCTCATGGGATTGTTTCGGGGGGGGGGCAGTTCTGCTTAGTTTTGATTTATAAAACTTTTTCTTTCCAATGGTAGTTGGGTCTTGCTTATACAAAGGGGTGGGAATACTAACATGTCCAAAAAAGCAGGCATTAGGAACAACATGACCTGTCTTCATGGCCAAAAGAGCCCCCCTAAACTCTGCATGACCCCTAGCCAGGATGGCAGCTGTGAGTGATTTACTTGCGATTTTAAACCTGCCACCACCAATTTTGTTTTTTAAAAAAGTTTCCCATGGTGTGCACAAGTGATAGTTTGGATTTACAAAAAAAGAAAGAAAGAAAAAGAGTATAAGATCACTGTGTTATTGACTTACCGGACCATCGCTTAGCTGAAAATTTAACATGGCGGCCTCAGGTGCTTTCCCTGTTTGCTAGCCCAGCCCCCATGCTTGTCCAGCCAATCAGATTATGCTGACTGTTCATATCTGTGTGAATGCGAGTGTTCAAACGATCGTACATTCACATATTGTATGGAGCTTTTTTAAAAAATCTGGATGAAGCCCCGGATGCAACACAAACGGACTTCGCAGTGGATTTGGCTTCCCTCTTCCAAATGACATGTATTCATGCGCTTGTCTGTATGAATGGATCTACGTATGTTTGCATTCTGTTCATATTATTTTGACTGTATAGACAAGACAGAATACACTTCAGCTTTCCCAACAGTCCCACTTAATCCCTTGCCATTCCACATTTTCAGCTGCTTTAAAATGTCCCTGCTTCTCTCTTCTCCTCCCACTTTTCTTCCTTCCATTGTCAGCTTCCATCTCGTACTTCAGTTGCTGCAAACTGAGTTCTATGAGAAATGCAAAAGGAGTGTGCATTCAATTAATTCAGAATTGGGGAGAAGACAGGAGGGGTAGGATCTTGACCTCCCTTTTAGACTCAGGCAAAAGCAAACTTCTGGAATTTCTGCTAAGCTTGTGTGTTCCTCCATTTTGACCACACTTTGATATTGCTTGGCCAAATGTGTCCTGGTTTTCATCTCTTGAAATGGTGGAGGGTATGAACAATGAATCTCCTCCAGATTTTAATCAAATTTTAAAGCAGCTTTCATATTTGAGTGATACAGCTCTGGAATAAACCCTGAAGTAAATATTGACAAAGAGATCGATCACAGATTAGCAAAGGCGCATTTGGAAGACTTTACAAAAGAGTCTGGATTAATAAACACCTGAGGCGAAACACAAAAAATCAGTGTGTATAGAGCCATTGTACTGTCTATTTTCTTTTATGGATCTGAAACATGGGTCACCTATCGCCACCACTTACGATTCCTCGAATGCTTTCATCAGCGCTGTTTGCGCACAATCCTAAATATACACTGGATTGACTATGTGACGAATGTTGCTGTCCTTGAGCAAACAACGATCACCAGCATTGAGGCCATGATATTGAGAACACAGCTGCGCTGGGCAGGGCACGTTTCTAGGATGGAGGACCATCGTCTCCCAAAAATAGTACTCTACAGTGAACTCGCCACGGGTCAGCGTAAGAGGGTTGCTCCAAAAAAGCGATACAAGGACTCCCTGAAACAACATCTCAGGCTCGGCCAAATTGATCACCGACAATGGTCTGCCCTGGCCTCACATTGGGAGGCATGGAGACACACTATCCACAATGCTGTAGCATTATTTGAGAACTCACGCCGAACAAGTCTTGAAGAGAAACGACAACGCAGAAAGAATCACAACCTGGAAACATCACCCAAGGAGACCTTCTGCTGTGCTTTCTGCAACCGGACTTGTCTATCTCGGATTGGCCTTTATAGTCATCAGTGCGCTTGCAGAAAACGCAGGATGAGTCCTTCCTGAATCTTCGTTTGCGAAGAAAAGCCAGAGAGAGAGAGGAATTCACTGCCCCATTGCCACTGGCATTTTTGTACTTCTTGAAACCTCAGGATTATCCCAAGCATATTTATACCCTTTCCAGTTTCTTAATAGCCCTGCTTTAGCTACAAGATGAGGGAAGCCACATACCCTGGAAAGCTCTTTCCAGATACCTGTGTGGGGAGAGAGAGAAAGGGGTTTAGCTAAAATGGTGTCAGTATTCACCAAATGAGACCAGTGTTAGCAGGAATGACATCTCATTTGACATTATAAGGTAAACCTTTTTGCAGATATCTGTTCCGAGAAAAGTATGCTGGCAGAAAGATATTTAAAATTTTCAGTGACGTTAAGGGGCAATAATCGCCAATTAATCTAGTCCTTTGGAAAATGATGTCTGTTATCCATTGAGTTTTCCTTATTTGTATAAAAAAAGGTTTAGGAAAGAGAATTTGAAGAAAGTTCTGATGAAGAATTTTTATCAAAAGTCTTTACCTCTGCTGGCCTTGAGCTTTTTTCCCCTTCTTAATATGAGCAGAAAATACCATGAGGGTGATATTTCCAGAATTGTGTTATACAGCTATTTAAGCTGACAAGGCCCTGGAGTTTGTTTCCATTGCTACAGATTACTATAAAGTGTCAACCTGTTCATCAACTGCCTTAGTCAATGACAATTATCTATTGCTTGAGGTAAATTATGTTAGGTTCATAGAAGATATCTGGTAGCTCTCAAGGACAGCGCTAAATAAGTTATGGACTTGGAAAGTAATGAACTGTTCTGTTTTTCTCTCTATTCATTGGAACAGTTAGTCACAAGCAAACTGTTTCATGGGAGCACAGGTTTCTCGTAAGGCATTATTTGAAGGGCAATAACAGTTCTCAGAAAAATGCACTTAGATGTTGTCTTTTGGTTGGGAAGGAATGAAATTCATAAATTCCAGAAGGTTTAGGAGGCACCTATACCGTAGAGTGAAACTGGTATTGCAATCATTTCTCGTTCTAGAATTAAGATGGTAACAAAGATCTTTAAACTGTGAATTTTCAGCACCACACCAAATTATAGTTTCCAGGATTTAAGGATGTAACTATGATAGTTAAAAAGCATAAAACCAATACAGGTTTAGCAAATTTACACATTTATTGACTTTATTTTATCTTCTTTCTCCAATAAGCTGGAAGGGTACATTGTTCTTTTACCACCCATTTTATCTTCACAAGAACCTTACTGGCTAGGGTAGCCCTGAGGCAATAAGTCATAGCAGAACCCACCCAGAATGGGATCCAGGCAGGAGAACCTGGTAGGACTGGGTCTTGCTCAGGAGGTGGCTAGGCACATGCGATCCTCGGCTGTTGACAACTAGTAGTGAGCTGTTGCCCTGGTATAGCTGCCCTTGTCCCCAGAGCGGCCCATCAACATACCTCCTGTGGCCTTGCACCTGGCTTCCAAGGAACAAGGGGTTATGTTTGCCCAGACTATGACTGATCAACCTGACTCTGATCCCTTGTCTCTGTGGTAACTGTCCTCTCTCCTGCATGGTCTCACCTCACTTGTAGAGACAAAGGCTGGTGGGCTCTTGTTGGACTTGTCCAGCTTGCTGGCTTTCCAATTGTTTCCATGGGGAGACTTCCATGCCTGAGTTTGGAGCTGTATTAGAAGAGGTCTCTAGTTCTGTTATGCAGCTCCCTCTGTGCCTTTTCTTCTCTCACTCCTCCCCATCCGGCCATCCCTGAGGCTTTCATCTTCCCCTGACCTCTTCTCCCTCAGCAGATGCTTCTGGGACCCTGAGGTGTTGCCAGGCAACAAGCCACCTGACAGCCCTATTGTAGCCATCTCTGCAGTTAAAGAGATGTTATGAGTTATGCTTGATAAATATAAATTACAAGTAGACTTCGTTGCTTAAGGCAGAAGCTGCCTATTGCCAGAGTCTGCACAAATTGTAAGAGGCATATATTAGAAGGGTAGGACACTGAAAAGCCTGGATTCCCTGTCCATCTTGGAAAGTCAAGCCTCATTTTAAAGTACAAACTAGAATTTCCCGCCCTCCTCCTGACAAGGAAATGGTCTCATTAAGAGCAATCAGTGCTTAAACTTTCACTGAATGGAGACCTTCCCAAACTGGCTCAGAGTGGTACATCCCCCCATTGTAAGGTATTGTGCAGTTTCCAGAGATATTGGGTAAACCTGTTTAGATTTGAAGGAGGGCAAAGATCTATACCTGATTGGCCATTGTCTCCAGGTGTGCAGCTCCATTATTCATCTCCCAGACCATCTAAGGACTTTTACTCAACTTTTGTGAGTAAAAATCGCCGAAATATAACACTCAAATGTCCCTGCGGTACCGCAACAGTACCGGCAGGGACGGGCATCATGCGAAAGGGACGCCCTGCAGCGCAGCAGCCTCGCAATGTGGCGAGGCTGCTTCCGTTACATTTTCGACGTCCGAAAAAGTCCTAAGAGTCATTACCAGTGCTTAGAGGGTGAAAGACAGAGTTCATGATCACATCTGCCAATTGCACACAAGCCATAGGATTTGCACTCATCACTCTAAGCACATGGGGCCTTTTAAACCCTCCAACAGAATAACATTTCCCACCCAAATGTGTCGCCTTCACTCCAGGTGACAGCCCCAACTTAGAAAAAGGCTATATATTGACCACAAAGGGAGAGTCTCTCTCTCTCTCTCCTTTCCACAAGCTCTCCTCAGAAGACCAGAACTTTTCTTTGTATCAGAGAGTGAGAAGATCCATGTGTGTCTTAATCTGTATCTCCTTAAGCTTGTAGTTATCAGGAGACTCATACTTCAAGGCAGTAGAAACAAACACTCAGAAACTTTCATTCAATTGTTTGAAGATTCCACTTCTAACATGTATCCTATGTGTCATTATTTCATTTTGGACATTTTTGTAGGCATAAAAGCAGCTTTCATTAATTTATATATGTAACCTGCAATTGTTTGGAAGTCGATAAAATCACTGTGACCTCACTTTGTTTGTTTCCCTTCCCCCTCCTTCCTTTCCTTTCCTTTCCTTTCCTTTTACTTTTTGTTGTATTAACACCAAAATCAATACAAACAAACAAAACACTTGTCTTCTTTCTGATCCATAACAGCCATTATGTCCTATGATTTCAGACAAGGAGTGGAGAAATCAGTTTTGCTTCCCTCCATCCACATTCATATCCATTCATACAATAGACTGCATGAGAGCAAACACATTGAGACTTTTAATCCAGACAGAACAGAGGTGCTCTCAGTCAGCCAGAAGGGCAGATCAAGGCATAGGGATTTAGCCTGTATTAAATGAGGTAACATTTCCCCTGAAGATGCAGGTTTGTAGTTAGGGTTTGTAGTTAGTGTACTCCTGGACTTAGCTTTGAACCTGGAGGCCCAGGTTTCTTTTATTTTTTATTTATTTATTTATTTATTTATTTATACCCCGCTCTTCAGCCACAAGGCTATCAGAGCGGCTTACAAATTGTTTTAAGCAATAGCTATTTACACATCTAACTGCATTAAATAGTTTCCAATGTGTGTTAGCTAATTGCCCCCACAAGCTGGGTACTCATTTTACGACCTACGAAAGGATGGAAGGCTGAGTGAACCTTGGAGCCAGCTGGAATCGAACTTGCGACGTGGTGGCTTGCAGTACTGGCATTTAACCACTGCACCACCAGGGCTTCTGCAGTGGCCAGGAGTGTTTTTGTACATTTAAAACTTGTGCGCCATCTGTGCCTATTCCTTGAGATGCTGGATCTGGCCACGGTGTTACATGCCTTAGTTACATCCTGTTTGGACTACTATAATGTGCTCTACTTGGGGCTGCCTTTGAAGATTATTTGGAAACTTCAGCTGATCCAAAGAGCTGCAACCATGCTATTAATGGGGGCAGGTTACAGAGACCATAATAAACCCCTGTTGAAACTGCTCCACTGGCTATCAATTTGTTTCTGGGCACAATTCAAAGTGCTGGTTATGATGTATAAAGCCCTATATGGCTCAGGTTCAGTCTATTTGGCAGAATATATCTTCATGTATGAGCCAGCCCAGGCTCTAAAATCATAAGGACATGCCCTTCTCTCAGTCCCATCACAATCACAAGCATGGCTGGTGGGGATGCGAGAGAGGGCCTTCTCAGTGGCTGCCCCAAGACTCTGGCATCCCCTTCCCAAGGAGGCCACAATGGCCCTTTCCTTGTTGTCCTTCCACCAGTAGGCTAAAACCATTTTACGCAGATAGGCTTTTAAAACAAAGTTTTTAAAGAATGGTCTGGGGATGCTGTACTGTTTTAACTGAACTGTTTGTGAATTGTTTTTAATACTGCAGATAGTTTAATTCTATTTTAATGTTCTCTTTTTGTGTGTTTTTAATTGTATTGCTCTTTTAAAAGCAGGAAATAAATTAATAAATAAAATAATTTTGTGTATGTGTAAAGTTCTTCCTGTTTAAAATATAAAGACATTTATGGAGTTTGGTAAATTCTTTAAAAACAAACTCAAACAACATGCTCTGCCATCTGCATTGGTTAAATTCAGTAGGGGAAACTATTCACAGTGTAGAAAGAAAAACATTTTATCCATCTTCCACACTAATGTTAAAGATCAGGAAAGGTTGGAATGTTCATTCAGGACTCATGTGGCTGAATACACAGGAATTCAGACCCAGACTTTTAAGTGCATTAAAAAATCTGGGCATGGATGGATGGATCTGTGGATTCACTTTCTCCCACATCTGATTTTTTTAAAATTACAGTACTGTTTTTTTCCAGCTCTTACTTTCTATTGGAAAAAAATTTCAAACACTGATAAATTTTTATCCAAAATTTTAGGCAACTGAGGGCTTGTCTAAATGGCAAAAATACTCCTCATAGAATTTGAGGAGAATACGATTTGTTTTAATGGGATCCTGCATCAATTGGCTGTATTTGAAAGGAGGGGGCCCAAATACTCCATCTCTCTCTCTCTCTCTCTCTCTCTCTCTCTCTCTCTCTCTCTCTGGCTTTTCTTCGCAAACGAAGATTCAGGAAGGACTCATCCCGCACTTTCTGCAAGCGCGCTGATGACTAAAAAGGCCAATCCGAGATAAACAAGTCCGGTTGCAAAAAGCACAGCAGAAGGTCTCCTTGGGTGATGTTTTTGGGTTGTGATTTTTTCTGCGTTGTCATTTCTCTTCAAGACTTGTTCGTCGTGAGTTCTCAAATAAGGCTGCAGCATTGTGGATAGTGCGTCTCCATGCCTCCCGATGTGAGGCCAGGGTGGACCACTGTTGGTGATCAATTTGGCCGAGCCTGAGATGTTGTTTCAGGGAGTCTTTGTATCGCTTTTTTGGAGCGCCCCTCTTACGCTGACCCGTGGCGAGTTCACCATAGAGTAGTATTTTTGGGAGGCGATGGTCTTCTGTGGGAAAAGCCTTCATGGCTTTCCCTGTATTTTAGAAAACAATGTGTGGGAATACATACTATCGCCCATTAGGACAACTGATTCACACTGCTGCGCATTCTCAGAGCGGACAGCTGATTGTTTGGGCCTGAGTAGATGGTGGAGCTTTCTAACAAGGCAAGCACCCAAAACCTCCCATGTTGGATTTTCGCCATAGCGATCATGCGCTATGGTGAGAAATATAGCCTTTTGTTTGTTTGTTTCTTTATTAAAGCAGGAGATCACACCTTGTTTTTAGTTTTTAAAAATTGTTCAGTGGCAGCAACTTGAGGTAAATAAAAATACGAGTAATTCACTCTCAACCACCATGTTGATTCAGAGGCATACCCATTGGAACAGTGAAAACAGATAGCTTCGCATGCATGTGATCTTAAAAAAACTTGTTAAGACAAATAGAAGCTGTTGCAAATTGGCATTACTGCACACCAGTCCACATTTTATTGCTTTGTATAGACAAGCCCTCAAAATTGGGCATCCAAGAGGACTACATTCCTCTTGTAAAAGAATAACACCAGGAAAAGCTTACAGGGAAATTCCTGGACCAGCGGTTCCCAGCCCTTGTTTTTCTAGATGTTCTGGACTTCAACACCCAGAAGCCTCAAATAGCATGGTCAGTGGTCAGAGATTGTAGCAGCTGATGTCCAAATATCTGAATCTGAGATCTGAGAACCACTGCTCTAAACTATGGGACTCTTCATCACTCCCCTCCAGTCCAGTGTTCATCGGTTGAGAGCCTGAATATCCTGCAAGGGCTTTAGAGGCATTTCCTAGCTGCTTTCAAACTGCCTCATGGATGTGAAGCATTGCAGTATATTTCCTGTGTTTAATTAATCACTGAACAGATGAATAGTTAGTAGTAATTACTCTTCCTTTGCTTGAGCTCAGGCTGACATCAGCATCTGACTACCTGCCCCAGGCTTGACAGTAAGTGTGTCAGATAATGATTGGATGAAATCCCAAAGGAAACAGGGCCAACCATGATCTCTTTCAGTGGGAAACAGCCAGGGAATTTTTACTGGGTTCTGGGGTGTTTTCCAGTTCAGTTCAAAGTGGTGGTTTTGACCTTTAAACCCTCTTCAAGGACTTGGGGTCAGGGTACCTGAAGAAACACCTTTCTCCATCTGTACCTATTCATACAAAGATGGGGAAGCTTTGGCCCTCCAGATGTTTTGGATTATGATTCTCCAAACCTCTCACCAATAGCCGTGATAGGTGGGGCTGGTGGTAGTTATAGGCCAAAACATCTGGAGGGCCAAAGATCCTCCACCCCAAGGATCATAGTTTTCAGCAAAGATCCTTCTCTGGATTTTCCTACCATCTGAAGTAACAGAGAAATGCTGTTGAAGTGAACAGTGAAGTTCAGGGTATCTGAAAATTATCAATATTGTACTTAAGTTTAATTGATTCAATGACAATGCGTGGAGGTGAAATTACTTTTAACAGAACTTATAGCTAGAGAATGTTAGTAGTTATTTTAAAATAGTTCTGGTTACTTTTAAAACACAGTTTTAAAGGGCATTTTAGAATTATTTTGACAGGATTTTTAAAATATGTATTCCATTCACTTATATTTTTTAAAATAAGGGTTAGTTGTTTTTTTTTAAAGTAACAATAAGTCTCTCTCTCTCTCTCTCTCTCTCTCTCTCTCTCTCTCTCTCTGGCTGCTCTTCGCAAACGAAGATTCAGGAAGGACTCATCCCGCGCTTTCTGCAAGCGCGCTGATGACTAAAAAGGCCAATCTGAGATAGACAAGTACGGTTGCAGAAAGCACAGCAGAAGGTTTCCTTGGGTGATGTTTCCGGGTTGTGATTAACAAGCAATGACCCAAGTATAAGTAATGATAACAAATTGCTTTTAAAATACCATAACAGCTGTTAGGAATGAAGTACATTTAAAAGGCAACTTTCCAAACTCTAGAATGCCTATATAGTGGGCCGTCAATATCTGCTGGGGTTTGGTTCCAGGACCCCCGTGGATACCAAAATCTATGGATGCACAAGTTCCATTATATACAATGGCATAGTAAAATGGTGTCCTTTATATAAAATGGCAAAATCAAGGTTTGCTTTGAGGAATTATTTGTTAAAAATATTTCAAACCACGCTTGGTTGAATTCATGGATACAGAATCTGTGGATACAGAGGGATGACTATATAAGCCCTAGTTAGCTCATGAGATACTTGTTAAAAGAGCAAAAACTCTTGACAGATGCAACCATTACAGTTTTGTTTTGGTTCAAGATCTGGATTGCAAGCACTGATCTGGAGTAATGCTGAAGGACCAAATTCCAAATTCCACTGCCTCACATCAGATCCTACAAAAGAAGGACTACCTCATTTCCAGATGTTTTTGGATGGTAAAAACAAAGCCCTCCAGATGTTGTTGGAGTGCAACTCCCAACAGCCCCAGGACATAACTAATGGTAAAAAGTTCCAGAATGCTGTAGTACTAGGAACGCTTGAAGGGACTCATGAATCCCTCCTCAGTATGTACACACAAGTATATATATACACACACAAAGATATAGGCTATATCATCTTGAACTGGCCCTCAGAACTAAACTTTTGAGATAGCACCTACTAAAGGGCGGGCAAGATACAGACTGCTCTTATGGCCCCTGCCAGTCCCCTGCTGCTGCTTACCACTTACTTCACCATGATGATAACAGCAAAATCACTGTTTGTTTGCTGTTGTTTTTAATGGGAAAAAAAAGGCATGAACATGCCTTGTTTTTTTAAGGAGAATTGTGCACACCTTTATATGAAAAAAAATTACAATGTGATATTGCTGCCATGGTGGTGGTGATGAATGTGGCAACCGTGTGGGTGTGTGGACCCTAGTGTGTTGCAGAAGGTCCAATAGAGCTTCCTGGACCCCCAAAATTGCTCATCCCTATAGTAAGTAGACATTTAGCCAGCAGTCTCTCTGGCAAATGAAAGGTTAGGCTTCATCAATGTATCAGGCCCATCATCAGCATCTCCTTGCCAAATTCAAGACTATGGCTTTGTTGGTTTTGACCTATAAATCCCTATACGGCTTGGGTCCAGGTTATTTGAAGGACCATATCTCTCTATATGAGCCCAGTAGGGCTTTAAGATATCTAGAGAAGCTCTTCTCTCTGTCTCACCACCTCCTCAGGCTCATTTGGTGGGAACAAGGAGAGGGCTTTATTGGTGGCTGCTCCTAGACTTTAGAACTCCCTCCCCAGAGAGGCCAGGATGCCCCCTTCCTTGCTTGCCTTCCAGCGGCAGGTTAAAACATTTTATGCCGCCAGGTTGTTACGAATTGACAAGGACTGGGCTCGTAAGGCTGTGTTGTGTGGTTTTTAAGATTGTGAAGGGTCTTTTATACAATTTTTAATGCATTTTAATATTTTTACTGTGTAATGTTTTTAACTTAAATTGTTTAATTCTTTTTTAAATTTTATATTTATAATCTAATTTTTACTTTTGTATTGTTTTTAACTTGCATTGTTTTAAAGATGTTGTTAGCCACCTTGGGCCCATTAACGGGAGAAAGGCAGCATATAAACTGATGATGATGATGATGATGTCAGGAAAACTCAGAAGGACAAAGCTATTCACAGTAATCAAAGAAGAAATCCACTCTAAGAGCATGCAGATCTGCTGGGCTGTTTTGCATTCTGTTGTTACAGGTTATAATGTAGATATGCAGTTATTCAGTCCCCTTTCCCATTTCTTCTTGCTGTGTGGCAAAAAGATGAATAGTTTCCATTATTTGGCTTGCATTTTCTTCAGCACAAGCAGAAGCACAATTCCGTTGTACTTCTTCTTCCCGATTACACACTATTCTGAAGGGTCTCTTACCATCAGGAGCAGAATTATGACAGCTTTACTAGAATGCAACAGGAAGAAAATTACAGGAAAGCCCTATTGCATGACTGGCTCTTTGCTCACAAGAATGCATCTCTATCTTGTTTAGTGTGCCAGATGATTGCTTGATTTGGCACATGTTCAGACACTTGATTCTCTTACTCCCAGATCATTACTTGGCTGCTAGCGAGAGCTTCTGAATGAACAAGGCCAAAGAAGAGACCAAACAGATCTTTACCTAGCTGTGAAGACATACTGAACCCACAGAGAGATACAGCTCTAAGAGAACAGAACTTTGATTCTTCTTTAACAGGAGGCAGAGATCAAACACAGCCTTTTAAGTCTCACTTAGTTGCTAGTTAATATCTTCCCACAATTTGTAGCCCAGGTTGTTACTTAGCTCTGATTTCTGGATGAGCTCTGGTAGTAGATGGGCTAACCTGTTCTAAAACTTTGAGAACAAATTTATTCTTAGATCATGTAGGATGCAGGTGGGAATTCCAAACAGTACAAGCCTGGTGTCTGGGAATCTTACATATAGCCTGGTGGACCTGGGAGGGCCACACCTTGTCCCTTAACCTACAGTTTAAAAAATTAATCCCCCCATCCTCTAGGGAGACAATTTTGCCATGTTTGGTTGCCTCTGTGGCTTGTTTTAAGTCCAGGAAAGCTCTCTCTTTTTTAAATAACTAGGAAGTGACCAAAACTACCTCCCTGCAAAAAGGGGCATCCTAAAACAACTTGGGGGCATGGCCGAATTGCCCCACACAAGTACTAAAGAGCATGAGGGACATTTTTATTTTATGTGAGGGAGGGGAATGCAGGGCAGAAAGATGCATGTATGAAGGGAGATATTACACTGATTTTTGATAATATATTTCCACATACAGATGACATTGAAATAGTTCCAGATTTTCCATACCATGGCTCAGTCATTAATCAGAATGGAGAAATCAGAAGAAGACTAGGACTTGGATGGGCAGCTATGAAGCAAATAGACAAGATCCTGAAATATCAAGAAATATAATTGAATACTAAAGTTGGGATTGTCCATGCCATCGTATTTCCCATTTTTATGTATTTTTGTGAAAGCTGGACAGAGAAGAAAGGTGATAGGAAGAAAATCAACTCGTTTGAAATGTGGTGCTGGAGAAGATTTCCACAGATACTGTGGATGGCTAAAAAGACAAATAAATTGGCCCTAAAGCAAATCAAGCCTGAACTCTCCCTAGAAGCCAAGATGACTAAATGAGACTGTTGAGAGATAATCAGACGTGGTGGAACGAGGCAAAAAAACACACTCCAAACTGCACCAGAAGAATGGAAGGACAGGAATGGTGACATTACCAGATGCCACATCCTTCTGCCGTTCCGGGGGTGTAGTGCTGCTGTGGATGAGGCTTCCCTTTTTTATTGACGGGGACAAGCTACCAATAAGAAGGAACACCTTAATGACAGCCACACTACACCCCCGGAACACAGAAGGACAACAGTGTCTGATAATGTCGGGCTTCCTGTTCTTCTAGCGATCTTCTGACATGGTTTTTGCCACACCTGATAATCTCCTTTTACTCTGGATATATCATGAGACAATATAATTCATTTGAAGAAATGATAAATCACATTAAAGTGGAAGGCAGGAGGAAAAGAGGAAGAACAAACTACAGGTGATTTAATTCAACCAAGGAAGTCACAACCCTGAATTTGTAATATCTGAGCAGGACAGTTGATGACCAGGGCTTTGGGAGGTCTCTCATTCATAGGATCACCATCTGTTGAAGTTGACTTAATGGCAAATAACAACAATGGTAGCCAAAAGCCATCTTGTAGCTATTGTATAGCTTTACAATACCCTTTAATGTTAATTGATGGAAGCACCTTTACTTGTAGTATGTTCATGTATCTATATTATTTTGATACCAGTTTTGTTGGAGGGATGTATTTTAAACAAACAACCTAATGAAATATACTATGAAACTTTTTTCCTTATATTTGTTACCAGGTTTTGGATCTGCCATTGTAATATAAAGGTGTTGAGGGAGTGGTGGAAAAAACACCCATGCCCAAGTACAGCTTGGAAGAAGCAATGTCAGTACTATAATACAGTACTTACCTGATGTTGCCACCTCAAAAGCATCTCTCTTCACAGGCCAGCTTGATGGATCTACTCTCTAGGAGCCCTGACATTGAATAATTCAGCAGAGCACAAAGATGTTTCAATTTAGACACTGGGAGGATGAAAGATTTCTCTGGATAATGTGTTATGTTTCTCAGACAGCCTGTGAAGACCTTCACTTGCTGATAATGTGCTTCCTCAAGGTTGCATTTACCTTTCTGAAATGCCATAGTGCTGAATGAGAGGAGCTATTGCTTTTGAGGTGAAATGGTCTTGAGCTTAATTAGAAACTAAAAATCATTGTGCTACAGTCAGCAACATTATAGAGCCATAACATATCTGGTTGTAGAAAAAAAATATTTAATCTTACTGGCCTCAATCAGAGGTATCAGGATACTAATAACACTTACTGATTTAAGCATTGGAATAGTGCTATCAGATTTTGAATGTTCCCATATCCATTTCTTCTCTCAGAGCCTCCATTTCCGATTTCACAGGTGGGACTATTCAACTGTTGCCTGTGCAGGAATTAGAATTAGAACTAGCCAGAAATGTAGGTCTTGTGTAATTCATTTTGTTGTGGCAGGCATGGTCTGAAACACACATGGAGTGGGAAACAAACACACATGGAGTGGGAAACAAACTAAAGGCTTACCAAAACTAGATAAGTAGGAAGCCCTGTCCAATCTTTCCAACTTCACAGGATGCCCTTCTCATGTTTCTTGCATGTTCCTTTGATTAATCTAGTGGGCAGTCAGAAAACACCATTCTGGGTTAGGTGCCTTTGCCCTCAGGAATACTCTGCCCCGGTATTAATACATGCACCACTGTTTGTGAGGTATAGGTACATCCCAAAACATTTTCTTGTCACTCCAGCTTTCTCACACAAGTGCACTCTTGTCTGATCTCCTCCAGGTGGAACAAATGGAAGTTGTGTTTGTTGCTGTAGTTCAATATCCAAATGTTTTTGTTCTCCCAGACTATTTTCTGGCAATTCCTGGCACCAACTGCATTTTTATTCCCATTTTTGAATGTTTTTCCTTTTAAATTTTCAAATATAGTAGGATAAAAGAATTCCTAAAGAAAATATCCACATCAACAATTGTGGTTCCCACAATGTGGGGTTGGGTGGGTATTTTCCCTATGAGGTGTGTGTGATGTGGACTGTGGTGTTTGCATATTTTTAACTTCTACTTCCCTTACCTGCTAATTCATTTTTAAGATGAATAATTTCTTCTTCTCCTTTCTCACCTTTGTAAAACGAATTTTAGAGCTATAATGCATCAGAGCACAGCATAGTGGTGAACTGGCACTTTTGCACTATAAGAAAAATGGCCTTCATACCATAGGGACCATAACTCAACCTCAGCAAAACATGACCCAATTTTTTTAAAAAAATGTAATATTTTTAATGCAGATCCAAGAAAGCACTGCAAAACAAATTCTGGCAAACAAATAAATAACATTTTAAAGCAAAGAGGATTACAAAGTTCCGAGGAAAAGGATATATAAGAAGCAAATGTTAGATCTCGATTAGATTTAAATCCAGTGACAGACAACCCTCAAAAAGAATGAAACAACATTCCCTGAAACAGAACAAGGATATGTGGGTGCAAAAACAACTGGCAGAACCCAGAAAATCTCAAGGATCTATCCTGTGAGAGCTCACACCAATCTGGAAGGGCCTTCAGTATGTATGAGGTCTCTTAAATAACGAGACTGATACAATAACCCATCTTTATTTACATATATTGCAATTTGAATGCTCGTCTCCTTCAATGTACTCCCCATTCACACTCACACACCGATGCAGTTTGTTTTCCACTGGTCAAAGGGATGGAGCAGATCAGTTTCTGTCAGCTGTTTCAACACATCTACCATTTTCTTCTTTACTGCATCAATTTTTGGGTTGACCGGCCGAACCCAAAGGGTGCTCAGCAGTGGCTCCTCTTCGTCTTGGAAAGATGTGACCAGTGGGGTGCCACAGGGTTCTGTCCTGGGCCCAGTGCTATTCAACATCTTTATCAATGACTTAGATGAGGGAATTAGGGGCATACTTATCAAATTTGCAGATGACACCAAATTGGAAGGAGTAGCTAATACCCTAGAGGACAGGATCAAAATTCAGAATGACCTGGATAGACTGGAGAGCTGGGCCAAAGCTAACAAAATGAAATTCAATACGGAGAAATGTAAAGTACTGCATTTAGGGCGGAAAAATGAAATGCATAAATATAGGATGGGAGAGACCTGGCTGAATGAGACTACGTGCGAAAGGGATCTAGGAGTCCTAGTAGACCACAAGTTGAACATGAGCCAACAGTGTGATGCGGCAGCTAAAAAGGCCAATGCAATTTTGGGCTGTATCAATAGAAGTATAGTGTCTAGATCAAGGGAAGTAATAGTGCCACTCTATTCTGCCTTGGTCAGACCTCACTTAGAATACTGTGTCCAGTTCTGGGCACCACAATACAGAAAGGATATTGACAAATTGGAGCGTGTCCAGAGAAGGGCAACTAAAATGGTGAAAGGTCTGGAAACAATGCCTTATGAGGAAAGACTTAGGGAGCTGGGTATGTTTAGCCTGGAAAAAAGACGGTTTAGAGGCGATATGATAGCCCTGTTTAAGTATTTGAAGGGATGTCACGCTGAGGATGGAGCAGGCTTGTTTTCTGCTGCTCCAGAGACTGGAACACGGAGCAATGGGTGCAAGCTCCAGGAACAGAGATTCCACCTCAACATTAGGAGGAACTTTTTGACAGTAAGAGCTGTTCGGCAGTGGAACGCACTCCCTCGGAGCGTGGTGGGGTCTCCTTCCTTGGAGGTCTTTAAACAGAGGCTGGATGGCCATCTGTCGGGGATGCTTTGATTGTGATTTCCTGCGTGGCAGGGGGGTTGGACTGGATGGCCCTCGTGGTCTCTTCCAACTCTGCAATTCTATGATTCTATGATTCAATTGACCCAAAATGTCTTCCTTTAAGCACTGATATCACTTTAGGGAAAAGAAAAAAATCACAAATCTGGTGAATATGGAGGATGTTCAAGTGTAGTAATGTGTTTCTTGGCCAAAAACTGCTTCACAGAAAGTGCTGTGTGAGCAGACACATTGTCTTGATGAAGACTGAAACCATTTTTCCACAGTTCTGGCCATTTTTCCTGACTCTCTCAGCTTTGTCAAAACATCCTTCTAACAATGCTGGTTCACTTTTCTGCCTTCTGGAACCCATTCTGCCAAAATTACACCCTTGATGAAAAAACAAACAAAACACTCCAATGAGAATGGCTTTGAATATGGACTTGTTTTGATGTGCTTTTTTCATTCTTGGTGATGATGGTGTTTTCCAGTGCAATGACTGTTGTTTTGTCTCAGGATCATACTGGAAGATCAAGGTTTCATTAGAAGTGATGATTTTTTGAAAAAGGTTTGGTTCCACTTCAAGTTGCTGCAGAATGTCAGCGCACATTTCCTTTGCGTCATTCTTTTTGCTCTGGTGTGAGAACCCTAGGGACCATCTTGGCACAAACGTTTCTCATGTTGAGATCATCATGCAAAATTTTCCACACAGTGGAGATTATCATACAGGAACAAAAAAAGTGTTCCAGTCTCGCAATCTCCTCTCCCACCCCTCTCCTGTCCCTGTAACAAAAACCAAAACAAAACAAAAAACCCAAAAGTTTTCATACTTACCTTAATCACACATCATTCCCTCAGCAGGGCAGCCCAGGAGTGAAAGGAGCTTGAAAGGAGCTCCTTTTACTTCCTGGTTTCAAATCCTGGCTGCTCTTGCAAGAAGGCGAGAGTGTGGGAAATTCAAACATTAAAACTAAAATAAAGTTTTTTAAAAAGTGACAGCAAGCACAAAAACAGACTTAAAACATAACAAGTAACCCTGGGAGGGTACAAAAAGGTGTGTCATTTACCTTGATGTCCTGATCTCACCCAAAAGTGTTCTGGCACGGACCTCCCATTGACGCTGGCATTGCGCCAGCATAACGGGGCACATTTTCAATTGTACAACATTCCATTACAGAAATGGAGTGGGGGCTCCATTGCTGGCTTTTCCCATCAATAAAAAGAAGCACTGGTGGAACGACATCTGAACGGGAGCATGACAATATGGGAACGATGTCTTCTGAAATGCAAGCCCTTTAGCAATCTCCTGGCATCCTTATCACGCCATATTTAGAGCATCTGATAGTCTCCAGTGTTTTTGTCAATGTTCATGGCTTCAGCTATCATTCAGACACTGAGTCAGTGGTCTCCTTGAACAATCTGGCTGATTTTTTCCACAATTTCTTCAGTTCTTGAAGTGGAAAGTCATCCACAGTGGTCGTCATCTTCCACATTCTCATGTCCTTCTCTTAATCTTTTGTGCTATTCAAACACATGCAGTTTTCCCCGTAGGCCTGTAAGCATTTGAAAAGATTCTGTTGGTGTTTTCTTCAATTTTATTAAACATTTCAAATTGACAGTTGCTCAACTTTTAAACTTAGCATTTTTCTGGCACACAACAGACAACACAACTGCTTTAAACGATGGCTGACAATTAACTGAGTGGCTGAGAGTGTTGATGTTTGTCATGCAGGTTCAGACATGTTTGAAGTTCACTCAAACATTCACAATCAATTCTCCCTGATTTGTCTGAAAGGTAGAAACAAAGACTCATTATTTAATAGACAGACCTTGTACTTCTTATTATACTTTTATGCACCGTATATGATCATAAGGGCAGCTTATGTTTCTAAGGGATTTTACTTTTATAAATATATTGGTTTTTGTGCTTTATTGTGCATTGTTTGCATACATTTCTTATTAAACAGTGCATAATTAACTTCCCAAAGCACGCAGTTCATGATGTAATTGTCAGGATTGGTCCCTGCCAGTGCCTAATCCTGCTATTTTCAGTTATTTTTCTATAACCTTGATATTCAGTGTGTTTCATTTTTCTGGTACTTGCTAACGTGGATGTTTTACCAACTGTGGAGGGAGGTGGTAACAGTTTCAAATGCAGCTGCAAAAATGGCCTGGGAAGGGGGGGCTGGACAGTGTAAGGGAATGTCATGTCAGATGATGATGGTTAGCCAATGGTATTTGAGCCCACCAGACTTCACAGACTGCAATATGCTTTTAATATTGTGTGTAGCCTTTGAGTTTCAGTTCTCAGCAACAACCTTGAATGAGATGCTTCTTGGATTTCAGTACCAATAACATTTTCTGATTACTCTGAAACTGTTGGTCACTGCATCTGGGAATGCAAGTACTTGACAGAAATTAACTACCACAAAATACAGTAACCAAGAAAAGCACTTCGAGGCAGTGCTTAATCCTGAACTTTTGGTCAATTGGCCAGGGAAAGTTTTCTGGCTCCTGTAACACAGATGCTACGAACACCATTGCACGGTGTCTTGGCAATCCTTCCTACAGGCCAAACTAGGCCAGAGGTTGAGAGGCAGACTCCTAACATAGCATTTGAAAGCTGGTCTTAGCATCTCAAGGGAAGCGCCTGCTAGCACCAAAGAGTAGCTTTTCAGAAAAGCGGTTAGGGAATTTTGGGGAACAAGGGGTTGGGATCATGATAGGGAGAGAAACCTATTTAAAAGCTGCAATTGCCCATAACCTGTATGATCTTACTATAGCCAAAAGACTCATCATATTCCAGTGTGGAAAGACTAATATCCACCATTTCTAGAGGTCAGAAGATTTTTACTTTTTCAATGGTTAGGAGATCTTACTGCTTCAGCCATGTACAAACATGTATTCTACAAACCTCAATTCTAAGGACTTTATCAGACACATGAAATAAGGTGTCATAATGACACCACATAATTGCGAAAGGGTGCACAGATCAGATGACATTGCCCTTTCATGTTTAAAATCAGCCCCAAACCTGTACCTTTTTATTGACAGCTGAAGCCATCAATAGATCCCCATGGCACTTTAGTGCTGGCATTGCCAGCGTGCGAAACCCCAGGCCATTGACTGCAACGAGAATGGCCAGTCCGGAGTGAACACTTCTGGGTGAGATCGGGTAATCCAGGTACATTTAGCTCTTTTTATTACCCTCCCTGGGTTATTTGGGACTTTTAAAGTGTGTGTATGTGTGCTTTTAAAAACTTTTTATGCTTTATTTTTGTTTTTATTTTAAAATTTCCTGCATGATAAAGTCTTGCAGGATTTCAAACGAGGAAATGAACAGGACTCTGTTCACTTCCTTTTCATTGCCAGGGCTGCCTTTACTGGGAAATGAAGTTAAGTGTGTATGTGGGGGGGACGGACGTTCTTTTGCCAGCATAAAAATGGGATTTTTTTTATGCCAGCAAAAGAATGTTTTAAAGGCCTAGTCTGCTAATGTCCTAAGTAATTTTGTTTTATGGTTAGCTTATATGCCTAACTGAGGCATACCTCAGTTAACAAAGCTTCCGACAGTGAAGCTCTTATTTACAAAGGCTTTTTATGCCAATCCAGCTCCCTTTCCTCCTTGTCTTCTATCTAGCTGGAAGGTTGTTGTTTTTTGTGGCATTGGCATTGGAAGGATGGTAAAGGGGAGCTGGAGAAGCATAGACTTTTGGTGTTGGGTAGTAGCAGTACATAGTGCAATAAGCAAAGCCAGAGCTAGGAAAGAGAAGGATTCTACTCAAGTTCATTTTACTGCAGTTATGTGTGCCTGCTTACAATGGGCAAAGCAAACAGACTGTCACCAGAATCCCTTACTGAGCATGTGTGAACAGCAAAACAGAAAAAAGGAGAGCAGATAAACCTGCTTTGCTAGCCACCCCCAAGCAAGTGTAAAAAAACACACTGTAGTTCTGTTAAAGTTTGGCACCAAAATAGGAGTCATATGAAAAGTGGAAACTGGTGAAAGATAAAGCTATCCCTGGGTGCATTTTGGAAGAAACTTTCTAGTTGTCTCTAGAAGGTTAAAAAATGTTTTTATTTACTTTTGCATGGCTTACCTGACCTGATTATTTTGTTTCATCTGCATATTGTTAGTTTTGAATGAAATGCTTCCTGAAACACATTGAACTGCGCTCTCTCTCTCTCTCTCTCTCTCTCTTTCTCGCAACATAGGAACCTATGCTTATTCTTTTCATGTCATTTCTGCCGGTGGTACCACATTTTCTGTTAAACAAGCAATGTCCAGAAACACATTGACTTCATTACCTGAGATATATCTGGATATGATCATGCAGACCCATGTTCATATCCAGTTTATTTCTCCCCTTTCTGTTGTTTTCTTTCTCCCCATCTTTGCATTTGAATTTTAAAAATCCAATAAAAACATATATTTTTTTTTACAAAAGAACCTGCTTGTAAGCTTCTACAAAACATCAGGCAGACATCTGATTGACCACTCAAGGAACAGAATGCTTTTCACCTGATCCAGCAGGGTTTTTTAAAAATGTTCTTTTGCTCCTAAAATATACAATCTTTTTAGTGAAGAAAGCTTGTAGAGTAAGAACCAATGTTCCTCAAATTAAATTCACCAAGTACAGTTCCTAAGAAACTGATATGGTAATTTAACACGACTGAATTGTACATAAAGCATATATTAATCTTGTCCAAATACTGTCTAGTTTTCATAATGAAATGCAATACACTTCATCTGCATGGCACATGGATACGAATGCTAACGCAACTCCCTCTGAACAAGAACAAGCTTGGATACTATTTACCACATACGGGTCCCATCTACATGATGAAAAAAAAGTCCGTTTGGGGGTAAAAAATTCGAAAGGCAGGCATTCAAATGTGTATGATCTGCCAACATGATTTTTTTACCCCCCTAAACTCCGTATGACCCACCCTTGCCCAGCTGACTGGAGCAAGCGATCCAAGCGGCAGTTTTAAATCACTTTAAAAATTTTTAAAAGGTGCCTGTTATGTGGACAGTCAGTTTTCTGTATTTACAATATAAAATAAAAATGAATAAAAATAAGAATCTCCATTTTTCTTCATCGAGTTACCAGACTCTCACTTAGCCGGGAATCCAACATGGTGGCCACTCCCAATTCCCCTCTTTGCTAGCCCCACCCTCTGTGCTTGGCCAGCCAATCAAATTACACTGCCTGTTTGCATGTGTGCAAATGGGGTGTATAGACGTTCAAGAATTCGAATAGTTGTACGGATTATTTGCCAAGATCCACTATTCCTCCCGAACACCAATTTCACGTACTTTACAGGGGATTCGCTAGCCCCCCTTCTGAAAGACACAAATGCATCCGAATGGCCGTGTGTACACATTATCAATCTTAAAAAGCTGTACAGATTTTTTTCATTGTGTAGATGGGGCCACGGTAGTAGGTTGGAACATGCTTTATCAGTCTTCAGGTTATAAGTATAAGGGTACACTCACTCCTAGGAGGAGTCACCCCTGTACTGATGTATATACTGAATACAGAATTTCTAGGTAAAGGGAGGTGATACAGGAAATCTTTATTAATCTTCCCATTTGTGGTGCAAATGAAAAATATGACAAGGGGGGCATGAGTGAATTTAATATAGATCTATGCCAAGGGTAGACATCCTGTTGAATTGATGTTTTGGACTACAACTCCCACCCTCACTGACTATTAGACATTTTGGTTGGGGCTTATGGAGGTTTTGTCCTCTATGTAAATTGCTCATTTGCTGGACTACAACAATCTGTTGTCTTTTACTTTCTGTTCATTAGGCTTGTCACTGTAACTTGTTACTCCTAGAATAAAGAAGGGGTATATATGTAAATCCCTTTTTGTTTTATATTTAACAAAAAAATTAAATAATAATAATAATAATTTCTGACCCACCTCTCCCATGGATCGAGGCAGGAGAAAACCCCACCACAGCTGCAGCCATATTTAAAATTTAAAAAAATCATCCACAAGACAGCTTTGGGAAGATGCTGCAATGAAAGCTCTATTGTGGCAGCTGTGTCAAGAAAGGGGTTCCTGTAGTCTTATTCTTTAATGTATTGGTTGTTATTTATTTATTATATTTACACACCACTCACTCTATAACTGTCCCTTCTGTTACAGCAAATATTGTGTGTACTGGCTGACTGCCTGTGACAAATCTTTGGGTTTGGGTTCCAGTTTATGATGCTTTGGAGCAAACTTGTTTGTCCCATATAAACAATTGGCAATATAAATACTGTACAGTCTTCTCTATTTCATGGGTAAAGTGACTTTCTAGGCATACCTTTGCATGTGATCAAATTTTTAAAAATGCCAAATAGATTTCCTCCAGCCACCATTGACTGGTATTACTGTTGTGGTAGTCTAGATTTTTAGGTCAGCAACAGCAAATACATATTTCATTCCTTTAGATTCCTATATGAATTGAATTGCTTTTATCACAGTCTTTGCAAGGAGATGTTGAATTGAAATCACACGGGAATGTTCACATTTTTGTGTCTGACTCAGCTGGTGCTCTATCTCAGAGAAACATCAAAATCAAATATAGCTTATGGTCATCTCCCTTTCCAACAGGGTGGCTAGAAAAGATGGAGGCTTTGTTCTGATCACAAGCAGCTGGGTTGCTATATCTGTCAAGTTCCATTGAAGCCAGCCTTAGTAAAGGATAACCAAGAAATGATTCACAAAATAACACATTTCCCTTCACAATGCTAATCTCTGAATAAGATGTGCCTGCATTGCTTCCCCCCATTTCTCTTTTTTACATCTATTCAATGTATGGTGTGTGTCTACTCTTCACTTTCTTTTTTCAGGAGAAAACAGCCTTTGGTTATAAATCTAGGAGGAAGAAGCCCATGTGCATGATAAATACATGTAGATTACCATCAGGTCAATGAGGGTAAAAATTCATATAAAATAAAATGCCACAAGAGTGCTGGTATACACAGCTCCTTTTAATAACTAGGTTATACGAGGTTTCTTCTCACTGTTGGTTAGTCTTTGAATCGCTACCAAAGGGATGCAAACCAGCAGAGATAAAATTCTTTAGGTAAATACATTTCAGAGACTTTTAAATTACATTTGCAATAATCGCAATAGCCCAGTAGGTGGAGAAAACAAGCTTAGTTCATCTGCCTCCAGAGCACAAATCAATGAATCAAAAACTGCAAAAAACTGCAAAAACATTTCCCCCTTCTCCAACACACAAGTTAATATCCCATCAGGAAAATATATGCTTAATTTTAAAAAAATCTAATTTAATAAAAATAAAAATAACATTTGTTTCCTATATATCATTTTTCTCAGAACTCTATAATCCTCTTCTCTTTAAAATGGTATTTATTTGTTTGCCAGAATTTCCAAAGAGCTCCTCGCTCTTGAGAGCAGGCTTTAAAACACATATATCACTACTGTTGCTATCATCATAACAACGGATGTTTTTCAGGAGCTAAAAGATATGAATACATTTGCAGTCAAGGCACAAGGGAAAAAGTAGTGGGGAGGGCAGAAGGGACAAAATATATTCCAAGACAGCCAGTACTATTTCATGTATTAAGCTTTCCTAAATAGAAACATCTTTGTATTTCTCATTAGCATTCTTATTTGATGCACATTTGTTCAGAAGTAAGCCATGCTAATTTTCATGGAGATTTACATCCAAGTTAGTATATCCAGTACTTCAGCTTTAATAGAAACTCTGTTAGTTTTACATTTAGTTTCAGTTTTAGTGTAAGTAACGCAGCTCTGTCCCTTCCTATTCAGAAGTAAATCCCATTGAATCAATGAGACTGACTCCCAGGTTAGTGGGAATATGGCAAGAATCACAAACCATTGTTATTGCTGTTGTTCATTCATTTGTGACCTATGTTTTCCCCAATCCAAAAAAGCGATACAAGGATTCCCTGAAACAACACCTCAGGCTCGGCCAAATTGATCACCAACAATGGTCCGCCCTAGCCTCACATCGGGAGGCATGGAGATGCACTAGCCACGATGCTGCAGCTTTATTTGAGAACTCACGCCGAACAAGTCTTGAAGAGAAACGACAACACAGAAAAGAATCACAACCCGGAAACATCACCCAAGGAGACCCTCTGCTGTGTTTTCTGCAACCAGACTTGCTTATCTCGGATTGGCCTTTTTAGTCATCATCGCACTTGCAGAAAGGGCGGGATGAGTCCTTCCTGAATCTTTGTTTGCAAAGAAAAGCCAGAGAGAGAGGGGGGGATGATGAGTGGTGGCTTTTCTGGCACACTGTAATCTGATTGCACTACTGGCCCTACCATTCGGCAAAGTGAAGCAGAGCTTCCCTGATAACCCCTCACATATATCATGTATATATGTCTGGAAGTGATGCCAACAGTACAGCACTTACTTGAAGTGATCTAGGGCAATCATCATGCCGTTCCTATCTTACTATCTAATTCATCATTTGATCTGGCTTGGCTTTGATGCTTCCAACCCATCTAAGCAGTTGACTTAAGTGTCAGCGTCTGCAACCTCGCATAGAGCATAACATCAATGTCTTTCTTGTTATATACAGGTTGCTCCCCCCGCCCATACCATATGTGTGGGACCAGTACCCAAGGTTTCAATTATCTGTTGTCTGAAAAATATGGTCTTTCTAGACATTTCCTAGGTCTTCCAGTGTGACTCTATGGTAACTTCTGCCGGACGTTTCCATAGAGTTCCGCTGGAGATGCCTAAAGAGATGGCCTCTCTAGGCATTTTCTAGGTTCTCCAGTGTGATTCTATGGGGTTTGCTATTACCTATGGTTTCAAGTAATCACAGTAAGTCTGGGAACATAACTCCTTCCTCTGGAAGTTACCACAGAGTTGTGCTGGAGCTGTCTAGAGCTCTCTAGGCATTTCCTAGGTCCTTCAGCATGACTGTATGGTAGCTTCCACTGGAAGTTACCATAGAGGTCCACTGGAGATGGTTAGAGGTGGCCTCTCTAGTCATTTCCTAGGTTCTCTAGCATGATTCTATGGGGCTCTCTACTACCCACGGTTCCAAGTATTCACTGTAAGTCTGAGAACATATCCCTATGGATACAATGGGCAACCTGTATGTCCAGAAAGTGTTGACGCAACCACAAAGGCAGAGCTATTTATTAGTACACATCACAGCTAACATTTCAGTATACCGAGAAGTATATGAACAAAAGTATGCGGACAAATCTATTTAAATAGTTAAATATTAATTAAATATACCAGGCTTATTCTCTGCCTGAAATCTGGTCATTGGAGCTGGGCAGGGGCAGTTAAGTAGACATGCTGTAAAACCCCAATACACAGTGCAAAGGTAAGTGTTCTCCAGAGCAAACTGGACTTGATGAAGATTCTTTTAGGTGCAGAATAAAACTCCTCCATTTTGTTATTGTTGCTTCATATTAGACTAACTCAAGTTACATTTCTCATAAATGGTGCTGCTATTAGAGCTTCAGTAAACCAACTGTCTAAAGGAGAGGAAACACTACCACGCTTATAGAGTGCTGCAATGGACAATGTTTTTTTTTAATAGCTGTTTAATACAACAGAAATATAGTTTTAATATTGTTATCTCTCAGCTCCTATCATTCTTCAATAATCATGCCTCTCTAGCAAGTTCACATTCTCTAATATTATCCACAGGCCATTATATGACAGTAAGGTAAAAAATCTTATGTTTGGTATGTATACATTTATTCTATAACACTGTGTGATACCAGCCAGTTCCCATGGTTACTTTCCATGGGAATAATTTTAAACTTAAAATCTGTAACTACTTGGAGATAGTACTTAGGGGTAGACGCATATATGTACTATATGAAGCATAGAAAACCTGGTGCCATTCAGGAGTTTTGAGCAACAAATTCTACAGTCCCTGAACATTGGCCATCCTGGATAGAGTTTATGGTAGTTATAGTCCAAAACATTGGGAAGGTGGCAGGTTGCCTACTCCTCTTCCAAACCAAGATTTTATCAACTTGAGACTCAGCAAGCTGGATATAGCTAGACAGCCTTGTATCATGACTTGCCAGATGCTTGGCAATCTAGATTGTTTTAGTCCCAGGAAAGTAGCACAAACAGAAGGCTTGCTGAGCTCCTGGCAGGTAGCCAGAAATGGATATTAATCAGGATGTTATTGGCTTTCTGAATTAGGAGGCATACAAGCCAGGCCTCTTTATGATAATCTTAGAGTTTCTGAATGTTGTGAAATAGTGTGATTTAAAGTGGCTTCTTTTTGAAATTCCACTACACAATTCTACTTTCTTTCCCAAGCAGATCTCTTCTAGGTAAGTCAGGATGCATCTGTAGTATTGTGTTCAGCTGTAGGTGCCATATTTTAAGAAGGACATTGGCAAAATGGAGCAAGCGCAGAGAAGAGCAATCAGGATAGCAAGGGAATTGGAGGAAGTTAATGGAAGTCCACAATTTTGTGAGCCTTTTTCTTCACTAACACCCTTCTCTGAGTCTGAGCCACCCAGGTTTCAGAAGTGAGGTGGGCGATGACCAAAAAAGGGCCTTATCATAGGACCAAGCTTACCCTTAGGAAGAGTGAGACAACTGATTCAAGCAGCTGGTACTTGGAGATGGGAATGGCAGTTATATGTTGGACAACAGAATTTTGTCAGTTGTTCTGTCTAGCATACAGAATCTGTGAGATCATCTTCTCATAAGATGGAGAATAGCTTCAGCAAGTTACACTGATTAGACTGAAGATTTTCTAACTTTCAAGGACAGAGGTGGCTCAATTGCCACTTGCAGGTAAAAGAAGAGACGTGGTGATTGTGGACTTCTTATGGAGAGGATATGTGCCACCTCAACTGTTCTGCTCCATCAGGGATTCTGCCATAAATGAATTGACAGTGCAGGGGTGAGGAAATACCCTTTACACAGAGTACTGAGGCTGACTCGTGCAACTCAGAAGCATAGCAGGTTTGGGACCCTGGACAGTACTACAAGCACAGCATTCATCCACATTCTTGGCTCAGATTCAGGACCATGACTAGCAATCCTATAGCTAAGGTCAAAAACAAATTTCCCCAGTAAAGGCCTGAATTAACTGCCAGAGTTATAGTCTGACCAAGAGAGTCATTCTGAGAGCTCCATCCTCTCAAGCGTTCCATCTGGCTTTCTTGAAGTATGTGACTGCCTATTCTGCAGTTGCTGCCTCATCCAGGGTAATGAGAATCTAAAGAGTGAAGATTTTGTTGGGGAAGAGCTCTCCTCAGAATGCTTTTCACTGTAAAAAGTCAAAGCCACATTCCATGGGTCAATATTACTTACCCAGGATTTAGTGGACAGGGTGTAGGATCAAAAGTGGACTGTTCTACTTGAGAGGAACCAGGGTCTGGGGCCAGCTTCTTTTGGGAGCTGCTGCTGCTGCTGGAAGAACTCACTCTCCAAAAGGTCTCACTTCCAGGCATCACATGGAACCCTTAGGAATTCCAGGCATCACATGGGACTGTGAAGTAGGCTGTATAGATCCTGGATATAATTGATAGTTTATGGAGACTTAACAAGATCATTATCTCTTCTTGCTCATCCACATGGGATTTAAGGACACCATTAGGCACACCTATAAAAATTTCATATCTGACTATGAAGCTCTTTGAGGAAGATGAAGGACCAGGCAGTCTGACTTCAAATATCAAGGAAGACATAGAACAGATAAGAAGTCAGTTTGTAAGCATTCTGACAACTGTACAGTGATTAGCAACAATGACCATGAAACCAGCAAGAAGAAATATTGCCAGACTAACCTTACTATCCAGACTCTCCACCCCCACCCCACAATGTAGTTACAAGAAGAATGAACTACAGATTAAATTTAGGTAAGTTCCAACAATGTAGTCCCATTACTTGATCTTTTAAAAGAATGAAGAACCAACAATGCTCAACAGAAATGTTGTTCCCTAATTTCTTTCCTTGAAAATCAGTGACAGAACTGCTGTCATGTTGAACACCAGTATGCAAATTGTCTATTGAGTCAAATTAATCTTCCACTGAAATGTAACCATTAGTGGTTCCGAGAGATAAAATTTAAGAATGCATGCTACAATTGATCATTTTAAAAATCGAAGTATGAAACACCTTACAGTTACTAGTAACATTTTTCTTTTACTGAGCGTAATTATGCTAGTATACCAAAATTAATGTACTAATTTCAGATCTTCAAGAAGTTTGCTAGTTGTGACTTCCCCCCTTATAAGCCTATATCTAGTACTACATGTGACATTTACCTGATGTAATTTATACAAATCCACACTATTCATAAATGATACTGTTTGCGTGTATTTCATATTCAGAAATGCAAAGCCCTGAAGCAGAAATCTAAGCTTACAGAAAAGTAATTCTTGCTGAGGCTCTTGTGTTTAGAATTACCACCTTAGTTTAAATAGATCCAAACAAAGATGTACCATCTGCTTCTTCTGAAGCTAGCTAGCAAGGCAGATTTGGAAGTCAACCAGTAGAGTGTGCTCTATGAATAAGCAACCTAGAGTCATGCTGTGCAAAAGCCAACCTTAGAACTTCCATTTTTTAAAACAAATAGAAGATGAGATAGCAGGGTGACCCAACTTTATACTGCCAACTCTTATACTTGTTTGTATGAATTTTGTGCTTTTGGTGACTTAGAGTGGGCATGATACAGAATATTTTTTTTTAAATCATACTAAAGAAATGCAAGGAGATTTCAATAAGTTGTAACACAAACATACTGTCTTTGCTTCAATCTGCTGAAACGAAATACTTTTATCTCAATAGGTGCTATGAATGAATAGGACACTATCATAGAAATATCATGGAAAGCTGTCTTACAACAAATTAAATTTTTGATCCATTTAGCTCAGTACTATTTACATTAAATGGCAGTAGCTCTTCATTTGACTATCCTGATGTGCAATTTGTACTCAGGACAAGAGGCAACCATTCAGACAGAATACAGAGAAACAGAATGGTTTCCAATTGGCAGAGGGGTCAGGCAAGGCTGCATTTTATCCCCCTACCTGTTTAACTTGTATACTGAACATATCATAGACAAAGCAAGTTTAGACTCAGAGGAAGGAGGCATGAAAATTGGAGGAAGGAACACCAACAATTTAAGATATGCAGATGATACCATACTACTAGTAGAAAATAGCAAAGACTTGGAAGCATTACTGATTAAAGTCAAGGAAGAAAGTTCAAAGACAGGCTTACAGCTGAATATTAAGAAAGCAAAAATAATGACCATAGATGGTTTACATAATTTTAAAGGAGACGATGAAGACATTGAAATAGTTCAAGAATGGAGACTCCAGACAAGAACTCAGAAGAAAACTACAACTTGGAAAGGCAGCCATGAAGGAACTAGACAAGATCCTGAAGTGTAAAGATATATCATTGAACAGCAAAGTCAGGATATGGTATCACATTTCCCATTTGTATGTATGGTTGTGAAAGCTGGACCGTGAAGGAAGTTGATAGGAAGAAAATCAACTCATTTGAAATGTGGTGCTGGAGAAGAGTTCTACAGACACCATGGGCTGCTAAAAAGACAAATAAATGGGTCCTAGAGTAAATAAAATCTGATCTCTCCCTAGAAGCCAAGATGACTAAACTGAGACTGTGATACTTTAGACATATCATGAGAAGACATGACTCATTAGAAAAGACAATAATGCATGATAAGGTAGAAGGCAGTAGGAAAAGAGGAAAATTGCATTACAGATGGATAGAAGCCATGGGCCTGAGTCCGCAAGACCTGAGTAGGGCTATTGATGACAGGGTGATTTGGAGGTCTCTCATTCATAGAGTCACCATAAGTAGAAGTCAACTTGATGGCAGTCAGCAAAAACAACAAGCTCTTCAGGTCTCAGTCAGGAGTCTTTACTTAGCTCTGCCTAGAGGTTCTTTCTGTATGAAAAGCAAAATATGCTCCATCAATGTGAACTGTAACCCTTCCTTGGTTGATATATGAGATTGCAGGGGTATGTAATGGTTTCCTCACTGTTCTTTTCTCTAGTTCAAATGAGACAATTAGCAGGGCAAACAGGCACTAGCCATGGTAGATACACAAAGCACAAATATGATAGAAAAGTGGATAGAAATCTGTAACAGAAGAGTATATTGAAATAAAGATTCAGATTGGACCACCAGGCTCTGAGACAACTTGCTCAAGACTATCAGAGGCCAATCAAGATAGGATGGTGAGGATTTTTGCCTAACAACATCTGTATCGACACAGGCTGCCCACTCCTGATTTAGATATTTCACTTTCAGTGATCCACAATTTTATTGAGAGCTGTATCAAATGCACAGTCATCTATAAAAGCTGCCCATTTTTAAACTTAATTTTTTGAATATGGGATTATATCCATAATTTCACCACTCACTTATACTATTTGTTAATGTACAAGTTTCAATGTTAAATGTTCAGGTGACAGAACATCTCCAAAACATTTTTTTCAAAGAAATGAGGACTACTTAGTACTAATAATTCAGATGCGATGGGGGATGTTTTCACACCTGTATTTCTTGTCCCTTTGCTTCCTCGACATAATTGCTCATCTGGGGGGAGGGAAATGTAAGACTCATTTTAGTTGAGGAAGGAGCAATAGGATGCTGAAAGAACAGACAGGAAATGTAACTCCTAACACCACATCTGCACTGTTGAAATGTAAGTGCACAATCTCTGGGATATAACGAGAGGCTGGCAGAGTTACTCTTTTGGACTACAACTTTCAGAATCATCCAGCCAGTATGTGACCTTTAATGGCTGGCAGTTTCTGGGACCTGCAGAAAAAAATAAACAAAGACTTTTCCAAGATCTGATTAAAACCCAATAACTATAGACTCAGGACAAACTAGAAAGAAATACTGCAATCATCTTTCTTTCTCCCCCACTTTCCTCCTCCCCACTTCTCATCTTTTCCTTCTCCTGAAAACAGGACTGGGAATTGCCCCCTTCAAAATGTTCCCTTCAAATCCATATCTAATTACGAGATATAGTATTGCAAGTTACATGCCCTATTAATTATTTGTGAAGGATACTGCAAGGTTCTGTTTATTCACAGAGTGGGTTTACCAGAGTGACATGGCTCTCAAAGGGGTCGTTTACATGGCAAAATAAATCCTCAAAGAATACGACAAGTAGCCTGATAGTTCCCACGCATTTCGAAGCAACAGCGCCCTTTTCAGAAGGAGGGGGTGCAAAAAACCCATAAGTTGCACAGTATCAGCTTTCGCTAGTTTTCCAGACTTTTTTGATTAAGTTCGCGCAAATGCGCATAATTTGTCATGGGAACTAACCATCGTGTAAACTGGCATCGAGCTTTTCGAATTACTGTGAGCAGAGCTGAATCCTGATTGGTTGGAGTGACCATTCTGCTTTATCCGAATAGACTGAGGGGTTGGAGAGAAGAAATTCACCCTTCTTCTGCTTGCAGCCCACTTTGGAAAATCTGCTCTGAACCCTTCCTGTCTGTTTCAAAGGAAGGCTTTGGGGGTTGGGAAGATGATTGCTACAAGCCCCTGCTTCGCTGGTGTAAGTGTGTGTGTGTGCATTCGTGTGTGCGGGGAAACAGCCAATTGCATGTTCATCCTTTTGTTTGTTTGTCCTTCCCTTCACTTGCCTTTATTCAAGGCTTCGGAGGCAGGGAAAACAATCAGGAATGAGGCTAGCCCCCTGCTTCTGTGGTGTGTGTTTGTGTGTGCATGCGTGAAGGGAAGGGAAGGAGATCGCTCCACCATGCTTTTGCTTGTTCGTGCTTTCATTCACTCCTTTCTTTATAGAAGCCTTTCGGGGCTGGGGAAGATGGGAAAGTTGACAGATCGCTTTTTCGATCTCTTGTTTGTTTGTCCTTTTCTTCCCTCTCATTATTTATGGTCTCCATGACCCCCTCCTTGCTCCATCCCTGCCTCCTGCCTGGCTTGAATCATCTGGAGGCGATCCCCTCACCTTTGCCTGTGTGAACTAAGGAAAACCGAAAGTGGCTGCATCTGGCTGCATCTTCCGAATATGCCAGGATTTGTGTGATTTATGCGCTCCTGATGCGAAAGAACGGTAATCCAGAATCTTGCGAACTTTTTCCTGTCGTGGAACCAGCCCCTTTGTGATGAAGACTTTTTTTTTAAGGGAAGGCATTTGCAAAAGCAGACTGAAGCAATGACAATGTGGGATTCTGAATACAGTTGTCTTCAGACAGATCAGTGCCTTCATTTTTCCAGGCCTCAAAACAAATTTGACTGTCTTTCAGCAGGACTAGCAACAGTACCTGAAGTGACTGGGCAGTTTTGGACAGTTCAGAACTTTATAAGAACCCACCAACATCTGACCTGGGCCCTCCCATGTTCCCCTGGGTCTTGGTTTGAACATAGCAGCTGAATCAGGAGACAGGAAGCTACTATTTTGACATTGCTACAATATATGCTGGGAATGTCAAAATGGCAGACAGTTTACAGCCACAGATCACAATTGTGTTGCTATTACCAGTGGTAGTATTATCTTTTGTTAAATCCACTGGATGGAAAGGCTGTGCCAAAGTGTGAGATACATACATTGGATGATATTTTTCCAGTTCTGTTGCTCAGCTAACCCAAGATTTCCCGTCCAACTTTGGCTCTGATCACCATGCATGTGATATTCCTCTAGCCACCTCTTCTTACAATTAGATAAACAGAAAGGAAGGTCTCTCTATGAATCTCAAGCATTTTCCTGCCTTTTCAGTGAACAATGTCTTTGGGGTTCTAATCCAGCCCTTTGCAATTAGTATTGAAACAATCAAGTTATCTTTGCATTTTGCTTCTCAGTTTGGCTCTCTGTCCTTTCCCAAATGTGAGCCATAACATCTTCCCAAAGTTAAGGGGATAGTTAAAGGGGCTGGAACAAAGCAGTCACATAGCCTCAGAGTACTTCTGTACTTTGATGATTTATAGTGAATTATTGATAGAGTGCTGTAGGCAACACACAGACTGTATTTAGTAAAAGGGATGTGCCAGGGCAGTTACAGGTCTTTCCTGTCCCAAAGGAAGAAAGTAAGAGGACAGCACAATGTACTAAAGCTCAGTGCAGAAATGATGAATAATAACAAGACATCATTCAAAGAGACAAAGTAATCTTAGGGAAGAAATATGGGTATCAACAAGCTCTTTAGGGAGAGGAAAACTGGTTATATTTTTCCTCTGAGGTCAGTTGTTTTTCATGAGGTTGATACAGAAGAAGATGACATTCTTGCTTGCAATGCAAGCTTTATAATGCAATATTATGCATGCTTACTGTGTCCAAATGGGCTTCCTCCCCAGGAGATGGTTTGGGGAGGATGGCAGCACTGGTAGTGTGTGTGTTCCATGTCAGTGGGGTACGGAATCTACTATAGCTTTCCATCTGAACTTTAAAGGATCCATCCAAGATAGCAAACTTCTTTTGAGGATGGGTTCAGCACCCTGGATAATTCCTTTAAAGTTTAGACTAAAACCTGGAGTGAATTCACCATCTCACTGGCATGGAACCTATCAGACTCCACTGGATAGCAGCCTAAGGTTGAAATCTTACTGTTTATTTGGTTTATATCCCACCTTTCTCACAGGACTGACACTCAAGGCAGCTTACAGTTACACAGAAAGATAAAACATAAAATGAATAAAATCATTTTTAAAACATACCATTTTAAAATGCACCAATAGAAGAAAAGACACCATCCACTAGGTAACAATGTCTGACACAGCGAGCAAAATAACTTCCTAGACCTCCAACCCAATCAAAAAACCCTTGCCTGTGAAAAGAAAAACAACAGAGAGGAAACCAATCTAGCCTGCCATGGGAGGGAGCTCCAAAACCTGGGAACTGCCACCAAGAAAGTCTACTCTCATATCCTCACGAGACATGCCTCAGAAGATGGCAGGACTGAGAGGAGGGCTTTCCTCCAAATTCTCAAAGTCTGGGCAGACTTGTATGACAGTCCATGAGACAGATCTGAGCCTCATATCCACTTGGGAAGAAGCCTCACTGTCCATTGGCCTGATAGTTTGACTGATGGCAGTGCCTAGCCTCAGAATCTTTCCTTATAGACAGAGCTTAGTGCTGGGACATCTCATACTCTACATAGACCTGTATCAAACTTTCCAAACATGGCATCCTCTAGATGAGTTAGATTACAATTCCCATCAACCATATTCAGCATGGCAGGTTGGGAAAGCCTCCAGTTCCCATGATTCCATCACATCCCAGTATCACACGTTAGAACAAGGATGAGTGAAGTTACCGATGCTGTTTTTGTGGCTTTTGGGTCATCCAGACTCCCTGGACCCCTTGTTTTAATGGCCCCAAAAGATTTTTAGTACCTCTTCTAAAAGTCTCTAGGAGCAGAATTTCACCTTTTAAATAAGTTGCAGCTCCTGCCATGCCCTATTCAACATCAAAACGTACCTGATATTTCCCCCCAAAACTAAAAGTAGATTTCTAGCCACTTCCAATTTTGCTTTGTTTTTCTGTTTTTATCTTGGCAGTCCATGTGGTCCCCAGATGGTCTCATCAGCAGAATAACTGGCCTCCATAACAACCACAGATGCCCACCCTTGCTTGCTTTAGTTTAGAGGCATACCAAGGCAGTGAATCCCTTGACAATGTCAGAATAACATTATAGCTTTTTAAACTATACAGACAAAGAGGTAGAGCTTTGAAAAGTAACTTTTTCATTTACATGGCCACTGGTCATACTTTTGAGGAATTCTGGGAACTGTAACCCAAAAGTAATTTGTCCATGCTCTGGTCCTTGTGTTAAGAAAATAATCAACAGATATTTGCTTTCTGATTTCTGTGCATAGCTTTCTGTGAAAGCTGGGCAGCAAAGAAATCTGACTGGAATAAAATCAACTCATTGGAAATGTAATATTGGAGGAGAGTTCTACAGATACTATGGACTGCTAAAAAGACAAATGAATCAACAACAGGTTCAGCTATGTCTGGGACTAAGAAATATTCATTCAGATGACAAGCTAGACTTTTGGGTGTGTTTGTGGTAGTTGGAGCACACCTCTTGTTTTCAAATTTCTCCTGCTTAACCATAATCTTTAACAATGTGACTTTAATAAGTTTTCAAATGCTGCCATCTATAATTTTACCCAGAAACTATACATTTAAAAGTTTAAATGGAATGCTATTCAGCCAGCATGTATTGTGAGCTTAAGAAGGCAGAATTTAGCAGCAACTGCAAGAGGCTAACCTCTCATTCAAAATGATTACTAGTTGTTGCTGTTTTGCACTGTGAGGGCAAACTGGCAATATAGGCAAGTAGGCTGACTTTAAATTTACTCTTTGATTCCTATTTCCTGTGACATCAGTTAAATAACATGTCAAGGGAAATTACACACTGGAAACCAAATCCTGCTTTTCTTCATCACACCAATAAACCTACTGAGGTGTATTTAGATCCACAATGCAACTGTGTAAGGATAATAGGCCAGAGGTTTATTCCAGGTTAATCCTTTGGGGATAATTCTGGCATCATTGGGGTTCTGTTAGTAACAAAACAAAACACCAAAGAAGAGCTAAGCTATAAATCTCATTGTGCTGATCTAGGATTATTAGAAAAATGCGGCTTCTGCCAAAAAAACTGACAAAAATAGCATCCTCATATTGGGTTTTCTCCTTCACTAGTATTCAGTAAAATATACCCTCTGATCTGGTGTGTGTATATATGTGCATATTTATTAAATAAAACATGTACCCACCTTTCACAGTGCATGCTCTCTAGGTGGCTTACAACTGTTAATAACACTCCCACTCAAATATCCATTTAAGAAACAATTCAAACAGCAAAATAGGTAAAAACAATTAAGAACGGAAATAACTAAGATGTCAAACCAACACAAAATTAACAAGATCTAATAAAAAGGTTAGGGAAGCCACAAAGTTTAAAAGTTCTATTGAAAGTCGCTATTGGCAGGGGTGAACCATTCCAGAGTTGCAGTATCACTAGACTGAAAAGGCCTTGAGCATGGTGACCACTAATCTGATAGTTCAAGACAGAGAGCAAGGAATGCAAAGCTGGTCCCAATTCTGGACAGGTTTGTATGGGTGCAGCTGGTCCTTCCAATAACCTGTAGCTATTTCACACTACATAGATATAACAATATGGCTCCACTTGAAACTGCCATGGTTCCAGCCTATGAAATTTTGGAACCTGTAGTTTACATAGGGGTGTTTAGCACTCTCAACCAGAGAGTTCTAGGGCTTGTCTATATGCGCCCCCCCCCAAAACGGATTGTTCCACAATAATGTCAAATCACAGCAGCTGTGATTTGTCTTAGTGTGTGTGTGTGTGTGTGTTTTTGGCACCCATAAACATTGTGGTGGCAGTGGCAGCAGCGGTGGCACTGAGAGTACCCATGGGAGGGGAGAAGAGGGAGCCCTCCTCCCTTCCCCAATCCCCACAATGGCAGCATCAAGAGCACCTATGGGGGTGGGAGAGGAGGAGGGAGCCTTCTTCCCTTCCCTGGTTCCTCCTCTTCCCCCTCCCTGGGACTGCCCTCCACTCTGTCCAAAAAAGGGGGTAAAGTGCATAGAATCATAGAATTGCAGAGTTGGAAGAGACCACGAGGGCAATCCAGTCTAACCCCCTGCCATGCAGGAAATCTTGATCAAAGCATCCCTGACAGATGGCCATCCAGCCTCTGTTTAAAGACCTCCAAGGAAGGAGACCCCACCACGCTCCGAGGGAGTGTATTCCACTGCCGAACAGCTCTTACTGTCAAAAAGTTCCTCCCAATGTTGAGGTGGAATCTCTGTTCCCGGAGCTTGCATCCATTGTTCCGTGTTCCAGTCTCTGGAGCAGCAGAAAACAAGCCTGCTCCATCTCAGCGTGACATCCCTTCAAATACTTAAACAGGGCTGCAGGCGTGATCATATCGCCTGCAGGATCACGCCTGCGCACTTCCGACCAATCAGAAGGTCTGTTCTTCCCCCTCCAGGCCACACAACAATTTGTGTGGCTATCTTGATGGTTGGGGGCGCACATTTCCCTCAGAGTTTTTTTTTAAAGCTCCAGGAAAACCACAAAGGCTTTTCCTGTGGAGTTTTTGCCATTTTTGGCCCCCCCTTTCACAATATGGCAATATATATATATATATATATATATATATACACACAAATTGCCATTAGGATAGGTCATCTTCTCCTTGCATTCTGTGAAGAGTATTTTTGCCATTTTGACAACCCTCTAGTGTCTCATTCCTTGCTAAGGCTTCCTCTCTTTGCTATGCTGGTTATGTGATATTCACTGTCTATGAGAAAGACTAATTCTGCCCCTATTTATCTGTTTTTCTTGCTTGGATTCATGGCAGCAATATGGAAAATGATAGGCTGGGGCTGACTACTTTTGCTTCCTCGACAAATTCTTCCCTGTAACTTTTGGTTACTATTTCTTGCCCTCACATCTGTGTCTTTTCTTTTTCCACCTCTCTCATCATGAAAAATAGAGTCTTTCCCCTCCCTGATCCTGTTATGAGACAGCTTCCCAGAGTGAGTCAGAACTTGGAAGTTACTTCCTGTTGTTGCTGCTGCTAATGGATCTGAAGTTTTATTGCCTGTGTTTTACTGCCCTCACTGCAGCTGCCCTCTGCCTCATTCTTCTGCAACCAGTAAGAGGGCCCACAGCATGTGACTAAGACTAGTCACATGCCAGTGGCCTTGCTCAAAATCTGGGGGCCTGCTTCCTGATGTCAGAGAGTGGGACACGGATGATGGTGGCTGCAGAGACAGGCTGCCATGCCCATCTAGACTCTGGCCCATTTTATGGAGGTAACGGGGGAGGAATGGGCCTGATCCGCAGACAGGATACACTAGCGGGGAACCGGTGTATCCTGGTCCATGTAGATGAGCCCTCAGAGATAGCCACACTATTGTCCCACCTGCCTTTTCATTCACCACCACAACTAGAAAATGAAGGCAGTCTGGATAGTTAACACAAGCAAACCTTGAGGAAGGCAGTGGGAGAGACCTCTACACCACCACCACCCCTGTTCAGGTGCATTTCTTTCTTTGCTAGATGTCAGATACTGGGCCAGACAAACAGGGATCAAGGCCAAGAGGTACCAGCTGGAGGTGAAATATCACAGTTTGGGATAAAGCAGTAAAGCGGGGATGAGATGAGAGAGGCCTGAGGTAGGCCAAGTGATAGTCTGTGTTGTTACCCAGTGGGACAAGTTGTTTGGTCTTGCACACCAACCTAGAAATAAATATTTTAATTGAGATGCAATTAAATTAATAAATTAAATTAATTAAAATAATTTAATTGAGACGCAGAGCTCCATCTTGCCCTGGCCCAGAAACAGAACGGCCCTCCCTCCATTCCAAATGCCATTTCTCTGGCTACAGAGGGAGAGAAGGAAAGTCAGGCAGAGCTCCATCTTGCCTCAGCCCAGAAGCAGAATGGCCCTCCCTCCATCCCAAATGCCATTGGCCTGGCTGCAGAGGGAAAGAAGAGAATGCTAAACTTAATACCTTCCCTTACTGCCATCCCTTTTCCTTTTGTATCATGTCTTCATTAGATTGTAAGCTTCAGGGCAGGCAACTGTTTCGTTCTTTTTTTTTTTAAATAAAGCTCCATGTACACTGATGGCAAAAGATATAGAAACAAAAGATGATGATGATGATGATGATGATGATAATGATAGCGCAAGATCAGCAGACTATCTTCACACAACCCCCACCCTCCATAGATGAAAACCAGATGGCCAAGTGTGGTCGAGATGACAAAAGTCATTAATGAGCAAGAATACACAATCTAGGAGAAGCTCCAGCAGTTTGCCTTTGCCAGAGCCTTCTGGGAAGAGCAAGATTCCACTTCCTCATCTTCTCTCCCTGCCCCCTGTTAGTTGAATGTAAACTGTGGGACAACAAAGGATTAATTGGGACTGTCCCTGCCAAATCAAAACACTTGGAGGATGTTTTCAGGCAGGAGATAAGCTGCTGAGTGTTCAACGCACACACATTGACCTTTGTATCTTCAGATATTCCAAGAGTCTTCCATAAACATCTACAGGACAAAGGAGCAGGTTCTATCCTTTTCTTCTTATTTGCACATCTTCAATGTGTCTGTACATTGCAAGCACATTGCAGACAAACATGCATAAGGTAGGAGAGAACTGTATGATAATCCCACCCCCACATGAATCAACTGAATGTAGGGCATGCTGCAGCATCATTTGAAGAAGGACAAGAATATACTGGCAGAAACCCCAGAAAATGACATCCCAGTAGTAGATTTCATTCCAAGAACTTTGTTCTTCTGCAAGCACAACCTACTCTTTCGTTAGTAATCCCTTATGTAACATTTGGGAGTTGAGTAACATGCAGTCACAGAGGTCACAGCCTCCATTGCAAAGCGTAGATCAAACCCCTTGGCTTGCATGCCCTTTCAGTCAAGCCCAGTATCACTCATGGAGGGAGAAGAGTATTTTAAGTTTAGAGAGACTCTCAGACAATTAGACAAGGCACTGGTTAAAGTAGCTGCAGGATGAGCTTCTGTGATACACAGGTAAGTGACCTCAGGATAATGGAAATTATCAGACAGGAATGCAAAAAGCGTTCGTTCCTGTCTCACAATCTCCAATCCTGTCCCTGTCCCAGCACAATAACCCTCCCCACTGCACTTACCTTCTCTCCCATTGACAGGCAGCCCAGGACAGAGCTCTGTTCACTTCCTGGTCTGGAATTCCGCCCATTCTTGCGAGAAGATGTGAGCGCTGGAAATTCAAAAATAAAAAGTAAAATAACACACAAAAAGTTACACCATGCACAGAAACACACTTTAAAACTTACAAGTAACCCTGGGAGGGCCATAAAAAGTGTTTCACTTACCTGGATGTAGCGATCTCACTCGGGAATGTTCTGGCAGGGCCACCCATTGATGCTGCATTCACATGAGTTAAATGGTCTGAGGTTTCACACGCCGGCAATGCTGGCACCAAACCGGGACAGGCGTCATTGATGACTCGGCCCATCAATAAAAAGAAATGCCATAATGACACCAATCCTTTTGCATCCCTCTGGTATCATTATGGTGCCACATTAGCCGCGTCTGATACTCTCCAATGACAATGGTAGGTAGTTGCTGGATGTGGAGCCTAGCAGATTTAGAGCCCTAAGGAGCAAGCAAAACACAAATAAACCAATTAAGAGAAGGTATCTGAGAAGCTGAGAAACGGTGTTTTACACCAGCCACACTGGGTCTCTCTTTACCTTGACTGGCTTTCCTTTTTATAGAGAGTTTTTGTAGGCTTTTTTCTAATCACAGTTCTATATCCTTCCAACTCTGGGCAACCAGGAAAGGTTTCAGACAAGCTGTTGCACACGTCCTGAAAATCAGTCTTTCATTCTGTTGCATCTCAAGTTGGAAGGAGATCCCTTTAACCCGTCTGCCACCTTGCAACATCTTCCTTCAGACCCAGTCATGGTCTTTTATTGGCCTCTTGGCTCCCCTACCCCATGGAGGCTTTAACTGAGGCCAGGGAGTTGGGAACAGGCAAGGTGGTGCTTCTGGTGACACCTACCCTTTCATACCTGTATATGGTAATAGCATTTGGCCTTTAGCTTGTTTTAAGGTTTTCTCTTCTCACTTGTTAAGGGTTCATTATGATGGGACTCATCTTTTCTGCAAGGGTCTGTATATCAGGGGAGCCCTGGTGGCGCAGTGGTTAAATGCCAGTACTGCAAGTCACCACATTACAAGTTCGATTCCAGAGGGCTCCAAGGTTCACTCAGCCTTCCATCCTTTTGTAGGTCGGTAAAATGAGTACCCAGCTTGTGGAGGCAATTAGCTAACACACATTGGAAACTGCTTAATGCAGTGTAGATGTGTAAATGGCTATTGCTTAAAACAATTTGTAAGCCGCTCTGATAGTCTTGTGGCTGAAGAGTGGGGTATAAATAACTAAATAATATACACATAACTACAAGGTGGGACTGGTGAAGTTTTTTTTTTTTTTTTTACAAAAATTGTAGCCTATATATCTCATTTATGGGGTTGCGATGAATCGAAGGACTTTATCATACCACCCCCCTAAACCTGTTCTTTTGCTGGCATAACTTCTGCCATTTTTATGCCAGCAAAAGAACTCACCATGCCACACTTACCTTGCATCCAAACAAAAGGCTTCCCTGGTAATGAATGAGGAAGTGAATCAAGCTCCGTTCACTTCCTCCCTTGAAATCCCGTGGATTCTCACGAGAATACCTAGTGCAGGAAATTAAAAAAACAAAAACAAAAATAACACTCAAAAAGTTTCAAAAAGCACAGAAACACACTTAAAAACTTCCAAGTAAACTGGGGAGAGTAATAAAGTGCATCACCTACCTGAATGTCGCGATCTCACCTGGAAGTATTCTGGTCGGACCGGCCATTGACACTGCATTCACAAGAGTACAATTCAAACACCAGCAATGCTGGCACAAAAGCACTAGGGGAGATCTATTGATAGCTTGGGCCTTCAATAAAAACAAGTGCGATTTTTAAACTGGACATGATCACGATGTAGTCTGGTACGCGTGTCCTTTTGCGATCATTAGGCGTCCTTATGATGCCTTATTTGCATTGTCTGATAAAGTTTGAAGTTAACTCAAAGGCAGTTAGCAACAACAAATAAGGGAGTTTACCAATTCATGTTTTCTCCAGACACTCTACTGGTCAAAATCTGCCCAGTACTATTCCCATTATATTTGTGGACAGATAGAAATCTAGCAGTGTCAGAAGTGGTGAAACTTTTTCTATCAGTTACATGAAGATCATGGGAACAAATGAGTGGTGCAGGTGGGTGGCCACTGGGGCTGCACTGACAATTTTTAAAATCCCACTTGTACAATTTTCTAATAGATATAATTGTCTGATTTTCTTCTGGTCTTTGACTCTAATAAACTATGCAACATCCCAATACCACAAGCCTACAAGTTTGTAAAGAGCTGTACTAAATTAACAGTGCAGTGTTAGCCACAGTGCAATCCATGTTTATCCATGTTTAAGTAAGTTCTACTGAATTCCATGACACTTATTTCCAGTGCATGGGATTGCATACAGTATTCTGTTTTAAAATGAAATATGAAATATTTTGTTTTGCAACAAAATCTGTTAGAGTTTTACATTCTCTTTTGATTTTGTTGACCATTCTTAGCAATTGCTTTACAACAGAGGTTAGGTTTGCTGAAGAAATATCCAAACACTGCTTCAGTCACCAGGAGCAGTTTTATAAAGAAACAGCAGTTTTTGGTGGCCTATTTTTCTCCAGAGAGAGAAAGAGATATTTTTCTATTTATTACTATCCTGTGTGGTGAAATATTCTATTAAATTATAAATTTGGGGGCTCTGCAGTCCCACATCTCATTAGACTGTCAAAATGAATAGTTACACCTATTCTTGATATAGCAACACAGATAATTACAAGATATAAACTTGGGCTCAAGCCTATAAAGGAAATAAGCTGGAGTAGGTTGCATAATATGAGTCAGGAGGGTACAGTGTCCTCACAATAATAGATTTAATATTTCAATAAATTGATACTGGTGGATGAAAGTGAATTCCCTTTCAGAAAACAAATGTGAACTGGGGCACTGCAATGTTTGATTGAGTCTATCATGCTAACAGATAATGCTGAAACACCCCCTACACCCTCTAGAGGGCATTTTGGAACAATAAAAATGCATATTTTTTGGTAAAAAATATGTTTGACCTGGGGGTGGGCAGGGGCACTCCAAACATGCTGGAAATGCCCTCCACATCCCCTAGAAGGATTTGGGGGCATTTTGGAGCAAAACGCTTTTTGGACCTCCTGGGAGGCACTGGGAGCTGCATGCAGCCTGCAGGCCACACTTTGCCAACCTCTGCCCTACATGGACAAGGAATGGAAGGAAAATAATTGTGCCCCTCAGTTGTATTGGTTTACCCTGAAAATATTTCACAAACTGGTCAAGTGGTTCATGTAGGAAAAAAGTTCAGAACACTAGAGTGAGAGAGAGAGAGGTGTTAATCCTGTCCATCAGCACTTCAGCAGTATGCTTTCTGGGGGAAAATACAGATTATTGTCATGCAAGATATTTGTAAAACACACTACCAGAATGTTTGACCTATTATTTGTCATTGGCTGTACTGATAAATCAACATCTATCTCTCTATATAATTCTCTTGGGTATGTTGCCATTTCCAGTTTGCTGACTGGTTGCTTAGGGAACTGACCAACCAATCACAGGTCTGTTGGGCAGCCAATCAGCACACTGGGGGGTGGGATCATGTTGATTTCAAAAATGGCAGCTGGAGAGAGACAGCAAGGAACATGGGGGTGAATGTGGTGTGTGCCGGAGTGCAGGGGGCGTGGGGCCAAGGGGCAGAACAAGCAGCGGGGTGGCAGGGGGGCAGAATGAGTGGCAAGGGGGCAGAATGAGCAACGGGGGTGGCAGGGGGCAGAACGAGCGGTGGGGGGTGGCAGGGAGGCGGAATGAGTGGTGGGGGGTGGCAGGGGGCAGAACAAGCGGCAGGGGGGAAGAACAAGCAGCAGGGAGCAGAGCAAGCGGTGGGGGGGCAGAATGAGCCATGGGAGTGGCAGGGGAGTAAAACAAGTGGCAGAGAGGCAGCAGGGGGGACAGAACAAGCAGCAGGGGATCGAGTTAAACCCACCAGCCTACCTCAAAGGGTTGTCATGAGGTCTCCTGGGCATTTTGGGGGGAGTTTTTAATGGTGTATGGTACACCAAGTCCAGCTAGTATATATATAATTCTCTTGGGTATGTTGCCTTTCCCAGTGCTGCTCAGGAAACACACCCAACCCACAACCAACCAATCACCATCCACATGCAAATTCCCTCTCCACCTCACAATCCACTCAATCTGCCTCGCTACCTTGCAAAGGCCCCTCCCACCTCTCACTCCTTCAGCCACTCATCAGTCACAGGCTGCGATGGGATCCAGGCAGTCAATTGTGGGTAGTGGTGGCTGGGTAACAGAGTGAGTCACCCTCAGCAATTCCAGAAAAAATGTGGAACACTGAGAAGGGGGAGAAGGAACTTAAATCCACCAGCCTACCTTACAGGGTTGTTGTGAAGTCTACCAGGCATTTTGGGGGGAGTTTTTAATGGTGTATGGTACACCAGGTCCAGCTAGTGGTATTTTGTTCTTTCACTAAAATCCTTACTTCTTACCTCTGTATAGTTAGATATATATTTAATGTGCCAGATGTGTAAAACATTCCACTTTTTAGTTCAGACTAGACTGACAGAAATTGATCATCTCAGTTCTGTCAATAGAATGTAGACACTGTAAACGATCATCCATTGTTTCAGTTGGTTTGTTCTGGGATGTGTTCACATTGTACAATTATAGCAGTTTGATATCACGTTAACTGCACTGGCTCCATCATCTAGAGTTCTGGACTTTATAGTTTGGAAGTATTTTTCCAAAAGTAAGAGGTTCATTGGATACAGAGACAAAAACACATAGGTAGTGAAGGTTTAAGTTTTTTGCTAGATAGCAGACAAGTAAGAAGGATATTTGAAAGTATTGAAAAATGATGATTGAGAAAGGAACACCCTCCTTTCAGTTGGTGGAAGCACTGTACAGTAGGGCCCCTGTATCCACTGGGGATTGGTTCTGGGGGCCACTGGAGATATCAAAAACTGTGGATAATAGTGAACGCCATTGAAAAAAATGGGACTTCCGGTTTAAAATACCATAGTGTTGCCTTGGAGGACATAGAAAATGGCTAGAGGGGACACATTTTCTAGGAGGACGCTATGGTAGGTGTGCTGTTTTGTGTCCTGTGGATAATTGAATCAGTGGATAAGGAATCTGTCGATAGAGGGGTCCTACTGTATCATATTCTTCCAAGGCTCTCAGTCCAGCATATGAGGTGTGACAGTCCTTGTGGATCCACATCCAATTCCTTAATGGGAGGCTACAGGTCTACACTAGAAGTTGGAGAACAGTAATGTGTCATCAAGATAAAGGAGAGGGGACAAATGAAGAAACAACCTCCAAAGAACTACCCTTGGCGATTGGAACTGGGGCCTAGCTCCTGTTTGTCATAGTTGGGGCACTCCATGTGGGCCTGTGGGTGGCTCTTGGAAAATAGTTTCTTCATTTGCCCCCTTCATTTGGAGACAAGAATGTAGCTCCCATTCTGAGGTAACTCAGAATTGCCACTGAGCAACTCAGATCTGTCTAAGAAAATGGGCATTCCCTAACAAGTTCTGGCCTGAACTGCAGCCTAGTTTCAGCTACCACTAGAGCAGATTGGGGAAGAGAGGAACCTAAGGCGGTTGGCAGCCTGCTGTTAACAAGTCTCTCTCGTCAGACTCTAGTGCTCTAGTAAGACTTAAGTCTTTCCCAGATGTTCTTGCCTATACCACTCTATTGTAGACTTCTTTAAAGTGTCTCTTCACTATATGACTTATATTAGAATGGCCTTATGTCCTTCTTTTCAGAAAACAGCCTCTATATGAAAGGTTGTTAGAGGACAGTTTTCTAATTGAAAGTACTGTATTCTGTTTGAAGGGATTCCCAGTCCAAGTCTGGTATAAAGAAAAAGAAAAAAACATGAAGGAAGGCAGCCAGGGAATTGCAACTGGACAATAGCCTGAGCAAGTGCACAGGTTCCCACTATGGTAAGATGTATTGCCTCTTTCTTTGAATTAATATTATAATTTCTAAATGGACATATAGAGTCATAGAATCATAGAGTTGGAAAGGGGCTCATGGGCCATCAAGTCCAACCTCCTGCTCAGTGCAGGACCTCCAATCCAACTAAAGCATCACCAGCAGGTAGCATTGAAATCCACACATGCCAATTTTATGCAGATTTAAGTCTTGTCCACTTTTGGGGTGACATACAAGTGGCCACCTCATCTATGCTTGGTGTATATGAAGCCTCTGCAGAATGTGATAGAAGCAGTCAGTTTTTCTGGCAAGAGAAACACTCTTGTGACTTCTCAAGCCAGTGGCAGAACCACAAGTGATATTTGTTGCATGAAACCTGGGCTGCATATTCTCCTCATCCTGCATCTACACTATAATTTATAGTGTTCACCTATGTGTTTATTTGTTAGGTTATACAAATCTATACATTTTAATTTGCAAAGTCACCCAACTTGGTATGTTATCTGATGGGACCAAAACAAAGACTGCAATAAGATTTTGGACCAGATCCATCAACTATTTCAGATACTTTCCTAGCAAACACTTTGGATTTCTTGGTTCGGTGAGGAATCCTTTATTAACTGATTTTGACTAAAAATTATGTTTAGATGTAGGTTAACATCATAAACTTTTTTTGTACAAATTCAGGGCTTTTTGGCAAACTCTGTCTTCATATTGCATGGCTTTATCTCGTTTTGCATGGAAATGGGTTTGAAACAAATTAGATTTATTTTATTTTATTTCCAGCATTTATATACACTGCTTTTCATTTTTTTAAAAAAAATCTAAAGCTGTTCACAATAAAAATGTATATAATAAAACAGTAGCTAAAGGGCTACAATATCAGAACAATAAAAGCAGAAAAATCCATACACCTATGTGTTAGAAACTTGGGTTAACCAGTAGAATTAACAATTCGGGAAACAAAAGGAAAATGCCTGGGTAAACAGAGAGATCTTCAGGTGATGGCAGAAATGCCCAGCACTGAGAGCTTGCTTAATTTCAGTGTGGAGACCATTCTTTGTGGTGGGAACCACAACAGAGAAAGCTCTCTTTGCCACAGTCAAGCAAGCCTTACTATAAGCTGAGCCTGCCCTTTGGAATGAAAGCAACAGAGCAGTCTGTTTGGAAGAAGGTGGTATCTCAGATGGCATGGCCCTATATTGTATAGGACCTAATAATAGGTTTTAGTACTGGACTAGGACTCCAGGAGACCAAAGTTCAAATCCCTGCTTAGCTGTGGAAACCCATTGGGTGACCTTGGGCAAGTCATGAGCTCTCAGGCTTAGAGGAAAGCAATGACAAACCCCCTCTGAATTAATCTTACCTAGAAAAGCCTGTGATTAGGCTGCCATAACACATAAAGGCACATAACAACAAAATGTACTGAACATGGCTTAGTGTCTAATTCTTAATCAATGCACATCTTTCACCAAAAGAATTATATGTATGTGGCAGGAGGTCCCACCAAGCAGTTTAGCTGTCACATTCTGCACTGGTTGCAAACACCAAACCAAACCTGAAGGTAACCTCACACAATGCACATTACAGTAGTCTGATCTTGAGGTTACCAAAGCAGGGACTGCTGTGCAAAACACTGTGCCTATTAAGAAGTGCTTGTAGTTGCTGTGCAAGATCATAATGCTAGTGGGTACGTTTTGGAGATTATCAGACGAGCTTCTAAAAACAGTTTTCTCCCCACTACATTTTAAAGCGTAAGTATCCTGGCACAATAACACTTATTACACACTGCTGTAATCACGAGAAAGAGCTGCCCCTGAATTATTGGAACATGACCGCTCACACTGTTTACTTCTGCATTTTTGCGTGGGCGAGACTTCGACAGTTCTCGTGAGAAGACGTGAGCATGCTTAAAAGTTTAAAAACTCCTAAATTAACAAACAAAACGAACACACAAGCAGTGAAATACACTTAAAAACTTGCCAGCAAAACAGAGCGGTTCATAAAAAGAGCATCCCATACCTAGTTTTCATGTCCTCACCTGGAAGTGTTCTGGCAGGGACTGCCCATTGACACTGAAATCACGCCAGCAGTACGGGACGCGGTTTCGCACACAAGCAATACTGAGAAAGAAACGCCATCGGTGATCAATTGGCAGCTTTGACCCGCTAATAAAAAAGAATGCCTTCTTGATAGCAGCAGACCACAAAAGGATGTTGCTGTGTGGTAGCGGAGCCCTTTCACAGCCTCCTGACATCATTACCATGCCATATTTGCCATGTCTGATAATCTCCTTTGCTACTGAGGCCACTTGGCCTATAGTGACACAGTTGAACTCAAGAGCATTCCCAGGCCTTGGCTACATGGCAGTTTTTATTCTGAGAAGATGCGAGAAATAGAGAGTTCGATTCTGTCACCCACTATACCCACGATGTGTTGCGGGTAAAGTCTCGGATTTGTTGTTTACACGTACCTCACACTTCCTTACTTCCAGCCTCTGCTTCCCTCCTAGCCTCCGTCCAACCAGCCTTCCCAGCCTCTGCTTCTGCCACAGCCCTAGCTCCCCAGCCAGCCAGCTGAGCAGCCGAGTGGGGACCATCTGTGTCCCTCCTCCGTGAGTGACAGCTTGGCCACTCAGCTGGCTGGCACTCTCCTCTCATCCGTGCGACTGTCTTGCCCTCCCTCCATGTCTGGCTCATGCTCCCTTCCCGGCTGCTTCTTGAGCTTGCTTGGCTTTGGCTTGGGGGTGAGGGAGGGCAAGTCAGTGGCACGGACAAGAGGAGAGGGCCACCCAGGTGAGCGGCCGATCGGTCAGTCATGGAGGAGGAATGCAGATGGTCCCCATTCAGCTGTTCAGCTGGCTGGCTGGGGAAGGAATGGAGGCTGGGAAGGCTTGTTATGTGGGGGCTGGGGCAGAAGCAGAGAGGCTGGGAAGACTGGTTGCACAGAGGCTGGGGAAGGAACAGAGGCTGGGAGGGAAGCAAAGGCTGGAGGCGTGAGGTACAGGCACTCATTTGTAGAAGCGGCTGCAGCCATTCAGCAATGGTGGATCCTCAACCGAAAGGCATCCCTTGCAAGTCCGCCCCCTCTGAGGCCCAACCAATCACAATCCAGCTCTGCTGTGTGCCCTTTATCCAAGATGGTTGCTGATTGATCAGACAACCAATATTATGGGTTTCCCCACACTTTTTAAGAAAACCCGTGACAAATAGCGGGATGAAAAATCACTGACATGGGGGGGGTTGCCTCCCCTCCTTCCCAATAGCATGTATCTGCCCCGATGAGTGTGAGGACCAATAGGGTTCATCCCGATTTCTTTCCAGGTAATTTTTGCCATGGAGCTGGCCCCCAGTACTACATCTCTAGCCCTGTTGGGGCAAGTGTTAGGACAAGTGAATTACTTAGCTCTGAGACACTGGAACCAGATACCCACATGAGCCCTGTTTTTCCAAGATTCAATCTCAGTTGATCCAATCTTTATCCAGCCCACCTATACCTTTATCCAGGCTCTGGTACAGGTTGTGCAAGCCCCAACCCCGAGTCAGCTATAACAGAGAAATGGAGGTGAATGTAGAATTATAAATGCTGCCATTTAAACTTTTGTTTCATTCAAATCACAATCAAAATCATCAGCATCAGTCCAGGCAACACTGGATAAACTTCCCAGTATGTCATATGCCAAGTGTGTGGAACCTTTTTCAGACAAATTCTCAGAGGCCGTACTCCTGAGACCAAAGGCAAAAATGTGGGACCAAAAATATCAGGATATTTTAGGTTAACACTCTTACTACCAGTAACACAGCCATAGGAGAGACATTTTAGCCTTTTAGAATGGGGGGGGGAATAGTGCAAAAGCTGAAAAACCTCAAAATGATGATGGATGATGCCATGTGGAAAGGTTTGTGACCATCTGGGGAAGAATGTCAAATTTAGCTCCAGGGTCATGTACCTTGCACATGCCTGTGGACTATACTCTCCAACATTTCACAGATGAACACTAGGACATATCTAACCAAGCAACATCTTGTAGGACTTTATCAGATGCACTAAATATGTTGTCATAATGATGGCACATAAGCAAAAAAGGACATTCATACCAGACAACGTCATCCTTTCGCATTTATGTCTTATCCTTAAGCCGATCCATTTCATTGATGGCCCAAGCCGTCAATAGATTGGCTGTGCTGGGTTTTTTGCCAGCATAACTGGCATATGTAATGTTGCATTTTTCCCCCCACGTACTTACCTTGTGAATGCTGGACTGGCCAAAACACTTCTGAGTGAGATTGAGACATCCAGGTAGGTAACACACTTTTTATGACCCTCCCTGGCTTACTTGGAAGTTTTTAATTGTGTGTACATGTTTGATGTAACTTTTTATGTTTGTTTTTTTGTTTTGTTTTACTTTTAAATTTCCTATGTGATGAAGTCTCATGGGATTTCAAAGGAGGAAGTAAATGGGACATCGTTCACTCCCTCGTTGTTGCCGGGGAAGCCTTCTGCCAGGAGAGAAGGTGAGTGTGATGGTGGGCATTTTTTTGCTGGCATAAAAATGCTTGTCTGATAAAGGACTTTTTCGGATGGGGTTTTGCAACGCTAGCAGCCTCGTCCCCATTGCGAGGCTGCTGCGCTGCAGGGCGTCCCTTTCGGATGACACTTTCCCCTGCCGATACTGTTGCGTAACTGCTGGGACACTGCAGCGCCATATTTGGCACTTTTCTAATCACAATCAACTTTCGTGATTAGAAAACTGCCAAATATAATGCTGCAGCGTCCCAGCAGTTACACAACAGTATCGGCAGGGGAGAGCGTCATCCGAAAGGGACGCCCTGCAGCGCAGCAGCCTCACAACGGGGACGAGGCTGCTAGCATTGCAAAACCCCGTCCGAAAAAGTCCAAAGTCTGTAGTCAAGATGGCAACATTATTACTGGGGAAGAACACACAAGCTAGGAGAGATTGCAGCAGTTTGCTTTTGCCTGAGCCTACTGGGAAGGGCAAGATTATTCCCCTTTCCCTGCTGCTGAGAAAATCGAATATAAACTACTTTTGGACTTTGAACTTCAGCAGCTTAAGTAAACTAAGGACAGAGAGAAAGGAGGAGGAGGAAAGGAAATTGGGACATAGTAAAAGCTGAAAAAGTGAGATGGTAGAGGATTAATTGGAAATGGGTTTGCCAAATTGAGACAGTTGGAGGGTAGGATGTATGGTTAGAGCTGACTTCCTGGATGTCCACCTTGGTAGAATGATGGGGGACAGGAAATTCACACTGTCACGGTGGGGTTCACTTTTGGGTTACAATCCTAAATGTTTAGTAGCAAAGACTGAAAATTTACTCAGCAGGAAGTATTTCTGAGGAAGGGTGTATAATATTGGCCAAGGATGGAAGAACAGACAGGCAGGAGCAGTCAAATACCTAAAGTTAAATAATGCCTGGCAAACACACAAAAATATATACATCCTTCCAGAATTGCTAAATTGTTCTGTCTCTGATACTGATGGAGGAAGCAGCATGGCTAGCGATGAGTAAAGCTTTTTGAAATTGAAAACAGTAAAATTATATCCTATTCCTGAATGGGTCACAAGAAGTTGAACAGATGAGATCCTTAAGCACAGCAGAAAGTTGTCTTTTCTTACATGACAAATTGCTTTGCAGCAGCAGATATGATTCTGATGCCCTATTTTCTCTAAAATATGTGATTAGTTTTATGATCATTTAACTTGATTTTATCACTTTCCCTAAGGAGAACTGCAATAAATTTTCAGCATGGTTCTTTCAGGGTGAACAATGAGGCTAGATAATGGAGTAATGTCAAGACAGAATAATTGTAGGTTTGTATATGTACAGGCAAAACAGCCTCCCTCTCTTGCCATAAAATGTCACCACCAACTTTTTAACTCAATATTGATTTTTAAGAGAAATTAAATGCTATTCTAATGGTATCCTTACCGTCAGCTATTTTAGAGATGGCTTGCCTTTGGACACAGGGTGAGATGTATGTAAGGGAGGAGATTTCATATGACAGGTCTTTCTTTCTTTCTTTCTTTCTTTCTTTCTTTCTTTCTTTCTTTCTTTCTTTCTTTCTTGCTGCACTGGCTTCCTCTAATACTCTGATGTCATTTCAGTGAGGCTTATGCCGAATTGTGACTTTGGGCTCTACCTCTCAAAAAAAGTCTCCATCCACTGTGCTAACTAAAGGAAACCTTTGCACAAGTGATAACTGATACTCACTGGAGCTGCTGAAGCAGAAGGAGTGGTCATCACAAGCAAAAAGCTTACCAGATTACCAAATACATCTTGTTTGTAAAGTCTAATTTCCCTGTCTATCTCATTGCTGGCTGGGAGAAGTGTTGGGAGTTAGGAGATTATCAGATGCGGTGGTACGCGGGGAAAAAAATGTTCCACACCGCATCAGAATATCGCAATGGGAACAGAAAGGGCAATATTATCAAACAGCCGTGTCCTTCAGCCCTTCCAGGGGTGTAGTGCTGCTGTGGATGAGGCTTCCCTTTTGTTATACTAATAAAAAGGGATGCCTTACTCATGACCACACTACGCCCCTGGGTTGCTAAAGGACGATGTCGTCTGATAATCTTGCCCATTCTTGTCCTTCCCGAAATCTTCTCACACAGCTTTTGCCACGTCTGATAATCTCCTTAGTTGAGTGGTCTGCTGTTGGCTCAAGCCACCCATGCTCTATGCTCCACATGCAAATTTGGACAATGTAAAGAAGCCACTATGTCGATTACCTGTGATTCCTCTCCTGTTCTGAAATCTCTACATCTTTAGGGTTCAAACAAAACTTGGGCTTGAGAATAACTTGGACAATTTTTTTTAAAAAAAGCAGATATAAAATAAAACAAATCTCTAATGTAAAAGTGGGAAAGACTTGCTATTGTTGTTATCTGCCATCAAGTCGACTTCAACTTATGGTAACCCTGTGAGTGAGAGACCTCCAGGTCCCTGTCATCAACCATCCTGCTCAGATCTTGCAGGCTTAGAGCCATGTCTTCCTTGACTGAGCCTATCCACCTGGAACACTGTCTTCCTCTTTTCTTTTCTAGTGAGTCATTTCTTCTCACTATATGGCCAAAGTCCCACAGTCACAGTTTAGTCATCTTGGCTTCTAGGAAGAGTTCAGGCTTGATTTGTTCTAGGACCAATTCATTTATCTTTTTAACAGTTCACAGTATCTGTAGAAAACTTCTCCAGCACCAGATTTCAAAGGAGTTGATTTTCTTCCTATCAACTTTCTTCACTGTCCAGTTGTCACAACCATACATAAAAATGGGAAATATGATGGCATGGACAATTCTAACTTTAGTATTCAATGATATCTTTACACTTCAGGGTCTTGTCTAGTTCTTTCATTGCTGCCCTTCCAAGTCTTAGGGCTTATTTATATGGGCAATTTACCCCGTCTTGCCCCCATCTTGGAGCCCTGCAGTCCTCACAATGCAGGTCATTTTCCCCAGGCAGTTCCCAGGCAAAGTGGGCTAAGATGTGTGTGTGCGGGGGGAGGGAGATGGGCTAAGCCTTGTTAAAACATTTTAAAGAAATACCTGGTTAATTCCATTTTAGCCAACGAAAAACAGATTGAGCCCTTTGTGATCTCAGGAGCCTATCCCACCAGGCCAGACTATCGCTGCAGCTGCCACTCTGCCATCACTCTGCCACAGTGTTAGCATGCCCTACCACCCCTCCCCATGAAATTCTATAATTGAACAGATTAAACACTTTTCGGAATAACTTTGGCTGGCAGGTTAGCAGGTTGGAGGTCAGCCAAAGGTCCCAATGACCTGGGATGTGTCTAGATATATAATGGTAGGAAAGCCCACGTAAAGATTATGAAGAAAGCCCCCACAGTAATGGGTTTATGCTAACAACCCAGTCATTAAGGGGTATATGCTAATCCTTTCTTCCAGGGTTGGGCATTTCAAACAATAATTCAATCATGCAAAAAAGTGAACATGCCTCATTCCATACCTTACAGAAATTTCTCCTCACACCCCCTCCTGTCCAACCTTACAAGGTTGTCACAAGACCATTTAATGTTTTAATTAAAACAATCAGTTGAGTTTCAGTTCTTTTTGTCTATCTGGTAGGAAAGCCACCCAGGCTTTTTCATAACCAGAGTACCCCTTCAGGATATTCATCTGGCTTTTCTTTGCAAATGAAGATTCAGGAAGGGCTCATCCCACGCTTTCTGCAAGCGTGCTGATGACTAAAGCGACCGATCCGAGATAAACAAGTCCAGTTGCAGAAAGCACAGCAGAAGGTCTCCTTGGGTGATGTTTTTGGGTTGTGATTCTTTCTGCGTTGTCGTTTCTCTTCAAGACTTGTTCGGCGTGAGTTCTCAAATAAGGCTGCAGCATTGTGGATAGTGCGTCTCCATGCCTCCCGTTGTGAGGCCAGGGCGGACCACTGTTGGTGATCAATTTGGCCGAGCCTGAGATGTTGTTTCAGGGAGTCTTTGTATCGCTTTTTTGGAGCACCCCTCTTATGCTGACCAGTGGCGAGTTCACCGTAGAGTAGTATTTTTGGGAGGCAATGATCCTCCATCCTAGAAACGTGCCCTGCCCAGCGCAGCTGTGTTCTCAATATCATGCCTCAATGCTGGTGATCCCTGCTTGCTCAAGGACAGCAAGATTCGTCACATAGTCAGTCCAGTGTATATTTAGGATTGTGCGTAGACAGCGTTGATGAAAGCGTTTGAGGAGTCGTAGGTGGTGGTGATAGGTGACCCAAGGAGAATAGACAGTACAATGGCTCTATGCACACTGATTTTTGTGCTTTGCTTCAGGTGTTTATTGCTCCAGACTCTTTTGTGAAGTCTTCCAAATGCACTATATGCTTTTGCTAATCTGTGATTGATCTCTTTGTCAGACTTGGCATCTGAGGAGATGATGCTTCCCAGGTAGGTGAACTGCTAAACGGACTTGAGCACAGATTTGCCGACAGCAATGCGGGGATGGTGGTGTTCGTCCTGTGGTGCAGGCTGGTAAAGAACTTCTGTTTTCTTAAGGTTGACTTCCAGCCCAAACAGTTCTGCAGCTCTTGCAAAGCAGGATGTTAGGTGCTGCAGAGCTGCTTCTGTGTGGGCAACAAGGGCAGCATCATCAGTGAAGAGCAGCTCACGGACTAGATAGTTTAGAGTCTTAGTGTGAGCCCTCAGATGGCTTAAGTTAAACAAGCTACCATCAGTACAGTAACGTATATAGATGCCGTCGTCTTCTTCAAGCTCTGCCATAGCCCTTCAGGATATTAAATAAAGTATAAATATTAGGGTCCAGACCCCAGCAAAGCATGGCATGGTAGACTGACCTGTCCACTGTCTTTCTCAGTGAACCCCAATTTGGAACCTCCTGTGCCACCTTTCTACATTCTCACCCTTATACAAGCATACAGATGTCTCATAGGCACCTATATAGAAGGAAAGCTTGAAATAGTTTTTGGATTGTTCATTTTCCCTCTCCATAGGTTATTACAGGAAACATATGCATGTACTTTCCCTGCAAATGATAGCAGTGCTACCAGCTCTACTTTTTCAAGTAAGAATTCCTACATTTTTTCAACTCCTAATCATCCACTGTGCCAACTCTGGCAGGCTCTATACACGTACATACTTTCCAGAGAATCATTCTGAGAAAACAGACAGATCAATAAAGCCATACATTTCCTTGAGCAGAAATTGTATATCAATCATACACTGTTATAGATCAGCTGGCTATTTTTTTTTTAAAAAAAACTTTGCTGGACATCTGACAGAATCCCTGAAAAAGCATTGCTTTCTTGTATCAGCTTCAGCCATGCTCATTCTTATTATACCTGGAGCTGCATAAAAGGCCTCTCAGTCTGAAGCTTTTCTTTCAGTAATGCATTCAGGCTTCAGCATCTTACCTGAAGTTCTCAATGGATTATTGGAGTGTTAAAGGACATGAGTACACAGGTGTGGCAAGTACTCAACTGGACTCTTGGAACTAGATCCTTGACTAATGTAAAGCCTTGACTATTTCATCCTCATCTGTTTTCTCCCTATTGGGGAAATAAATAAATATTCCTCTAGAATATGCTCCCTGTATTTGAGCATCTGAAAACAGTTTTTTTTTTCTGTGCAGAAGCCTGCTTCCTGCACAGAAAAGAGGTTTCCTCTACAGGAAACCCATTTTCTGTGCAGAAAATAGGGTTTTTTGGCAAATACTTATGCTGAAAAATATAGTCTTAAATGTGCCCAAGGGCATCCTGAGGCTGGCAGGCTTAAATTGTGAGGTTGAGGTCTTGAGGGCCTTAGACTGGTCCATGGTGACTACATCTAAAAGTGGCTAGGGCTGCATGCTTCAGCAATTTGATCAATTGGTGGCAACAGGTTTATAACAAGGACTTCCAATATCATCGACACATTATAATTACGGTAACTTTTGCTATTTATACCAAAGGGGGTTGGCTCCTCAGTCCTTTAAATTTGGTTGCCACAGCTGTTCAGCTTTTAGCCCAAGGCGCTTGCAAAGTCTTACAAGGGTAGACCAGAAAGCGAGTTAAGACAGCCCACTATAGGACCCAGTTTTCCTACCCATCCTTTAAAGGTTGGCTAGATCCCTGGGTTGATACTCGCATATTGCCATATGAGGTGCTGCTAATTGATGTGGCAGCTCTTCTGGTCTCTGAATGCTTTGTCCTTTTGTGTTAGTTTAGCTTATAAGATTCATGGGTCCAATAAGACTTTACTGCTGAGGAAGTATGTGTTTTGTCACCTGGCCTCCTGTTGTTTATATGTGCCTATCATATGCTTCCGTTCACACTTTTCTGCTTTCCCCACAGGCTAAAGTTCATTTTGGCTGTGTTTTGGGGCGCATTCTTTCAGGATTGGGCAACATCATCTGCAGTTGCATCAGTGATGCCTCTGGCAGCAATGCAAGGAAGTGGGCAGTGGAAGGCCTCCTCCTGGCTGATGCATTAGACATCTCTGTTTAACTTCTGCTTTCCCCTTTTTGTCTTTCAGGTTTGAATCACTGGTGGTGAGATGGGGGGTGCTGAAGCGGCCACAGTATGTCTACTGGGCAGCTTGCAGGCCCATTCATGCCATGTGGGGCCTCACTAGACCTTACAAGTCATGTTATAGTCGAGTGGCTGGGAAAAGTGGCCCTCAGTGGCATGATGGATGCCTTGGTTCTTTGGGGAGTGCTGCGGCCTCCACCAGAGGTTTTCATTCGCCTCCTTGATGGGAATGATTTGGATTTATAAAGGGGAAGGCATTGGTCCTTCTGGCGACCCATGATTGGGGGAAGACAGATCTGGATGGCCTGGGCTTACCATTGTGGGGTCGGCCAATTTTGCCCAGCCAGCTGGGCAGGGGGACGTTGATCCCAGCCTAATGTTGGGTGGCGCAGGGCAAATAGGATAATTAGATCACCCTTGCAGGGAGATCAGGCTATTTTGCACACCCTGACATAGTCTTTGAGAGGCCCGGACTCTACAGAACTGACGGGGTTCACCTCTTGGACACTGATAATTAAAGTTTCTGGTAGGGGGTTTCAGCAGGGTGAGGGGCCTCTTGGTTCGTCTAGTGGGGGATAGGGACTAAGCAGATGCTTGTCCCTATCTGTGGTGGAAAATGGGGGAGGCATAGATTTCGGTGTGCACCTTGGCACCAATTTTGGTGAAGACAGGGTCTCTGGAAGGGCCACTTAAGGTCGTGGGGTCTAAGGGGACAGAAGGAGACCCACCTTGGGGTTGGCCTGACAGATAAACCCCCACTTTAATCTTTGTGGATTTGGTGGGGGACTTTTGGGTTGACCTTCCAGATGCGAGCCGGCTGGAGAGCAACCCCAGCTATTGGGGTTCCTCTCTGGGACCCAGCTGTTCACCCAGGGAAGCTGAGGGGTGTGGTCTCAGATAGACCTACTGCCTCAGCTGCTCCTTCACTAGTTTGCCTCACCCCACTGAAGACCTTTAGAGGGAAATAAATCGGTAAGGTTAAATAAAGACCCTTTTATTATATGGTCTCTTTATTTCCCTGAATCGCTCAGCAAATAAATATTCCTCTAGAATATGCTCCCTGTATTTGAGCATCTGAAGGACTGTAGAGGTGTTCTTCTGCAGAGAAAAACAGGTGTGGGTTTTTTTTTTCTTCTGTGCAGAAATTTTCACAAGATTTTGACTGATCTATTGTTCTTCCTGACTGGGTATTCTTTCTGATTGCCTAGAAACCCATTGCAGGAAATTTGGAATTGGGATATCCTGGGTATAATGAGGGTATCCAAGTTAAATGAAAAGTAGGTGAGGCACAGTGCTTATGAAGACATTGTGAATATGTTCACATCTTCCTCAAGGAAATAAATATGCAAGCAGGTAAGGAAAGTATAGCATATTGCCCTCAGTGACCAGTCTTCCTTACTTTGGTAGGGAAAGCCATGGGCACACTTTGGATGGCTAGGTCATCATGGATTGTCCCTGCCCCCAGGGCTACAGGCACATATATGTGACCACCTTCCTCCTTAAGAAGCAGGCTGTAAAGTGGCAACAGTTCACTCTTGCCAGAGGTCTGAAGGGATTGGTCCAAGATTGCTCACCCCTGCTTGGAGATCCAGTGCGACTTATATGAAGATTGACAGACATGATGGTTTCTAGTTCCACTGATTGCTGGAGGAAACTACTTGGCCCACTCACCCCCTCTAGATGGCTGGGTTTGAATCAGCCTCTCCCTGTCTGGCTTGCTGTTTCCTGCAGTCTACCTCTCAAGTTCCTGCATCTACCCGTGGTCTGAAAGTCAGGAGCTTCCAGAGGCAGTACAGAGTGGTTCATAAACATCAGCATGAATGTGTATGTGCAGTTCTTGCTGGCAAGGAAGGAAGTCTCCTTCAGTGATCAGAGCCAAGCGGGACCCGAGAGCAGGGTTCCCCATGGAGTTTAACCCAGACTTGCATTTCATTTTTAATACTTTATTGGACCAGTGTTCTCCCCACACTTCTACCCACTCTAATTTTACATTAGAAAACAACAGGGGAAAAATCCAATTATGCAGATAACAGCATGCAAATTAAGAAAAATGCAAAAGAAGAAGAAGAAGAAGAAGACAAACCCCAGCAACCTCTTTGTGCTCTGCTCACAGATTTGGGGATAGACTGCTTTGAGATATTACAAATTTCTTCCTGCAGATTATGCCACCTGAGATCCAGTAGAGGGAACATTGGGCTAAGACACTAGAGTAAGTAGGTTGTTAGAAACCTTTGCTATGGAATTTTTCATTCCAAATATGTACCACACTATCCTCATAGGTTTGGTAATCTCTGAATATATTTTAGCATCAGTGTTCAGTCATATGGAGCATTATTTGCTTGCATGACATACCTGGACTGTTTCCATAAAGGTCTTCCCCATGGTATACTGGAACTATGTGTTTCTATACACTCTGCATGCTGCTATCACAGATGGGATTTCACATATACATTCCTGATGATGCTATGATGTGCTAAGGGTATGATTAATGTGCAGTGGATCTTGATTTAGTGCAAAACATTTGGATGAAATGTGTTTGAGGTCATTTCCAACCTGATGATCCTATAATTCTGATTACACCCAAATATATAACCATGACAAATATGGGCTAAGCTTTCTATAATAAAGATAATATTATTTACAGCTTCAAAAGGTGCCATGGTGGTGCCTCTATATTGAAAGGAAACTACACATTTATTGTATGGGCTTGTGCCAGTAAGTACAATGTTTGGCTTTAGAATTCTTTCCCTCCCTGTTTTTTTTTTTTTTCCCCCTCTCTGGTTTTGTATCTTGCTGAAAATTGTCAATTACATGTTCAAATAATCCTGTGGCTATACAATAACATAAGACTAAAATCTTCAAACATAGAAAGAACAGGTGGCAGTTGATGAATTCAGGCTAACTGGTTGAGTACATGTTGAACTTTAACATGCTCATTAAAGCAGCATAAAGTGAAAGCTTTAATCTGCCCCTCACCCAAAGATCCAGTTCTCTGGAAAGAAACCACAACCTTACAACTTTGCCAAAAAATTATTCCCCATTTTCTCCAAATATTCTTATTCAGTATAGTAGGAAATAAATGTTTTGAAGGGGGGGCATTAAAAGGAGACACTGTTGAAAAGTTTTCATGGGTAGAATTTGCTGGGCTTACTCTTACCTTACTCAGGAGGTGGCCTAATTGTATGTGAGTATCCTCTTTCATTGTACAATAAATCTTCCTTGTTTCCCAGGTTTCAAGTAAAGTGAAGGGTAAATTGTCATGGAATTGCACCTTTACCACATTGCTTTTCAAATCTGGAAGTGCCGACAGCCAGGGAGGCTGCAGAGTAATTAAAAGATGTGTAACTCAACACTACTTTTGGACAGCTTATAATGCTCAAAAACAATGCTGACAGAAAATTTAAAGCATCCAGAAAATGAGGCAGAAAACCCCAGAAGCTTTTTTCACAAGGAAAGAAAATTTGAGAAACTGGGAGAAAGACAGATATTAGCACAGCAGTAAACTAGCCTATCATGAGTTTATTTACTATCCCTTCAGGGCATGAAGCTTGTTTTCTAATACACTACTATTAGTCGGACATTTTATAGGCAGCTGGAGTAAAAAATGTAGAAGGGACAGAATTAGCCTGTTTTCTTATTCTACGCTAATTTTAGTTTTGCACCAGTGTGATTCCACATGACATCACAGTACAGTAAAGCCACTTCTGATTTATACTGTTCAGTATGAGAACACAATCAGCCTCAGGATTATCGTGGCAGATCAAGCCAGTGAACCAACATATTATTGAAATGCTAAATAATTGACAGCTGATGAAAGAGGGTATACTGTGAACTTTCTTGTATAGGGCTGGCAGTGCTTGTGCTACTTTTATAAGCTATGGATAAAATGTCAGGTACTGGGTTGATTTTTGACCCCAAGGGCTGGTTTGCACAGGAAGCAAAAGCTGGAGTCTCCCATCCTCTGGGCTCACTGGTAAATGCTGTTAACGTTTAGAATTTCAGCTCTACTGGTATTTGCCTGAATCGAATCTAGCTGAGACAAATGGCAGCTAAGGCAGCAAATGCTATCCCCTCCCCTCCCCACTCTTCCCTGTGTATAAATAATATACCAATATGTTTATCCCTGACATGATAGCAGGGACAGTACTATCATTAGGCAAGGTGAGGTGCCTTTCTCAGGCAGTAAATTTTAAGGGGCAGGAAATTTCATGTAAACCGCCCCCACTTCCCTAAGAATCCCTGCTGCCATAGAGACAGATAGGCCCAAAATGCTTTGGTCTGAGGGGTCCGCAGAGCAAGGTACTGTTAGTGGGATGTCCTAAGAGATTACTGCTGCCATAGACAACTTTCCAGAACACCTGGCCAACAACGTCTCGACTCTGAGGAAGGACTTTTAAAAGCTAGGAGTATTAATCCTGACACATGGGTTTCATAATCCCTAAGGGATCTGGAAGGGCTTGTGCCTGGTGTGCATAGTCCAATCAGCCACCACAAGAGAGAGGTCAACCACTTAACTTATATGAGATTCTGCAGAATCAGAAACACAAGGCATACAGCAAAGCAAGTGTCTCACCATCGTTTGTTCTCAAACATTTTTATGGCCCTTAAACTTACATCAACCTTCCTCTGATTAGTTACTTCTGTTATTTCTTCCATACATGACCAGTGCATGCGTCAACTCTCACTAGTAGGTGGACACCCTATTGCCATACTAAACTCCACCATAAGGGTGTGTGATTACTAACATTAAAATGAAATGAAGGTTATTTTCAGGGCAAACTTTCTGGCTGCTCTCGCTTCCCTTTTCCCTTCACTTCTGACACTGGTGCCATTTACATGGCAAAATAAATCCTCAAAGAATGCAACAAGATGCCTGATAGTTCCCACGCATTTCGAAGCCACAGCGCCCGTTTCAGAAGGAGGAGCGAAAAACCCATAAGTTGCACAGTATCAGCTTTTGCTAGTTTTCCCGACTTTTTTGATAAAGTTCACGAAAATGCGCACAATTGGTCATGTGAACTTACCATTCACAAATGTCTGTGTGAACTTGCAGTGACCTTTTTGAATTAGCGTGAGCAGAGCTGATTGGTTGGAGTGACTATTGTGCCTTCTCTGAATATATGGAGGGGTTGGAGAGAGAAATCCACCGAGTCTGCCATTTGCCCCTTCTTCTGCTTGCAGCCCACTTTGGGAAATCTGCTCTGAGCCCTTCCTGTTTGTTTCAAAGGAAGGCTTTGGGGGCAAGGAAGATGATCGGGAATGGGGCTAGCCCCCACTTGGGTGGTGTGTGTGTGTGTGCATGCTGCAACCAGCCGATCGCTCTGTCGTTCTTTTGTTTGTTTGTGCTTTCCGTCACTCCTTTGTCTTTATTAAGGCTCTGGGGCAGGGAAGATAATCGGGAACTTGGTGGTGTGTAAGTGTGTGTGAGAACATGCTGCCCATCGTTGTTTTCTTTGTTTGTGCTTTGCTTCATTCCTTTGTGTTTATTTAAGGCTTTGGGGGCAGGGAAAAGGATTGGGAACTTGGGTGGTGTGTGAGTGTGTGTGTGTGAGTGTGCTCAACTGACAGATTGCTCCATCGTTCTTTTGTTTGTTTGTGCTTTCCGTCACTCCTTTGTCTTTATTTAAGGCTTTGGGGGCAGGGAAGATGATCGGGAACTTGGGTGGTATGTGAGTGTGTGTGAGAGCATGCTGCCCATCATTGTTTTCTTTGTTTGTGCTTTGCTTCACTCCTTTGTGTTTATTTAAGGCTTTGGGGGCAGGGAAAAGGATCAGGAACTTGGGTGGTGTGTGAGTGTGTGTGTGTGAGTGTGCTCAACCGACAGATCGCTCCATCGTTCTTTTGTTTGTTTGTGCTTTTCTTCCCTCTCATTATTTATGGTCTCTTTTCACCTCAACATGACCTCCTCCTTGCTCCCTCCCCGCCTCCTGCCTGGCTTTAATCATCTGAAGGCCATGCCCCCCCACTTTTGCCTGTGTAAACTAATGAAAACCGAAACTGGCTGCATCTTACAAATAAGCAAGAATTTGTGTGAATTATGCACTGCTGATGCAAAAGAATGATAATCCAGAATTTTGCGAACTTTATCCTGTTGTGGAACTGGCACCACTATCTGATTTCCATGATTCTTTGGAGTTTTCTTGCATGACTCACAGCCTCCTCCCCTACTCATTCTGCATCAAGGCAGAGGGGATAGGTTTTTCCTTATTTGGGATCCCTCAGTCCCATTGGCTCATGAAACTAGGCATGGGAGCAGCGGAGCTTGGATCACCACTACATGCTAGTTTTCTCCCATGGGATGCCATCCAGTTTTGTGATTCTCAAGGAAGTGCTAGGGCTGAATTCGCAGTACTTTACTACAGATCCCAGGATTCCATAGGATAAAGCCATGACAGTTAAAGTGGTATTAAAATGCTATAATTGCACTGGGTAGATATATTCAGAAAGTCCCACAAATTACTTTTTTCTTAAGTGGAAGTAAATATAAAATAGTAATGAATTTATTAAGTAACAGTTTTCTGAACTCTCCTGAAAGAGTTGCTTGAGGTTTCCTCACTCTGCTGAATGGAAAGGCCTTTCCAACAATTTGTTAGTTTTTTTTTAAACAGTTTGAAACTACTTTCTTTTTCCTTTCTCTTTAGTGATAAATAATTTGACAGGTTTGACTGGAGGGGAAGGAGGGAGGATTTGATGTTCTGCCTCAGGCAACAGAATACCAGAAATCATTCCTTGACTGGGCCCCATACTAGTCGCAGGAATGGATTTCCCCCTCATATGCACTTCCCACAGTTAATACTTCTCCATGCTGAGTTGAAGCAGCAGACCTGGGACCTGTCCACACTAAAGAACCCTGTTTTCATATAGAACCTGAATACTCTAAAGTCTGGAGATGACTTAATAGATAGATGTTATTAAAAAAAAACATCAGATGTTTCAGCTTCCTTGTTCCTAGTGATATCCATTGGAATGGGAGGGAGAGATCACTCACATCCTATGGCAGTTATAGAATTTCCAGGTGTAGGCTTGGAATTCAGAGGTACAGTCCTGGAAGCAAGAGTGGTATTGTCCTCTAAATTAAGACCTTATGGTGTCAAGTCTGTAAATTCAGATATTTTCTCTTTTCTGAAGCATGGCTGGATCAAGGGAGTTCTCTCCTGGAAATATAGCCGTGTCGGAAAGTCTGTGTCCCTCAGACTCAAACAAGTTTAGCAACAGGTTTTTTCCAGATTTTTGGTGATGATGGGTGACTTATGGTTGCTGAATCTTATGCACAGATTGGTAGTGCTTTTCCCCGCATATGGCATGTTGCATCCAAGGTGCTAGTGTAACGGGAAATTCAGGAATCACTCTTAGGCAGGTCTATCAGGATAACAAAGATTTTATTGGCATGCCAAGTTCAGTCTGGGTTCACCCGAAAGACTGACTCCCCTCCCCATTTTTTACACAGACTTTTATAATCTCCAAGGTATGGAAAGTGAAATACAGGTATAAGATCAAAAAGAGGACAGCGCAAATGTCCCTTCCTTCAAACCACTTGATTTCTGAGAAATGGAAACTTAATAACAACTACAGAGAAAATTAACAAAGTTGAAACTATCACTCTTTATCTCAGTGTCTCTCTTATGACCTCTTTCACCTTCCCTCTCAGCCAGCCCTTATGGTTAACTCCTTTCTATGCTTCAAAGAGCAACAGCAAAGTTTGGCCAAGAAGCTGTTATTAATCTCTTGAAGAAGACAAAACTCAAAAGCAGCAATTAGAGAAAAAGATTCTCTTAGCTGAGTCCCTTTTGTGGGACACCAGGAGATCAGCTAGTCTGACCCAAACTCAGATGATAATGTCACACACTTTCCCTATTCCCAACAGGACTATGATTAGCAAACTACACAACTTAAGCATGTGACGGCTTACTTTTCCCTTATTACTAGCATCCAATCACATATATGGCATTGGTGGAATAGCAAGTCATAATTTGTTTAATGTAATAGGTTTTGTCTGTGCTTCTGCTTTTAAAAGTTATTGTTTCATGCAGATATTCACAAGTGGTGGCTGCACATGTGCATACACACACATACACACACCATTTTATAGCCCTTGAATAATTTTGTAATTCCACTCAGGTAGAAAACTAAACAAGCCCAAGAACACAAATATCTGCTTAAATAGCTAATTTCAGTGCTGGAATTGAGGACCAGTAATTTCAGGGAGGTAACAAGTTCAAGAGATGATTAATGAAGGAATTACTAATGTTAATTATGTAAAGGCACTGCTAAGGGAAACAGGAGCCTCTTTAGCTAAAATCAGATGCCTGTAGCAGAGGGTGAAGGAGCTTGCAGGATTATTGCCAAAACCTACAAATATTTACTTGGAAGTAATCACTGCTGTGTTCAGTGTTTGATCTCTCCCTGCTTTTAATTCCCTTCATTTGCAGCCAGCCTCTTCTCTTCCTGAGGCACTGCACTTAAATACTTCCCAAGCTGAGTGTAAATGGGAACCTTGGTGCTGAGAGGCAAAAGGGCATGCATATGCCCAAAGACAATCCAGTTAGCAGATCTGGGCTGATTCTGATATGGAAACGTCTGGAGTATACTCCTCACTTCAGGGAGAGAAAGATGCACAGCGGCTGTTTTGCTTTTCACTCTCAGGGGGCAATCCAAACAAGGGAGATACGCAGTCAATGTGTTAAGTCCCTGTGCTATGTGCTGAAGCCCATAGCAGCCTCTTGCCTTAACTAGTGATGTTAGACTGGATGTACAGCTGGAAATTCAACAATTGGATCTTCCCTGGCAGGTTTTGATTTCCTAATCAACAGGCCAATGCAACTGTTTTGATGATTCTGAAGTAGCACTATATGAGTCTTTTCAGAGTGGAGACTGAGGGCCCATCTATATGAGAGGACCAGGAACAGAGTGCCTCGCAGCAGCAACTTGTCTTAATGGTGTTTTTGCCCATATAAGCCCCCATAAGCTTTGCATGTAAGATGGTGGCCACAAGTGATTTACTCACAGTTGTACTTACCTCAATTTGCCACAGCAAGTCTTTTTTAAAAAATTAAAAAATTAAAAATTAAAAAAAAGATGTCTAAGGTGATTTTTCAATGTAACACAAAAGCCAAACCCCTCCCACCATACCCCATTTTATCACCTCAGAGATCGCTTGCTAAAGCAAAAATCCAATGTAGCAGCAGTGGGCTCCTGCCATGTTAGCAAGCCCCTCCCCCACTCACCTGGCCACTCAGCTTTCCTCTTCCTCTCCTATGGGAAAGTGATCCATATCGAGTCTCTTGTCCCAATGAGCAGGAATGCACACACCCCTCATTGTTTTTTAAAAAACGACGGTAAAAACCGCAAAGGCTTTTCCTGCGATGTTTTTGATGTTTTGGGACTCCCTCCTTCTGAATACAGTGGATTAATGCAGGATCCCATTTAGACATGCAGGTTTCCCAGAATATTCCGTGAGGGTTATTTTGACCATTTAGACAACCTCTGAGGAAGAAATAGGGAGCAGCTATGGAGGGCACAAAATGTCTGGGACAGGAAGTACCAGAATGGCAAGAATGAAAAGAGAGGCATTCCCAAGTACAAATCAAATATAATCTGTACCTTAGATGTTTCATCAGGTCAGGAGCTCTCATCCACTCCAGCAGAGCTCTCTTTCTGGATTCCCCCACCACCACATACATATACACTGGCAAAATAATATCTTTTTCTACAAGGCACACTAATATAAAGGCACATATACAGATCTGTGTAAACAAAACTATGCTTCTTCACTCTTCTCTTTCACTTGCATCTCTTTCATCATCCATCATTTTCAGCAGTTATGTAAATATCTTTATAAATTTTGAGGGTTCCTGCCCATCCACAGATCCCATGAAGACAACATAATCTGGCATCATGAGGATGCCTCCCCTTTGGAAGAGGGAAAATCTGGTACCAGTGGGTGACATGGTGGATTTTGCAACCATCTCTGTTCTGTCTGCTCTCATCCTTAAGGAAAGCTGCACCTAAAAGTACCTCAGTTGCCTGTCTGTCTGTCTGTCCACATCTGCAAATAAATTATGCTGCTGTTCTGCTCTTCCAACGTTTTTAATAGATTTTATGCTATAAGAAAAATAGATGGAAGAATCAGTAAGTAAACATGGGAGGATTACGAATGGATGATGATACCATCTGGAACCTCCATTAAATTGTGTGGAGAGAAGGGCTAAGACGTTTCTGGAAACATCCTTTGATCCATATGCCAATTAAAGTATAATTCAGCTACATCCTGCAGCTGTTTTTGATTGGTTCTCCAGAAAAGCTTTTGTTGATATCCCATGTGTGTTCATGCAGAATTTCCCCCAATGTATTAGCAACCTAAAGCTCTAATATTAGAACACTTACTATCCGGAGACTACTTTAAAATCTATAATTAAAATCTATAATTAAATTAAAATTTTAGGTTTTTAATTTTTTAGTCTTTTGGCTTCCACTCAACTCTTGGCCTTGTTACTGAAGAAATAACAACACTTGTGAATTTAAAACAAGGCTAATGCGAATAACCAATGTTAATCTCACAATTCCCAATAGAAACCTCATGCTAGAGGACTATCCTCTATGACAAAGCTCTGTGACAAAGCTCCCCCCTCTCCCATTTGACTATACTTTGGTCACTTAGGGTTTCTTTTTTGGCTTTCCCAGGGGAAGCTAAAGTACTTCAAAGCATGATTATAGAATCCATTTCCAGTATTTTAGGTATTGCTGAGGTTCATCCTATAATGGCTATTTTAGCTAAGTGACATCTTCAATCAGACAATGCATCCTCTGTTAGAGGTGGACAAGAGGAAAAAAACAAGCAATGATTGTAACCACTGTGGTATGGGACACAAATGGACACATTACAGTGTTTTAGGAGGAAGTCACATCAAGGAGAAATCTGCAGATGGATAGAAAACAAGGCTAGTGTCATACAAGATAAATGATACTGTGGAGATTTTGATTGAGCTCCAACTCAGAATCAGCAGCGTCTTTCACTAGAATCTTCTTCCTGCTCTAAAAGACCCCTGATTTAGTCCCCTCTTCACTTTGAATTATCAACTGATGACAGCTTCCAGTGGAAGGAAAACATAATGGAAGATATGAGTGGTTGGGAGTGATTTCTTAAATTTCTGTACAGTGTAATGGGAAAAAAGCTAGTAATTACCATGTGTGGATGACAGCTGGTGATGTAATAATATAGAATAGCCCTATATCATAGCTTACAACATATTAGTCAAGGAAAATATCCAGTACTTTGTTGCAATATAATTTAATAATGGTAATTTATCTTTAAAATGTAACTCACATACAAATTGACAAGTTTAAGTGAAGGACATTTGAATACTAGCTAGCCTCTCAGTGATTAAGAAAACCCATCCCAGCTAAGAATACCCTTCTCTCTGTGTTCTGCTATTAGTGCAACATTAATTCCATTGAGTATCAAACACCAGTAATGAGATAAATAGATTTACGTTTAATGGAAGTGGGGACCTTATTTGATACTTTCAAAATACATTTCTTCTTAGTAGTATCTGTATTCAAATGTGTCAGGAAAAATATTTTTCAAAGGAAAGAAAAGTTTTTCTGAAAAGGAAAATTACTGTAAGGTGTGGCCTGGCTGATGTTCGTGTCTCTATGTTTAATAATGTTTAATAATACAGCAGGGAGAACTCAGGCACTAAGTAGGTGAAATTTAAACATTTGCTAAAACTTTTAAAACAGGTCCCCGTAAAACAGGTCTGGTTGTGTCATTCATCTCTAGGGGTGGCATGGTCATCATCCAATAGGTTCCCACTGCATTTCAAGTGCTGGGTTCTCATATTCCAGGCTCCCAAATCCGAGAAGCCTAACTTGCACTTTATATAAATGTTTACTATATAAAAATAAAGCATTGTTGTTGCTGTGTCTTTTCAAGCCATTTTGACCTATGGATAGAGAACAAGGCTAGTGTCATACAAGATAAATGATACTGTTAAGATAAGGCAAACATATCAAGGGCTTTTCCTGGCAAGATTTGTTCAAGAGTGGGGGTTGCCTTTGCCTTCCTCTGAGGCTTAGTGTGACTTGCCCAAGGTCACCCAGTGGGCTTCCCTGGCTGAGTGGAAGAGTTATAGGACTTTTTCGGACGCATGAAATATACCGCAAGCAGCCTCGTCGCATTGCGAGGCTGCTGCGCTGCAGAGCGTCCGTTTCGTATGATGCTCGCCCCTGGCGGTACTGTTGCGGTACCGTGGGGAGAGTTGAGCGTCATATTTCCTTGATTTTTAAGAATGAAAGTTGATCGTTCTTAAAAATTGAGGAAATATGACGCTCAACTCTCCCCGCAGTACCGCAACAGTACCTCCAGGGGCGAGCGTCATATCAAATGGACGCTCTGCAGCACAGCAGCCTCGCAACGCGATGAGGCTGCTTGCGGTATATTTCATGCGTCCGAAAAAGTCCATAATCTCCAGAGTTATAGTCCAGTACTCAAACCACTACACTGTGCTGGCTCTCAGAAATTAAATGTTATGCAGTTTTTCTGAAAGATCCTATTATCTTCCTAAACGAACCTGGTAGGTTACCAGAATCTTAAGAACTTCAGAGAAGAGTTTTCACTCAGTCCTGCCATCATTGCAGCCCATCTGTAAATGACACAAGAGACAGCCTTCTCTGTGGCTGCTTTCAGGCCGTGGGATTCCTTTCCACAGGAGGCTAGGCTAGCTTCCTCCCTGTTCTCCTTTGCTGGTAGGCAAAGATTTTTCTATTCAAACAAGCATTTGGTGATTAATTGGTTACAGGGAGTACTTTTTTTTTCATGGGGTGTGTGTACTGTATTTTTAGCTTTATTGTTATTTTTAAATTATTTTACACTTTTAAAAAATTAATGGGAGTGTAATAGGATAATTTACTTAATTTGTATTTTAACTTGTTAATTTTTAGATTTTTTTCCAGCTTTTTATTTTCATAAGCCACCTTGATTCCCATGGTAGGAGAAAGGTGGGATATAATAAAATAAAATTAATTGTTCATATTATGCAAATTAAGCACATTAATTGTTGCACTGTTTTGTGACACTGTGCTTCAGACTTGACACCATTGATAGAGTAAGAACTGATTTAAGAAAGACAGTATAGTTTATTAGTTAAGAGTGTTGGGGCGTAGAAAGATGTGCTGTGTCCACCACAACCACCTGCAGAGTTGTTCCACATCGACAGGATGCCAAGGAGAAGGTTTCTGGAGAGACTTCTGCAAAAGACTCCAGGCTGAGAAGGAAAAATTCCTTCACCCCAGCACACTGCCTTGAGCTCTGGCTTGCCAAATAAAAACAGCAACAAGGCCAGCCTTCACTCAACTTGAGGGCTTTAATCTTTATTTGCAGTATATTTACAATAAATATACAGAGTATAGGACAATCTCTCTAAAACCAACAAACTGCTTTGCCAACCACCATCCACAACAAACCCACACTGGAGATAATTCCCATCTTCTTTTTATAGGCAGTTAAACAATGCCTGTTACATCAGGCATCTCAGGTGTGCACATTCCCAAGTGCTAACTCACACACACACACCTGCCACTGGAGCTTACCTATTTTCATTACTAAGCTTACAGGTCCATCTTGGGGTCACATCTATGTCATTTCCTGACATTCCCCTCCAAATGACATGTGGTGTGTCCCATGTGTCATACACCTATCCTTTTTATATACTGTCACCTTATTCTCTGATACCTAACCTGTTAGTCAATTTCCTATGCCATTCTACAGATAAAGTTTTCGTGAGAATGTCTGCTACATTATCTTCTGTGCCAACATATTGTAGCTTCAGTGTTCCACTTTGTACAAGTTCTCTCACGTTTTGGTATCTCATTGCAATATACTTTGTTCTACATTTTAGATTTTCTGACTCTGCCATGCCAATGCATGCTTGCGAGTCTTCATTTACCACTATTGCTCCACTGCATTCTTCTCCTAAATCTTTTAACAATTGTCTAGTCCACTGGATTTCATTTGCTAGCTCTGACGACGCAGCAAACTCTGCCTCTGTAGTACTTAGTGTGATACATCCTTGTTTTCTGGACCTCCAAATAACCAGGTTACCAGCATCGCTGACCGTCAAACCAGTTACTGATCTTCTGTCAGCTGTTTCCGACACAAATGAACTGTCAGCAAAACCTTCTAGTTCTGACATTCCTCCTGTTACTATTAAGCATCTATCTGTTGTGCCCTTCGAATATTGCACAACTCGCTTCAATGCTGTCTAGTCTACTTGTCTGGGATTTGTTGCTCTTCTGCTGAGCAACCCCACTGCGAAGCTAATGTCTGGTCTTGTGTTGTTGGCCAAAAACAACAAACTCCCAATTACTGAATGATATATATCCAGTCTTTCCAACATCTCCTCTGATTCCAGATTTGGGTAATCAGGCATCATTGGGCTTCCTACGACTTTAGCTTCACCTAAACCAGACTTTTCTACTAATTTATCTATTTTTCTCCTTTGGCACAACCTGAAACCACCACTCTGGTCTCTCTCTACTTCTATTCCCAGGTAGCTTTTTAGATGACCAAGATCCTTGAGTTTGAACTTATGTACTAACTCATTCTGCACCAGTCTGGTCTCTTCCTCATCCCTTGCAGCTACACAGAGGTCATCAACATAAATTAATAGAATTATACTACCTTTTGTGTATACACATGCATCGGCCACACTTCGTCGATAACCCAGTCTCACTAATTCCTTGTGTATACACTGATTCCAGCATCTGGCACTTTTTAAAAGTCCATATAATGCTTTCCTCAGCCTATAAACTTTGTTACTGCCTTCAAACTCATATCCAGGAGGTTGTTCCATGAATACAATATCATCTAAATTGGCATTGAGATATGCTGTTTCAAAGTCGAAATGATGAACCACTAACTTCCTTTTGGAAGCCACAGCAAGCACCATCCTGAGACTCTCTGCCTTGGCTGTCGGTGAGAATGTCTTATCATAATTCTCAAACTGTCTCTGTGAGTAAACTTTTGCTACCATTCTTGCCTTATACTTCACAGTCCCATCAGGCATGTCCTTCTTCCTATAGACCCATATACAGCCAACTACTTTCTGCTCTCCGGGCCTATCAACTATCTCAAATACTTTCCTATCCACCAATGCACTGATCTCCTGATCCATAGCCATATTCCACTTCTCCTGCTCTGTTACTGGATACCTGAGCATATTCTTATAGTCACCAGGCTCCTCTGCCACAACAGTGCAAGCTCGTGCCTCTTGCACTACAAACCTTTCTGGTGGTCTCCTGACTCATTGAGTCCTTCATGGAATAATGACTCTGGTTCTACCATACTCATCCTCAGTGTCGCTACTACTACTCTGAATAGCCTGTCTATGCGTTGGCTCTTGCTTTGGTGTCTGGGTGTCTTCAGAAGTGCTTGTGTGTTAATCACTCACATCTCTGGATGCTATCGCCCCTCCATTTCCAGTGTTTTTGTTTACAACAATATTTTTAAGCTTTATAAAAACATCTTGATTAGAATGAATTTTCTCCCACCCAGCATGGATTGCAAAACTAGCACTCCTTGAACACAAAACCCTGTTCCCATCCATCAGGAACATTCCCCTCATAGACCACAAAATGCAACCTTTGGCTTTTGGGCTGATTCTTTTTCCTGAACTGAGGAGGAATGTACACTGATGCAAACTGTCCAAACACTCTTAAGTACTTTAGGTTTGGTGCTCTTCCATACAATAAGTAGTATGGTGTTTGGTTTATCGCACTGCACCATGACCTATTGACAATATGACAAGTGGTTCTTGTTGCTTCTCCCCACAAATTATCTGGTACTCCAGAATCCTCTAACATACAATCCCTTATTTGGTTTATCATCCCAATCCTACGTTCAGCCAAACCATCCTCAGCTGGACATCCAGGATTTGTAGTTTTATGTTGGATCCCTTTCCACCCAAACCACTGCTACACATTACTACTTAAGAATTCCCCTCCTCTGTCAGTCACAACAGTGCCAACCTTGTAGGGAAACTCCCTTTCAACAGAATTGACCCATTTTTTGGTCATATCAGCAGCCTCACTTTTGGTTTTGAGCATTGCCACATAGGTAAATCTGGTATGCCTATCTACTATCAATAGGGTAAACCTACTACCCCCTATACTCTACTTGATGTGGCCCTGATAAATCCGCATGTACAACCTGAAAAGGCCTCTGGGTTATGCATTTGCTCACCTTCGCTACAGGGTAAGCCTTGACCTTTACCTTTTTGCAAATAGCACAGTCCAGGTAACTTTTACAGTTCTCTACCTTGAACTCTGGGCAAACCTTCTCTAGGTTTCTCAAACCTTTGAAGCTTATATGGCCCATAACTCTATGAAGGTAATGAGCACACCCATCATGCAGTGGCTTATTTGTTACATTCCCACACTGCACCTGTGCTACCATTTGATAAATGTGATTTTTCTTTATGGCTTTACCACATACTACTCCCTCCTTGAACACAATCCCCTCATCTCCTTTGAAAAGGATTTCATATCCATCACTGGTTAGGGATGCCACACTTATAAGGCTATTTTTTAGTTTTGGTGCACACAGTACATTATGAAATACCTTATTTAAACCAGGAATTAATACAGACCCTTGAATCTCTACACTGCCAGATTCACATCTGCAAATACCACAGAGTCCACTGGTGCTGGCTTTGGGCTCTGTAGTTTTTCCCTATCAAGGGTCATATGGTGAAAACACCCACTGTCCAAAATCCAGACAGACTGGTCCTTTTTCTCATTTACAACTCCATCTACAGTAGTAGCAAACCCCCTCCCATCTTGGGGCTTGTCTTTTCTTTTTCTTTGTGAGTTCTGTCCTTTCTTTGCTGCAGAGACCTTAGGACAGTTCTTTATCAAATGTCCGGTCTCTCCACAGGAAAAACATCTCCGTGTTTTGCAGACCGCAGCACTCCCTTCCTCAGACAAGGATGTGGATTGGTTGGTTGGTTGTCTCCTCCAGCTGGTCACACTCTTGAAGCTCTCCTCTGAGTCTCTGCTCTGTGCCTCTTCCAATATTCTGGATGCCATGAGGTCGACATTTAAATCAGCTTCGGCTACTCCTTGGAGAATGTACATTAGAAACTCCCATTCACTGTTTAGACTACTCAGGAGTATAAAAGCTTTTTGGGTTTCTTCTATTTGGATGCCACACTCACTGCACTCTGTGAAATTATCCTGCATCCTTTTTAAATGCACAAGCATGGATTTACCTTCCTGCTGATTACAACAATACAGCTTTCTGCTGCACAGCATTTTTGACAAAGCTCCACCTGGTTGGTTGACATTCTCAAGAGCTTTCCAGACTTCAAAAGCTGACTTTTTATCTCTGATATTATTCAGCTGATTCGGTTTTACAGCTAGAATAATGGTAGCTCTAGCTTTCTCGTCACCTATTAATTCATCCTCATTAGCAGTCTCGGGTTGTTTCTTTACAAATTCCCATAAGTCCTGCTTTATTAAAGCAGCAAAGTACTAATGCAAGTAAATCACTCATGGCCACCAAAAACACTGTTAAGGCAAATCACTGCTGCTGCAAAATGCCATTACTGTGAGGTACTCCATTCCCCCCCCCTCGTATAGACGGGCCCAAAGTGTTTTTCAAAATTTTCCTGTCCTCCTCCCACCCCGCTGGTTCTTCACATCTCTATCTCCTGTACACATAACATGTGATGTACCACAGATCTTTGCAAATCATATTTCTTGATTGGAAGTAGGGAGATGGACAGGGGGCAGTCATTCAGCTATGCTATAAATGTCCTGTGTATCCTCAGAGACACTCAAAACATCTCTGATTAAGAATTCTTCACACTTGATCACTGACTGTTCTTTGTAGCCAGCCACTTATTGCTGTACTTGTTATGGATCAGTGTCATATAGCTAAAATGGACACATCATTCCATACTAACCTTTAACATCACATCTTATTAACATTTTACTAATAAGGTGTTTGAAGGGCGACTGAAGAATACACATGTTGGTGTGATTCAAGGCTCTTTCACACTACACAATTATAACACCATGATTCCATTTTAACTGTCATGGCAACATCTTGTGGAACTGCCATTTGCAGTTTAGAGAGAGATATTTAGAATTATCGGACAAAGAGTTCTAGTGCCTTACCGAAAATGAACCCTAGGAATCCATAGAATGCAGCTATGATAGTTAAAGTAGAATCATGGTGCTCTAATGGTGTAGTGTGAAAGGGCACAAAGATTCTATTTCTGTATTCCTAGGTGCTAGCTAGAAATGCAAGTTACAAACAACTTGTTATTCATTTCCCCAACAGCAAACATCAGATTATGTTACATTATGATTGTATGTTATGTTTAGGAATCTCTCTCTCTCTCTGGCTTTTCTTCGCAAACGAAGATTCAGGAAGAACTCATCCCGCGCTTTCTGCAAGCGCGCTGATGACTAAAAAGGCCAATCCGAGATAAACAAGTCTGGTTGCAAAAAGCACAGCAGAGGGTCTCCTTGGGTGATGTTTTTGGGTTGTGGTTCTTTCTGCGTTGTCGTTTCTCTTCAAGACTTGTTCGGCGTGAGTTCTCAAATAAGGCTGCAGCATTGTGGATAGTGCGTCTCCATGCCTCCCGATGTGAGGCCAGGGCGGACCATTGTTGGTGATCAATTTGGCCGAGCCTGAAATGTTGTTTCAGGGAGTCTTTGTATCGCTTTTTTGGAGTGCCCCTCTTACGCTGACCCGTGGCGAGTTCACCGTAGAGTAGTATTTTTGGGAGGCGATGGTCCTCCATCCTAGAAACGTGCCCTGCCCAGCGCAGCTGTGTTCTCAATATCATGGCCTCAATGCTGGTGATCCCTGCTTGCTCAAGGACAGCAACATTCATCACATAGTCAGTCCAGTGTATATTTAGGATTGTGCGTAGACAGAATTATATTTTAATTGACGTTTAGGAATAAGCTCATGCCATTTGTAGTATAGCTTTATAGTTTAGTTACTTTTATAGTTACAGGGGTGTGGTCTATCCAAATGCAGGGGAGGAAAATCACATGGCTCAAATGTTGGCTCATGCTATCTCTCATGCTCTGTTGAGAATGTAGAGACAAGAGATGAAGCAGACAAGAAAAGAATGTGTTTTGTATCACCAATTAGCAGCTTGTGGAAGCAGGGTTTTTTTTTAAATAAGCAACAAAAAGTGACAATTGAAGTTACCTTTCAGAAGTAGGAAGAAAAATAGTTCATTAAAAACAACTATAATGGTTACCCAAGGGGACTCCCTTGGAAACTATAACTGTAACTAAATACCTTCAATTCCTAAATACTTTTGGAAAGTAACTTGCCAAACTCTTCCAGGGGAGCATTACAGAAGACAATACTTCCATTGTTCTTCAGAAATCTGTATACTGACTGAAAGAGTCCATCTAATGCACTGAGAACTGTCAACAGTGGCATATATAGAGAGCAGACTTTTGTCTGTATAAACTGCCTCTCTTTTTATTGTTTCACAGCTTCAGCTGTTTTTTTTTAAAAAAACCTCTCATTTACATTTTTAGAATTAGAAATTTTCTGCAAACACTGAGAAGATGGATAATCTTGTTATGAAATTTAATAACTATAAGATATTAGGGAATAAGAAATGCTTTCAAAATGAAGTGTTAAAGGCAAATAAAGTTTAGACTGGAAAATGTGATTTTTGTTAGACAAGACATCTGCAGAAGTGTGATATGCATATTATTGTGTCATTCCCCAGGAAAAGCAGAATTACATTCTTTTTTGCCAAGCTCAGATGTAAGGACAGGTTTTTATCTATGTTGCTCAAAGGGGCTTCAGCAAATATTTTACTTAAAAATAAAAAATACTGAAGACTATCCAAGGTGTTAAAAACTGTCATCACATCAGAAGATTATCTGATAAAGGGATAAATGAGGTAGATATAATGGGATTTAAAACTCTAAGGAAGGTTTTTTCTTTCTCTTTTAGGTCTTCTCCTTACTTCAGCAATGTGAAAAATAACCTCTGGAAGGATATTTTTCTCTTTAAGATAACAGCCAAATCCTGGATACTTAGAACCAAAGCAGAACCTCAGGTCTTTGAACTATGCTTGTTCAAATTCAAATTCCTGATCTAATTTATTTCTTGTCCCCAGCTCTCCACTGCTCCCCACCCCCGCAGACACAGAAGCATGATTAGGGATAGTCTTCTCCATCTCAGTATTGTTCAGATGGGTTGGATTACAGTTCCTATCAACCCTAGACAAAATCCCTATGTTTTGGTAGTCCAAAACATGTGAAAGACATGAAGTTGGGGAAGGCCTGTCTAGGGCATTGTTTGAAGGAACAAAATCAGAAACAATGTTGAAATTTAGTAGGTGCAGCACTGTCCAGTGCTTGTCTGGGAGACCACTACGGGTTTCCATAAATAGTATTCTCTGTGACATCTTGTTGTCTGCTCAACATTTCCCTTTACTTGAACTGCAATTAAGTCTTAATTGTAGGTATCTGTACATAACATGTGGGAAAGTGTATTTCCCTGGGGGGTGTCCTTTGAGTTGCAGTTCAGGAAAGTAACATTCTGAAGCTCTGATTCAGGAATGTGGCAGCCTTCTGCATTTCAAACAAGTGCCCTTTGAGGCTTATTCACTGAAGGGCCTTCTGTGAGATCCTGTGTCACCAAGTTATCCAGAACATATTAGTTCACTTCACTTGCTAGCCATTATTTTTTCAGTGTTCTGTGGACAAATGTGACAGGTTTCTTTTTACTAAGGGCTTTATCAGACGCTGCAAAAACTGGGTCATTAAGATGCGACAATAGCACAAAGGGCTGAAATTATCAGACATCATCATTGTTTACTCGTTCCCACTGTGTTGCACTGGCATGAATGAGGTGTCACTTTTTATGGACAGCTTAGCCCATCAATAAAAAGTGATGCCTCATTCGCACCAGAGCGACAAAGCAGGAACAGGTAAACGACAAGGACATCAGATAATTTTGCACTTTGTGCTATCGTCACATCCTAAATGATACAGGGTTTTTTTTGGTGACATTTGCCTCATCTGACAAAGTCCTAAGTGTAATATAGCTTAGGCCTAGACTATCTGAAAGATCATGGTGCAAATCCTATTGTTAGACCCCCTCCAACTAGAGTCAATAGGATTTACCTTTGTCATGATGCATTATTCAACATTTGATTCAGTGGGACTACTCGAGTTGGGACAAACCATATCTCCCCATATGAAGCTTGAAGATCCTATGGGGAAAGCCTTCTTTCAGTCCTACTACCATCACAGGCATGTTTGGTGAGGACATATGAGAGGGGCTTCTTGGTAGCTGCTACCCAGCTATGGAACTACAGGAGGCTAGATTAGCCCCTCTTTGCTACCTCTCTGTCAGAAGGTAAAGACCTTTTTATCTAGATGGGCTTTTAGCTTTTAACTTGTTGCTACAAAAGATTTTTTTTTTTAATGGAAGGTAGTACATTTTTATTGTTATAGATTTAAATGATCCCAAACAATTTTAAATTAGTGCTGTTTTTAATAGAGCAGTGTGTTTATTTTTATTAAAATTGTTTTTAGCTATACTTTGCTTTAATTCTGCTGTGAGTTGCCTTGGGTCCCATAAGGGGGGAAAGTCAGGACAGATAATACAGTTGCCTGCTGTATCCATGGGGGATATGTTCCCAGACTTACCATGAATACTTGAAACTGTGGGCAATAGTGAACCCCATAGAATCATACTGGGGGACCTAGGAAATGCCTAGAGAGGCCACTTCTCTAGGTATCTCCAGTGCAATTCTATGGTAACTTCTGGCCATAGAAGTTGGCCTCTCTAGGCAGCTCCAGCATGATTCTATAATAATGTCAGGAAGAAGTTACCATAGAGTTGTGCCGGAGGACCTAAGAAATGCCCAGAAAGACTATATTTTTCAGATGATGGATGATTGAAACTGGGGGTCCCAGTCCTGCACAGGGTGACCTTTCTCCCCAACAAAGCCTTATTTTTCCACAAAAATTGAAAAAGAAATGGCTATGGATTTTTCTTTTCTGAATTATGAGTAAAATGTATAAGGCAAGGTGTTTGTACAGTATATTTATTCCCTCCCACACACATTATTTCTAAAATCTGTGTAGCAGGTAGACTTTTATTTAAAACTATGTACAGCAATGAGAACCAGTTGTGGTGTAGTGGTATGACTATTGGACCAGAATTCTGAGAGTCTAGGATTCAATTCCTTTCTTGGTCATGGAATTCTACTGGATGACCTGAACAAGTCACACTCTCTCAGCTTCAGAGAAAGGCAGTGGTAGTGACAGTGACAAGCCCCCTCTGAACAAATCTTGCCAAGAAAACCCCATTCACTTTAGGCTCACCATAAATCAGAATTGACTTGAAGACATAAAACAACAAAGAAATACATAGCAGAGCTACTCAAAGTGGGGGTCTGTAGACCAATGCCGATGTGCAAGCCATTGGCTCTCAGTCCACAGGCATAAACTGTAGTCAAATGTGTCTACAATGACAAATGTGACACTGGTCCTTGGCACTTTAAGGGGCAATTGCCTGTTTCCACACATAAGATAACTTGAGAAGTATTAATGTACGGCATCATATCACTGTAATTCCTGGTCCTGGTTCCCTCTTTGCATCTCTTTCTGAGATAATGGAGATTTTCACATGGGCCCAAAATGCCCTGTTACTGCCCCACTACCTCCTCTCCCATTCCTGACACGGAATAAAGTAAATCTTTCATACACTTACCTTAATTCTGTGGTAGGAACAGGCTCCCCCTCCCCTCGCTTGCCGGCCGTAAATGCAGCCGTCATAAGGCTGCATTTACGACAGGGAACTGAAATCCTGGCCATTCTTGCAAGAGAACAGCTGGGCAGTAAATTCAAAAATTAAAAAAAAAAAACAACCCAAACATAAAATCAGTTCACCAAGCATAAAAACACACTTTAAATTACACAATCAAAACAGGAAGGGTAAAATAAAAGGTGCCACTTACCTGGATGTCCAGATCGTGCCAGGAAGTGATTGGATCGGACCTCCCATCTGCAGCTGTCATTTCAGAACAGGAACAGGGCTCCTGTTCACACACCCGTGATTCCGTGACAGACACAGAACGGGTGGTCTATTCATGATGTTTCATTGTGAATACATTGTTCCAGAACAGGCATGGGAGCAGGACGAATGCAGGACAGAACGGGGTTGACATAGGACTTTTCCGGACAATCCAAAAATAACGCTAGCAGCATCGCCAGGTTGCGACGCTGCAGTGCTGGAGGACGTCAGTTTCGCATGACGTTCCTACCCAGCGGTACTGTTGCAGTACCGCTGGGACATTTGACCGTGATATTTTTGCTTTTACCGTCATATTTTACTCACGATCAACTTTCATGAGTAAAAATCACTGAAATATAACACTCAAATGTCCCTGCGGTACTGCAACAGTACCGGCAGGGACGGGTGTCATGCACAAGGGACGCCCTGCAGCGCAGCAGCCTCTCAACGTGGCGAGGCTGCTTCCGTTACATTTTAGACGTCCGAAAAAGTCCTAGATGTGGCTAGTACATGAACATACAAGTGTTATTGTGTGTGTGACTGAGAGAGAGGGAGAGAGACGTGTGTGGGGGGGGGAGATTTCTGTGTATAGTGATTTGTTTCTGTGTGAGATAGGAAAAGACATCTCTGCTGAATTCAGAAATCAACTCTTCTTTCACTTCTCTTTCTCTAAGCAGTGTTCCAAAAGCTGTGAATATGCAGTTTTCCAGTGGTTGGGGGCCTATCTACACGACGAAAAAATCCATACAGCTTCCAAAAGATCGGCCATCTGTACAGATGGACATTTGAACACACAAGTCATTCAGAGGGGCATGTGGCAAAACTCACCCTAAAGTCCGTGAGTGGTGGATCTCGGGCTTCATCCAGATCTCTGGGGAAAATCTGTACAACTTCTGAATGATCAACCATCTGTACACTTCAGTTCATACACATATGAACAAACAGGCTGGCCAAACCAAGAGGGTGAGGCTACAAAAGATGGGAATCAGCAGCAGCCACCATGTTGGATTCCTGCCTACACGAGTGTCCAGTAAGTCGTGATATGGCTATTTTCACTGTTTTTTTCATGTTTATTTATCAATGTAGGCACTTTATAATGGCTGTTTGCATTAAATAAAAAAAATAGGCGGCAGGAGATTTAAGACCGCTGGTTAGATCACTCACTGTGGTCAGCTGGGCAAGGGGGTCATATGGAGTTTAGGGGGGAGTTTTATCCATCTAGGCAGATCGTAAACGTTCAAACGGTTGCCTTCTCAGATTTTTACCCCCTGTATGGATCATTTCCCTCTCGTGTAGACAAGGCCTAATTGAACAAGTTAAGATGTTTTCTGAAAGTGATCAATAGGATTTAGGATTTAGACTACAACAATGTTGAGTGCATGGCTCCCATATCCTGAAGCGGGTCCCCAGACCAGGATCTTTGGCAGGGCCCCTATCTACTGCTAAGGTTAATGACAATGAGATGCTCTACAGGATTTATGATAAAAATTAAAATTAGTCAGTTTAAAAGATGACACCAAAGTAATATATATATTTATTAATTTAAAAAAACCAAATGGTTTTATATAATTTAAAAAAAACAAATGGTCCCCTAGGCCCCCAGGCTAGAGCCCTGTCAGCCCCCTCCTTGTGGAGGCCATGGTTGAGTGCTAGGTATTCATAGTCCTAGAGAGTTTTGGGGTTTTTTTGCTTAGAAGTCAGGCAGTCAGCAAAGCTTGTCTAAATGTAAAGAATTAAGTTTGTGAAGTTTTTCATTTTATGTCAGCTGATAATCTGTCTGAATGCTCCATCAAGTTTTCATACCATGGGAGGGGGGATCTGCTCTTAGCTACATGAGTGTAAGGGATGATTTTGCAGACTCAAGGAACACAGTAATCATGATTGATTGAATCAGAACATTCTTAAGGGGAAGAGTTACTTTGATGTTGCGATTTTCATGCAGAACTACTGAAATCAGTAGAATTAACTATATTGGGTATTGGGTGCCAGGTTTAAATTCTTCCCATGAAGAGTCTGCTTTGGCTTGCCAGACAAAGTTCAACAACCATGTGCTCCTCCCCATTATTCAAAATAAGATGGGGGTGGGGGAGAGATAGAAAAGCACATCACAAATGTCTATGTGTTCAGGAGATGTGGGTGAAAAGCAGGCCAGTCTATGACATTTTGCTGCTTGAGACAGGGACAGCACATGGCTTTATCACCTGCCTTCTAAGTCAATGTGCATAGTGCCCACAGTGCTATGGTATTTTGGTGCTGCAGGCAGAAAATCCCACAAGCACCCTTCCTCAACTCTGTCAGTAAAAATGACAAATAAGAACAGATCTAAGCAGCAAAGCATATCCTATCCATTTAGGACACCCAGAATCTTCTATCTGAGGCTGTTGCCTCACTCTGCCTAACAGCAGGAATATCCTTTCTATGAAGGAAATTTGCCAAGGCAATGCAGTGATTCCCCCCTACTTCACCCTGATGTCTGTGGTTTTCTTCTTTCTTGCCAGAGAGAGAGACAGAGAGAGAGAGAGAGAGAGAGAGAGGTTTCAGGAAACTAGAACAGGGAGACAGGAGACCACAAATGAATACTGGTAATTTGCTTACCACATACTAAATGTGAGCCTACTTGTACCTTTCTGAATTGTGTCCCAGGACATGTTCAGATGCGACTTACAGCGCAACAATCGAGCGGGAGAGCTTTGCCACTACAGCGCGGCAGGGGGTCCATTTTGGACGATGCTGTTCTTGCGGCAAAATCGTTCATGTCACTTCCGTTTAGGATTGGAGCCTGCTGTGCCATATTCCACCAGATTTTATTCATGAAAGTGGTCCGTGAATAAAATCTGGCAGAATATGGCGTGGCAGGCTCCAATCCTAAACAGAAGTGACACGGACGATTTCGCCGCAGGAACGGCATCATCTGAAATGGACCCCCTGCCGCACTGCAGCAGTGAAGCTCTCCTGCTTGATTGTTGTGCTGTAAGTCGTGTCTGAAAATGTCCCCAATGTCCATGACCAACATTTAGAGCAGGTACTTTTTAAGAAAAATCCAAGCCCCAGAATGCTTCAATCAGCATGCGATGTGGCTATGCTGGCTGGGAGTTTCTGAAAGCTGCAGTCCAGAAAAATGTTTTTTCCAAGGTGTGGGTCTGATTGTGGAGATGATCAGACAGGGACACAAAAAGCATCTCTGTCTCGCTATCTCCTCTCCTGCGCCCCCTCCAGCCCTCATCCCGGCAAATGATCGAAAACTTTTCATACATTCCTTTTCCGTGTCCATCCATCCCACTTGGCAGCCCAGGAGTGAATGGAGCTTGAATAGAGCCCCATTCACTTCCTGGTTTGAGTTCCCGGCTATTCTCGCGAGAGAACAAGTGAGTGGGAAATTCAAAAATAAAAGGTAAAAGAAAGATTGAAAAGTGGCAGCAAGCACAAAACAGAGCATAAAAGTATTCAGGACAGTGTTGGAGGGGATGTCAAGAACTGGGGACATATATTCATATGTGGTGGCATTGTAAATATGTGTAGAATTTTTGACAAATGGTAATGAAGAAGATAAATGAGATAATGGAGATAAATATACCCTTATGTCCTGAAATAGCGTTATTATCATATTATGACAAAATACAAGAGTCCCAAGTTACTAAGGATTTACTAACAAATTTGTTGACAGCAGCAAGGTTAATAATAGTAAGGAAGTGGAAAACACAAGGCAACTATCAAATAGAAGAATGGTACAGTGAAGTATGGGATATAGCTATAAATGAGAAATTAACAAACAGTATTAAAGGGGGAAGAAAGGGAATGCTCAATAAGAAAGATTTTGGAGAGAAATGGGGCAAGTTTTTAGAATTTGTATTAATAAAGGGGAGAGGAAACAAACCAGGGTTGGAAACAATGGAATTTTGGAAAGAGGGATGAATGTAAGGTTGAGGTCCCAGGGTGGAGAGGATCACTTATATGTTAATAAGTATAACTATTGTATGAGTTGGGTTTATCATTTGTATGTTTTAAAAAATAAATAAAAATTATTCTTTTTTTAAAAAAAACCTTCTAATGAAGAAATAGTTTCTGTAGCATTCATGTTGTGATGAAAACACTTCTGAAAATAGTGAGAGATTCCAAAGCTTCAAGCTTCAGTGCTTACTTTGGTTTCAGGTGATACTGTTATGGAAATTGTGGAGGGTGGGCATAATTATTGCTTTACAGTATTTGTTCAGAATGCAAAGACATAGCCATGTTAGTCTGGATCAATTTCAGTTTTAATTATGGTAATTGAGGGACAAAGAAATGAGGAAAGATGTTGCCTACAGCCAAGATGAGTAGATAACCATATGAATGGTGGAGGAAGTTATTGCAATGTAGTGTGATGCTGGCTGGGAACAAGAAAGGAAATGTGATAAACTGGCCAAGAGAGCCCTCATGAGGCTGGGGTATTAACTAACATTATAATATATGTAGTGCACCAAGAAACCATTGTGTATGTTCAACCCACTGTTGATGTACTGTTGATGGATATATTTCACAAACAACATTTGTGTTTATTTAGAAATACAGGTTGCTCTCTGTATCTGCCAGGGATATGTTCCTGGACTTACTGTTTATAAGTGAAACCATGGATAATAGCAAACCCTATTAAAATAAAGGACTTCTGGCACAAATATACCATAGAGTTGCATTGGAGCACCTAGCGATTCCTAGAGTGGCCAACTCTCTAGGCATTTTCCAGCACAACTCTATGGTATGTAACCCTATTTTTTCAGCTGTGGATAACTGAAACTGTGGATATTGGTTCCATGGATGGAGAGCAGCCTGAATACCTTCAGAAGTGTGTCTCAGATGGAAGCACACCTGACTCACAGAGAGTTAACATCAACTGTTCCTCCACTCTGGGATGCTCATAGTATTCAAAGTCAGGTTTCTCTGTCTCCTCTTTTGTATGATTCAAAGTGTATTGTGTTTTCTTTACCTGCACATGAACATACACGTGCACGTATACAGAGAGATTTATAACATGCTCAGGTGGTAAGGGTGAATGCCTGCCTTTCTTCTCTTTCAGTATTTCTTAGTCATTCAAGAAAAAATGGTCTAGCAATTAGCTTCCATGGAAACACATTATTGGACTAATAACACTCTTTTGTCAAGTCAACATAGTATTTCAGGACAACCTATAACTGATATTCTATTCAGAGAAATCAGAAACTCATAGTCTTAGGACTTTTTTGGACAGCAGTTTGTAATGCAAGCAGCCTCGTCCCCATTGCAAGGCTGCTGTGCTGCAGGGGGGCCATTTCGGATGACACTGTCCCCACACCGATACTGTTGCGGAAGAGCTGGGAGGCTGCAGCGCCATATTTGGCCATTTCCTAATCACGGAAGTTGACCGTGATTAGGAAATAGCCAAATATGGTGCTGCAGCCTCCCAGCTCTTCCGCAACAGTATCGGTGCGGGGACAGCATCATCCCAAACGCCCCCCTGCAGCGCAGCAGCCTCGCAATGGGGACGAGGCTGCTTGCATTACAAATCGCCGTCCAAAAAAGTCCTTAATTGCTGAGTGCATTTTTTTCTGTCTAAAGCTAATTTTTTGAGACTGAAATATAAAAGGTGATGGAAGGTAATTTTGCATTCATAGAGATATATGTTTATGCAACACAGCCTTATTAGTGATTCACAACATTACACAACTGAATGCACAGCCTAATGGAGATGTGCATCTCTATATGTACTGCATAATGAAATACAATCCGCATGCACATCCATGTGAAACCACACACATCAGCATACAGTGTGTATGCATGCACAATGTATTGCATCTGCAACTCTGCTTCTGCAACCTTGAACTAAATACAGCTCTTCCATATCAAAAACATCCAACTGCTTCTGTAAGGGAATGTACATGTGTGTAAGAAGCCAACACATTTCCAGTCATAAACCCCAGAACATGAAAAAAAAATCCTTTTGTAGACTAAAACTCCCAGATTTGTCTGCCAGCATGGCAAGGGGGATCCTTGGAGTTGTAATCTAAAAAAGTTTTGGAAACTCCATTTGTTGCTTCAAGAAGGACACATAAACCTTGAGACAGTTAGGGTGTATTTGTGTGTGTGTGTGTGTAAAACAGAGCATATTTCTATATGTCACATAACACAACTCTTTCATTCTGTTTTGTCACTAAGGATAAATTGGAGGTGGTTTAGAATTAGAATTACTTTAATCTGTAATCAGCCTTATCCTATAATCTATACCATTGTCCACAGCCCTACATTGACCAGTTTCTATATACCCCCCACCATGCATGCTCTTCAATTGAATAACTTCTCAAACAGCTCTGCCTCCATGGCCATCCTTTGTTGCTGAAGCTACTGCCGTTTTTAAAAGCTTTAAGACATATAAGAGATTATCAGACGATCCCCTTTTAAATGTTCCTTTGCCAGCATAAAAAAAAAAAAATTGATGCCGGCAAAAGAACACTCCCTACTGCACTTACCTCCTTTCCTGGTAAAGGCAGCCTGGGCAATAAAGAGGATGTGAACAGAGCCCCATTCACTTCCTCATTCGAAATCCTGCGAGACTTCATCGCGTGGGAAATTCTAAAACAAAAGCAAAGCCTAAAAAGTTACACCAAGCACCTAGACACACTTAAAAAGTTCCAAGTAACCTGGGAGGGTCATAAAAAGAGCAAAACTTATCTGGATGTCTTGATCTCACCTGGAAGTGTTCGCACTGGATTGGCCTTTGACACTGCAGTCCCGAAAGTTAAATAGCCTGAAGTTTCGCATGCTGGCAATGCCGGCACCAAAATGCAACAGGAGATCTATTGACAGCTTCAGCAGTCAATAAAAAGAAATGCCAGAATAACATCAGTGGAACACAAAAGGACAACATCAACTGATATTGGTGTCCTTTTGCGTTTTTCACTGACATCATTATCACACCACATTTGCTTTGTTTGATAATCTCCATAGTTCAGAAAAACAAAGAACATGAACAATAATAGATATGGATGTTAGTATCTAGAAACATCTAGGTTGTGATGTCTAGCCCAGGAAGCTACTTCTTTTCTTCCTAAGACCAGCTTCAGATATTTTTGCTTCCTTAAGTGGAGCAGTAAATGGCAACCACACACACACACACACATACACACACACACACACTGTAATCAAAGTACACCCAAGGCTCTTTGGTTTACCAAAGGTACGTCACGTTATATTGGCACTGAGGCAGAAAAATCAGTGACTCTATACTTGTTTCCTCATTGTCAAACCTCAAGTGCCCTCTGAGTTCACAAAATCTCGCCTGAAGTGGCAGCACTATGAGAGTAGATGCCACAATTCTTCCAGGACTTTATGTTTATGCCAGAAGCAGTAGTCCAATGTGTGTCTTCAGTGATGCCCACTTTGGAAGCATTTCTCTTGCTCTGTGCCCTGAATACACACTGTGCTTCTTTATTTGTTTTACAGATTATATGGTTAAAGCAGCACTGGACTGCAACTGTATTCCACCCTACCAGTTTACAAACATGGTGTGTGTGTGTGTGTGTGTGTGTGGTGGGGTGGGGGGGTCACACTGTGGTAAATAATGCTTTATCTAAGAGGTAGCTCAAAGTGTTCTAGCACGGTCTCTTCATCTGCCTCCTTTTTTTTTATCTTGGGCCTGAATGATGTTCCTGAATGATCTTGCTGGCTTCTTTACAGTGAAAACTGACTGTGGATATATGCAACAAGTCCTTCCATCTCTACCTTTCATGCCATCAGTATTCCAGTTAGTCCTAAAACCTTGGGCCCTGTCTATACGAGGGCGGGGGACATAGTGCCCCACAGTAATAGCAAGTCACAGCAGCTGCAGCTTGTCTTAATGGTTTGTTGTTGTTTTTTGCTGCCAGTAGCTGCCATAAGTTTCACATCCAAGATGACAGCTGCCCTCCTCCCTTTCCTGATCCCCACAGCAGCGGCATGGGGGGGGGGACGGAACTGGGGAAGGGGTAGAGGATGAGAGCTGCCTTCCTCCCTTCCCCAATTCGCAATCATTCGCTAAAGTAAGTAAGTAAGTAAATAAATAAATAAATGGTGGCTGTGGGCACTTGCCCTGTAAGATAACCCCTCTCCCCACTCTTGTCCAGCCAATCAGTTTCATGTTTCCTGTTCCTATTGAATCAGTGTCCTAATGAGGGGGAATGCCCACACCTCTCACTGTTTTTCAAAAACTCTGGGTAAAGCTGCAAAGGCTTTTCCCTCAGAGTTTTTGCCATTGTGGGGCCCCCTCCTTCCGAACATGGCATAACAACATGGATTCCCATTAATACAGGTAGACTTTTCCTCAAATTCAATGAGGAGTATTTTCACTGTTTAGAAGGCTCCCCAGTGCCCTTCCAACTCAAGGTCTTTTGGCCATTGGACAACTATGGCCAGAAGACCTATCTCTTCCTTATGTATCTGCAAGCATTTGTGGAAACTGCTCTTCAATTCTGTTTCTGTTTGATGCACTTCATATTCTGATCATCTTTCAGCAGATTGTGTCTTCATCTTCAGATGTGTAGTGATCATTCGTAGTGTCACTCTTTAAAAGCTGTTCCAGAGCTTTCTCTGAAGTGTATTTTGGTTTCATTTATTTTTTTATTTCTATTTTGTTCATTTTTAATCGTTTAACTTTTATATATTTGAGGTAACTTTAGGTTTTATATTGTGATGCTTTTAATGATTTTAAACTGTATTTTATGTAGTATTTTGTGAGCTGTCTTGGGACCTTCTGGGAGAAAGGTGGTATATAAATTAAATAAGTAAATAAATAATTCATTACACTTCCAGACTGCAGAACATGAAATGCAAAAATAGCTATGACCAAGTGGTCTGAGTTGTTACCTTCCCCAATCCCTAGCCCAATCTACCCAGTGCTGCAACTTTAGTTTAGCCCTAGAGGTAACCAGTACATGACACACAAGGTTCACTCAAAGAGCCATCTCAGTTCTTTTCATTGCCTGAGGAGAAAACTGACAGTTTTAATCCATTTTTTTAATAACTGGGTTTTTTCTTCACCTTTTCTTCATGTATTTCATTGCCTAGATTAGAATTAGGGTTGATCCTGCAGCAGGTGGTAGAGGATGGTATATCATCAGGGGCTGGCTTCTGGGGCCACATAGGTTGGATCAGGTAGGGTCTAGTCCTCTTTTTAAAATCTTTTCCCCCTCACAGAAAGATCACCATTCTCCCTGCCACTGTGCCCAACAGTGGCAGCTTCTTATCACTTGAGTCTTTCCTCCCTTGCTTGCTACTTTCTCCCCCGTGTTTTCTCTGACAGCCCAACAGTGTCTGAGCTCAGTGTGTGAAAAAGAAGCAGTGTTGGAAATGACGGCAGTATCAACCCAGAAGGCTGGGCTGCTACTGGGCTGCTGCCTGGCTACAAATACCTTAAATACTGTAGGGAGGAGTATTTAGAATTCTCAGACAGAGAGTTCTAGTGCTTCACCAAACTACAAATCCCATAGGATGTTGCCATGGCAGTTATAGTGGAATCATGGTCTTATAATTATGTAGTGTGGAATGGCCTTCAAACTAGGTAAGGAAGAGACAGATACGGCAAGAGAAAGAGGAGAACACACAGGTAACCCTAATGTCTCTATCACCATTGCCCCCTTTAGGCCCAGGGTCCTCTCTGCAGCTGTGGTTATACTCATTTCCAACACTGCCTAGCCCAGTTAAAGTTCTGGAAAACATGAAAGCTGCTGCCCAATTCTGGATTTTGGTTTTAGTTTTCTTATGGACTAGAATGGCTACCCCCTCATGGACTAGAATGGCTGTGGTGTATTTTCCCCTCATAATATAAAATTTAATTCCCCATAATGAATCACTTTGAAGATTCTCTCAGCCACATTTTTCATCTTGAAACTGAAGAAGAGATTTTCTTTCTTTTCATTCTGAGAACAAAACCAGCCTCTCAGACAGACAGCATTCACAGAATTAGCTGCTGATGCATAAGGCTCTTATGTAAATCAGGAGAACTCATAGGACTGTGCTTGGATTCAAAATAAACCTGCAGCCTTTGAATTTCGTGCAACTGGAGCAAAAAAAAAGAATGGGCACATTATCTTAAAGATATAAATATTTAAAAGAATCAAGCAAAATAAATGTAGTGGAACATTTGTTAAATAAAAAGCTGTAGTGGAAATCAGAGCCATCTCTTATCTTGTTAAGATGCACATACAGTCACCTTGTGTCTAGAGCTGAGCTGTAAGTGTGTGTCTTAAAAATAAAGGTCAGCAGCAGTGCATGGAAATGGCACATCTTATTGTGTCTTCTTTAACGTGGCTTTGTAGACTGTCCTTAATTGAAGTTAAGAAAGAGTAGAATACATTGTCATCTCAAACTGCTTTGCTTACACACTCTCCCTTCTCTTTGTCAGAATTTGTTTTTAAATACTGTAGTGGAATAGAGATGGAACTCTTGAAAGACAGCAGAACTGATAAGGCCCTGAAGACATCTGGGGTGTGAAGTGGGGAATGTGTATGTATTAGAAAGTGGCAAGAAGCAGACAGAAAGGCTCACTTTACATGCAATCTTAAACTACAGTTGAGCTTGGAGAAGTTACTGTTTTAACTTCAGCATCCAGAATTCCCCGTCCTGCATTCCAACTTGCTTCGGGGGATTCTGGCACTTGTCTAAGAAGAGTAACATTTCTGGACTCTGATATGATTCAACATTACATACGCAAGTCTCAGATCTTCACATTCTTTCTTCCTTTCTCTATTCCTATTCATTCCCACGGTAGGGCTGTGAAAGATTCCTGTCTTGAACCCTAGACCAGTAATCTTTCATTTTTCAGACAGATTTTTTTACCCACACCTGTACACATGCACGCAGACACATAATATTGGTAAGCTGATATTAATTGCTGTTGCAACCTACTTTTGAGCAGGCTGTGACCCAGTAGTGGATTTTGATTCACCAATTGAAGATCAATGGGATTCAGGAATGTGCAACCTTTTCCTTAAATGTTGTTGAGACAAGAGAAAACTCAATCACAGGTCTCAGTCAATGAAGAATGAAGCAAGAGGACAGAGTTTACAGCACTGAATAGCTCTTTCACTCTCTGCCACCTTGCAGACCCAGACTGGACTTCTCTCCCGCACCCGTATAACACAAGACATGGACACAATATATCTGATAGTTGATATAAGATATATGATATTGACAAAGAGATTGATCACAGATTAGCAAAGGCATATAGTGCATTTGGAAGACTTTACAAAAGAGTCTGGAGTAATAAACACCTGAAGCGAAGCACAAAAATCAGTGTGTATAGAGCCATTGTAGTGTCTATTCTCTTTTATGGGTCTGAAACATTGGTCACCTATCTCCACCACTTATGACTCTCGAACGCTTTCATCAGCGCTGTATATGCACAATCCTAAATATACACTGGACTGATTATGTGACGAATGTTGCTGTCCTTGAGCAAGCAGGGATCACCAGCATTGAGGCCATGATATTGAGAACACAGCTGTGCTGGGCAGGGCACGTTTCTAGGATGGAGGACCATCGCCTCCCAAAAATAGTACTCTTCAGTGAACTCGCCACGGGTCAGCTTAAGAGAGGCGCTCCAAAAAAGCAATACAAGCACTCCCTGAAGCAACATCTCAGGCTCAGCCAAATTGATCACCAGCAATGGTCCGCCCTGGCCTCACATCGGGAGGCATGGAGACACACTATCCACAATGCTGCAGCCTTATTTGAGAACTCATGCCGAACAAGTCTTGAAGAGAAATGACAACACAGAAAGAATCACAACCCGGAAACATCACCCAAGGAGACCTTCTGCTGTGCCTTCTGCAACCGGACTTGTTTATCTCAGATTGGCCTTTTTAGTCATCAGTGCGCTTGCAGAAAGTGAGGGATGAGTCCTCCTGAATCTTCATTTGCGAAGAAAAGCCAGAGAATATATGATAAGATAGATTATTCATGATAAAAGGCCACAGCTTTGATAACAGCTGTAAATGGTTGGCACACATCTCATGGGTCTGGATCCCTTCATCAACCAACCCACTGTTGGTCAATGGCACCTGTCAGTTGCTGCCGACACCACTCCACATGGAGGGACGGAGTCCTGGCCAAGCTCCACCCACTTGACGACCCTCCCTCCCCTGTGAAACAAGGGGGGTCTCTGTGAACTTGAACTTGACCATGAATCTGACCTTGTACTTGACGGAGACACCTCCCTGGCCGATTACCCTAGATCAGGACCCATGCCAACCGCCCTCCTAAAGTTGTGACAAAAAAGATAAATGATATGAACAATACATAAATTACTCACCACCTAAATAAACAATGGCAACAAAGGGAGGGATGGTGGGTCTTCGACTCCGAGCGAGCCACTGAGCCCTACGACAGCTTTATACTGGCGTCGGCCCTGTAAAGCAACAGCCGCAAAGGGTCATAAACGGTGGCGTCATCCAGCCACATTGGCTTGAAGACCGACCTCCTTTGCTGGGCCTGCCAATCAGAGTGGGGGAGGCCCATTCTGACTGGCTGGCCGCTTCATGCCCTTTTCCCAGCCCGCAAAGAAGCCGGGGAGAAGAGGCCCAGCATGGCAGTCCCCATGCCGGCTGCCACGTGGCCACGGGGGAGGCGTCCGGGTACTCGGAAGCTGGCCGAGCTGCAAACAGGCCACCGGCCGAGCCTGGCAACCCCCTTGTCTCTGCCTCCCCCTCCTTTCTGTCTTTGTCTTTCTCACAAGCGCACACATACAGATGTGTTGGAAGCAAATTCCCACAAGAAGATTCTGGAGATCAATGGGTCTACATTCTTGCATACAAAGCAGAGTTTAGAAAGCACTTATTATAAATAGTGAGTTGAAATTAAAGTCTCCCCCATGCATATAACAGAGATACATACCTAAGTAATATTACTACTGAAATACAAGAAGGGGTAACAAGATTCCTTTTGTGATTTAACGGTAGCTTTTTCATTGCTTTTATAGTTACGGGGATGTGCCATAGTAAATGGTGGTAGAGGAATTTCCCATAGTTCCAGCATTAGCTTTTGCTGTGCCTCATGCTTTGTTGAAGATGTTGAAGTGATAATTGGGTGGATGTGAGAAGCATGTGTTTTGTACCACAGGCCAGTGGCTAGCAGCATTCTGATGAGTTTTTTAGTACTAATGGTACCGTTTTAAAGTACAGCTTCAGTACTAAAATGGTACCAGATTTAATTACTTCTAAATAACATGAAAGCAAATGTTTACTTTCAAAAAATGCAACTATAAAGAACATTAAAGGCACTTAGAATGGAAATGAATTACTAATTACTTTGTAAAAGTAACTTCCCAAATTCTGTTCCAAAGACCTGGAGGCACATGTATGGATCTCAGGCCCAGGATGTCCCATCCAAGGTACAGACAGAACCACACTATATGGACCAATTGTCTGAGTCAGGATAAATCATCTTCCGTTGTTCCCGCTAATTGATTTATTGCAAAAGACCTCAGAATAAGCATTCCACACCCTTTTCTGAAATTGATTCCCCATTCATAACAAGACTGTTCAGTACATACTGTCTGGTAAGCAGAGCTAAAAACGTAACCACATCTCAAACAAGGAAAACAGATGTGTCAGCAGGATCTGCAAGTCTGCCCAGTTGCTATGAGACTATAACTTTACAGATATATGGATTTTTTTAAATAGGAAAAAATAGGCAGAAAGTTGTCATAATTATCAGGATTTAAGATTATATAAACTGAAGTTGCTGGCTTTAAATACTTCTTAATGCCCACCACTCCATCCTACTGACCCCAGGATTTAAAAGATAAGTATATATGAATTGCTTTTCCTGGAACAAATTAATGGTAATCATCAAATATCTATTCAGAAAAGAGAGTTGGGGAAAAATTTTTGAGGAAAAAATGCTTCAAGAAGTCATATATTTGGAAAAAACTGGAAAGCTTTTATCTTTCACCATTTATTTTCAGTAGAATAAAAATTCGAGCAAACAACACTTCAGTTTCAGATTCAGAAAAGATTTAAAGTTTCCTTAGCTGCTAGACTCTTGGATTAATTATTAATAACAGTATTGTTTGCTGACCCTGAGTTCTAGCAGCCTATGAAAGGAGATGTGAGTTACTGAAGTCCTGTTGACACTCTAGTTTAGAGCACATGAATAAGAGATGGTATGGGATTGTGTCAGGAAGGTTCATTTCAGATCAACAATCATCATCATCATCATCATTTACAGCCTGCTTTTCCCTCCAAGGTTGGGATACAAAGTGGCTCACAGTGTTAGATGTCATAGTACGGCACGATACAGATATTCCAAATAATTCACAGTGCCAGCATATCCTCATTGCTTTTGCCATCTGGACATTGGATCCTGAAGACAGGCTGTTGATGTGGTGCCATTCTAGTTACATCACATGTACAGTGCTGTAAAACAAGTCTGTGATCCTACATTTATGATCCATCGGGGCAGTTCTACATCTCTCTTATCTATGGAAAACAGCTTTCCAGAATTGTAGTATACTGCCCTGGATGTTTTGAGGGTGGAGCGGGGTGGGGAGGGAAGGTGGCCAGACAGTTTGCAGTTGGTGGAAGAGAGCTAAGGTCATCTTTCTGGATCTCCAGCAACTCACTGAAGATCCAGGAGGTTAGCTTTTTCCTCCCAGCTGCTGAACTGCAGCCAGGGATAGATGCTGTCTGGGTGCCTCTCCCCTACTTCCCACTGGCCAGTATTTGGAAAATTGGCTGGGGTAAGATGATGTAGTGCAAGGAGGTAGTGAGTACCCTGTACCTCTTTCTACAACTGCATAAAGACCCCAACAACTATAGACCCTCCAACACTTCATAGATGAAAATTGGGACGCATGTGGCCAAGCAATATTAGAGTGTGTCCAGAATAATAAACGTTATTGATGATGAAGAACACAAGCTAGGAGAGGCTGTGGCAATTTGCTTTTGCCAGAGGCCAGAGCATACTGGAAAGGGAAATATTCCACCTCTTCTATCCTTCCCCCTCTGCTGTGTTAACTCAGTGCAAGCTCTTTTGTACTTTGAACTCTCCTCTTCCCTTTGTACTTTGAACTCACTTTGCAGCATTTGAAGTAAGCCAAAGACAAATAAGAAGGAAAGTGGGAAGAGGAGACAGAAACTGGAATATTTTAAAAGCAGTTTAAGAGATGAGATGACAAGGGATTAACTGGGACTATTCCTGCCAGATTGGGACGTTGGAGGGTATGAAACAATTCTCTTGTGTGTGTAACCTCCGGTTATGTGCATTAATGTCTTAGACAGGATTTGCGTCCTAGTGTGAAAACCCACTGGTGCTCTAAAACAAAAAAGCCTGGCTTTGGATGGGTGACATAGTACAGGGCTCAATCATAATCCAATGCTGGCTCAGACTTGGTCCCATTTTAGACAATGCCATGATGTCATCAAAAGATGGATGTAGCTGAAATGCTCTTGTGTTCCCAAATGGAGGGCAAAAAATGGCAGTTCTTTCACCTATTTCTAATTCCCTTCCAAAACTGTTCTAGTTTATGGAAGATATACGGTACTATAGAACCTATAATATAAGATATGTAGAATGAAGCTATATCACTCTTTTTGGAAACACAAAACCAGTTAGGTGGAGATAGTCACATTTTCTCACTAACCGGACTCCTCTAAGCACCTAAGTAAAGCATACTTCAATTAAGAAAGCATCTGACAAAAAAGCTCCTTTTTATAAAGTCTTTTTAAAACCACCCTACGCTTTTCTCACTTCGTCTTCTGTGTAGTTAGAAGTTCTTCAATAGCACTGGCTTTGGGAGGATGGTGAAGGAGGGTTGGAGAAACACAGACATGCAGTGTTCAGCCATGGAAACCCACTGGGTGACCTTGGGAAGGTCATACTCAGTCTCTGAGGAAGGCAAAGGCAGCCCCCATCTGAACAAATCTTGCCAAGAAGACCCCATGATATGTTTGCCTTAGTCTCTCCATAAATCAGGAACGACATGAAGGCACACAACGAAAAGGCTTACTTGACCTGGTTGTTTCATTTCACATGTGCAGATTTTTAGTTTTGGATAAAAAGTTTGTTGAAACAGGTTGGAAACTTTCTACTGTTTTGTGGTGTTTTTTCCAACTCTGGTACCATATTTTCCATTGAAGAAGTGATGCCCAGGAACACATCTACTTCATTAACTAAGGACTTTATCAGACACTCAAAATACAATGTCATAACGATGCCACAAAACCACGAAAGGGTGCGCGGATCAGACGACACACCTTTTCACAGTTAAAATCAGCCCCGAACCCATACCCTTTAACTGACGGCTTAAGCCATCAATAGATCCCCCTGCCGCTTTTGTGTTGGTATTGCCAGTGTCCGAAACCTCGGGCCATTTAACTCTCATACTTACTCTGACAATGGCCAGTCCAGCATGAACACTTCTGAGTGAGATCAGGACATCCAGGTAAGTTTCACTCTTTTTATGACCCTCCATGGGTTACTTGGGTCTTTTAAAGTGTGTGTGTGTGTGTGTATGTGTGCTTTTTAAAATTTAAATGCTTTATTTTTGTTTTTAATTTTGAATTTCCTGTGCAACAAAGTCTCGTGGGATTTCGAGTGAGGAATTGAACGGGGCTCTGTTCACTTCCTTTTTATTGCCGGAGCTGCCTTTGCTAGGAAAAGAGGTAAATGGGAATTTTTTTTATTGAAATAAGACCATTTTACTGAAAAATACACCCGACTGCAAAAGGCTGTGACAATAACGCAAAAGAAAAAATTTCTTTTCTTACTAATACAAAAATAAAACTATCTATCCTAACACTAATACATTTTTCCTCTTAGGAGATTTTTACATGGGGAAATTATTCCCCAGGGAGATTGGGACAGAAATGGGACTATTCTGGAAACAGCGCTGCATTTCGCACGCCCCCCTTCCCTCTCCTGATCTACTGTCATCCTCACTCTGTGCTAGTTCCATTTCCCTCCTGCTAGGTTCTGCGATTTTTTAATTAACGACGAACCCTCTATCTCTATCTTTTCCCCTAGCAAGTCTCTTATCTTTTCCCCTAGCAAGGTTTCTGAGCCATTGAAAAGGTCATTATCCAAGAAGTGTAACCAGACCTAGGACCTTTTCAAATTGGGGGGGGGGAATCCCTGAGGAGGTCGGGAGAAGAACGGGTCTATCATGCTTACAGAGCCCCATTTCAGACACTGCCATCCTCCTCCATCCACCTCCCGACCTTCCCCCATGCTTCCTCTGTGCTGCGGGCACCACTTGTTATTGACGGAAAACCTCCGTCAATAAAAAGCAGCACCCGCAGCACAGAGGAAGCACGGAGGAAGCATTTGCTATTTAACCAAAGCCTTGGCTGCTGCAGATGTTGCCCCTGCCTTGTCCAGTTATTACTGTTAGGGAGACGTTTGCAAACTGACTAGGGTTGGGCTTTTAATGCTCTGCAGTGCTGCTTTTAAGGTTTGTATATAGTATTTTAATATTTTTAAGGTTTAATGTTTACACTTCATAAATTGTTTAATTGTTTTTAAATCTTATATTGATACTTTTATTAATGCTTTTGTATTGTTTTTAAGGTGTGTTGTTTAAATGTGTTATTAGCTGCCTTGGATACTATTATCAGGAGAAAGGTGGAAATATAAATGAATAAAATCATTATCATCCTTCTACTCATCTGAAGGGTCCTCATTGGATAGGGCTCACATTGGAAGGTGTGACAATGCATTTTCTGTCACTAGATCTCAGCCTGTGCTTCTGATCAACATGTTGGCAGCCCAAGCATCAGAAAGGATAGACTCATAAGACATCAGAACTTTTCTAGTTCCTCTGGTGTGATGAACCTTGTACTCAGGCTAAGCAAAGTGTTGTGTGTGAATGATATAAAAGGTTAACTGGAGTGACAACCAGAGGACATTGATGTAAGTGGCCGTCTTAGGACTTTTTCGGACAAACAAAAAATAATGCTAGCAGCCTCGCCAGGTTGCGAGGCTGCAGCGCTAGAGGGCGTCCGTTTCACATGACGCTCCTTCCCAGCGGTACTGTTGCGGTACCGCTGACATTTGACTGTCATATTTTGCATTTGACCGTCATATTTTACTCACGATCAATCCATCTGGCAAGGCTGCTAGCGTTATTTTTTGTTTGTCCGAAAAAGTCCATAGTGGCAATAAACAAAATGTGGAGGTATGGCTGGATGGGGAGGAAGTGAGCAAAAAAAATAACAGGTGGTCTAGAGTAAGCAAGAGAGGTAGTATGGTGTAGAAACCAAGGTATGAATCCCCATTTGGCCATAGAAAGCCACTGGGTGACCTCAGGGAAGTCACACTATCTCAGTCTCAGAGGGAGGCAAAGGCAAACCCTCCTCTGAACAAATCTTGCCAAGAAAACCCCATGATAGTCATCTTAGGGTCTCTATAAGTGCAAAATGACTTGAAGGCACACAACAAGCAGAGTATGTAGGCAAATAGCTATAGGAGGATGCTGGTCTATGCATTATGCCCTCTTATGGAACTGTAGTGTCACAGGGATTCTGGGGGGGGGGAAACTCCTCACAACCTGAACCTCAAGGTTTTCTTGCAGAGAACACTGGGAGTGGTTATACACTGGACACAATACACTACTATGAGCATCTGTGTTTGTGGCGTTGGAAACTCCCAACAGATATGCCTTTGTGCTGCTGTGTCTCTAGTGGGTGGGAAATCACTCTGTAGAGAGGGAGATATTAGTGGGAGGTCTGTGGAGTTTAAGGCTGTCAAGTCTCCTCTGCTTGCTTTCTTCCTGGCATGAGAGTTGCTGGACCAGCATCAAAAGGCATTTTTTTTGTCTTGTGGTGATGACTCCAACACTTTTTCCACTGCAGGTCCACATTTTATTTCCCATTATCAGTGTTTCTTCCAGCTGAGCTACCAAACAGGTCCTGACACTGGTCTCATTCTTTTATGTTTGCATATGTTTGTCTGCCTGGCAACAAAGGTTGCTCCTCAGAGCAAGGTCATGAATACAGTGCTCCCTCTAGTAAATCCCACCTGGCTTCAGTGTTATTATTCATTCTGAGCCTGTTAAGACATTCCTCTGTACCCAGGCATTTGGTGGAACATTTCTGGCAACTTTAACAACCTTTGCCTTTGTACATGTACTAACTAAGGTAATGTCATGCTGTTAATCTTCAATGTGTACTGTCTTGTGCCTTCCATGCCTGGGTAATGTGGAGACATTTTTAGCAAACAGTACTCAACTAGTATGTATTGATAGTGTTGCCATAGTTGCTGCTGGAGTGTCTGTTTGTACTGTTTTTGTTGATCTCTTGTTTAAATTGGCATCATTTGTACAGTACTGTTGTTTATTCTGCTAAAAATGTATACAATTCTGATAATGTTGGCTGAGGACCTGCATTGCAAATTTGGTATAGCTTTAAGTTCATGGGCAATGTGATGATGGTGCATTACTGAATTGCAACTTTGTTCAAATGAATGTGTAAACAGTATGAAGGCACGTGATTGCAATGTGCAGTGCACATTTGCAATTACACAGTGGCACCACATGCACAAGTCTGCTTTAGCAGCTTTCAACCAAATACAGACATCTGTTGATGAGACAAAAGTGCCCAACCACTTGAGTAGGGGAACTTATGCATGCATAAGTCACTACGAGGATGCTAGCCATTAATGTCCCATCCTGTATCAAAATACATTTCCATGCATGGCACAGACAACAGCAACAAAAATTAAACAATGCAAGACCATATAACAGTTTAAAATAATTTAAAAGAATATTAAACTGAATAATTCAGCTGATTAAAAATCATCTAATACCCTGTGTGCTAAAATAATCAGTTAGGCCATGATTCCTAGGCCCTGAAAGCTTTAAGAGTCAAGTCTCCATTTGGTGCTGAAATGAATGTAAAATCGACCTCCAAACATTACACTGCTTTGAATCTGATTTTGAGAGAAAGGGAGGATGTAAAAGAAATTAATAAATACCCAAGGTTATGATGGCGTTAGCAGCTGCTGGCATCATAGGACCATCATGGGAGCATATATTAATCTGAAGTGCAGATTGTAAACTTCCAGAATGTTACTTATCTATTATATGTATCTAATTCACTATGACTCACATTTATTTACTGAATTGCACTTTAAAAAAATCTTTCAAAGCAACCAAACACCTGAATATCAGAAAGCATACACCAGTTTAAAAGGTTCATTTTACTGAACAATATAAACAAATGAGACAGGAAAGTAAACATCTATGGAACTTCTTTCTACAGAATGTTACTCTTCCCATTTTCCATGGTAGCTCTACCTGCAAGTTGATATGCCTAGAAAATAATATCCCTTAAATGAGGCCATCGGAAGAAAATCTAAAGGTCACAAGCTTCCACTGTCTCTAGTGTGGTAATAGGCAGTTCCAAGATTAAAGAACTGTATGGAATCTGGTGACATATACCATCTGTGCACTGTTAAAAAGCTGAAAGGTATGACCTTTTTTTTGGCCATTTTTTTTAATCTATCTTCTTTTTACAAGAATGGGAGAAAGAGAGGTTTGTAATGGCTAATAGTCATATTTGACAAGTAACTTCTTGGTTCCATGACTCACTCTCTCTCTCTCTCTCTCTCTCTCTCTCTCTCTCCCTCCCCCTCTCTGGTAGTCTAGATGGTGAAAATACTCATAGAATTCAAGGAGAATACCTTTTGCCCCAATGGGATCCTGCATCATTTTGGTGTATTTGGAAGGAGCGGGGCCAAAAACTCCAAATACTCCATGGGAAAAGCCTTCATGGCTTTTCTCGAAGTTTTTAAAAAACTCCAAAGGAAATGTGCATTCCTACTCATTGGGACAACTGATTCGCTTTGCTGCACTTTCCGAATATGAGTGTAAGTGGAAAGCTGATTGGTTGGACATGTGCAAGGCAAGGCAAGCTTGCCAGCAAGGCAGCACCCAGAACCACCATGTTGGATTTTCACCGTAGAGATCATGCACTGAGGCAATGAAACAGCCTTTTTTTCATCCTGTTTCTTTAAGTGGGAGATCACAGTTCTGCACCTTAGATTATTTATTTTTTTAATACTGTTCCACAGCAGCAACTGATGAGAATAAAACCACAAGTAATTCACTCACACCTGCCATCTTGATTCACAGGCATGCTCATTTGAACATCCAATAAGTATGGCTTTACATGCCTGCAATCTTGAAAAACAACAACTATGAAGATAAATGAAAGCTGCTGCAAATTGGCTTTACTGTGTACCAATCCACATTTTATTGCCTTGTATAGACAAGCTTCTCTTTCTGTCTCTCTCTAGTCTCATACTGCAACTATGGAAATTTTCACACTACACTGTTATAGTGTTACTATTCCACTTTAACTACTCTGGCTGCCTCCTGTGGAATTTTGGGGTTTGTAGCGTAGTGAGGCCTAAGAGCTCCCTGGTTGAGAGTTGTAAATGCCCCTCCCTAAACTGAAAATCCCAGGATTCCACAGGAGGCAGCCATAGCAAATAAAGTGGAATAGTAACACTAAAAGAGTATAGTGTGAAAATCTCCTGTACATTTATGAAATTCTGGACAATTTTGCATACATCTGATGAAATCTACAGTAGTATTTGCAATTTTTCTGATGCTAATGATAACTACTGCTACTACTATTACTATTGATAAAGTTACAATTAATATTTGTAGCTTAACTTGGGTGCTACAGTATATAGAATATTTCATCTGGTTCATTATCATTACATTAAAGTTCTATATCCAATCTATTACGGTGTCTTCAATGAAAAAGCTAGTTATTAAAGTTATTGAAGTCATCACAAAAGTTCTATATCCAAGACTTCAAATAGCAGTTCTGAGCTGGCAACCTATACAAGAGGGAAAACAACAAGTGCAGGATGATAAGCAGCCATGAGCTACAGGGCCAATTTCTAGGCAGTATCATTGTTGCAGGTATCAAAAACCCTTCGTTCTGAGTAAGTGGATGAAGCTCTGGTCAATCAACTACCACAGTTACTTAAAACATCAGACACAATACTGTGCCCATATGTAATAAAATATATCTATATGTAAAAAGTTAAATCAGATTATCTGGTATGACATACATTTGACCCTCCATATCCACAGATTCTGCATCCACACATTCAACTGCCCATGGCTTGAAAATATTACAAAATATTTTTTTTTCCAAAAAGCAAACCTTGATTTTCCCATTTTATATAAGACACACCATTTTACTGCACCACTGTATATAATGGGACTTGAGCATCCATGGATTTTGGTATCCACGGGGGATCCTGGAATTAAACCCCAGCAGATACCAAGGGCCCACTGTAAATACAGTACAAACCAGACACAATCCTTACAGATATACACACTCTCCACATTCCCTGCTGTTCAGGTGACTGAATAATAGCTGAGCAGTAAGGAAAGTATTAGGATCCTATATCCCAACTTCCCTCCTGCTCAGTGATTTTCCAATGAGCTCAGTATCAGTAGGAGAGGGGAACTGTTGGCAGAAGTCTAAACTCTGAGGCCCAGGTGGGATCTGAGCAAAGCAGAATAGTGCTTGACCGGGACACTATGCCTCTGTTAATGCAATCAAGAATTGCATTGGATTTTTAGCTGTTGCATCACACTGTTGACTCCTGTTTAACACGTGGTGTAGTAAGACCACTAGATTCCCTCCCCACATGTACTGCTATGAAGCCAGATGTCTCCCATCCTGTATTTTAATGTACATCTCATTTCCCCTTCCTAAATGTAGTGCTTTATATTTATCCCTGTTGAAATTCATTTTGTTAGTTTTGACCCAACTTTCTAATCTCTTAATGACATTTTGAACCCTGATCCTGTTCTCTTGGGTATCAGCTACCCCTCCTAATTTGGTATTAGCTGCAAATTTGATAAGTGTGGTTTCTAATACATCATCCAAGTCATTTACAGTTGTCCCTCCATATCCATGGATTTGGTATCCATGGATTTAAGTATTCACGGCTTGAAAATATTCTTTAAAAAATAATAATCCAAAAAGCAAAGCTTGATTTTGCCATCTTATATAAGGGACACCATTTTGCTATGCCAGTGCATATCATGGGACTTGAGTATTCACGGATTTTGGTATCCACGGGGGGGTCCTGGAACCAAACCCCAGCGAATATGAAGGGACAACTATATAAAGATATTGAACACTGAAGCGAATACAGAATTCTGTGGCACCCCACAAGTCACATTGCTTACAGATTGTCTGTTTAATTATCTGTTCTGGAAACTTTCCTGGTATTGTTGATGTCAAGCTGACTGGTTTGTAGTTGCTCAGGTCCTCTTCTCCTTTCCCCCTTTTGAACATGGTGACAATATTTGTTCTCCTGCAGACTGCTGGGAACTCATCTGTTCTTCAAGTGTTCTCAAAGATTATCAACAGTGGAGATTATCAACACATCAAAAACAGCATTATAACGAGGCCATGAAATCACAAAAGGACTTGCTTATCAGACGACGTCGTGCCCCAGCATTGTGCAAGCATTCTGCTGCCTTTACAAGGGAGTTCTTTTTATTGTTGGGAAGAAGTTGAAAATTGATCTCCCATAGCATTTGTGTTCTGGATTTTCATGTGTGCGAAAAGGTGCCCTGTTTTGCTGGCACCATTCCATCATCAATGGGCAGTCCTGCCAGAACACATCCAGGTGTGAACAAGAAAACTAGGTACCATGCATTCTTTCTATGAACTTCTCCATCTTGCTTCCAAGTTTCTAAACATCTGTGTATGTATCTGTGCTTTTCTGGACGTTTTCGTTTTAATTTTGGTATTTTGGGGCTTTTTAGCGCACTCGCATCTTCTCACGAGACATGCTGAAATCTCATTCACAGAGAAACATGGAAGTTAGCAGCATGAGTGCTCATATTGCCAGATTCTTAGGGTGATTTTGTATCATTATCATGGCAGTGTGAGAAAACATGTGTCATTGTGCCAGAACACGAACGCTGTAAAATATTGTGCTGTAATAACCTTTTTAGGCACTTGTCTGGTAATCTCCAGTGGCTCTGGGGTCACATTTACAAGTTTCTTTAATACCCTTGGATGCAGTTCATCCAACCCTGGAGTCAAATTCATTTAGAGTAGTTAGGTATGCCTTTACTACCTCTTTACCTATTTTGAGCTGTTATCCCCTTACTGAACCATTTATACTATTTCCACAAGGTAGATCACTGGTTTCTTTTGGGGCAAAGACTGAAGCAAAGAAGGTTTTGAGCAGTTCCACCATTTCTCTGTCCCTTGTTAGCAGTTCACCATTAGTGATCCTACCATTTCTTTGTTCTCCCTTTGTGCTATAATTGTTCATTTCTTTGTGCTACAAACATGGCCAATCCCCCTTTAATATCTAGCAAGCCTAAGATCATTCTGAGCTTTAGCTTTTCTGACTTTCTCCCTATGGATACTGGCTATTTGTTGAAATTCAATATCTCTACCTAAGAAAGGGACAATTAACTTCACACAGGACAGGAGTAGGTGGATCCCAAGGGAAGTTATTTTTCTGTTGCCAATGGAGTTGAAATTTTATTACCTGCCTTTCATTGCCCTTTGTCTCTAGCTTTAAAAAGCCAAAAAGAGGAGTGGCTTCTTCCTGTATTGCGATTCCTCAATAACATCTTAACTGACAAGAAAATAACATCTGAGACAAAATGTAGGCCTGTGACTCTAAAATTGTAATCTTTCTTCTCCTGTATGATTTTTAATATCTTTGCCTAAAGAAGAAGCAAGTGAAGCTTTGAAAGTTTGCATGATGTATTTTATGCTCTAGAGTCGGCCCAATAAAGGTATCACTGCTTTGTAGATTTTGGATTTTGTTGTATTTGGCTATTTGTTTGTAGCCTTCTTTGGCAATTCTTCCCTTCTTCCATTTCTTGTACAGCGGGCCCTTGAGAGATTATCAGACGTGCTAAATATGGTGTTATCATGATCCCAGGAGATCACTAAAGGGCTTCCTTTTCAGATGACATTGTTTACATCTCATATGCACTTGTGCTGCTACCATTCTGCTGGTGCTGCTTTTTATTGACTGGCTAAGCCATCAATGGATCCCCTGTTCTGTTTCTGTGATATATTTGCCTGTGAGTGAAAAGGTGCCCATTTCACTGGCTTAATCCCCACATCAATGGGAGGTCCATGCCAGAACACTTCCTGGTGAGATCAGGACATCCAGGTGAATTTTTTGTACCCTCCCTGGGTTTGTACCCTCCCTGGGTTTTTTGTACCCTCCCTGGGTTACTTGTAATGTTTAAAGTTTGTTTTTGTGCTTGGTGTAACTTTGGGTGTTGTATTTTCCTTTTTATTTTTGAATTTCCTGTGCTCTCATCTTCTCATGAGAACAACCGGGATTTCAATCCAGGAAGTGAAAGGAGTTCACTTCTGGGCAGACATGGGCATGTGAAAAAGGCAGGTCTGAAAACTTTGGTTATTATGGTGTGACAGGGATGGGAGAGGTGTAGGAGAGGCAACTGCAGGACGGGAACACTTTTTTGTTCCCATTTGATAATCTCCTTGGTATCCGCTGGGGTTTGGTTCCAGGGGTGTGGATACCAAAATCCATGGATACTCAAGTCCCATTATATACAATGACTGAGTAAAATGGTGTTGTTATATAAAATGGTGAAATCAAGGTTTGCTTTTTGGATTTTTTTTTTTTTTTTTGGCGAGGGGATGTTTTCAAGCCATTGATGGTTGAATCCATGGATGCAGAATCTGCGGATATAAAAAGCGAACTGTACATTCTCTTTTAAATCTTAGTTCATCTGAAAGTTTTGTGTATATCCACCTTGGTTTCTTTAGACACCTCCCACTTTTCTTGCTAATGTCTCACCTTAAAGAAACTCGCACACATCATGATCTCCCTTCTTTTTGAGTATTTTTGACCATGGGATCTCACCCAGTATTTCCCTAAGCTTACTGAACAGCTTTCCTGAAGTCCATAGTGTGTGCCTGTCTACATTTGGTTTCCCCTTTAAACTTTATAACAAATTCCAAGAGGACATGGTCACCCCCCCCCATCCAGGGATCCCACTACTTCCTCTGCACTGACCAGTTCATTCCTGTTAGGATAAAATCCAAAATATCTGATCCTCTTGTTGCTTCTTCCACCTTCTGGACAATGAAAGTATTGGACCTTCCCTTTTTGCAACACCTAACTTCCAACAAATACCAAGAGAGTTGAAGTCTCTCATTGCTATTATCTCTCTCCTTTCTGAAGGTTTGGCATCTAGAAAGGTATCACCAGTCTGGCTTGGGGGACTATAGTCGAAGCCAACAATGATATCACTGTTGAACCCCCCTCTTTAATTTTTACCCAAATGCTCCCAAATTATTTTCCATACTTTCTCTATTATGCTCTGTGATGAGCTGTCTGTTTGTCTTCACCAAATTCTTTAGTCCCTGTTTCTCGTGACATTAGGATCTCTGCTTAGTCCTTCCTGGAAAGGACTATCTTTGAGCAAAAGAAGGGGTTATTTCTCATCCAGGCACTCACATCAGTTTCATGTTTCAACCACAAACTACCATGTACCATTTTTTGTTGCAATATGTTACATTCTATGGAACACATAAGAGTCCTGATGGCAGAATGCAACAGATCTGTTGGGAAAATTTTTGTCCCAACTGCTCTTTGTCTGTAAAAATGACATTTGTACATGGCAAAAAGCTGAAACTTGGAGATGTTGTTTAAAACTCTCAAGGTGACTATGCCATAAAATGTTGTTGCAGAATGAAACTTACTGGGTAGACACCTTGTAGGTGTAGTTGAAAGTAATTTTGCAATAAAACATGACTCTGTGGCAGTAAAATGTCCCATCTGGTAGGAGGAAGGTAAAGATTCTTGTCATAGGCTTTGCCAGTTACTATAAAATGCCTTTCAGTTCGATCAATAACTGGGATATTAGCATTCTGAATGGGAATATTCTAAAAAGACAGCAGGCTTTTGTCCAGGAAATTAAAAATGCAATAATAATATATGAGTGGTAGAAGAAACTTGCCCTTTGGAGAGGTAGGCCGCAGAGGTCTGCTTGAGAATTCCTTCCTTGATTGTAGGTGACAAATAAGAACACGCCAGAACAAGTGACACAGAAAAGTGCTGCCCCAATTTGAGCTGTTGAGGCAATAATTTGTTGTCTGTCAGACTCATGAGGCTTAAGTAATGCTTTGTGAACTATATCAACTAAGATATCCTTTTTCTTCAAATCTCTTTTCCAGCTGATTAGCTTGCAACAAAAAAATAAATAAAAGTATTTTGAGTAAGGTAAAAACTCTGGAAGCTTTAATAAACTGACTTGCCAGCAATTCCTTCTGCAGGGCTTGGTAGTGATGAGTTCTATAATTCAGGATGTTATTTCTTGTCAGTTTCATTTTGCAGTGAGAAGGAATGATTGTTTCTCACTTCCAGAATTTCTCTCCTTGCCTTTCTAAATGTACATGCCAAAAACAAATCTAGTACTAAAAGTATCATAACGGAAGTTTTCATTTTAATAGCAAGCTGGATGGTGATTGTTGTGCTGTATTGATTTCTCCTAACACAATATCTTTGGGCCCATCTACATGAGGAGGGAAAATCCCAAATATCTCGTACTATTGGCATCTCGCAGCAGCAGCGACATGTCCAAAGGATTTTTCTGGCCTCAGAAGCTCCCATAAGCCTCGCATTCCTAATGGCAGCCGTGAGTGATTTACTCGCGTTAGTTTGTCACTGCCACTGTTGTTGTTTTTTTTTTAATCATCCCAAGGTACGCTGGTGCAATAGAGAGATTCTCCAAAGCAAAACAGAAAATATTGATCCTTTTTTATTATTGCCTTAGTGTGTGATTGCTAAGGCAGAGATCCAATATGGTGGCAGTGGGCGCTTGCCCTCCTAGCAAGCCCCAACCCCACTCTCACCCGGCCAATCAGCTTTGTGCTTCCCTTCATGTTTTTTATTGCCCACAAGAGCAAAAATGCACACCAGCCTCACAGTTTGTGAAAAAATACGGGGAAATCTGTGAAGAAATCCCATTGCTTTTGCCATTTTGGGCCCCCCTCCTTCCGAATAGTGTGGATTAGTGCTGGATCCTGTTTAGACTGGTAGAATTCCCACTGAATTCCATGAGAGGTATTTTCACAGTTTAGATGGGCGTTTTGTTAAGTATGTCACAAACAAGTACAGTCAGAGGAGAAAAGTAGAGATAAGCACTATCTGTGTCATAAATTTGATTTAAATTTCTATAGCTTATTAACAGTTTTAAGAAAAGGTAAATATAACTGGTTGTCTGATTGCTCTTTTCTCTGGTGAATAGGTGCTGTGGCACTACATTTTGCATGTCTTATTTTGAAAGGACAGGAATAAGAATTTACTTTTCACCACAACTGCCTAGCAATGTTGAAATGGAGATGTTACATTAAAGTCTGCTCATCACAGCATGGACTGTAATAATATCCAAAGCTTTTGCTCCGCAGAGTCCAATCAAAATAATTATTCTAATGTATAAAACATAGGGGCAAATTTTCATTTTCATGCATGACAGATTAAACATGAAATTCTTGTTTAGGAATATATGCAGATATTTGCTACTATTATGACTTAATATGAGAGCAGCATTTCTCATTTCTTGTGTTTAATCAAGCTTTTTATTAACACTACTAACATCTTTAACTGTGTTTGCTCATTTGGGAACTGTCTGTAGCATCTTATTAAATGGCATCTCATGGTAGTAATGATGTCATTTATTGGAAAGTCATCTGTGGATTAACCTACCTAAGTTACTTTTTGGAGGTGATTATGTTATTTAAGAAGATTAAAAGAAACTGTAAGGCTGCAACCCATCAATAAATTATGGCCAAGGACTTTTTCACATGGGGGAAAAAACCCTGAGGAGGTTGGGAGAAAAACGGCACTGTTCCACTTACAGCGACCGTTTCAGATGGCGCCATCCTCCTCCGGACCTTACCCCGTGCTTCCTCTGTGTTGTAGACATGAGAAACATCAATAAAAAGCGGCACCTGCAGCATAGAAGATGCACAGGAGAAGGGTGTGAGGAGGACGGTGCTGTCTGAAATGGGGCGCTGTAAGTGGAACAGTGCCGTTCTTCTCCTGACCTCCTGGTTTTTTTTCCCCCATTTGAAAAAGTCCCAAATCTTAAGGTTGGTCTGTTATATTATATACTATTATTATATACTTTTATATTCTATTATATACGCCCAATCACCATAGATCAAACACTACAGATACTACTCCTGTATCACCTATCATAGCTTAGGAAAATTGCTTTTTGGACTACAGATTTGCAGAATTTGTAATCTAGGACTTGTAGTCCAAACAACTAATTTTTCCGAGCTGTACCTTTTATGAGGTACCAATACAATACAGATAACACAATTCACAAAGCCCATGATGGATATGCTGTCCCGATCACTGGACCTTCTCTCTGATTGTGTTCAAGGGAAGCACAAATATTGGTATCATAGTTTAAAGTGGAGAGAGACATACAGTTGAAGCTGAAGAAGCCTGCTGGACAAGTCATGAAGATAAAAACAGCCTTTCTCAACCTTTTTACCCTGGTGGAACCCTTGAAACAATTTTCAGGTCTCAGGAAACCCCTGCCTAAAAATTATTATATCTACAGGTCAAAAAATGTTTATTTTTTGTCAGTCTCAATATCTTGTGGAACCCCTAGCAATCTCTTGTGGAACCCTAGGGTTCGAGGGAACCCTGGTTGAGAAAACCTGCTCTAGAATATAAACATGTGGAAAAAGATTGTAGATGTAGTATGAGCTTAGAAATTTGAGAAGGGCTACAATGCCTAAACTTAATATCAGAAATCACCCTGGACTCTCCGAATTGAACATCTACAGCCTGCTGCAGAAATGCAAAGGTGCAAAGACATCCATATATCTGAAATATAAAATACCACTTGACCAACAGACACTGCACATTTTATACCAGAACATTTTCCACATTTGCCAGTAAAGTAACTAGGGAACCTGGCTTTCTGCTGATAATTCTTGTGCCACCCTCCTTCACATCATACTGGTCACTCCATTTGACCATCAAATGGGTCATCCACTTGGATGGATGGCTGAAAACTAATTGCATCATCCTTTTTTTTCCTGTTTTCCACAGTAAGGTCTTTTTCTGCTTGCTGGTATACATCACATTCCACAACTATTCAAATAGTCTGGAGCTACCAGATGCTAGGATTTTTTTCTCCACTTTATTGAAATTAATGATGTAAATATGATGGTGGATGATGAAAGCTTAGAAAGTGGGTATAGATGCTCAATTATCTGGCTGGATATTTGAATGGGAGCTGAAAATAATAGATCTTGGCCATGCTAACTGTGGGATTCTGATAGCTGTAGCCCAAAATAACTTTTTCAAGTGCTTGTTGAATTCAAGGTCATTTCAATACATATTGCTGCATCAGATAGGCTTTCCCTACCAAACCACTGTGCTCTATATATACAGTGGACCCTCTGGATCTGTGGACTCTAGATCTCCAGATTTGACTGACTTTGGATTGTCACACCCCATACCTAAAATGGTGGTGATGTGCATGTGGATGCTCTGATGCAGATGCACACACATCACTACCATTTAATAATATGGGATGTGACCATCTGCAGTTGTTGGCATCTGTGGTTAGTTCTGGAACTAGACCCCCGCAGATCTGGAGGTCCCATCATACACGTACCATTTCCAGAAGAAAGGTCCAACACTAAAGGATATTAGTGATGTCACCAATCTTTGTAATTGCTCAGTATGGAATAAGGATTTAGTTTTCTTCAAAAGTACTCCCCTCCCCCAAAAAAAATTCTGTTTGAGTACTGGTGTAGTACAGAACTGTGGCATTACTAAGGCGAGTGTCATCCCTCCTTCCAATGGTGTCACCTGGTGCAGTTCAGCCTCTCTGTACCACCCTAGTGCTGCCACTGGTATAGAACCTGAGAACTAGCAGCATGTAAATCGCTACCAGTATAGTTACACTGCAGGTTCAGAGGGCAATGAAACCAGATAATGTCAGGATCGGATCCCTTGGTTCCTGTTCCTGCCATTTTTTCATACTTTCCTGTGGCCTTGGTGTATAATGGTCTTAGCAGTTTGTGAGGGGGGGTTGTATGTGCAACTGTTTGGATTTTGCTTGGGAAAGGAGACATAATGATGCAGCTTAAAGCCTGGGAGGAAGGTGGTTTCAGTTTAAGGAATGCTTGTGTCAGTGGATGATGGGTGACCAATGATCTTGTAGCCCACCAGATTTTGGTGATTATAAAATGCTTTTAATATAGAGTGTGTCTGTTAGGCTGTCATTCGCAGCAACAACTTTGTATTGCATGCTTCCTGAATTTCTAGCAATACAGTTGGACTCTGAAACTTGTACTCTATGAGTTTGGGAAAGCTAATACCTGGCAGGTGGTTCCTGGGTACTGCTCTACTCTCCAACCACTGATGGGTGCTTTTAAATGCTGTCCAGGTGCCACTGTTTATTGTTTAAGGAAGTGCTGTCACCTTCCAGAATAAGGCTGCTGCTTCTTCCTCCACTCTGCATTGAAGTACAGTAGGACCCCTGTATCCACTGATTCAATTATCCATTGATTAATTTTTTCATGGGACACAAAACAGCACACCCACCATAGATTCTTCCTAGAAAATGTGTCTTCTTTAGCCATTTTCTAGGTCCTCCAAGGCAACTCTATGGTATTTTAAACTGGAAGTCCCATTATTTTCAATGGCATTTGCTATTATCCATGCCCCCCCCGAACCAATCCCCAGTGGATACGGGGGTCCTACTGTACAGTGTATCTCTTTCCATTTGGTTCATATTCATATTTTTTACTTTGCTGAGTTGATTTGTTGAGTTAATTGCCTCTTTTGAGGAAATGAAATATTCCTTTGTGTTTGTGCATGGTATCTTTAAAGCTGGAGCCCTTTAAATAATTTCTGCTGTATTTTCGCCCTGTTGTTTTCATAATGCGAAACATTTATGTGTCATATGTCTGTGACGATCAGGCACACCAGCTGAATTTACGTCACCCTTCAGCCTGGCCACCTCGTCACTTATGCTTCCACCTCTTTTGTGATGCAGAGCCTTTCACATCCTGCTGCTGCCACCAAATTAATATGTGGAGACCATAGTTCCACAGTTAGATGGGTAGTAGTTGCATTTGTGTGTGGGTGTTAACAAGGTTAGAGTGCCACTTAAATATCAGTAAGGCAAATAACTAATTGTTGGAACACTGTGCTTTTACATCAAAGTAAAAATAGTTTGTATGGCTGTAAGGGGTGTGGAACACCAGGTGCTAGCCCTGCATAATCACCACTGTATATCAGTCTGCTGAGACCCAGAGTTTGTGTGGGTTGTAGTAGAGGATTGTGTATGTTTACTGAGAGTAGTTACTATTTACTGTTTGAGACTGTCAAAGGAATGTTTGTATATCTTGTATATATCCTGCAACAACAAGATAAAGAGCCTCCAAGGACTTTGGAAGAATGCAACAGTGTCTGTGCTTCATTTCAAGGTTGGTCAATGCCAGATTGCCAAATACTACTAGAGGGTTCTGTGCTTCCACACTCTTCTGTTTTTAGCTACTGTTGGGGGGACAAGCACCTCAGACAGTGCTGTTAGTTGGCATCTCAGTGGGCCTAGTTATTGCATTTGTCACTTCACATTTTGCAGGATGCACAAGAGAGCCAACACTCATGAGGGGACTAGATATGATAAATAAACATAAAGATTAGTTTGTTTTAATGATAACAGAACTTTTTTGGTCTTTATTTGCGATCAGCCTCTATTCCTCTTAATACATATTCTCCCTGAACATACATTCCCTCAGCTTCACTCATAGCTATACAAACGTTCTAGCCTCTCCTCATCACATCTTTCATATGGCTCCTGCAAAATTTTCCCAGGATACATATAGGGCAAAGACAAAGCTTAGGGCACAGACAAAGCTAGGCAACATTTTCCTGTGGACAGATTGACTTGTCAGGTAGTGGGACTCTGTTATACTATAAGGAAAAGACTCCAAAGTTGACTGCAAATTGTTCCAAACACAGAGGCCATGGGGTGGTGGAGACAGCTTTCATACAATGCAAGGGAAACTTCATTAGGCAACAAAGCTTTGTTTTCCAACTGCTTCAGCTCTAGCCATTTCATCTCTCTTTCTCACTTGCCTCCGACTTTATTTTAAACTGACTCCAAGGCACTCCAGGTTTGCCTGAGATTGGAAGCTATTGCATAGCTGTATTGCACTGTGCTTACAATTAACCAATTGTCTATCAAACCCAATCATGAATCAAATTGATGACAGCACCATGTGTCTGTCTGTCAGTAAGTAAAATCAAAAGAGCTTCTTCATCTTTGTACAGGGAGCTCAGAAGTGTACTTAAATGCAGGGTAGCAGCATGAGGGTGGAGTGTGTAGCTGCAGCAGCTCACATTTCACAGCTGCATAGCAGACAGTTCTTAATTCCAACTTTCCTTTGAATAATTAGGATGTTTCTTAGCATGCTGGCCCTTCTCAACCATGCAAAGGAGAGGGCTCTTTGTTTTCAGAAACCAATTACTTTAGGTTTTTGTTTTTGGTTATTCCCAACAGCAACCACTGTGTGTGTGCGTGCTTTCAGTAGAGGATGAATGGGATTAATTCTGAATCTGTTGCTTTTAAAATAAGCCAATATACCCTTTCTGTAAATAAGCCAAAAGGCCAATTACATGATTCTTTAAGTGGCAGGATGCTTAAGAGACACTGAATATTCTGGATTCTTGATATCTGGTCAGTATCTATGTAGAACTTAGAAATCCAGATATGACACTGGCATATTCCTAATACCCAGTCCTTCGCACAATTACTTGGAAGTAAGCCTCGCTGTGTTTGGTGGGTTTGCTATGAGGTAAATGTGCAAAGAATTCAGACTTTGATGTACTTCTCATCAGCTTAGTCCATAAGTCTGCATAATATTATTTCCACTGTGCTATATTTGTACATTGCTATACAGGAGCCACACAGCTCCCTTGCTTAATTACTTCTTTCTGGGGAAAAAAATCCTTCCCAGATATCTTTATAAAAGTATTAATGTGCTAAGCAGAATTAATAAAATCAGGCTAGACCCCAGGGTGCTAACTTTGTATAAATATTATCAAGTACTACATTAATTATCCAAATCTGGATATCTGTTCTCTCCTCTAGTCTGTCATGCACCTGTGAATTAACTATATATAATTAAAGTTCACCCACATATTCACTTATTATTCTGTAAATAATGTAATGTGATAAATGCCTTTAATAGTTATGTTTGATGTAAAATGATAAATGTGGGCAGCACAGATCATAACTACTCTTTACAACCTTTGTGTTCATAGTTCCTGTGGCTAATTTGTCTTTTGGTAGCTAACTGTATGGTATGTCCTATTTACCTGTGGCTCTTTGTGCTTTAGCTAGTTTATTCTTGGAAGGCAGAAGTGCAGAGGGCTATAATCTAAAGTCTTCCCAGTGTGGTGGAACTTGCACTCTATTGGCACAGTCTTCAAGACCTTGGGGATTACTTGCAGATTACGATGAGGTGGAAAAGTAGGACCTTGTGGAAGAACTCAAGAGAAATAAGAAATAAGGGTGGGGGGATCCCTTAGCATAGGAATCGGTTAGACTTTTGCATTTATACCACATTATAACTTTATTTCTTGCTGCATTGAAATAGACATTTTTGTAGACTGACTCTACTGTCAAATCTACTGTCAAATGCCAACTATGAAAGGAAAGGGTCATAACTAAATATCCTGTCCACACACTGTCCACAACTGCTGCTCCACACTTAAAGCCACAATGTAGAGGGGCATTACCAATATCTCCATACCTCTTGAACCTGCCCACCAATATCCATGCACTGGACAGAGCATCAGCCAGAGTGGAATAAGCTACTTAACAGAGAAACCTCCAAACACCACAGGCAACTAGTCAGAAATTCAAAATGAGAAGATGTTTATTCTTGCGTATTAGGGGGCTTGTTAAAAACAATTAATCTTAATTATTTCCTAAAATTGAAATAGAAAGTCACATCCAAGCTGCTACACAGGCTTTACCGCTGCCTGGCAAAATGGTGATTCTGGCTCCTGTCCCCTCTGTGTTTGTTTGCTGTTGTAAGCAGCAATCTAGCATGCCAGGGACCCTCTGAAGCAATGTGAATTTTGCTGATGACCTATCCTTCCCAGGAGAGGATTTCTTGCCACTTCTGGAGCCCCAGAGCCAGCTAAAACCAGTGATAAGTAATGCATCCCATGGGAATATCCTGTGAGAGTGTCCACACAGCTCACCAGTGACCTGGAAGTCCCACGACTGCCACAGCAATTGCAGGAAGGGAAATCCACCTCTGCTCATTTTTGCTGGCAGTTGAGGTGATTGCAGATGTAGATTTTATCACATTATTCTGTCACATTCATTGAATTTTATGTGGGTCCAGACAACAATGTTCTCCACTCACAACCTTCCCTAGTTTTTGTATTGCTTTCATTTTTCCCTTACCCAAGAAAAGCTGTTAAAGAGAAAAAGATGGAATAGCTTCTTGGTGCTTTGTAATAATGAGAGTTTTCTATGTGGAAACACCTCTAAAAAAATTGTTTCTCCAAGTTAATCTCCAGGTTAAGCTCTAGTTAAATGTGCTGCATTGCACAATATGATAATAGAGGAGGCTGCAAGGAGGGAGTGCTCCTCTCCTTTGTTTCACCAAGTGAAGCAGTTCCATCTGTGGAACACTCTAGTTGATACTACTTTTGATAACAAAGGCAACTAAGGCTGCTATTCTTCAAATGTGTATAGGTAAAGTAAGCATGGACAAAGCAATTATCAGTGGTAGGACACCAACACTAAATCCCACTGGTTCATCACTAAAACTGCCACTAAGAAGAGTGCCCCTATTTCCTTTTTCACAGATTGGAATGCCAATATTCCAGTTCCATCACAGGTAATTGCAACTATACCATTCATGATGTTAACAGTGTGATTCTGGAAGAAGCATGGTTCCCCTAACCAGTCTCTTTAGACTGAGAGATTGATCATCCTTTGCCTTTTATCAGCTAATCTGTTTCCGTCTGAGGTCCTTTTATCACCTTCTGGCCACCTGGACATCCAACTTGTGATCATGGTGAAATCTAGACAAGCAGAGTTAACATCAACACTCCACTTAAGTATTGGAATCTCAGGATATTTATATAGGAGAATGAGTAGGCTCTCTGTTAATCTTTTAGGCTATTTATTATAGGTAATCATAGATATACAGTTCTCCCTTCACATTTGTGGCTTCGACTTTCGTGGTTCCACCTATTCACAGAAATCCTCGGCTTCTCCCCCCCCACACACAGGGTACTTGTTTTGGGGGTGGAGCCAAACCGAGGAAATCTGAGTGACCACACTGCTTCAATCAGCTTTTGCCCCTTCTGTGTGAGGGCTGATTGAAGCGAGGCACTTAGCAAACCGCCACTGATTTGCTGGCTGAGCACCCCACTTTACTCAGCTTTCACCCCTCACTCAGTGGGCCACTCAGCCAGCAAACTGGTGGTGGTTTGCTGGCTGAGCGCCTCGCTTCAATCAGCTTTTGCCTCTTCTGTATGAGGGGCGAAAGCCGATTGAAGTGGGGTGCTCAGTCAGAAAACCATCGCTGGTTTGCTGGCTGAGCACCCATTTTAATCAGCTTACCCCACACATGGAAGGGGCAAAAGATGGGTGAAGTGGGGTGCTCAGCCAGAAAACTGCCACCGCAAAGGGCGCAAAGGCCCAGGGAAGCATGGGGGCTGAGGCAAAGCCTCTAAAATTGCCGTTCTCCTGGTCCTTTGCTCCCTTTGGGGTGGCAAGCAAAGACCCAGGAGAGCAGCAATTTTAGCGGTTTTGCCTCACCCGCCACTGCTCTCCTAGATCTTTGCTTCCCTCCTCAAAGGGAGAAAAGGCCCAGGGAAGTGCAAAGCAAAGCCTCTAAAATTGCCATTCTCCTGGGCCTTTACTCCCTTTGGGGTGGGATGCAAAGACCCAGGAGAGCAGCGATTTTAGCCGTTTTGCCTCACCCACCGCCATTCTCCTGGATCTTTGCTTCTCTCCTCAAAGGGAGCAAATGCCCAGGGAAGCATGGGGGTGAGGCAAAGCCTCTAAAATCACCACTCTCCTGGGCCTTTGCTCCCTTTGGGGTGGGAAGCAAAGACCAAGGAGAGCGGTGATTGTAGCAATTTTGCCTCACCCGCCGCAGCTCTCCTTGATCTTGCTTCCCACCCCAAAGGGAGCAAAGGCCCAGGAGAGTGGCGATTTCCCTTTGTGGAGGGAAGTGAAGACCCAGGAGGGTGGAGAGTTTGAGGCAAACTCACCAAGCTGCAAAGCCTACAAGTGTTGGTTGTTGGGGCATGGTGGCGGGGATGGCAGAGACCCCGGGGGCATGGTGGGGGTGGCAGCGGCAGCGGCTGAGTGGTAGCAGTGATGGGGTGCATGGCGTCAGGGGCATGGTGGGGGTGACAGGGAAGTGAAGGTTGGTGTGGCTGTGGAGGAGTTCTGGGATAATAAACCATTTTATTCATGGTTTTTTCACATTCACAGGGGTCCTGTCCCCCTAAACCTCATGAATGTGAAGGGATGACTGTACATAGATATACATTCCTTTTAGGGAAAACAGACAAGTCAGTGTCTGGGCACATTAATTTCATTACATTGTGACCAACACATGAAATAATGAGGCCAGACACAAAGCTTGGGTTAAAATGGGGTCACTTTATTTATTCTATCACCTATTTAATCTTTATTCCTTGGGATATGCAAACTAGTGGGGAGACCCAATGTGGGAAAAGTTGGAGCCAATGGTCTCATCCTGACTTACCTCCCAGCTTCCCTGGATGAAACACCTGAGCCCTGGGCAGTTTCCCATCAATTGGGCTACCACCCAGGCACTATCTTCTGGAAGGCAAAACCCCAGGACAAGACACCTCAAGTTACATAACTTCTGGCGAGGGCTCAACCCTCAGGCCAGCCTCAAGGATAATCTACTCCCCACCCCAAGTCACATGACCTGAAAGGATAGTTTAATAGAGCCATCCTTCACCCAAAAGATGTGCCATAGGTGTACACCAAACTAATCCCCATCTCCCCCACAACCTGCCAGTTGACCACTTACTTATGACACCACCCTAAGGCCAATTATCCAAGTCCCTCATAACAGTGTGAGGGAGGCAAAAATCCCAGTGGAAAAGGGGGAAAAATTCCTACCTGACCAGTAGCCTCACACTATGATACAGTTGAATTCAACCAAAAGAGGAGGGGGGAAGGGGCATCCCCTGTTTAAATAGCCTCTGTTCTGCCCCAAACCTCCTATATCATGTGACAAAATTAAAGATGCTGTGACACAATTAAAGATCTCTCATCATGTGAGGCCATCAAAGCACCTCCCCTCACTCAACGCTACACTGTGTTGGAGAGTGTTCATTACATTGCATATAAGGCATTGTACATTCATTGCATTCCAGTATATGGCAAGTAAGATGTTACATTTTCAAAATGACTGAACCTTCAACACTGCATTTCTTCAGCAGGCTTCTCTATCATTAACAGATAGAGGAACATTGCCATCTTCAACAATATAACTCAGCCATGTATCCACTGAAGAGTATGCTCTCTTCTGTTGAGGAACTATACATCTCTAAGCAGGCTTCTGCGAACACACAGGCCTCCAAGATGTTAAGACTCTTGAGCACTGCTATATCCAGCAGTATCCATTATTACACCTAGCAGAATGGGAAATATATCTATTTAGCATAGAGATTTTCAGATGGGGCCAAAATGGCCCGTTGCTGCCCCGCCACCTTCTCTCCTGTTCCTGCAATGAATGGAGGTAAGTGTTCATACACTTACCTCCATTCCACTCCAGGAACGGGTGTCCTCCCTCCTTGCCCAGCCAGCTGTAAATGCAGCTGTCGTAAGGCTGCCTTTATAACTGGCCAGGGGAAATCCTGCTCGTTCTCACGAGAGTATGAATGGGAGGGAAATTAAAATTTAACACCCCCCACCTGTCAAAGACAGAAATAAAATGAAAAAATAAAATAAAATTAAAAAGGAACCTGGGGAGTGGGGGAGAATGGTGGCACTTACCTGGCTGTCCCGTTGGTGGCCAGAAGTGCCTGCCACGGAGCTCCTCCCTGATGCCTGTCATCGCAGAACAGGGACGGGGCTCTGTTTCCCAGGTCCTTGATTCTGTGACAGGCACTGAAGGGGTGTTCTATTCACAATTTTTCCTCATGAATAGAATATACCGGGAGCAGGACGGGAAGGGTCGAAGTCATTGGAACAGCAGCACCTTTCTCAACCCTGTTCTGTGTCAGCCCCACAGTATAAGCCCCATCTGAAAATCTCCATAGACTGGTTGTTTCTCTTATGAGTATGGTCTATCTTCATCAGCACATCTGGGCTAGCAGCTAGGAACAGCACCACTGTTATTAAACAGTTTTCTTCATAGGGTGGAGGCAGACCTCAGTTGCCTGACTTTTCTTTCTTGTTGGCTTGTTTTATATCTTAGCTAGCCTAATCAGGTCCAATGAGGTAACAAATGCTTAGTGTACCTTGTTTATATAAACAATCAGTCTCCTTCTCAGAGATGATATAACTTCAGGTATAGTTAGATCTTGGCTTCTGGCTGCCTTCCATCAGATTACATCAGTCAGATGATTGCATCAGCTATTGTTTTGTACTGCAGCATCTGCTTTGAGTTTATTATTGGACAAGTCTCGTTCATAGTATCATATCTTTTTTATAATTGTGTTGGTGTTCTGCCTGGAACTAAGCTGGCTATAGGCTCTTCATAACACGGAGGCATTTTACAATAAACTGAGTTTCTGCATTATAATTTATATATCTTATGTCTTATGAATCCATTATTTACATTTTCGAGGGCTGAATTTAGCAAACTTTAACCCTAATTAGCCCTCAGCCTATATCAATCCTACCTGTTTAATCAAAGCCAGATGTATGTACTCCAAGTAGACACAGAATTGCACCTTAAATAATTGATATTGCCAAGAATGTTGCTGCCACCAGCATATAAAACAATTGATTTGATCTTTGAAGAAATATGTGGCCAAAAAGGAACAAGAGAATATTGCTAGCTGTGCAATTTTGAATTAGACTTAGTGATAACACTGCTTAAAATGGTTGAAAATGTTGTTCCAAAACTGGAAGTGTCTACTTTTCAAAACATTAAATCTTTCATTGTGAAAGTCTACTTCAAACATAGGTATTTGTGTTTTAGGTAGCAAAACTTCTTACAAGTCAGGAGTTGTTTTTATTCAGCACGCACACTTTCTCACATAAGTAAGATCTCATAGGTGACTCAGAAAGATCAACCTTAATTTCCTGGTTGCTTTTTCAACCTTTTTCTTACTATTTCAGCATTCAAGATCAAACCAATCTGCTTCCACATACATAGTTTTTTTTTTTTATGTGTCTGTCACTATCAAGTAAACCTTGACATTACCAATCTTGTTATAGCAGAAAAATGCACATGTGCATCAATATATAGAAATTAGCAAGTTTTTAAAAGGCATTTTGAAATTGAATAAGGGTATTCAACCAAAGCCGTTTCTGCTCTGACACAAACATCAATAACTGCATTCTACAAGTGAATTCTGGCATCAACAAATGTTACATTGATAGTCACTTCTGAAAACCTAACCATTTCTTTCCCCCAGTGATAGGAATATTTAAAACCATTTTAATCTGTAGGGAATGTCTGCTGCTTATAGGGTGAACTTCACAATCCTCAAACCTATCAGCAAAACAATCAAGGACACATATCCAGATGTATCAGCTGGTTCCAGCTACCAAGATGAAGCTAAAATCCCCATATTTATTTTGCTAGTGGGAGCCTGAAAATTAGATTTACAAAAAGTCTTAGTAAACTGGAACCCAAATTGTTTCCTCCCCTTACTATTAATCTTTTGAATTTCCAGAAAAGGAGGACGATATCTTATATTCTTCAATCTCTGTCAAGCCAGCTAATACCTATCTGTCTTAATCTTACATCAAAAACTCCATCCAGAATAATCGGATTGGGACAGCAATAGTTTGCCACTCCAAATAGCCTTGGAGAAATACTGTGAATTCCTAGGAGGTAATATATAATTTTCAGTTATCAGGAGAAAGATCCTTTCAAGTCATACATACTGGTAATAAAAGAGAGAAGGGAGGGGGAGATTCAATCTCTGTTTGATACCATTTGAATTTCAAACCTAATTGATAAAAGCAGCAGTAACCAACTACAGACCTATTTTTAACATCTGGGGTGTGTGTCAGGAAGCAAACTGTATAATAAAATAATACAACTTTAGCCAAATCACTAATCTACATGTCTTGAAAGCTTATTTTTGAAACAAAACCCACAGTTCTTGATAACAAATAATATCCTGCTTTTCATACACCTACATAGCAGGTAAACTCATAGAGTGAATGTTACTGTTGGCTGTATTTATTATTCTTGGGTTCCCCCTTCCACCTGCACAGATGACATTTGCAGTATCATGGAGGATTCTGTGGCAATTTCCAGCCCCAGCATCAACATTTGATTCCCATCCAGAGATTGTTTTTTCTTTTCTTTTTTCTTTTTTCTTTAACAAAAATAATCTAGGATAGCTCACACCAAAGAAATTCCAAGGGACTGTGTGGCTCTGTATTAATGGTTTGTATGTGTTCCCTGGTTGTTTCTCTTCCTAGGCAAGGGAAAATCAGAATTCCTTACACTTTCATTGAGATTTTCAGAACTCTTTTCTTTTAAAAAGAAGAAGAGTAAAGCTCAGTGAAAAGGCACTGAAGGAATGTGCATGCTGAATTGACAAGTTACCTAGTTTCATGAGAGTTGAATGATGATTGGCTAAGGTGTTTACAGCCTTTTACAGGAATGAAAAATAGTTCAGATCTGGAGGCGACATGAAGAGGCACCAACTGCTAATAAGTGAGGCACTCTGTTGTGAGAGGTATCAGTTCTTTGCAGTAATGTGTAACAGCCCATTGCCTGCCTGATTATGGTTTAATAAAGCAACTTCATTCCGAGTATTATCCAGGGTGGAAGGTGCTGCATTGCTGTTGCCTATTGGAAATGGAGGAGAAAGGGATAAATAGCAATTCAATAACAAAATTGGCATTGAGTGGGAAATGCCTGATCTGGACTCCTCCCTAAACACAGAATACCCTTCATCTCAAGGCCTTAAGATTATTTATTATATTTTTAGTATTTTTCCTACATTTTCACTCCAAAAAAGATAATACTCAGTATCATTGAAATTAATTCAAAACAAATTAAACACAAAACTATTATTATTGTTGTTGTTGTTGTTGTTAATAATAATAATAAATACGTAAGTTATTTATTACCCACCTCTCCCCTCAGGATCAGGGTGTGGTACAACATCATATACAATTCAGTACAATTCAAGCAAGTTACACATTACAATACAAACTTTCACAGTAATCAAAACAATTAAAATAATAAACATAATTAATAGACATCAAAAGGACCGTGTGATGGACTCCCTATCCATATTGGCCCCATAGTTCCAACTGTTGGGCTCCTGTCACTCAACTTGCCCTTTTAGCTTTAGGATCCCTCCCTGGATCTGATACTGAACCCTCAAGGTAACCACTATACAGTATAATAATAATAATAATAATAATACTTATTTATACCCCGCCCCTCTGCTAAAAACAATCGGGGCAGCTTCCAACAATTAAAACATTGTAATATTGTGGATAAGTGGATGGGCTGGTCTTCAGTTCTGTGTGCTACAGTGTGATCTATCTTCCTTGTTAATTACTAAATTAAAACATTTCAACAGAGATATAGAAAATAAAAAAGTAAAAATTTGTTGTAAAAGAAAAAATAAAGATCTAGTGTTACACTGGCTCCACACGCAAGTACATTGGAACACCCAGCTTCAAATGGAAAATACTTCTACTTCTGCTTCCACCTTCTCAGCTCCCTCAAATCCTGTTCAGATCTGATCAATTCCTCTCTTCCTAACTGGCTGCATTACATCTGATCAAGAATTAATCCATTTCTATCTGCCCCTGTCCCTATTACTACTTCTACCTGGCCCTATCTGACAGTTTCACAGACAAGCCTCTGGTTTTATATTTTTCCCCATAGGCCTCCCTCACAGCATTTCATGAGCTGTGATTTTGCTGTCTGTACCCAAGCTAGTCCAGCTTTTCACTTCACAGTCAGTTTGAAGAGAAATGTCTTCACACCCTTCCGAGAAGTGATGTGAATGAGAACTGATCACAGTTCTTGAGGGAGTGCATTCCACAATCAGAGAGCAGCACAGGAGGAAGCCCTCTTCCCCTAACATACCCCCTGTGTGGTCCATGGCAAGTGACAGTATTCTCCAGCAGATCTCTCCTGAAGATTTTAACATCCAAATTCATAACCAGTAGAAAGTTGCTACTGCTGGTGGAAACACTGCTCTTGCAGCTTTCTGTTGGGCTGCTAAGATGGACAGAGCCCCTTGCTGCTAGAGCTCCACTCTGTCTGGAGGAGACCTCTACCCTAACTTTGTCCGCTAAGGTTCCATCTACACAGTAAAAAAAATACGTACGTCGTTTGGAAGATCGCTCTTCCGTACACATAGCCATTCGGATTCATACGTGTCATTCAGAAGGGGGGCTAGCGAATCCCCCGTAAACTATGTGGATTCAGCATTCAGGAGGATTAGTGGGTTTTGGCATAAAATACATACAACCGTTCAAATGGCTGATGGTCTGTACGCCCCGTTTGCACACATACAAACAGGCAATGTAATCTGATTGGCTGGCCAAGTAGAGAGGGCGGGGCTAGCAAGGAGGGGAATTAGGCGCGGCCACCATGTTGGATTCCCGGCTAAGTGAGAGTCCGGTAAGTCCGTGAATTTTATATATATATTTTTTTATTTTACTTTGTAAATAGGGAAAACCAAACGTCCACAAAGCAGGCACCTTTTTAAATTAAAAAAAAAGGAGCAGGAGATTTAAAACTGCTGCTTGGCTTGCTCACTCCAGCCAGCTGGGGAAGGGGGCTCATACGGAGTTTAGGGGGGTAAAAAATTGTGTAGGCGGATTGTATGCATATGAACAACTGCTTATTCGTATTTTTTACCCCCAAAACAATTTTTTTTAAATTGTATAGACGGACCTTTAGTATAGGCTCACTGAGAGGCACCTGGCACAGCCTGGGGACAAACTAATCCAGGAGTAGCCAAAAATAGCAGAACTACACAGGAGAAAAGGCACAAAAACAAAGGCTTGAGCTAGCAGCTCTGACCCACTTTCACACACAAAATAGACTTACAAATAGTGAGGTTTATCCAAAGATATCTGGAGGTCTTTATCTTCAGTTTCAGTATAAACAAACACAGTATATACACAGCAAACCTCATTAACAAACACAACAGTAACCACACACAAAGCATCTTGTGCTTTGACTATATAGGAGTGTTTGATTGTCAGCCTTCTGCCTAGCCACAGCTGTGATCAAACCCACTGCAGCTGTGCTAGTCTGTGGTCTCTTGTTCCAACATTTTTCCTTTTGCACTTAAAGCAATATTACCCTGACAAACTTATCCCTATTCATGAACTCAACCAGCAAAGCTAGGGATCAGCATTAGTTTGTAAGGAACAATACAAACTTCATTTTCACTCTCTGCTGTGATATTTTTTGTTCATTTGTTCATACTCTCCAGAATGAAAATGCAACTATAAACTAACTTTTCTTTTATTCTGCATTTCCCCTCTCCTATTTAAGGGAGTGAAACTTTGTGTAATGCCTTTTCTTTGAAAACCAGGCTCCGTATAGTGAGGATCGTCTATCAAGGAAACAATTTCCTAGTGACGTAAATTATTTCTGTTTTTAAGCAAGGTCTTAACACTGGGAGATATTGGGATGAAGTGTGGATTCAAACAATCATTCATAGGCTGCTTAGCTCATGACCTCATAATCTATTGGTATGTCAGCCAAGCCTGTAACTATTATGGAAGGCATTACTTTTCAGAAAAACAAAAATTGGCTATCTTTTGAAATAGGTAAATTACTTAGCTCAAATGGGAATAGTCCATGCCATAAAATGTTAAGTATACCAGAATTCCCAGAACTTCTGCCACCATCCTGCCTTTCTGACTCATGCTAATAGATCTTTAAAAGGCAAGTACCGTATATTCTGGCGTATAAGATGACTTTTTAAGCTCTCAAAATCTTTTCAAAATTAGGGGGTCGTATTATACACCGGAATAGGGCTCTCCATCATGGCTTCGGAAGGATGGGTGGTGGCTGGATGGAGAGGCTTGCCAGCACCCGCCGTTCCCGAAGCCGCGATGGAGAGCCCTATAAGACCGAATCCCGCCCAGTCAGCCACCCCTCCGTACCCCCTCAAGCCACAATTGGGACCCCGATCCTGGCTCCGTGAAGGGCGGGTGTGGGAAGGAAAGCCTCCCCCCTGCCCTTCACGAAGCCCCTATCAGGACCCCAATTCTGGCTCCGTGAAGGGCAGGTGTGGAGTGGAAAGCCTCCCCCCTCCTGCCCTTCACGAAGCCCCAACTGGGACCCTGATCCCAGCTCCATGAAGGGCGGGTGTTGGGTGGAAAGCCTCCTCCCTCCCACCCTTCACAAAGCCCCAACCGGGACCCCGATCCCGGCTCTGTGAAGGGCGGGTGTTGGGTGGAAAGCCTCCTCCCTCCCACCCTTCACAAAGCCCCAACCGGGACCCCGATCCCGGCTCTGTGAAGGGTGGGTGTGGGGTGGAAAGCCCCCCTCTACCCTCCCCCTCTCACCCTTCATGAAGCCCCAATCAGGACCCCAATCCTGGCTCTGTGAAGGGCAGTGTGGGGTGGAAAGCCCCCCTCTACCCTCCCCCTCTCACCCTTCATGAAGCCCCTATCGGGACCCCAGTCCTGGCTCTGTGAAGGGCAGGTGTGGGGTGGAAAGCCCCCCTCTACCCTCCCCCTCTCACCCTTCATGAAGCCCCAATCGGGACCCCGATCCTGGCTCCGTGAAGGGCAGGTGTGAGGTGGAAACACCCCCTCTACCCTCCCCCCTCCCACCCTTCACGAAGCTGCGATGGGTGGGTGGTGGGCAGGGCCGTCATCAGGATTTGTGGGGGCCCATCGTGTCTGGGGGCCCCCTCGCATAGAGCCCCAACATGTGGCAGCGGTGGCAGTTCCAGGCTCCCTGAGCACCAGCAGGTGCTCCCCACCGCCACCGCCACCACAACAAAGGGAGGGGAAAGGAGGAGGAGGTTTTCATGAGGTTTTCTTGGCAAGATTTGTTCAGGGGGGTGTTTGCCTTTGCCTACGTCTGAGGCTGAGATAGTGTGACTTGCCTAAGGTCATCCAGTGCCACCAGTGGGTTTCCATGGCTGAGTGGGGATTCAAACCCTAGCCTCCAGAGTTGTAGTCCAAATGCTCAAACCACTCTTCCACCCTTAACTAGTGCAATCAGAGGTGGGAATGCTTTGATTGTGTATTTCTGCAGGGCAGATGGTTGGACTAGATGGCCTAGTGGTCTCTTCCAACTCTATACTGTAATTCTATTATTTGCCAGTTTATTCATTGGTTACTGCATTACTTTAGTGTTCTGGGCAGCAACTAGTGGCGTATGGGTGCAAAACTAATTAGATACATAGAATCATAGAGTTGGAAGAGACCAAAAAGTGCCATCTAGTCCAACCCCCTGCCCTGCAGGAAAACACAATCAAAGCATTCCCGAAAGATGGCCATTCAGCCTCTGTTTAAAAATCTCCAAAGAAAGAGACTCTATCACACTCAGAAACAGCATGTTGCACTGTTGAACAGGTCTTACTGTCAGGGAGTTCTTCCTAACAATGTTTAGGTGGAATCTCTTTTCCTGGAGTTTGAATTCATTGTTCCATGTCCTTGTCTCTGGAGCAGCAGAAAACAAACTTGCTCCATCCTCAGTATGACATCCCTTCAAATATTTAAACATGGCTATCATGTCCCCTTTTAATCCTCTCTTCTCCAGGCTAAACATACTCAGCTCCCTAAGCCGCTTCTCATAGGGCATGGCTTCCAGACCTTCCATCATTTTGGCCGCCCTCCTCTGGACACGTTCCAGCTTCTCAATATCCTTCTTGAATTGTGGTGTCCAGAACTGGACACAGTATTCCAGGTGAGGCCTGACCAAAGCAGAATAGAGTGGCACTATTACTTCCCTTGATCTAGACACTAGATTCCTATTGATGCAGCCTAGAATTGCATTGGCTTTTTTAGTTGCTGCATCACACTGCTGACTCATGTTCAGCTTGTGGTCCACTCTTTCTTTTCTTTGAGGAAAACTACACCATTATGTTAATTGCTAATAAAAAACAACAAAAATATGTTAGTGCCTATAATATAGTTTTTTTAACTGAATTATTGGTGGCAAATTATGTAATAATCTGAACATCCTGTACTGTGAATAGGCTAGGTTACACTGACCTGAGATAAATATATGCCCCTCCTAAATAAAGTGCTGCAGGGGGGCCCAAAATTCTTTAAACCAGCCTGGTGGTGGGTGGAGGGGTGGAGTTTGGGATATACTCGCCATATAAGAGAAGGAGTGGTGGGTCGTCTTGTATGCCAGTCGTCTTATACGCCGGAATATATGGTAACTGGAAATGAGTTAAATACTGCACAAACTACCAATTTTACCAACATCATCTTAAGTTCTAGTGACCTACAGAGGGCCTTTATAGAAAACTGAAATATGAACAAATTTTGCAACATCCTTTGTGGATGGACTCATACTTTTCTCATATATATGTGTGTGTATTTATGTGTTGGCTTCCAAACAAATTATAAAAGACTTTGCTTCTTTAGACCTGATACTTTTCAGCTCTGGAAGGCTCCATCATGTGTTATACCTAGTAAACTAAACACAGTATGGAGCAAGCAGGTTCAGAGATTGGCAAAAAGGATGATAAGAGGTTTGGAGAACAAAACCTGTGAGGAAAGGCTGAGGGCATTGGGCATGTTCATCCTGGTGAAGAGAAGATTGAGGAGTGGCATGATGAGACTCTTTAAATACTTCAAGGGCTGTCACAAAGAGGAGGGTGCAGGTTTGTTCTCTGCTGCCCCAGAGGGTAGGACAATGGTTTTAAGTTAGAGGAGGGTAGATTTTCATTGAACATGAGAAGGAACATCTTGACAGCAAGAGCGGTTCGACAGCAGAACCAATTACCAAGAGAGATAGTACAGTCCTTTTCTCTGGACAGCTTCAAGAAGAGTCTAGACAGATACCTGTTGGGGATGCCCTAGCTAGATTTCCTGCATTGAGCAGGGATTGGACTCTATGGTTCTATGATTCTAATGACTAGCTTTGGCTTTGCCCAGAATGACTTTATGGCTCCCAACAGATTATTATGTTTCTCTATAGTATTAAATGAAACATCTTGTATATTAGTGTACCACTGGAAAATATGATAAAATTCAGTTGTCAACTGTCAATTGATCAACTGTCGACATGAGAGGGAAAATTTGAGAACTCTTTTAATTATAAGCTACTTGGTTCAAATTGTCATCATTTAATATCAATAGGTAAATCAATGGTCTGTTCAGAAAATCCAAAGTCTGCAAACTAAGTTCAAATTCATTAGTTAAACAGCAGAGCAATATTTTATGTTTTATGTTACCTGCTTAAAACGCCTTCACTTGATGATCTTTAAAAGTCTTGTTTAATCTAGAAGTAAACAAATACTAACTTTTTAAAAAAATACACATCAACTTACAAATATAGATGATAAAATGTATTTATATAGTTAGTTTCAATATGTATATTTTACTCTATATCACGAGATCCCAGGATGACATACAAATAATAATATAGAAAGTGACTAAGCTAAATTAAACAGTTGCTGAATAACTGCCAAGTAGAGAATGACCTTTGGTGCCATGGTTTGGCAGCTGTATTTGCCTGGAACCTTCTCTTAAGCTTAAAATTTAAAAGAAGTGGGTATAAATTCATCAGTTCCTCTCTTTGAAAGAGAGGTGAGGAAACGCATATAGCATTTACTCTTCTACTAAAGTGTTAGAACATTTATAAATAAGTTATATAACAAGGGTCACAGTACATCTTTTCTCCATTATCTAAATTGTCCATGTACCTCTGGCTTCCTATTTAACCACTTACTGATGCATTGACTTGCTCTCTTATTTGATGACTGCCATGTTTACACAGGAGCCTTTGATGACTTGAGAGATTTTGGGCCCAGTTACAAATGATGTGGGGCATCTGTAACAGCCTGTCAATGTGTTATGAAAGACAGTAAATTTATTATATACTGTTGTCAGGTCTTGCAGAACTCAATAAAGGAGTGCCTGATTTATAAAGGACACAGGTCTCCTTTTCAAAATCTTAGATCGAATGTTTGTGGGGGGCAAAGGAGACACGTAGTATGTTAGGAGAAAAACAATCACATGCATCTATTATGTGAAGGTGTGATTCAATGTTTCAGTTGAATCAGATATCCAAATCCTATACTTAAGTTTTCATTACACTAAAACACTGTCATGCATTATATATCTTAACATTTCAGATCATATTACACATGCAAAATCAAAAATTAATACCAGGATGACTGAACTAGTGCAGTAATGCAGATCTGGAAATGAAAATTTCATCTGTGTGCATGATAAGTATTAATTTGATGGCTTTGGCAATTCACTTGCTGCTGTTTCCAGCAGTGGCAACATTTACTAGAGACTGCACTGAATACCATCAAATCCAGAATTTAAATACTGAGTTTGGAGAATCTACTATCACCCATGGTTGGTGTTTTTTTTTTTTAATTAAAGTTTTTCAATACACTAAAAGAAACAAAGAATATACAAACAAAAAGAACAACAAAGAGTGAAAAAACCAGTAGAAAAACAAAAAAAGAAGAGAATTTTTACATTTACTTCCGATGTTCTTAACAGTAGTTATATATAAAACATGAGATGTTACTTCTCCAGTTCCCATGCATCTATATTTTGGATCATACCCACACCATCTGTGACCCTGGTCTGGCCTTATATGATTTCAGATTCAAATGTATTAGGCCTACAATAATAGATAATTTGAATTGTTCTTAGTATCTCTCTTTGCCAGGGTGTTGTGAGACCTAGTGTAGTGTAGTGGTTTGAACTTTGGATTAGGAATGTGGGAGACCAAAGTTTGGATCCATGGTAAGCCATGGAAACCAACTGGTGAGATCTGGACAAGTTGCACTTCCTCAGCTTTACATGAAGGCAATGGCAAACCTCCCTCTGAATAAATCTTGCCAAGAAAAGCCTATGATGGTGTTTGCCATAAATGGGAGTCCATTTGAATGTGCAAAGCAACAACAACCAATCCCTCGTTGCACTTCTTACCAGTGTGAACACTGCTCTACCGGTGCATGGCATGCATGACTATGGGAGTTGTGACATGCAAGGGCATCTCCTGCTGCAACTTTTATCCACAGTTTAGAAAAATTACATTTTTGGCTACCTCTTCCCAAACGCCCAGCTGCATGGGTGCTGGCTATGCCAGCTAGGGGATACTTGTAACTGTACTTTTTTTTAAAAAAGTCCCAGTACTGCTTCCATCCACACACTAACCAGGTTCAGTTGTGCTTTAGCTTCACCGAAGCGGCTCCTACATTACACAAGCCCATGATCAAGGATATTGTAGGTCATTTGACATTTCATTCCAAACTTTGCTGTGAGCACATCTATTGCTTTTATGTTTTCAATTTTGTTTCTTGGAATTCACAATCCATTGCTATATTCTTATGCAGTTTTATACATAAAACTTAAGCTGTTTGAAAACTGGCAGCCCTTATCTGTGTACCACTCAGCAGGACAGGAAGTGGTTGCAAATAACATATACCCAATGAAGATATTTGCCAGTTGCCCTTTGAGCTTATGTACTTTCTGCTACTGTAATTTCCTTTGGTATAATAAGCTAATAATAAAGCATTAATTAGAACCAATATATTGCATAAGAAACTGCAAAAATGGTGATATAAAAGGCCTGAGTATTAAACAAGTGAACTCCAAATATTATTTGCTAAAATAATGGTGTGGCTTCATTGGCTAATTGGTATTAAAGCAATCAATTCTGAATAACTTGGCTTTATTAGGAATTAACTTGAATTTAATTTCTTTTCAGGAGTCATGTACTGCACACTTAATAGCATTATATTCATCTAGTGATTCTCCATGATTATATAGAAACACACCTTCCATGATTATATAGAAACATGCATAGGGAGTGCTATGAAAAGTCAGTTGCTGTCTGCTATATGTGATTTCATTTCAGGATGCAAGATTTCTGTGTGCTAGCAAAGCCTTGAGATAGTATTGTAATCTTAGTGCTCGTTTTCTAACACAGTCCTTCTGAATTGCAGAAGCAGCTCAGGGTTACATCCCATGACTCGACTCATCACTTAAACATTCCACTGGAGTTCACAGGGATTAATTGCATGAGTGTGGAGCAAGTCCTTGGGGTTTCTTTTAGGTTTTGCTTGCTTTCAGAAGGACTATGCAAGGAAAGGCAGGGGAAGATCACTGAGGAAGAGAGAAGAAGATGGAGGAGGAGGAGGAGGAGGAGGAGGAGGAGGAGGTGATCAAGCCACTTTATCAGTAGTGGAGGGGAGAAGAGAAGAATAGTGGGAAGTAGCTACTCCTAAGAAAAATTGTTTTACTAACAAATTATAATTTGCCAGTTTAAGATTAATCCCCAAACTGCAACCATTCCTAAGAAAAATGTTTGCAGTTTGGGGATTAATCTTAAACTGGCAAATTATAATTTGTTAGTAAAACAATAGCATTCATCTACTTACTGAATCACTGTTACTAAGTCCAGCTGAATTAGAATACTAGATTTGTTTCAGAACAAAATCAGTCCCAGTGTTGCTTGGGACCATAAGTTTCATTGGTGGAGGAATTAGTACAGATGTCAAGTGATATCTTGGTGCTGAACAATGCCATGTTAGTCTCAGCCATCAGCTGTGGTGGAGGCATTTCAAAGGATGGCATGGTACTAGTACTTGAATCTCTTGGTGCAGCTAGACTTTTATTAGCCTGCCACACTTGTTGTGACAACTGTGTAGCTAGTGGTGGTGGGGCATTGGTGTCTCCAAGAGCCCCTTTAAATGCTTGAGATCTTTCAGTGAGACCTTGTTCCAGATTCCAGTGGGAGGATGGGAGGCCAACGTTAGTAAGAGTGAAGGTTTTACTATATAGGAGCTCCAGTATTTTTATTGTTATTTAATGGTTTCCTCCCTACTTCTGACAAGTAAACAGAAATGGGGTTGTTTCAGTTGGCCTTTAGGAATTAACCACTACTCTGCTCTGTTTGATTTTGATTGGCCTACCCATTTCAGTTTATAATATGAATGTGACGAATGTTGCTGTCCTTGAGCAAGCAGGGATCACCAGCATTGAGGCCATGATATTGAGAACACAGCTGCGCTGGGCAGGGCACATTTCTAGGCTGGAGGACCATCGCCTCCCAAAAATAGTACTCTATGGTGAACTCGCCACGGGTCAGCGTAAGAGGGGCACTCCAAAAAAGCAATACAAAGACTCCCTGAAACAACATCTCAGGCTCGGCCAAATTGATCACCAACAATGGTCCACCCTGGCCTCACATCGGGAGGCATGGAGACGCACTGTCCACAATGCTGCAGCCTTATTTGAGAACTCATACCGAACAAGTCTTGAAGAGAAATGACAACGCAGAAAGAATCACAACCCGGAAACATCACCCAAGGAGACCTTCTGCTGTGCTTTCTGCAACCGGACTTGTTTATCTCAGATTGGCCTTTTTAGTCATCAGCGCGCTTGCAGAAAGCGTGGGATGAGTCCTTCCTGAATCTTCGTTTGCGAAGAAAAGCCAGAGAGAGAGAGATGTATTTCATTCTATTTTTTTAAACAAAGTTTCATAAACTGCTGTTATGGAGTTGATTTGTATAATGGTACTAAATTTTTAAAAATTTAAATTGAATATTTGCTATGTTTTCTAGTTTGTGGCTGTCTGAATTGTACCTTATGCTCCCATTTTTCTACTCTGCCTGCCTCAGTTGGAATCTTAGGCTTCACCTCCTTGTCTATACTCCTACCATTATTATAGCTTGAATGCTTGGCTCTGACCCAGCATGACAATTGACTTTGGACCCTGTTTTATGATTGCCTTTTCTTCAAACCAGCCTACTGCATTTTAAAGGTGTGTATATATATATATATATATATATATATATATAGGCACTTACTGAATCCTAATCTGACTGAAGACTGAAGGGAAGGAAGCACAGACTAGTATCCAACTAGCCATAAAATCTTTCAAAATGGTTTGGACATGTTTCCTGTTGTTGCTGTAATATCAGCGTTTCCAGTAATAACACAACAGCTTATCTAGCTATTGGCTATGTGGGCAAGGATTGATGCGAGCTGCAGTTCAACAGCATCTGGAAGCCCACACAGTTCCCACTCCTGTCCTAGACACTGTAGGGGGCATGTAGTTTTACCATTGCCACAGCCTGGGCACCCCACTAAGAGGCTGTTTCCTTTGGACCCAGAGCCACTGTGGAGATTATCAGACATGCTAAATATGGCATGATAACAATGCCAGGGGATTGCTAAAGGGCTCCCCTTTCAGATGGCATTGTTCCCGTGTCGTCATGCTCCTGTTCTGCTGCCATTCTGCCAGCACTGCTTTTTATTGACAGGCTAAGCCGTCAATGGGTCCTCCATTCCGTTTCTGTAACAGCATGTCCTACAAGTGAAAAGGTGCCCTATTTGCTGGCATGATGCCAGCATCAATAGGAGGTCCATGCCAGAACACTTCCAGGTGAGATTGGGACATCAAGGTAAGTGACACACTTTTTTTTGTACCCTCCCCGGGTTACTTGTAAAGTTTTAAGTGTGTTTAGGTGCTTAGTGTAACTGTTTGGTATTTTCCTTTTACAGTTTGAATTTCCCGTGTTCTCGCCTTCTTGTGAGAACAGCCAGGATTTCAATCCAGGAAGTGGCCCTGCTAAGGGAATGCCCTGGGCTGCCCTGCTGAGGGAATGAGGCACGAACAAGGTAGGTCTGAAAACTTTTTATTTTATGTTGTTACAGGGACAGGAGAGGGGCAGGAGAGGAGAGATTGTGAGACGGGGGTGCTTTTTTGTTCCCATCTGAAAATCTCCTATAACTAGAGTCTAAACAAAACAGATTATCATGTGGTAAACTCTCCATGGACTGTGCCATACTGGATGGCTGAATTATTGATTATGCTCCATATTATGAACAAATCCATAGCTCTTAACACAGAAAACTAGAATTAGGTACAATGATTCTCAGAGATATGCATGCTTGCTATATTTGGAATAGGTCTTGTTCACCAGTTAAGCATCTACAGAATCCATCAGGGTCACCCCAGCACAGCACTTCTTAGAGCTTCCAGAAAAGAAGAGGAAATACTTCCAGACAAAATAAGGACACCAGAACAGGCCCTGAAAGTATCTGCATAGATAATATTTTCTTTCTCTGTTTTATGTTCAGTAGATATATTTTATGTTTTCATGGTTAGCCTATTTACAGTAAACCAAGCATTTTCCTCTGCCCTTCTGGGTACATTGTTCTAAGTGAGTGGGACAAGTCTATGCAAAGAATGCATGCCTGAAAGAAGCTTATCTGGGTGGGTTCTTGGCTCCCAAAAATACAATTTCCGTCATCACAGGCAGAGCAACTTCTTTATTCCTCTCACACTGGCATGAATATTTAATTAACCAAAAAAATAGGCAGCACCATAAAATTCTAGTGCAAGGTCTCATAAGCAGGTAGCACTCCTTCTTAGATAATCCAGATTGGAAATATATCATTTTTAAGTCCTTTCTGCATGGTCAGTTAAAATATGGCTCTCCCAATTTTACTTTCAGTGATAGAAGAAAACAATCTCATTTAAAAAGAATGGAATGGGAAGTTATTGTGGGAAACTAGCTGGGGCATCATTCACTCAGATCCCGCCTTTCCAAAACATCACAAGATCTGTGCCTCAGGAGAAAGAGGATACACAAACTTGAAAAGTAAAAATAAAATAAAATAAATACAGCAATATTCTTGAAAAGGTCAGCAGAATAGCACAGCATTACTGTGGTAGTTGCAACAACTCCAAGTGCTCTCGTACTTCTATTTGCTACAGAACCCAGTCCTATTTCCCATTTTTTCCAGTTCTGTTTGAACCTCACATGGTCTCCTTTAGTGGAAAGTAACGATTGGATGTTAAGCCAAACATCAGTGTATATTTTGTCAATTTAAAAAAAAAAAGTTTTTGCACTTTGCCTTCATATAGAGTTCAAATGTTTTTGCACTTTGCCTTCATATATAGAGTTCTAATCCTATAAGTGTTTAAAGGAATTTTGAGGATCTTAATAACAATATTATCTATTTTGTTACACACACACATACAGAGAAAGAGAGAGAGAGAGAGAGAGAGAGAAAGAGAGAGAGAGAGAGAGTAGTTTCTTTGTTCCTTTTTTTGGTCACACATTAGCATAAGTAATAGTGTAACCCTACACATGTAAAGTCAGATGTAAGCCTGACCAACTTCAGTTGGGGCTTACTCTGAGATAAGGGCCTGCGTATACATAGTAATATGAGTGGATTCCACTGAATTTCATGGTACTTACTTTTTTGAGTAGGCACATATTCCCATCAGTAAGCATGGGAATGATGCAGCCTTTAGATGATGCTGAGGTACAACTCCCAGCACTCCTCATCATTGGCTGTGCCAGCTAGAGCTAATGGGAGTTGCAGTCCAACAACATCTGGAGAGCCACACAGTTCCCATCACTGCCCTACACTGTGTAACATTGCGCTGTAAGAGCCAAGGGTAGCACCATGATTATTAAGGGGAGCTCACACAGATCAGGCTGGGCTTGCTTTTCAAAACATCCCACTGGGAGGAAACAATTGGATGTCTTCAGTGGTGGCTAATTGCTCCCAGCATCAGTGGAGTGGTGAATTCAATCTCGGTTTAAGAGCGGGGTATGTTTAGCCTGAAAAAAAGACGGTTAAGGGGCGATATGATAGCCCTGTTTAAGTATTTGAAGGGGTGTCTCATTGAGGATGGAGCAAGCTTGTTTTCTGTTGCTCCAAAGTCTAGAACACGGAGCAATGGATGCAGGCTCCAGGAACAGAGATTCCACTTCAACATTAGGAGGAACTTTTTGACAGTAAGACCTGTTTGGCAGTGGAACACACTCCCTCGGAGCATGGTGGGGTCTCCTTCCTTGGAGGTCTTTAAACAGAGGTTGGATGGCCATCTGTCAGGGATGCTTTGATCGTGATTTCCTGTGTGGCAGGGGGTTGGACTGGATGGCCCTTGTGGTCTCTTCTAACTCTACAATTCTATGATTCTATGAATCAGGTTGCAGTAGAGGATGCAGAGGGGTGGGGCAAATCTGTAGCCAGCCCCAGATATTGCTTACCCAGTGTCTGGAGAAGAAAGATTTCCCTTAAGTATAATCTCAATTTCAATAAATATACTTTCTCCAGATTAAAATAAATTGGCCCCGGTTGTTATAGAGTTGCCAACTGTTTTCCTGGCCCTGGTACTGTGCCTTTAACATGAAATTTAGCAGCAGAAACTTTAAAATTCTATATTCTAGGCTACTGCTAAAAGCTTATGTGAGAGCCAGTAAAAAAGAAAAAGTTGGCAGCCCACAACTGGCAAAACTGTTGGGAGGATAAAGCTGACACTTGACATTGTGTAGCTTAAACTCAGCTGAGAGGTGTTAGTTTGTGCTGTGTGTGCATGCACACATACACTCTGTTTCTACAGTTTTTAAGACCTCCTCTTTAACCTTCACCCATCATAATGACAGGCATTTCTCTAGTTATATATTAACTACTGTCAACTGCATACAGTAGATAAGCAGCCAGTTTAATTATCCATTCTAATAACTTCCTCCAACTGTCAATATCAGATACTTGAAACCTAGCCCAGGATGCTGTTAGCAGTAGCTTGGTTAAATTGTGGTTGTAGGAGGGATAAAAAGAGGTTTCAGAGAAGGAACAGCTGAAGTTTCCAGCCCTACACGTGGCACACCAAAGTCTTAAAACTGAAGAGAGTCATCATGGGGGCTACCTGTACCTTGCACAATCAGATCCAATAGCTGTCCCTCCCAGGGCCAACCTGAAGCATGTTTATGCTGAGATAAGAGACACAACAACAACAAGAGAAATAAAAAGTGTCCCCAGTAATTTAAGGTGAAGTTTATGATGCCTAAAGATGGCCACAAATTCTGGTGCATGAGACAGAAAATCCCACAAGGACCTGCCCTTGTACTTGGCATCAAAAATATAATAACAATACATGTCACATCCAAAATCTGCTGCCTGACATGGTTGCCTCATTTGGTCAAATGGCAGGGCCATCTCTACTACCCTTCTGTCCCATCTCTTCTTACTTTCTTCTCAATCTTTCTTCTCAATCAATGAAGGTTGTGAATTATGTCGCCCTACAGATGTTGCTGAACTGCAACTTCCAGCATTTCTTACCACTGGCTGTCAGGAATAGCAGTTCAACCATATCCAGTCTGAACTCAAGGTGCTGAGGATAACATTTAGAGCCCTAAATGACTTGGGACCTGGTAGAGTGCCTCTCCTTAATGATAGAGAATGCATGCATGCAGCGGTCCTTTAGAGATCCTGCTTTAAGGAGCAAAGACACCAATGGCTTTAGAGAAACAAATTAAGGCATTCATTATAGGAACTCCATTCTAAGGAGATTATCACATGAGGCTAGTGTCTTGGGGGCAATCGCGTTATGAAAGGAAACAGGAACATACTGCTTTGAAAATGTTTCTTATCACATCTCTTCTTTCGTGCAACTGTGTTGCTTTGAACTCCTCCCCCCTTTGCTGCAGTTCTGGCATTGCAGCAGTCAGTGCCATGAGGAGGCCTGATTCTCCTCCTCTCCTGTTTTCTCCCCCTCCCGCTCACTATTCCAAAGCAGGCTTATTCTGTGTCTATTTTCTTTAAATCTCTGCTGTGTTTGCGCACTTATGGCAAAAAGGATTTAAAATTAGTTTTATTTTATCATTTTCCTGTAAGTACGCAAACACAGCAAATATTTTTTTTAACAAAAACACCAGACAGGCATGGAATTAGACTGCTTTGAAATAACGTGAAGGGGGGAAAAAAGAGGAAAGGAAGAGAAGCAGGCCCTCTCATGGCACTCACTGCTGTAATGCTGGTATTCAAATGAAAGGACCTATAGTATCTGAGCCAGCAGCCAAACAACAGCTACATTTAGAGCTATTGGCAGGCTTTTCCTGTCAATTAAAAAAGACACCACAGTAACGGTTTGAATACACACCATCTACAGGAGAGTCACGATGTTGTGTGATAAGTTTTGGCACTACACACCACTATTCTGCTTTAATTCCACTTTTTTAGCCTTGTGTGATAATCTCCTAAAATAGGAAAGTTACTCAGGGTGCTAATCTAAGCTAGCTACATTTCTAGAGAGAGCTGAGAAAGAATTGGTGGGAACATCCCTAAGAGTATCAGTTTACATCATAGAGGGAGTGGGATAGCTAACAAGCAGGGAAGATGCTCTAACAATCTAACCCTAGTACTACTGCCCACTCTGAGGCATTCTTGACTCTTCAGTGCTAAGCGTTGTTGCATTTCAAACACTTATACCTGTCTGTCTGGGGACTGAGCTCCACTGGAGAGTCTCTGCTCTGTGTCCATTGAGTTGGAGCAATATGTTGTGCGAAGAAGTGGGGAAAAGCCTTCTCTTCTGGGGTACTCTGATTATGGAATGCTCTCTCCTTAAGAGGCTTGTTTGGTGCACCAAATTAGAACCTGGCTTGTTATAAGAACATTGGGTTCTAATGATTTTATCCAGTTTGTACATGTATATCATTTTAATGTGCTTTAAATTGTTATATAATTTAATATGTTTTCAGACTATATATTATTTTTACTCTTTTATAATTTTTAAAAATTGATTCTATGAGACTTTATATAGCCTTGAGCTCTTTGGATATAGAGTGGGATGTAAAATATTTAATTGCCATCGTCTGGATGGCCATGAATAGTCCCATCCGATTCCTTACCCATACCAGTGGGAGTGGGAAACCCCCCTGGTTTTCTTCTTTGAAGATTCAGAGTGCTCAAGGAAACAGTACTTTCAAGCAGGGTTTTTCTGGCTTATTCTTTTTCCTTTTGGCAACCCCAGGAGTGTTGTTTAAAAAATTAGAGCAGGGTTGCCCACAGTGATGTAAATACTTCTGAGCCAGACCTCTGCAGCCTCTTTGTTCTGTGCAGAAGTCAAAATCAGAACTTGGAAAAGTTACTTTTTTGGACTACAACTCCAAGAGTCTCACAGCCAGAATTTCCATAGCACTATGTAACACTATAATTCAACTTTAACTGCATTGGCTGCATCCTATGGAATTCTGGGGTTTGTAGTTTGGTGAGATACTAGAGCTCTCTGGCTGAGAATTCCAAATATAGTGACAAAGGACCCCAAGTGAGACTGTACATCAGGATTAGTTTCAGATGTTGTTGGAGTGCAGTTCCTATCATCCTTCACCATTTGCTACACTGGCTAGAGATGATGAAAAGTGTGGTCCAACAACATCTGAAGGGCCAAACATTCCCTCTCCACTGGTATATGATGAGGTGGATATACAGTGTATGGCATATGCCACATGGTAAACAGATGATTCCCCTGTCCTCTCTCTTTTGAAATAACACACTGCACTGTCACTTATTCTGCAGAAAAATCTATTGCCCCAGAACAGTATAAAACATCAGTGTTGCCCCTTAGTGCAGAAACACTAAAGACCACTTTGCATTATTACAAGAAATTTCTGCATGATAGGCCCCAATTGTCCTCAATGACACATTTGTATAGAGAACCACAATGTAGGAAATAAGATCCAGTCATAGATTTTCCTTAGTTTTTTTCCAGCCTGTGAGGCCGTGTTCTGGAATAGTTTCTTTCTGATGTTTCGCCTGCATCTGTGGCTTCTCTGAGGATGCCAGCCACAGATGCAGGCGAAACATCAGAAAGAAACTCTTCCAGAACACAGCCTCACAGCCTGGGAAAAAAAACAAGGAAAATCTATGGATGCTGGCCATTAAAGCCTTCGACTTCACAAGATCCGGTCACTTTTTCCCCAGTGCTTGTTGACTCCACAGTAGTAGGAACCCTGCCCCAGCTGTTGTGATGACAGGCATAACTTCTGGAAAAGCTGCCACTTTTCACCTGTGGAGGGAAGAGTGTACACAAGCTATGATAGTTCACTATGGGAATGCAACTGCAAGAAACATCCAGGGAGCATGGTATGGATGTGAACTTATCCTGAGGTAATGCAGACTGCCATAGGAAAACACACACACACACACACACACACACACACACACAGTCTGTAATAACCCTCAGTGGAATTTATCTTTTTGGAAATTCTGATCTAGCAATATCTCCTACAAGATCACTAAATGTTGGAAACATTAGTCAGTCCCTCAGTGCAGATTCATATGTGCAGAGCATGTGTTTGAGGTCTTTTTGTTTCCAAGGCATCCATTTATAATGCAGCATATTGAGAATTCTTGCTCATTTGTTGCACATATCCTCAAGGAAGATTCTGTGTGACAGGAACAGGGCTTACCAACGGGTCGACAGGGTGAGGTGGTTCCCTGAGGCAGCAGAATTTAAGTGTCACGAGGGTGCTGTTATTTTACAATATTTAGATTGCCAAAGAGGCACTCAGCTTCACTTACACAAGATGGCCTGATGGCTGACATCATGCACAGTTTTAAAGGGGGCTGGACAGATTCAAGTAGGATGGGGATATCATTGGCTATTAGTCATGATTGTTCAGCTTGGAGAAGAGAAGTCTTGAGATGTGATATGATAGCCATCTTTAAATATTTTAAGGGGTGTCATGTAGAAGGTGGAGTGAGCTTGTTTTCTGCTGCACCAGAGACTAGGATATGAACCAATGGATTCAAATTACAAGAAAATAAATTGCATCTAAACATCAGGAGAAAAAATCCTGACAGCAAGAGCTGTTCAGTGATGGAACAGAGTGCCAGAGAAGGTGGGAGACTCTGCTTCACTGGATGACCATCTCTCTGGAGTGTTTTAGTTGTGTATTCCTGAATAGGAAGGGGTTAGACCAGATGGTTCTTGTGATTACCACTCTATTTTCTATTATTGCCATGTACAGTAGCATCCCCGTATCCACGGGGGATTGGTTCCAGGCCCCCCCGCAGATAATGAATTCTGCGGATAGTAGTGAACACCCGTTGCCATTGCCGCCAAATAAGCCATGGAAGGGAGAAGGGAGGCAAGAACTCTCCTTCCTTCCCCCTGCATCGCCATTGCCGTCAATGGGAGCCATCCCAGGGGCAAAGGGAGAAGGTGAGACCTCCCCCCTCCCCCATTGGCATTGCAGCCACTGGAGCTATATGGAAGCCTCCTCCCCTCCCTCCCCTGTAACCGCCCCCCTGCTGTCACCAACTGCAGATAATTGAATCAGTGGTTGGTGAATCAGCAGATAACGGGGGTGCTACTGTATTACCTTCAGCATTCCAAGCAGAATGGGAAACATGGATGTTTTTGCTCTAAGGCTCTGTTTATGGACTTTATAAAGGCATCTATGGAAACATGATGGAAGGCTAGTTCAGCCTTTCACCTGACCCAGCAGGGTTCTTCTAAAGTTCTTTGGAATGTAAGGATTGATTGAGATTTATACACCACTTTAGAAACAACAGGACTTTCCAACAACCTTTTACCAGGTGGTACAGTTGTCAACATTTTCTCTGGCATGCTAGCTAACACACATTGGAAGCTGCTTAGTGCGGTGTAGATGTGTACAATGATGTTGCTTAACAATTTGTAAGCCTCTCTGAGAGCCTTTGTGGTTGAAGAGCAGGGTATAAATGCCTAAATAAGTAATCCCAAACCCGGGCTGATGGTGCTCGTTCAACCCTGTAAGGTCAACCATCTAAGAGAAGGAAACTCTAATCAAACCTACGACCCAAGGACCTCGCTGCTACGTCCATGCTTGTAAGGCCACAGCAGATGAACCTTTGGTTTAAAGGGTGAGGCCAGTTCTGTGCATGCTGCGCTCCACCAGAAAAATCCATTGCACAGGCTTGAAGGACAAATCCAGTTCCAAAAAAGCCCTGTAGCGATAGGCGACAGACGAAATGGCAGGTGTAAAGATGCACTGGAAGCTGCAGACCCAAACCTACATGCAGGCGGTTCAGGACTTTGGTCGCTCGAGGCTGACCCGGGAGATGACAGTTTTGTTCGGCAGCATCCTGAACGACCAAGCAGCCTTTTTAAAGGAGAGCACTGCTTGCTCCATATGGAGAGGGACCTAGAAAAGGTGGCAACATCCTTATTTGAGAACTCACGCCGAACAAGTCTTGAAGAGAAACGACAACGCAGAAAGAATCACAACCTGGAAACATCACCCAAGGAGACCTTCTGCTGTGTATTCTGCAACCGGACTTGTTTATCTCGGATTGGCCTTTTTAGTCATCAGCGCGCTTGCAGAAAGCATGGGATGAGTCCTTCCTGAATCTTCATTTGCGAAGAAAAGCCAGAGAAAGAGAGTTCAGCCTTTTACCTGACCCAGCAGGGCTCCTCTGATGTTCTTTGAAATGTAAGGATTGATTGTGATTAATACACCACTTGAGAAACAACAGGCCTTTCCAACAACTTTTTTACCAGGTGGTACCCTTGTCAATATTTTCTCTGGCATGCCTTTTGCTTCAGGGTTGCATGCCAGATAACTGTCAAAAAACAAAATAAACACCCAAACCAAACCCTCTCTGCCTTGCATTCATGCCCTGGCAAGAGGAACACACCTCAAAGTCCAACCCTTCCAGCGTCCAGTGGAGGGCGCTGTTTCTTTTGCCCCCGCTGGTTCTCGGGAGAGGCGGGCGCTGGAGCGGAGCTCCCCCTGGGGCCGGGGAGGCGAAGGACAAGCAGCGGCTTCTTTGCTGCCGTCGCCTCGTCTTGCGCCAGCGGGTCACCCCTGGGCGCCAGCGCTGCGGTGCCAGAGAGCCAGCCAGCGAGCGCGGGAAGGCAGTGCCGGCGCCACGCTGCCCCCTTTGACTCGACTCGCTGTCGCTCGGGGAGTGGCCCTCCTCTTGCTGAGCTCGGGAGTCTCCCGTGGGCCGCGCCGGTGACATTGGAGGGAGCGGTGGCGAGAGAAAGAGCGAGGGGAGGCGGAGACTCGGCTGGCGCTCGGAGGCGGCACTGAGGGAAAGGAAGGGAGGGAAGGGGCGCCGTGCGCCTGGCTGGGCTGCCTCCTTTCGTTTTGCGCCCCCGGCTTGCGCGACCGGCTGTGGCGAGGCGGCCAAGTTGTCCCCGCGGCCAGGCTTTGGCGCTCAGGGACGGGGCTGAGGCAGACGGAGGGAGTCTCGCCGCCGCCCTCTCGTCTCCTTCCAGCTCTTCGCTCCCGCTCGGCCAGAGGTGGCTGGAAGCTGCGGACTATAAATAGCAAGCAGGAGCCAGAGAGAGGCTGGGCGACCGAGGCATTGCGTGCGCCACAGACCGGGAAGGCAGGGCTGCTCCCGCTCCCGCCTCGCCTTCACGGCAACCAGGTAACACCACCCGCAAGACCCAGGCAAAACCTGCCGGGCTTTCCGGGCGCCAGGAGTTTCCGGGAAGGGGGACCACAAGGGACGTGGGGCGGAGGGTGGCGGGTTTGGTGCAGCGGCGGCGGCGGCTCTCTTCGCGCTCTCTTCGCGCTCTCTTCGTAGGCGAAAGTCCGTCCTCCCTTCCCTCCTTTCGGCGCTTCTTCTTGACCCCCTCTCAAGTTTTCTTCCTGTTGCAGCTTCGCGGGCGCCTTGGCGGCAGGTGCGAGCCTCGGGCGCTTTGGATTGAGGGCAGCCCAGGCAGGGGTGGGTGGGTGGGTGTATCTTTTTTGGGGGGGGGTTCTTGGGCGAGAAGGGCCAGGGGGTTTCCCTTTGCTCCCTTGTCTGAGGCTGGGGAGATTTTTTTTGGGGGGGGGGGCTCCAAGCCTGCTGGTGATGTTCTCACTTTGGACCTTAAACATTGTTATTTCCCATTACTTGCGGCTGTGCCTTTTCATGCGATCGGGTTCGTAGCTGTTTTCTCCTGTAGATTTTCCTTGGGTTTTCCCCCCCTGGTTTGCGAGGTGAAGGAAGGAAGAAAAAAGAGGTGCCCCTTCCCATCCTTTTGGAAAGAAGCGTTTTATTGCATTATTTCCTCCCTCCCCTCCCGCTTTCTTTTTCCTGATGATGATGATCCAGAAGAGGCTTCTCCTTGGGTAGCGAACCGCCCGGGAAGATGCGCCTACATTGCAGCGGGTGGCCGGCTCCTGAGCCCTTGCTCCTGCTGCCGCCTTAGGAGAGACTAGCGTAAACCAGGGAGGATTATTCATATTTAACTGTCGCCTTTAAATAATGCGGGGCAGAGTTGCACTCGTCGCCGCTTGATCTTCGGGACTAGTTTGAGCAGGATCAGAAAAGAGAGGAGGCTCTCCAGTGAAGTGGACCTTAACTCTGCTGGTTAAGGGGTTTTGAAAGAATTTACCAGCGCTGCAATTAAAAAACAAACACCAAACCAAAAAAAAGCCCCCCCCCCAAAAAAACCCAGAGGTTGGAATACAAAGCTCATTCCTTACTCTTCCTTCTTGTGGAACATCTTTTAGAGCCTGTTTAGTTCTTCTGAGAAGCAGAGCAGATCCCAAGCCGACCTTACCTGGCTTTACCTGGTGAATCACCTGACTGTATCTGAAATCCCAAATGAATTTAAACTAGGTAGAGGTATGTGATGTAAAAAGGGTGGTCAGTTAGAAAAGAAAGGTGGTGAGATGGCGTGTGATGTACCCAAATAATGGGACTCTTTAAGTAGGTTGCAATTATGGTGCATTTAACAGATGTTTTAAAATGCAAATGAACCTCAGGTTTATTGCCTAGAGCACAGAGATGATATTAGAGAATTTCTAAGCACTTTTGGGGGGAAAGCTGTTACATGTCATTCCAGATGTCACAACCCTTTTAAATGCCTCCCTCTTTGGAAAAAGCATGCATATTTGTTAATAATATGGCTAAATATGTACACTAAGGTCTGACTGAATGTGGATTGCCATGCAGTATATTAAATACTGTGCTGACTAATCAGCTTGGTGTTCATAGTACTTAGACCATTGAATTTCTTCCAAAGTCTGTGCATACAAAAATACTGAAATATTTCTTTTGTGGCTTCATGTGAATCTCACCTCTAAAATGAAAGACTGTCATAAAGAAGAGAAAGAAATACGCAGTCATACTGAGCAAATGTTCTTAAATCTTGGTGACAATCAGTGGGAGATGTCACAGATCCCCCCTCCCCAATGTAAAGGGAACAAATTGTTAATGGGAATTAATTGTCAGCAAAGCAATAGTAAAAACCCAAATCCTTTTAAATAAACAGGCTTTTTCTCAGTAGCACTGCATTTGACTTCCTTTACATAGGATGTTATATAACGGATTTCTTATATGTATATTTGTTTGGAAACATGGAAACACAACTAGATGAAAACAAACATGTGTAGGATTGGAGCCAGTGTCATCTTCATTGAATGGGGGGAGGTTACTCACAGTGCATCAGATTAAGCATGCATGGAAGTCTCTATAGGATTGGGGTTTTTACATTATTGATGAGCTTCTGGGTTTGCTTCTGGAATCCAAGGAAGCACATGTGATTTATGCATAGAGCTCCTGCTATAATATGGTTAGTCATTATCTAGATACAAGAATTCTGCTTATGCATTAGCCATGTGGGAAGATGTTGCAGTGTTGGAGAGAGAGAGAAAAAGCAGGTTTTCTTGGTTCAGGCCATGTGGAGGTGGTGGTGACCTGTTTGGGCAAAAATATGCTCATTAGTACAGTTCTGTGGGTGCAGTTAAATCTGGAGGTAGGCAACTCAATAGATTCTCAGATTGACAGTGGCAGTGATTATCCAACTCCTCTTCACAAAGACCCTTAAAAGACAGAGAAAAAGAGGGAGAGTTGAGATTCTAACATCATCTGCATGGGCCTTAGGAATAGGTGCACATGTGAGAGCTGATGTAATGATTAGAGTATTAAGGGGACTCAGGAGAACAAGATTCAGCCCGCCCCCACCCCCGCCATGAAATTCACTGCGTGGCCTTGGGCCAATCCTCTCCTTTAACCAAATCTATCTCAGAGGATTGTTGTAAGGCTAGAATAGTCAACAAGGTAGCCATGTAAGCCCCCTTGAGTTTATTAGACAAAAAGTGGGATATAATGGTAGCTAACTAGCTCATGCTTTCTATCCATACTCCAGAATGGTGTAATTGTATATTATAGGATATTGTTCACTTTGTACAAAAGCTAGATTTTGGACTGCCGTTGGTTCTTTAGAAGACTATTCCATTCCACTCCTACTTCTAACCTTTAGCGCAGGATGTCTTTGCAAATGTGCTCTAACAGAAATGCCTTGGCAGGTTCTGCAGCTCAGCTCCAAGTTGCCCATTCCTGATTACAAAAAGTGTTACATAAAATCCAAATTTGAAATCCTGACAATTAGAAGTGGACTTTGAATGTTGTATACTACTGTATATGAATTCTTTAAAAAAAGTACTATGAAAGAAAAATATTTTTATGCATCACTATCAATTGACAACTTGCGTTTTTCTTGTGATAGTAATTTGAATTGGTTTTTCATTTTTGATGGAAAGAATTTAAACTGCTGGTTTTGTCATCGCACGGGCAGAAAAATGCTGAGCCCCATTTTCTCTTTCTATAACCCCCCCCACCTGTGATATCACTTTGAGTAAGCCCAGAGCAGACCAGAGGAGCTGGAAGGGTGTTGTATTCGATTGGCCTAGGAGTGTGTTTGCTGTTATTTCTTTTCTTGTGGTTCCCAACAGGAAAAACAGAAATGTGAGTTTCACTGTGAGGCAAGCTTTAGATGTAGGACTTGCTTTAGATAGATTCGTCTATCAAATATACAATGTTGCCTTTTAATAAATCTGTCAAGCCTTTCAACCAGTGGCATGATTGTTGTTGCCAGATCCAAAAGAACTTTTTGCCTTTGGCAAAAGATCATGCAAGGAGCCTACATGATACACCTCCTCAAACCTTATGATGTTTATGTTTTCCTGAGTTTACTTTAGTACAACTTGTTGCACGTTATGACTAGTGATATCAACAGACCTCTGTTTTGAAGGGGAATTTCTTTCCCTAGTAACTCTAGGAGAAATTAGAAGACCAGGCCTGGTGAATTGCATCTACTTTTATTGAAAGAAATGAATTTCTGTCCCACACCCCGAATATGAACAGAATGGAGGCCCCGAGTTCAGTTTATGACTTCTTACTTACTCACTAGGAAAAACAAGGAAAGTTATAGTGCCACTCTATTCTGCTTTAGTCAGACCTCACCTGGAATACTGTGTCCATTTCTGGGCACCACAATTCAAGAAGGATATTGGCAAACTGGAACGTGTCCAAAGGAGGGCAACCAAAATGGTGGGAGATCTGGAAGCCATGCCCTATGAGGAGCAGCTTAGGGAGCTGGGTGTGTTTAGCCTGGAGAAGAGAAGGTTAGGAGGTGATATGATATCCCTTGGTGGCGCATTAGTTAAATGCCAATACTGCAAGTCAACATGTTGCAAGTTCAATTCCAGAGGGCTCCAAGGTTCACTCAGCCTTCCATCCTTTCGTAGGTTGGTAAAATGAGTACCTGGCTTTTGGGGGCAATTAGTTAACACACATTGGAAACTGCTTAATGCAGTGTAGATGTATAAATTGCTATTGCTTAAAACAATGTGTAAGCCACTCTGATAGCCTTGTGGCTGAAGAGTGGGGTATAAATAAATAAATAAATAAAATAAAAATGTAAGCCATATTCAAATATTTGAAGGGATGTAATACAGAGGATGGAGCAAGCTTGTTTTCTGCTGCTCCAGAAACTAGAACATGAAGCAATGGACTGAAAGTACAGGAAAAGAGATTCAACCTAAATATTAGAAAGAACTTCCTGACAGTAAGAGCTGTTTGGCGGTGGAATGCACTGCCTCATAGTGTGGTGGAGTCTCCTTCTTTGGAGGTTTTTAAACAGAGGCTGGATGGCCATCTGTTAGGAGTGTTTTGATTGTGTGTTCCTGCATGGCAAAAAGTGGTCCTTGTGGTTTCTTCCAACTCTATGATTCTATCCTTATATTCTAATATCCTCCCTCAACATTCGTGGCCTCCACACTCGCGGTTCCACATATTCGTGGTTTGCCAGCGAGGGGAGGCAGAGGAAAGTGGCGACAGGACCTCAGTCGCCAATTTCAGGAGGGAGTGGGGAGGCATGGGAGGTGACCTTGGGGCCTCCGAAGGGCCTCCGGAAGTCCCATAGTCACCTGTGGAGGGAGTGGGGAGGCGTGGAAGGCGAGCATGGGGCCTCCGGAGGGCCTGCAGAGACCCCATGGTCACCTGTGGAGGGAGTGGGGAGGCGTGGGGAGGTGAGTACGGGGCCTCCGGAGGGCCTGTTGTTGCCTGGGAAGGGAGGGGGGAAGCAACTATGGGGCCTCCGGAGGCCATGTGGTTGCTTTGGGAGGGAGGGGGAGGGCAGTCTTTATTCGCAGAATTTTCGCATTCACGGGGGTCTGTGGAACCTAACCCCTGCGAATGTGAAGGGACGACTGTAGTTCTCTGTGGTTGCCAGTCACTACTACAAAGTGTGTGTATTGGGAAAATTCCATCAAGTTAACAAATTAAATAGAAGTTTTGACTATAGGGAAGGCACCAGTTAGTTACATACAATCTCTTTTAAGGAAAACAACCATTCCCCAGTCCTTCCTAAATAACCCGGTCTCTTATTTGTCATAGGGAACAAGATAAGTGTCAGCTTGATCTTCTGCAGGAAATTTCTTAAGATTAAGATACACAAAAAAGAAAATATTTTTCTGGGTGAAGCATATTAATTTTTCCTTAGTTTCTTACCTGGACACAATCTACCTGATTTCCCGAACTCCTGTTGGCTTTTATGGGATGGAAACCGTCTTTGATGGGTGGTAGCTTACTGATACATATTTCAGGTTCTGCCACGATCACTGTCAGTCTGCAAGAAATCTGGGCTGTACTTTGCAGAAAGTTAGTTACAGTTATGCAGTTTGTTCTGGTAAATCTCACTCAATCAAATAAATTTGGGGGTAGTTCATACACTTTTCTGTATATAGTGGGCCTTTGGTATCCATTGGGGTTTGGTTCCAGGACCCTTTGTGGATATCAAAATCAAGTCCCATTATACACAATGGCATAGTAAAATGGTGAACAGCATTTATATAAAATGGTGAACAGCAAGGTTTGCTTTTTGGAATCCCTCCTCCCCTGAATATTTTCAAGCTGCGGTTGATTGAGTCCATGGATGCAGAATTCATGGATATGGAGGACCGAACATACACTTGAAATCCTCCCCTTTCCCAGATACAACATTTTACAACAATAAAGGCAGATGTGCCAGTATGATGTGGGTATGTATGTGTGAACTAGATATTTAGTCAGACATATTGTGGGTCTGCATGTCCTACAAACAGCACTAGCTTTAAATGATTAAACTTTATTAATCCTTAATGTTACAGTATTATTTTTAAAAAGCATCCTGCCTAAAAGTTTTGCTTTTGCATCACAAAGCATTTGTTGACATTAGGGTCCCTTCTTTCAAAGCAGCCACATGGCATTCAGTCTGTGTTCTTAGGTGGTAACAGTGGTAGTGAGAGTAATCCTAGCCAAAGGAAATGGCTTTATCGACATTTATTGCACAGCAAGTATTCCCTTTCTTTTCCAATGCAGAGGCTTGTGTTTCAGATTCTAGGATTTGCTTTCTCATTGAAGAGTGATAGGCCTCACAATAGTATCCTGCAGAGGAAGAGTAGTTATGTGAGAATACTGGAGGCATAGCTTTTATGCCTCCTCTTCTTCCTCAACCTTAACAGTGCATCATTAGAAGCATAAGCACTGGTTTTCTAGTCAATCTTCTGTTTGCTTATGGAAAGGCTGCTTTTTTTCCTGTATCTGATTGCAGCCTCTAGGTCTGTGAGTTAGGCATATCTGAGTACAAGGCAACCAAGCAGTTAGGAGGCAACTGCCTCAAAAAGCAGGCTGTTTGGTAGTGGGGGTAAGCAAAAGCAGTAGCCCCATCTGTTCCTGATCTTTCACTGGATCCCTGCTTTCCTCCTGTTAGGAAATAGAATTGTGTATTCAGCATGGTCTGTCTTGGGCCAGCTAAACTAGCCTACTGCCTTAAGTGTGGTGGTGGAAGCTGTTCTGTCATTGGTTTACAGAAGTCCAGTTGGTTTCTGTACATGGAATGATGAGAGGGCACCAACCTATTCTCTCCCCTTGGGCAGTGATATGTTGGCAAAATAGGAGTCTGAATATCATCCAGCTTCTTAACTTCAAGAGCAGGGGTGAGAATTTTGTGACCTGCTAAATGTTGGTGGACTGCACGTATCAGCAGCCCTGGCCTGCTTAGACAGTGGTATAGGGTGCTGGGAGCTGCAATTCAAGAACATCTATAGGGGCTGCACATTTCCCACGTACAAGCTGCAGCACCAATATGCTTCCTGTAGGTTCATTTCAGGTATAGACACAGTCTTTTTGCAGTCATCAGATTCAGTCAGACAGGAAGATGCTGATGCTGGCAAGGGAAGAGTGGGAGAAAAAGGCGTGACCCTTTGTTTGTGCTCTACTTTATATTGATTTGCCAGTCAGTCTAGTTTATGACTTCTTACTTACTCACTAGGAGAAACATACCATGAAATGCAGTGTATGTAGATCTAGGAGACTGGGCTGTGATGTTACAGATTTTCTTTTCCCCAAATTGGGTACAAACCAAGCTTGACCAGATAATCTAGTCAAAACGATTGTGCATTGTCAGCTTTGGTAAGAGAAAAGGTTCCCTGTGCCCATTTCATAGTAGCAAAACTCCATTCTCTTGGGGTTCACCAGAAGCTTGCTCACACCCACCCCAAGTTACCAGAGGGCTCCTGCTTGCACCTCTGTAGTATGCTGAGAGCTGTGGAGATGTGTCTGGGCTCTTTTTGCTGTGGCAAATGATAGGCTGCCCTGGTGAAAGGCATTGTCCTGGTGAATTGGCAAACTGATAGCACTGGTTGCCTCCTGGGTTGAGTCTGGAGTTGGGGGAGAGCAAATCCCAGAGAGATAGTTCCCTCTTTGATCTACTTCCCATATACATATACAGGCCTGTTGCGTGTTCCAGCCTCAGTGTTGGCCTTCACATTCCCAATCCAGCCCCACAGTGTCTCATTAGAAACCCTAATGAGAAGAGTCTTGGACTGATGAGAATCATTGTAGTTCAGGACTTACTCTTGCAAAATTTGCAAATGGTTATTTTGCATAGAAAACACCATTTTCTGTGGAGAAAATGATATTTCTATGCAGAAATATTATTTCCTATGCAGAAAAAACTGTATCTTGCACAGAAAAAGCCTTAATTGGGAACTAAATCTGCACAAAACTCACATGGGTGATTTGCACTGAAAATTGCAATTTTTGTGTGTGTCAGAAACAGCATTTTTCTGCTCAGGAAATAACCACATCTAAATTTTGTACAGAATAAGTCCTGAATTGTGAATAAGCTTTGAAAACTGGGGGGTGGGGTGAAGAGGGAAGAAACTTGTGAAAATTAGTTATTGCTTTCTTTGAGAAGAAACTTAGTGAAGAATTACATCCCTAATGGTTTTTGAGGGAGGGCTGGTGAACAATTTAACCATGAATGAAACTGGGCATCACTTCTTCATCACTTCTTCATTTTTAAAACATTTTAAACTGTCAATTATTTTGATTAGAATTCAGCAGTGACATGCAAATCGATCCCTACCACCCAATCCCCCCTAATTTACAATATAGTTATAAAAATATATCATGTACAGCCATGTACATACACTGTTAAATCACCTATAATAATCTGCCTACTCGTCTATCCATATATAATGTATTGGGGGTGGTGTTGGAGTCTCTGTGGCTTTTGCTATGGAGGACTTCAACATCCATGATGAGACTACTCTGTTAGGAGTGGCTCAGGACTTCATATCCACCATGACAACCATGGATCTGTCCCAAGTGGTATTTGGCCCCACTCATGCTGCTGGGCACACTGTGGTTCTCGTTTTCCGTACACGGTGTGTGTGTGTAGAATGATGGTGATCTGGGAATCAAGGAGCTTTCTATCATTCCATTGTTATGGACAGATAATTTCTTGATCAGGTTTAGACTTGCTAAGCCTCTGCAGGGGAGGGGGAGCCATTAAGATGGTCTACCCCAGGAGGCTTATGGATCCAGATGGATTCCTGATGGCTTTGGGGGAGTTTCCTGCTGCCTTGACATGTGATCCTGTCGAAGCCCTTGTTGATCTCTTGAATGAGGAAATAATCAAGGTGGTTGACACGATCACGCCTAAGTGTCCCTTCTCGTGGAGTGGAGCTAAACCAGCCCCCTGGTTCTCTAAGGAGCTAGTAGCAATGAAATGAGTGAGACAGAAACTAGAGCAACAGTAGCAGAAAAATTCAGTGAGTCCAACCAAAAACAGTCTAAAATCTACTGGAAGGCCTATGGTGGGACAATAACGGCAGCAAAAAAGGCTTTTTTGACACACCCCATTGCATCAGTATAGAACTGATCAGCAGAACATTTTTGAGTGCTCAGGGATCTGTTACAATCTGGCCTAAAGGGGAATATAGACCATTCACCAGCCTGCTGGGAAGAATTTGCCCACCATTTTGCAGATAAAATCACTTGGATTCACACTGACTTAGATGCCAGAGATGATACAGTTCGGGTGGATGTAACCTTAGCATGTGCTTATCCAGTGTTGGTGGATAATTTTCATTTTGTTCAGACTGAGAATGTGGCGTGGGCCACGATCTGGACTTAGAGTCTGAGTCTGAAGAGGAGACTGAAGAAGAGACTGAGGCAGCTCTCCTAGTTGAAGAGTAACCTCAGCTGGAGGAGGAACAAAGCCAGGACTCACCTGCAGCTGATTTGGCAGAGGACACAGCTGGGGAGATAGCACGCCCCCCAGTCCTTGGTGCATGGAGCAGAGAGCAGACCAATGATGTTCAATGAGGCGCCTTGCCAAGTAGCAAAGAGGGGACTCTGATTAGAGCCAGCGAGCACTAGCCCATTTAAGAGCTGACTCTGGCTAGGGCTGGTTGCTGAAAGCAACTCTGCTTTCCAGACGGCCATCTTGTTTCTTGACTCCTGCCACTCAGACCTCTGACTTTCTGACAACTCTTACTGGATTCTTTGACCCTAGACTGTCTGACCAGGCTGCTTGTTTGTTTCCCTGAACCTGGAGTGTCTTTGTTGGATGCTTTTCCAGACTTACTCCCAAAGGCAAGGACACTTTCTGAGCTCTATTGATTTATTGTCCTTGCCAGATTTTTTTCTGAACTCCCAGTGAATTCCTTCCTTGCTTGGTCTGTGAGGGTGTACTCCCTGATCCAGGACAGTGGACAGGATCTTGGAGAGGTCAGAGCCACCATGTGACTACTAGATCCTTGCCCTTCCTGGCTAATTAAATAGGCCAGAGGAGGACTGGCTTACTGGATAAGTTAAGTGATTAATGCCTCCTTACATAAGGCAGGGTCCCAACACTCTGAAGGAAGCGGCGGTAAGATCTCTTCTGAAAATACCTTCCCTGATTCCCCTAGATAACTTTAGTCCAGTTTCCAATCTTCCATTTTTTGGTAAGGTACTAGAGCATGTGGTGGCTTCTCAACTCTAAGGTTACCTCGATGAGGTGGATGATCTAGATCCATTTCAGACTTGTTTCAGATCTGGTTATGGGACAGAGACAGCTGTGGTCACCTTGGTGGATGACCTATGCAGGAAACTGGACAGGGGGAGTGTGTCCTTGTTGGTTCTGCTGGGCCTCTCAGTGGCTTTTGATACCATCAACCATGGTATCCTTATGAGTCACCTTACTGGGATAGTGCTTGGAGGTACAGTTTTACAGCGACTCCACTCTTTCCTGGAGGGGTGTTCTCAGCGGATGGTGCTGAGGGAATCCTGCTCAACTCTTTGGCCTCTGGCTAACTAATTAAAGCTTAATCCAGACAAGACAGAGGTGCTCCTGGTCAGTTGAAGGGTACACCTGGGAATAGGGATTCAGCCTGTGTTACATGGGGTTACACTCCCCCTGAAAAATGCAGATCAGCAGTTTGGGGATAATCCTGGATTCAGTTCTGAGCCTGGAGGCCCAGGTTTCAGCAATAATCAGGAGTGCTTGTGCACAGTTAAAGCTAGTGTGCCAACTGTACCCCTTCCTGGAGAAGTCAAATCTGGTCACAGTGGTATGTGCCTTGGTTACATCCCATTTGGATTACTGTAATGTGCACTACAAGGGGCTGCCTTTGAATAGTGCTGAGAACCTTCAGTTGGCTCAAAGAGCTGTAGTCAGGTTCTTAATGGGCTAGCTACAGTGATCACACAACTCCCTTGTTGCAACAGCTCCATTGGCTACTGGTTTGTTTCCGGGCACAATTCAAAGTGCTGTTTTTGACCTATAAAGCCCTATACATCTTGGGTCCAGATTATTTGAAGGACCATATCTCCATGTATGAGCCCAGTAGAGATTTAAGATCATCCAGAGAAACCCTTCTCTCTGTCTCATCACCTTCTCAGGCTTGTTTAGTGGGAACAAGGGAGAAGGCCTTCTCAGTGGCTGCTCTCAGACTTTGGAACTCTCTCCCCATCCTTGCTCTCCTTTCAGTGGCAGGTTAAAATGTTTTTGTGGTGCTAGGCTTTTACAAACTGAGAAGAGCAGGGCTTTTAAGGCTGTGCTGTGTTGTTTTTAAGGGTCTTTGTAGAGTTTTTTTAAAAAATGTATTTTAATATTTTTAATGTTTAGCATTTTTAATTTATAAATTTTAAAATTCTTTTTTAAAATTTTATATTTATACTTTTACTTTAACTCTTGTATTGGTTTTAACTTGTATTATTTTAAAGATGCTGTTAGCTGCCTTGAGTCCCATTGTTTGGAGAAAGATGGTTTATAAATGAATAAAATCATAATAAAAATAATGTCTATTTTTAGATGTTCTGTTTTTATAATATGTTTTCTACTACACCAGAAATCAAGTTGAATTGTTAGAAGTCTATCTTCAGCATTCAGTTCTTGAAAATATATTAAATTCATGTACTTCTGCAGAGTTACTATTTTCTCCATAGCAGTTCATCTGATTCTCCTTATGCTTTGCGTATCTTGTTTACCTGATGCAACTTTATTGCAAGTCGTTGAGGGCATTGGGTTGATATATTTCTAGAGGCAAGTTTAATAGGTTTACCTGTTTGTTCTGCCTTTTGGGCAGTTCTTAAGGGATCTTGAGGGTGGAGCACCTCTGCTTCTGCTTGGCTTGTGGACTCCTGTACCTGCCTCTCTCCCAAGGCCAGAAAGGGCCCATGTGATCACTTCACACCCATCTCTTTTCATAAGTAGTAGCATGCCTGATGGTTGGATCTCTACACTCTGTAGCACCAGCATACTGTACAGTGTAAACCAATAACCAATAAAACTTGTAGCCTGACTGTGTGGTTAGTGTTTACCTTTCCCCAATGTCTCTACTTTCCACGATTTGTAAGACCTTTTTGTTTGTACAGGGTGCCAGTTACACGACAGAAATTGTCGTGGTGCTTACCGTGACTTGGTGATCACGAATCCGTCCCTCGCTGTTTATACGATTTATGTCACTGATCTGGATATCCCGGGTGGTCCCGTGACTGATATTTACACATCCAAAGTTCCATTTTTTTTAGGTTTGGGGGTGGGGTTTGGCTGTCAATCAAGGATGCAATTACTCGTGTTTTCACAACCTCGGTGATGCACTTCCTTTAGAGTTCCGCACCATGAGCAATGCTATTGTCTGGCTGGGGGGGGGAGAGGGGGCAGACGCTTGTGTTTCTCCTGTCCCTTTAAAATGTTAAACCTTTAAGCAGAGGCAGAAAACATTTTGAAAGACCCAGACTGAGATCTTTCGCTCAGACGCAGGGCTTTCCTTTTGAAATCAAGCCGAGTGCTTTCCTTTTGAAATCAAGCTGAGTAAGGTTGGGGGGGGAGGCTTGGGTTTCCCCTTGCCTCTTTAAAATGTTAACGCTTACAGCAGAGATTTAGCAGCAGAGTTTAGGTTTCAAGCCAGCTACAGACAGGCGTTTTGAAAGACACAGACACAGAGAGGGGGAATTAAAGGGTGTTTATTCGCTCAGAGGCTGGAATATTTTACTGTGCCCGTTCAGACCCAGGGAGGTGATCAAGGCAGGGGATGAATGGGTGACCCTCTGCCCACCATAGTCTCTCTGTGACATGCAGTAGAGGAAAAGGTAAAGCTGAAGGGTTTGCAGTGTAGAAATCCATTTAAAAAGGTGATTGAGTACACGCGCGCGTGCACACACACACACATCAAGCTTCGTGCAGCTGGAAGGGATGCCTTTGTTTTCAGCTGGTGAGGCTGGATCTGTTGAACGGGTGACTGACCCCTCCTTTTCTGGTCGCTGATCTCTAAACCTGCCCCAGTCACCATTTCCGGCCATCCCCTAGTACCAAGATATTTTGTCCCAGGCTGTTTACGTTTCCGATTTTCTGAATCCTCCAGTGACTTTTTTAAAAACTGGCACAACCCGCGGGACTGGAAGTTCCTCAGGTTGAGGGATAAAAGGTGGCCCCCCTTCCGAAAATCACGTACCTGACCCGATGTACGTGTAAACTGCCAGGGAACGACACGAATTCTTCCCAGGACATTTTCATTGTGTAAATGGCACCCAGGCTTTTTAGTGGTTTTGTCTTCTCTGTCCTATCGGGGATTTTCTTTTATCATGGGGTTTTATTTGTTTGCATTAATTTTTTTTAAGAGTTGTTTGCTAAAATTTTCCATCGCATCCCATTAATCTTAAAGAAAGGGTGGAATATAAACCTGAATACATAAAGTTTAAAATATATCTGAAGTTACTTATATCACAAATACAGGCAGGTCATCTTGTTTTTTCTTCTCTCGTGCAAGCACGCTCCCAGGGCTAAGTATATGCTGTGTGGTTTTGCGGCATATTTAAAGAAAGGTAATGCAGGATGTGACTACTAGGGCTTCAGTAAATATAAAAAAATCAGTAAAAATATTAAATAAGAATGAAAACATAAGGGAGCTATATAAAAAACAATAAACCTCTGCATTCCGAATTTTCCAAGCCTTCTTTCTGCCTTACTTGATAAGGCAACATGCCAGAAGTGGATAAAACCAGATTAATAGTTTAACAAGAAATGATATAATTTATAAACTAAAAAGAATCAAGCTGTGGATAATGCATCAGTGTCCCCCCCCGCAAAAGATACCTGTTTATTAATAATATTTTGAATACAGTGCACTAGCTGCCTGACAATGTAGACAATTTTCTTGTCAGTAATCCCCTTTATGAATATTTGCTGAATGAAATAAAAAATAGATTAGGACTTCCATTAGCTCCTGTGCTTTATTCCTCTTTTTATAACTGGTATCATATAAACCTGCATCTAATCCTGATAGTGAAATAATTCAAGTGGTCTTCACGTTAAATAATTAAAAAGAGGTAGTTAAAACAAAGTGTCTGCTGGTGTGTTATGCATTTTAAAAGTGGGGTTTTTCTCTCTGCTTATAATAAAACTGTACACTAGATGGTAGTATATAGTGCTGAGAACTTATGTAATGGAAGTTGTTGCATAGATATGTTGATTATGGGTCATTATAATAAACTTTAAAAAGTATAGGTGCAGTTGCATTCTTTGTTTTTGAAGGACCCAGGTATACCTGCAGGATGTAGGTATACTTGCAATGTGACAGATCCTGTAATACTTGCTTGTAAACCGATGTAACGCAGTAGAAAGATGTCTCTATGTGAGTGAAAGCTGTGATCAAAGTCTGGGCAATGGCAGTGCTGGCTTCTTATGAGAGACAGGTAGCGTAAGAAAGAGCTTGAACAGGACCGGTGCTGGGGCAATGAGCCAAGAGCCTATGTAAAAATAAAACAACGCCCCAAGCATCATGATACTGAAGAGTACTGCATATTGTATTACAACTTAAAAGCTATTTTAGCGGGCAGTTTGGAGCCACTGGGAACAGGAGCTATGAAGTGTCAAGGGTTTGCCATCTCCTCCAGCTGAACAGTTGATCTGTATGTTGTGTGTGTGTGTGTTTGAGCACTAAATTCTTCACTGAGTTTATCTAGGATTTGTTCAGAATAGAGCACTGAAGGGGAAAATGTGCCATGCCCAGGGTCTGGCACTGTGCAGTCCTAGGAAGTGAACCCTTCGTGCAGGACATTGGTATGACTAATGACTTAACTGAATGCATAATTCATTGTGCAGAGTTGCTACTCCAGTGACAATTGTTTTCTAAATTAACAATTAAAATAAGAAAATACTACTTAAATTCAAAGGCCATATTTTTATTTTACTAGTCCTTAACAGCGTAAATAACAAAGCTTCATGTCTTGGGGTGTGATCACTATGAGCTGTTGATTATTGTCCTGCAATGTACTTCCCAATGCCACCTTCCCATCTGCACACAGTGGATCATGGGGCTGGTCACAGTTCCAGTTCCCTGGCTACTGATCAGCTGCAGGGGTGTACTTGGGCTCATTCCCTTAGTACTCCTGAGTAGTAAGGGAAAAAGCAGCAGCTTTAGGCTGGGGATAAAAGACTGCTTCTTTCACCCATCATCAAGAGCACCTATGATGAGCACTGGCAAACCAACACAGCTGAATAGTGGCTGGGGCGATGGAGCTGCACATAGCACACCTGCAGAGGGGGAAACTGCCAGGCCAAGAGAATCACTTCTGTTGCACTCACTGTCTCCTATATATATGTATGCTGGTGGAGACTTTTGTTGCCATTGCCCAGACTATGATCACAGCTTTCATTTACAAAGAGTTGGTGCAGTAGCTTTTAAACAATGGAGCTAGCATCTTGGCCTGTGTCTTCAGATCTTCTTATTTGAAACTCATGTCCTTAGCTTTCCCAGACATGTTGAGAAAGTATGTATATACTCAGCAGCTGTAAAAATGGTTTAAAATCAAGATGCTTTGTTAATTATTAACAATGTGTTGACTTTGTATTGCTAGTGAATATAGCCATGTTCACATCACAGGATTATCTTGGAAAACTATCTGGTTAGTTTTTATGGTTCTGCTTAATGTTTAGGCAAAGCTAACAAACTGAAGTTGTTTTTTAGTTTTGATCTCTGGTGGTTTGGTAGTATTGAATGTTGCTAATGCCAGAAGATGAGCACCCTGGTACAGATCCATGATTGTGGTATTGTTTGTGTTGACCTGAATAAAATAGCAGCCTCTCTTTCTCTCCCGCCCTACCCTCCAAATGTAAGAAAAGCAACAGAGATTAAGATCTTTGCAAGCACTGTTGTGTTTTCAAATTGAAATTACTTAAATAAATTTGTTTTTGTATTTACAAATAAATGTTGTATTTATTGCATTAGGAAACTACAGCAATTCATTATAAATGTTTAATTCAGCATTGGTTCAACATGTTTAACAGCTCACTAATGAGGTGTCATGGAGCTACTCATGAATATTTATTAAGGTTTGTGGAAACAAAAGAACAGATTACTGGACTGTTTTGAAACAAGGAAAATTATGCTTGCTCATTTTTTTAAATATGATAAAATTACCTCCAACATAATCAATTTTGGCACATTATGTTAGAATGACATAGTTAGGCATCTCGCCTGAAGCAGTGTTCTGGTTTTCTCTCTCTCTACTGTCTTACTCAATTAATCAAAACATTTTGCAGGTAAAAATAAATAGAAATTCACTTCAACTTTATCATGTAAATCCTCTGCAATATGAAGATCATTATAGGATTGTACTCTTAAAAAGAAACAGAAACCCAAAAATATGAATGTGCCTTTAAGGTAGAAGTGTGGTTTGTAAGGGAGTTTCTAGGATTTCATTTAAAAATAAGTGATGATTTTTTTGGGGGGGGGGGTGGTTCTATCTTTTTTTTTAAAGGACAGGTGTTTCCCACTGTGGCTCAGACTCAGCTTAGGGAGCATCCAAACTTATTAAAAAGACCAGAAAGTCCCAGATTTTGTTCCTGTTATTTTCAATTTTATCTTGAAGAACCATACACATTTTGTTTATAACAGAATATTTTCTGTCAGCTCCTGGTACAAATCAGAGACTTTTTATACCACTTCCCCAAGTCAATTTATTTTAACCCAGCATATAATCAGAAAGAGAAGACTGATGGGATTTTTTCCAACAGTCTGGATTCACCCTTAAAGTGTTTCTCTAAAATTCAAGCAACAGTGTTAAAATACAGTTTCTTCTGTAATTGAAAAGTTTCCAGAGTCTTTTTCAGACATAATCAGACTTTTTAATTTAAAATTTGGAGGAAGTGTAATTTGTGATTGAGATGACTGGTTTTTCTGTGCTAAGTTGTTCATTAGGTCATCAGTTGGGTTTTAGTGCTGCTACATGTGCAGTAACTGTGCCTCAAATGGAAATATGGCTACTCTTTGTTATGTTGCTGGTCAATAATGGCACCTAATATTTGCTAATAAAATAACACTGGAACTTGTCAATTAGTTATTTTGTCCTAAAAGACAGCTTGCTATCTTAATGGATTTCAAATTTATTGTGATTTATATTTCACTGGGAACTCCCAAAAGGCTGCTTACATTCTGACATTAATTAGAAGTTCATGGGAAGAATATGTATAGCCCCAAAGGTAATCATTAGGGCTTGGGAGAGGCGAAATCTATTGGCTCAGGATTCAAATAATTTTAAAATCTTGCTATATTTGTATAAACAGTGGGTTTAAATTTTTAATTTTTAAAAGAACTCTTAGTGACTGACATTTCTGCTTAGGCATGTGTACCCTGTCCTTCACTGTAACTTAATTGTCTTGCCATATTCTGGCACAGGAGCACAATGCAAACTCAAAGCGCTTTTAAGAATAAAAGATGCCTGTGAATGAGAGCGTGAGAGATATAGACTGAATATGCTAATATAATGATGGCTTGCCACTCATGTCATTGGCAAGGGGGAACCTCTGGGATGTAGTTGGCTTGCATCTGAATGCCATTTGTTTGGCACTTGATAGTTTACTTGAGTCATGAATGTAGCTGCAAGCAGTTTTATTTTACTTTGGATATGTTTGGCCCTGAGCTGATGTTAGAATGCTGTGGATGGCAAACGGAGTGGCTAGTGAATCATTTGAAGGGAGTAGTGGTACATGCCAAAAAAAGAAACTCTGAGATCCCCATTCACCCTTTGCTCTTTACTTCCAATTTCACATTAATTAAAGCCACTCTAAATCCCACAACTTTTGACAAAGTTTTCATCTGGCATGTGGTAGAGGAAGAAGGGGAGGTGTCCCTTTTTCCTAATCTGTCTACCGTTCCATCCTGAATCATTTCCTACTCTGACAAGAAAGAGGCAGATAACGCCACATTCTGTTGCCCCCACCAGTTTTCTTTAAGTACACCACTTCTTTCAGAAATAACATGGGAGCATTCCTTGGCAGAACGTAGCATAGTGGGTTTGTGGTTCCCCCCCCCCCCATCTATGGCCATGATCAAACTAGCATCTAAAATCGCTTTAATTCTGTGAATGAAGATAGCGGGAGCATTGTGGCATTATAATACTAATTATCACATGAAAGAAACACCATGGAATTATCACACGATGACCCCTAGCACTTTAAGAATGGGTGTTTACTTCTGCGATTTAGCATGGGTGAAATTTTGGCAATTTTCATGAGAAGATGCAAGCATGCTTAAAACTCCCAAAACACCTTAATTAGTAAAGTATATGAACACTCAAGCACTGAAACAAACCTAAAAACATGCAGACTAAACAGGACAGTTAATAAAAAGAGCATTGTGTGCTTAGTTTTTCGCATTCTCACCTGGACGTTTTCTCACTAGGAACAGGGAGGGGAGAAAGAGGACTGCCCATTCAAGATGTAAACTCGCAATTACAATGGGACATGCTTTCACACACCACCAATAGCGTGAAAAAGCACTATTGACAATCTATTGATGGCTTGTCCCATGAATTGTAAATAATGCCTTTTTTACAGCTGGAGAATAGTGTAAGAACATGAAGACGACAACTTTGTGTGATAGCAGGACCCATTCTTGTAAAGTAATAATCCCGGGCTCTCAGGCTCGGCCAAATTGATCACCAACAATGGTCCGCCATGGCCTCACATCGGGAGGCTTGGAGACGCAATATCCACAATGCTGAAGCCTTATTTGAGAGCTCACGCCGAACAAGTTTTGAAGAGAAACGACAACGCAGAAGGAATCACACCACGGAATCATCACCCAAAGAAACCTTCTGCTGTGCTTTCTGCAACTGGACATGTTTATCTCAGATTGGCCTTTTCAGTCATCAGCGCGCTTGCAGAAACTGCGGGCTGAATTCTTCCTGAATCTTCATTTGCAAAGAAAAGTGTGTGTGAGAGAGATAATCCCGTGATTTTTGCCACATCTGATAATGTCCTATATTTGAAGAAGATTACCACAAAATAGTGCTGTTTCTATCTCATTGACTTCTGGGGAATCAGGAAGGCAGGGTACCCATTTCCCATTTTACTGTAAAGAGAGTACAGTCGGCCCTCTGTATCCATGGATTTGGCAACCACAGGCTCCACCATCAATGGCTTGAAAATATTCCAATAAATAAATAAATTCCAAGAAACAAGTCTTGATTTTGACATTTTATATAAGGGACACCATTTCACTATGCCATTGTATATAACGGGACTTGAGCATGCACAGATTTGGGTATCCATCGGGAGTGGTGTCCTGGAACTAAACCCCAGCAGATACCAAGTGCCCACTGTACAACAAATGGCTGCCAAGTACATATTGCCAGAGAGGCTTACAGTAAACCATTAACCTGTGAGGGTGTGTTTGGACCAGAGCTTGGAAAAGTTACTTTCTTGGACTACAACTCCACAAATCTCCCAACCTGTATGGCCATAGGACACCTCTCAGCCTTACAAGCAGGTATGAGGATTGTGTGGCCCTCCATGTTCTTGAACATTATTCATCGTTGTTGGCTATGCTAGCTAGAGCTGATGAAATTTGCAGCCCAACAGCATCTGGAGATCATGTGTTCTCTACCTCTGTCTGAGAGCTTAGGTGTGTGTATATCATTCCATATGAGGTCGCCCAAGCTCTAAGATTTTCAGGAGAGGAACTTCTCTCTATCCTATCTTTACAGGCAAGTTTGGTGGGAAAGCAGGAGAGGGTTTTCACCATGGCTGCTCCAGATTTTGGCACTCCCTTTCTAAGCTAGAATGCTTTCCTTTTTTTGCTGCTTTTTCAGTGGCAATAGAAGACCTCCCCCCCCCCAGCAATGGAAACGTATTGTTTTGCAAGGGAAGGGGTTTTTATTATGCTGTACTGCTTTTATTTCTTGTTTTAAAGTAAGATTTTAAATGGTTTTAATTCTGTAATTAGTTTAATACTATTTCAGTCAAAACTTATGTATCTTTTTAACCAAACATGTTTTAGTGTAATTCTGTATATATTGTCTTTTGTAAGCCACCTTGGGGTATAAGTAAAAGGATATAAGTAAAGGGATGGGTGGATAGGTGAAGGGAGGGAGGGAGGATTTGGCTACTCCAAGCAAAGGTCCTTCATCCTTCTACAAAAGGTAAATGCTGTCTCAAAAATTCATTGGAAAAGAAAAGAATTAAAAGAGAAGAGAATCATAATCTTTGGAGATGTACTGTAGGTACTTTTCTGCCCAGAAAAGGGACAAGGGATGTTACTAAATGCTTTACAAGTTGTCCTTCCATAGTTAGTTCAGTTAGATCCAGGTTTTTCTTTGGATGATGGGAAAGATTCAGATCCCACAGGAACACAGGAGCCTCAAAGGAGGCTTTTCTCTCAGGTTGTTTTGGGAAGGATGATTGACAAGGTTGCAAAGAATCTCTAGAGTTTTCCCAAATGAAAAGGACTGTTTGCCTGTTTTTCAAGCAGTTCACAAATACATGCCTTCAAACTCTTAACAGGAGGTAACTCTTCATGTCTGTCTTTGAACAGTTGTTGAAAGGAGAGCAGAAGGAACCTTGTAAAACTCTGAGACCATGTCCACAGCTAGGCTGTATTTATTTTCCTAAGGTTGGATCTATGGTTGCAGTACTGCTACAGGGAATGTATTAATAATGTATTAATTGTTGCTTTGGCTTAGGAAACAGCCCTTCTTCCTCCTAATACCATTAGCGGAAGTATTTGGCCATAAAGTGAATACTGTCTTAAAACGTAGCAACTTTGTAGTTTCAGTTGCTTTTTCAGTGCTTTTTGTTTTACCTTCTATCATGTCCCACTCTAGATGATATTGGAATGCAACTTTCAGCATTCCTTACTATTGCTATGCTGGCTAAGCCTGATGGAACTTTAGTGTAACAAAATATGGAGGACCACATGATTCCCACCTGTTACATAGCCAGATGAAGAATTATGGAGAACTGAAAAGCTTGCATACAGTTTTCTTACTTTTCAAAGTTATCTTTGGTTGTCTTTTATTTTGTTAGGGCTCCCTTAGATAAATGAACAGATATGTGCAAGATAAAAAACAAACGGGTAACACCTTCCCTAGCTAACATTTTTATCCAGCAGCGTATGATATAGCCTAGACCTTTCCAGGTATAGCTTCCATAGTTAAAGCTATTGCAGGTACATGGTATAAAATAGTGAGGGCCTGCCCAATGGTACAGCATTTGTTAACTATTTCCTGGCCTTTTTGAACCATTGCTTTCTGAATTGTGCGAAAAGAGAAGAACTTACTTTCTTGGCTACTTAGAAAATGCCTCTTCATTTTCATAAGATGGCACTCTTCACTTGGCTGAGGGTGAAGAGAAAATATGGCTAGCCAATGCAATACACATATAAGGATATGGACTTGTAGTATACTAGTTCCAAAGTTTTTATGAACATAGAGAGACATAAAAACATTTGTGTGTGTGTGTGTGTGTTTTAAAAAACAGCTCCTCTGTCATGGATGAGGTTTTGTTTATATACCGGAGAGTTTTCCATGGGTTTTTTTTCTGGGCTGTGAGGCCATGTTCTGGAAGAGTTTATTTCTGACATTTTGCCTGCATCTGTGGCTGGCATCTTCAGAGAATGGTTGGGTAGGAGTGTATGTGTGTGGGTTTATATACTATGAGCCCCTGTTGGAGAGGATATGTAAATTTGTTTATATGAATGGCTAGTTTCTGGGTGGAGATATGCATGGAGGATTAATGTCTGTTTGGCTAATGGACCATTTTTTTAAAGTGTGGTGGTAGATTTAAAAGTGCGAGTAATTTGCGGCCACCATCTTGGCTAGGGGGCATGTGAATTTTTTGGGGCTTTAAAATCATTCAGACAAGTTGCAGCTGCTGCAAATTGCTACTACTGGGGAGCAATCCATTCCCACCCCCCCATATACAGTTAGAAGAAACCACGATGGCCAACCAATCCAACCCCCTGCCAAACAGGAACACACAATAAAAAGATTCCCATCAGATGGCCATCCAGCCTCTGTTTAAAAAAACTCAAAGGAGACTCCACCACACTCCAAGGCAGTGCATTCCACTGCCACAGCTCTTACTGTCAGGAAATTCTTCCTAATGTTTAGATGGAATCTCTTTTCCTTCTACCCCAATGCTTTTGTTGTTGTTAAACAAGTGGGAGCCAGGAGCTTCTGGGAATCTACTGCAAGTCACCAGGGGAGTTACCAGTAGATCCTGATCTACCTTCTGTTCACCCATTATCTATGCCATGTAGGGCTAGTTTTATTTCTGGATGAAGGCGTTAACTAACTTTTATGTGCTGCCCTCATATTTATATACTATTCATGGTCCTTAAACTCTTAAGCTTTTGGGAATTGGTGAGAGCTGGGTGTTGCAAGAAGCAAGCTTCATGTTAGCTAAACAGAAATGTAAAGGCACGCTTGGACTTTAGCTCCCATCATCTATAGCCATCATGTCTCATGGTCTGAATACTAGGAGTTGTAGCCCCCAAAATCTGGGTGGCATTGGGTTAGGAAAGGTACATTAGAGCAACAGTGTTCAACCAACCATGGAAGAAGCCATAGGCTGAACAAGCCCCCAAATAATCAGGGCTTCAGAGGTATTATTTTTCTATTTGACTATTTGTCTTCTGCTATAATATTCCATTTTTTAATGACACCATCTGATTATCCAGGCAGGGCTTTTACTAATAGTGTACTGTAGTCAGCTTGCAATTTCCCTCCAGCTTTTCACCTGCATACCATTTTATAACTTGCAACCAAAGAAGCTAACTTGAATTCATTTGCACTCATAAAACTATAAATAGGGCATTTTCTTTCTTGCAGGTCACACTTTGCAACCTACACAATAGTTTTTAAAAATGTATATGTATTGAAAATGTATTATTCAGCAGGTTAGGGTTACCTTATTATTAGTTTTTCTAACTCTTCTTCACCCCTAAGGAAATCTTGAATTTAAAATGAACACCTTATAATATAATACATTTTAGTCATTTACATTCCATGTTGTTTTGCATTTCTTTGTTCCAACATTAATTGGTTACAATAAATCAACAAATAATCTCTTCTTCCTAAACATCCACATACCCTCAGTCATTTTCTACTTAGATTTACTCTGATTTTTAAACTCAGTTTTTAGGCAGAAATGATTACAAGTGTACAATGGCAATGGGCATTTACAATAAAAAGATTTTATATATCCCAATGCATAGTTGCATAATTAACTAACAGCCTTTCACCCAGCTATTAAATTCAACAGTAGTTCTTTGAATTCATGTGACTTGTTTATCATTCATTAGCCTTTACCATTACTTTTTGTTTTCATTGTACAGCTGTACAAAGTTCTGCATTTGAATTTCTCTTTCTTCTGGTCTTGTGTTTCTAAACGATTTTAAAAATAATAATAGTTGAAAAATGTTAAGAGTGACAGAACCTAATGAAACTTCAGCAATCTAAAATGCAGAGAAACTTCCTGAAATTCAGTCCACTGCTCTGGATTAGAATAAGCAGCGTTTAGATGCAATCAACTCTAGCAATCACTTTGCGAGTACTTGTAAAAATTATAATTTGAAGCATCTGAGTGACATCTTCCTACATAAGGCACTTGAGAAGTGGTAAGAGAGCCCCACTGTGAAGTCAGTGAGTATTATATTGCTCAGTAGTTATGCCTGTTAGTGTTACAAAATCAGTTGTACTTCACAGCCTGATACTCTGAACCATAGAATTGATATAGAGCTTTGAAAAGTTGTTGTTCTGGACTACAGTTCCCAGAATCCCTCAGATAGCATGGGCAATGCTAGTTAAATAAATACATACCTTTAAAACTCTGGATGATAAAGGATTGGGTTTCCTGCCAGTTCTGGAACAAGATCCGCTGTTGTCTCAGACAATAGTGTATAGATCTATTATAATTGTTAGCACTATTAACTTGTTTGCAAATGTTGCACCAATACACAAAAAGGGGAGTCACTAACTCATCCCCCTCTATCACCAATTTCATCAGCAGTCTCTATGCCCAGAGGGTACTTTCTCAACTCTATTTCCCCTTCCATGGGTATTCTCATTGTGATTGGAACACCCATGTTCACATAGACAGCCTATATGTGTACAGAAAACTCTTTTGTTCAGATATCACTCTCCACGTGAAGTCGGCGATAGAACCGGGGATGAGGGAGGTGGGGGTGAGGTGTTTCCCTTTTTTGCCTGATGATTTACCACATTTTGTAGGCGAATAAGGCTATTCTCTGGAGCCCTGGTGGCACAGTGGTTAAATGCCAGTACTGCAAGCTACAAGGTTATGAGCTTGATTCCAGAGGGCTCCATGGTTGACTCAGCCTTCCATCCTTCTGTAGGTGGGTAAAATGAGTACCCAGCTTTTGGGGACAATTAGCTAAAAAACCCCCACTGTAAACAGCTTAGGGAGTGCTTCGGCACTGATAAGCGGTATATAAATATCTATCCTATTGCTATTGCCTCTTCTGTAGAACTGCTGTAATATCAATGGCTATTGATTTGGGAGAGACCCTTCAGTTGGAGTGGATTTCTGTACAAGATATGTAAGTTCAGCACTGCTGCTTTTAATAAAGATTGCAGTAATTGACCTTTAATAGAATACTGGGCAGAGTATACTGCCATAGTGAGGATCCTTCTTTAGTTGCAAGGTGTGACTATCTTAATAAGGTGAGAGTCTCAACTGCACTGGATCCTGTTGGCACTTCTTTGTTTCAATTGGTATTTTTGCATTTATGCTGGGATAAAAACAATTTGATGTTCTAGTGTTCCATTTTATAGCTGTTCATCTTCTTGATTCTGGCTGATGGGCTGGATTTATTGGAGTATGTTTATTTTATTTTTATTTATTTATGTATGTATTTATAATCCATTCTTAAGCCACAAAGGCTCTCAGAGCGGCTTACAAATAGTTTAAGCCAATGTTTCTCAACTGGGGGCCATATGGCCTCCTGCCCTCCCCGGATATTCCAAGGGTGCCACAGGTGAAAATCATATAAAGGGGGGTGCACGGCACGAGGCTAGGGGGTCACAGAGGGAAGTGAGAAGTGAAGAAAACAGAGAAGTGGCTGAGAAAAGAAAACAGAAAACAGACATGAAGAATATAGAAAACAGAGAAGAGTGAAAAGGGAAGTGACCCATGTTTCCCAGTGGATGGATCGCCTCATGCACTCTCTGGCAATGTTGTTTCCTCTTCTCCCTCCCACTTCGTTCAGTTGCTTCTTCTCGTAAAGATCTATCAGGATCAAACATAATTTTTTCATTTGTCTTTGTTCAGACGTTCTAAGGCTGTTTTATTTCTGAAAAGTGATCTTATTATTTTGTAGTTGCAAACATATGTAAAATTAGTCTGCATCTGTATCGAATTTTGGTATTTTATTTTAGATACCCCATGGCCACTTCCGCAAAAAAAGAAACATCAACAACACTCAGTTGGCTATGGAGTTATTCCATCACCACAAGACTACACGATAGCTATGTGTTTGATATGTATGACCACACTTTCCAATGAGAGTATTAATCCATGTAAGTTGCAGAAACATTTGGAAATGTCTCATAAAGACAAGAAGGATCAACCACAGGAATATTTTTGAGCGTTGTGAGATTAAATTTGAAACTAGACCTACACTGGACAAAATGTTTGTTCAGAAATTGGTTTTAAATGACAAAGGTTTAATAGCATCTTGTGAGATATCCAAACTGATAGCCAAGGATGGAAAACCACACACTGAAGGGGAATCCTTGATTTTGCCAGCAGTGTCTGTTGTTATTTCAAACATCATGAACCAACATGCTTGCGAAATTATCGAATACATCCCTTTGAGCAATTCATCAGTGTTGAGGCGTATTGACGAAATGGCAGATGTTGAAAATCAACTAGTCTCGCAATTAAAAGTTCAGAAGTCTGCTTTGCAAATTGATGAATCGTGTTTATCAGATAATCCCAGATAATCCAACAATAGTGATGGTTTATGTTAGATATTTGCATGACAACTAATTGAAAGAAGAAATGCTATTTGCTCAAAAGCTTAAAACAGATTAGAACAGGTGAAACAATTTTTGAAGAAGTAAAGAGCTACTTCAGTGAGAAAGATATCCCTCTTGAGAATATTTTGGCCTGTGCTACTGATGTTGCTGCTTCTATGACAGGTAGATACAGAGGATTTATTGCATATTTGAAAGGTGTCGTGCCAGACGTTTTCTGTATTCACTACATAGGTCACTGACAACACTTGGTTTCAAAAAGACTAGCAGGGTCTTGTGTGAGTCTCTACAGATATTAATAAAAGCAGTAAATTACATTAAATCAAATGCACTTCAAGACTGCCTGTTTTGACAACTTTGTGAGGACAATAACAAAGACTTCACACACTTATTATTGCATACAGAAGTCCATTGGCTGTCCAAAGGTAACTGCCTTTGTCGCTTTGTTGCTTTTTGGGACTCAGTTGTGACATTTTTCAGAGGCAAGGAAATGGAAGTAAAAATTACATCCACTAAATGTGATACATTTTACCTGTGTGATGTCTTCAAAATGCTCAATTTGTTAAACAAACAACTACAGGGCAGGATTTGTGACCTTTTTTCAAGCAAGGAGATTATTACAGGGTTTCTTGGAAAAATCAAACTGTATGCCACCAATATTGGACGTCGAGACTTTGCACAGTTTTTTCTCTTTGCAAGCAGTTGAAAGATGATGAAATAATTGTACATGTGAATCATTTGAAACAGCTTTATAATGATATGGAAGTTCATTTCCGTTATCTGCTGGACATGGATATTCTTGCCTGGGTAGTTGATCCATTTGCTGTGAATGCTATTCATATTGATGTTTCTTTGCAAGAAGCATTCGTAGGGCTATAGAGCGAAATAGCAGCCAAAATAACTTTCAGAATAGAAAAACACAAGTTTTGGATAAACAGTACAATATCTAAAAAAGATTCCACAGCTTTGGGATACAGCAAAATTGTTTTTCATGGCATTTCCTACTTCGTATTTGGTAGAATAAGGTTTCAGTCATGTGAATTATTTACTCAGCCTAACATGGAATTGCCTTAACATAATGGACAGAGGTGATCTTCAGTTATCCCTCACAGCCATAGAACCAGATATAAAAAGTTTGTTTCTTGTCGTGAAGGGTCACATTGATTGAGAAATACTTAAAGCATACATTTTATGTAATTGTGTTTTGTATAAATTATAAAAATTATAAATAAAACATGTTCTACATACAAACAAAACATTTAAATACCTACATTTCTATTGGTAGGACAGGGAGGCCATAGGAAGGAAACAAGGTCAGAAGAGGGCCACGGTCCAAAAAAGGTTGAGAAACACTGGTTTAAGCAATAGCAATTTACACAGCTGCACTGCATTAAGTGGTTTCCAATGTGTGTTAGCTAATTGCACCCATAAGCCGGTTATTCATTTTACCGACCTAAAAAAGGATAGAAGGCTGAGTGAAGCTTGGAGCCTTTTGGATCGAACTTGCAATATTGTGGCTTGAAATACTGGCATTTAACCACTGTGCCCCCAGGGCTCCCTGGTATAGATCTTCCTCTTGATCATTGTAGCTGTAGTATGGGAGGAAACAGGATAATAGAACTGTAGAGTTGGAAGGGATCCCAATGGTCTGCCATTTCTGGAATCCACAGCTAACCCATCCCTGGAAGATGGCCATCTAGTCTCTGTTTGAAAAGTTCCATTGAATGAAACTACCTTCTTAGATAGTCCATTTCATGGCTAAATAGCTCTAACTCAAGGGTGGGTAACTGTGGAAGACAAGAAGGCCATATTGGCCCCACTTCACCCATTCCCCTACCCCCCCCACCTCACCATTTCAATTAATGTCTCCAAATGCCTCCATCTCTAAGGAACATGAAGGGCATTTTCAATATGTCTTAGTCCCAGATAGGCCTTTTTTAACAACAGGAAGTGAACCGAAGTCACTTTTGCTCATTTTCTGTTTCAAAAAAAAAGACCTCCCTCGATCTAAATTGCCCCCAAAACATGATGGAAATGTTGCCCCACACTTTAGAGGCCATTTTGGAACAAAGGTTTTTTTTTTTTTTAAAGCTCTTTTTTAACCTTCTGGAGAGCCCAGGGGAGCTCCTGGTGTGGTGGAAATGTCCTCCACAGACCCTAGAGGCATTTTGCATTTTGGGGGCCTTGGGTGTCACAAAACTGGCTCTGGGTGCACATATGGGCCACATGCCACATATTTATTTATTTATTTTTTAATTATTTTTATATACATTCCATCACCCACATCATTTTCCACAAACATTTATAACAGACTTCCTAACTCAACTGCATTGAGCTTGTTTTCCAAAATACAATTTGTTCTTTCTTAAATCCCAATATATATATCTTTTCTGTACCTGTAAACCTTTATAGGATCCATTTTCATACCACCATAACACAAAATATAATAAGACTAATTTAACTATATTTTCAACTTTCCAATAAGTATTTTTTCTACCTGCACTCCAGGAGGAGGGGTTTTCTTTACCTAAACCATATGTTCATATATCCATTCCACTTTCCACTCCAGTACTCAATTAAAGGTTTCCATTCTTCTTTAAATTCTTCGACTGAGCGATGTTTGACCCATGTTGTAAGTTGTTCCATTTGAGCCACTTCATGTAGTTTAAACATCCATTCTTCTAACGTTGGAGTAGCATTTTGTTTCCAATATTTTGCATACACAATTCTTGCAGTGGTGGTCATGTAAAGCATAATATTCTTAAATTCTCTTGGAAATTCAGTATCCAATATATTTAACAAATATAGATCTGGGTTCATTTTAAAATTTTTCTTGAAAATCTTGATAATCTCCCCATGTATATTCAGCCAGAATTTTTTTTGCTGCTTTACATGTCCACCACATGTGGAAAAAAGAACCGTTAATGTCCCCACATTTCCAACATTCAGGGTTCATTTCTTTATACATCTTTGCCAACTTCACAGGTGTCAGATACCATCGAAACATGAGCTTATAATAGTTTTCCCTCATTTCACAGTTTATCGAAAAGTTTATATTCTTTTTCCAAAGAACCTCCCAATCTTCTATCAGGATATTTTTACCCATATTTTGTGACCACCTTGTCATATATTCCTTGACTGTTTCAGATTCCAATTCTAACTTTAGTAGTAACTTGTAGATTTTTGTTATCTTACAGCCTCTTTCATCAAAGATTATATCATCTAACTCATTATTTAAGTCTTCAATACCCAGATTTTTACTATCTAACTTGAATCTTTCAAACAGCTGTTGATACTGAAACCAATTACATTTTCTTTGGTCTTGGTCTAATTCTTCTATTGTCTTAAATTTACATCCATCCTTTTGAAAATGCACCAGATCCTTATATATCCACCATACCCCATGGTGAGTCATTTCCATTCGTCTAAAGGCCTCTTGTGGAGAGACCCAGCAGGGGAGTTTGAAATAGATTTTTTGTTTTATCCTTTTCCAAGCTCTGATAAGAGATTTCCTGATAAAATGATGTCCAAAGCCACTGTCCATTTTCTCCTTCCCATACCACATATAGGCATGGAACCCAAATCTCATATCAGAGCCTTCCAGTGTCAAAAGTCTATTGTTTTTTAGACCAATCCAGTCATAAAGCCAGAGCAAGGCAGCTGCTTGATGATATAGTTTCAAATTTGACAAAACGAGGCCTCCCCTAGCTTTCTCATCTTGTAAGACTTTCCATTTTATTCTGGGCTTCTTTTTCTCCCAAACAAAGATAGATAAGTCTCTATCCCATATTTTAAATAGCTTATCATTCAAAATTATAGGTAAGTTCTGAAAAAGGAAAAGCATTTTGGGTAGTACCATCATCTTTATTGTGGAAATTCTGCCAATCAGTCATAAATTCAGGTGTCTCCATCTCTCCAGGTCTTTTTAAATTTTGTTCCATTTCTTTTTATAATTATTATCTATTAAATCCATGTTATTTTTAGTAATGATAATACCCAAATACCTCACCTTCTTCTCAATTTTATAGCCGGACAGGTTCTCTAAACTGTTCTCTTCATTTCCATCCAGATTTTTGGTGAGCAAAACTGTTTTATCTCTGTTAATCTTAATCCCCATGATATTCCCATACTCTTCTAAGATCTTTTGAAGGGCGGATATGGATTTTACAGGATCTTCAAGACATATTGCAAGATTGTTTGCATAGGCAAATACTTTAAATATTTGGTTTTTGATTCTAACTCCTTGCACTTCTTTTTCCCTCCTAATCTTATTACATAAGATCTCTAGGACTGTAATAAAAAGCAAAGGGGAGAGAGGACATCCTTGTCTCACCCCCCTTCCCAAATTTATTATTTTAGTTTTCAGGCCATTAACTATTATTTGTGCCGTTTGTTTTTTATATATAGCTCTAATACCGTTCAAATACCTCTCCCCCATACCCATTTCATGAAATAGTTCAAGCATAAAATCCCAATCTACACTGTCAAACGCCTTTTCTGCATCTAAGGTGATCAGAGCAAATTTTTTATTTGGATGTTTATCAAAATACTCAGGTTTAAGATCTTCCTGATGTTAAGTCTTAAATATCTATTTGGTAAAAATCCTGCTTGATCTTGATTTATCCACTGAACCAACACTTTCTTTAATCTCTCAGCCATAATGATTGCAAAACTCTTATAATCTGTATTTAACAGTGAGATGGGTCTATAGTTTTTCATATCTTCTGGGTCTTTATTCTCCTTTGGTATTAGAGCTATGTTGGCATTTTTCCACGATAGTGGTATATCCCCTTCTGTCATTATGCTATTCATGGATTTCATCAATGGTTTTCTTAATATTTCCTGAAAAGCTTTGTAATAACTAGAGGGGAAACCATCAGGCCCCGGGGTCTTGTTTGTTTTCAAAGTCTTTATTGCTTCTTCCACTTCGTTCAGTGTGATTGGTTTATTCAAGTCATCCCTTTGCATATCAGATATTAGAGGAATTTCTTGTCTAGAGAGATATTCTTTAATTCTCCACATCTTCTCCTTGTCTACTGGTTTAATCTCAAACAGTTTTCTATAATGTAGGTGGAAGGCATCTCTTATTTTCAAAATGTTTGTTATTTTCTTCCCATTTTCTTTAATTCTCAGAATCTGTCTTTTCTCTTGCTCTTTCCTTAATTTAAATGTTAACCATCTGCCAATCTTATTTCCATTTTCAAAGAAATTTTGGTTAGCGTATCTCATTTTTTTTTCTATCTCTTCCATCGTTTCTCTCTTCATTTGTTCCTGAATTATTTTTAATTCTATTCCAAGATCCTTGTTTTTTGGGTCTTTTTATGTTCTTTTTCTTTTTGTATTAGAGCTTCCTGTAGACTCTGCATCTTCTCTCTTCTCTTTTTACCTTTTCCCAATTTATTTGCATCAGTAATCCTCTTACCACTGCTTTACTTGCGTCCCAAATATAGTTTATTGATGTTTGATTTTCTGTGTTTTCTTTAAAGTAATATATCAAGGCCTGTCTTACTCTCTCATAGACTTTTTCATCTCTCAGTAAACTTTCATTGAGCCTCCAATTATAATCCCTCTTAACATCCTTTATCTTCAGGGTTATCAAATTGTGATCCAATATTATTCTAGGCAAAATTTCCATTTTTTGCAATTTATTCGCTAAGTTTTTTGACAGGAGAAACATGTCAATGCATGAGAAAGACTTGTGATATTCTGAATAGTAAGTATAATCTTTACAATCTCCATATAGATGTATCCAAGGGTCCAAGAGCGAACAGTTGTTCATAAAATCAAAAAATGCTATTGGTAACTTTCCTTGTTTCTCATCTATTTTTCCCTTTTTCCCAATTGATCTATCTTTCAAGGGGTCCAAAACCCCATTCCAGTCACCCAAACATATCATGTTTTCGTAGTCGATCTGTAAGATGTCCTTCATTAAATTTCTATAGAACCGCTCCTTGTTATCTGATGGTGCATAGACCCCAAGAATTAAAGTTCTTTTGGAGAACATTTCAACTTGTACTCCTATATATCGTCCCACAAAGTCTTTAAGCACTTCTTTTGCAGGCCATTTATTGTTGATGTATATTACAATTCCTTTTTTCTTCTCATTACTCGAGTTTATAAATTCTTGTCCCAGTTTTCTACTTTTCAAAATCTTTTGATCTTTTATTCTAATACGTGTTTCCTGTATACAGGTAATATCAGGTTTCATTTTCTCCAATCGGTAATATACTTGACTTCTTTTTTTAGGGGCATTCATCCCTCTTATATTCCAAGAGACAATTTTGATAGCCATTTTGCTTTTTATTCCACTTATTAATTTATTAATTATATATCAGTATATATTTCTATTTATGTTTATATAAATCCGTCTGATTCAACTATCCTCTATTTCTGCCTCTTCTGATTCTTCTTCCTCTTCTTCCTCAACATCCTCAACATCTTCAACAGCCTCCTCCACAGATCTCTTATCTAGTTGACAAGTTTCTCCTTCGGTTGAAACTTCCCCCTCTTCTCCTTCTTCTTCTTTTTCTCCTTCCTCCCTTTCTTCCTGTTTCTCCTCTTCATTTCCACTACCATCTGTTCTCTCACTTCTCATCTTTTCAATTTCCTCCTCTTGTTCTTTCCCCTGTCCTTTCCTTAAATTCTTCTTCAGCCTCTCATGTTCTTGTTCCTGGGTCTTGGTTTTAAATCTTTCAGTAATTCCTTGTGTACTCTTCTCTATATTTTCTACCTTATTAGTTTGGTCAAATTCTTTTTTAAACTTCCCCAGAAATTCTTTAGCCTTGTCTATGGAGTTGATCCTATAATTCTTCTGGTTAAACGAAAAAGATACCCCCTCCAATTTCTCCCACCTATATTGTATTCCCTTTCTCACCAACTTTGATACCAAAAATTGGTAATCCTTTCTTTTCTTTAATATTTGGGGTGGAATATCTTTATATATAGCCATCTCACAGTCTTCAATTACAAGTTTCTCTCTGAAATTTTTCTGTAATATCAATTCTTTTACTTTTCCACTTGTAAACTGGATCAGAATATCACGAGGTAGTCTTTTCTGGAATGCTATTTTTGAATTAATTCTAAATATCTTATTTATTTCAAACTCCATATTTTGTACTGGGACTTCTATGAATTCCGCCAATCTTGGAAGTACTCTCTCATATAAATCTTCATTCTCTTTTTCAATTAGTCCCCTCAATTTCACACAGTTTTCTCTCAATTTCAGTTGAGTTTCCAAATTTTGTTCTTGCAGTTGTCCTTGTATCCTGCTTATACTTACATTTGATTCCTCTAGTTTTTTTGTTTTATTTTGTAATTCATCCACCTTATCATTTAGGGTTTCTATTTCCATAGTTATCTTCTCTAGCTTCTTTCCAAAGTCCTCTAATTCTTTCTTAATATCCCTTCTTGTCTCCTTCATTTCCAATACCATTTCCTCTCTTAATTTCTTAAATTCTTTCTTAAATTCTTGAAATAACAATTGCTGAGGGTCCAGTGTCTCGATTGATGTTCTCCTCGTGGTGATTGTGTGTATCTGTGTCTGCTTTTTAATAGGCATTTTGATTCTTAGTTAGTTACACCCCTTCACCACCGGTGAGACTGCAAAAATCAAGAGGCAAACTGTAGTCCTAAGCTCGTTCACACAAGCTTTCTCAATTCATATGTCCAATTTCTTACAACAATAACTATCATGTATCAACTTTTTAGGTCTGCTACTTAGCCCAATCGCCCAATAGCGTTCTAAGCCTATCCTTCCCCCTTATGCCCCAAAACGTAATCCCCAGTAATTAATTAATTAGTTTAATTAGTTTAAATGAACTAATATAAAGCTCCCAGTACTAATTCTAATATGACAATATCACAAACTTATGTACCTTCTCCAATTGTCAATATGGGGCTCTCTAGGAATAGGATATTAAATTTGCGTTTGAAATTAAACTTCCATTCCACAATTCCAAAACTCCAAAATTCCAAAATTTAAACGTGGGACCGCAATATCCAATATCAGTATCTAAATATATCCAGGCATATCAACCTTCACCCAGAACACAATGAGCATGTAAAGCATATAATGTAAAGCATATAAACATATAAACATATAAAGCATATAACTATACTTACGTAAATCCACAATTACTGTATCCAAGGTAAGGATAGTAAACACACAGAGATTTCAAGCCTATACAATCTTCCAAACTATAAATGTCCTTTTCCTTTCTTCTTTCTTCTTCTTCTTTCCCCCCCCTCTTACTTGGCCCCACCCAAGCTTTCTGTTCAATAGGAATACAACGCTGCCAGCACTGTACCTATATTCACTGCGTCCTCTTCATAAACTTCATAAACTCAAATCCTCAGAGACCACAACCCTCCTCCTTGGGGTTCCTCTTTTTATATTTATTTTATATTTATTTAAAAAATGTCTCTTTTCCACTTTAGATTTCTCCCATCTGGCCACTTCTTAACTAGTATTCTTCATTTCCCACTTCCAACTCACGCTGTTTCCACCACCGTCCCAGTTTTTTTTCTTCTATTCTCCCCACTGTTTCTCCTTTGTTACTCCTCCATAGACTCCAACTGATAATGTATAGTATATTAGCTTAACACCCCAGCTTCTCTTAAAACTCTTAAACTCAGTCCGTTCCAACTTCCCAGTTTTTCTCCACCTTTACTTTACTTTACTTTTAACTCATCTGCGTCAGTTTTTGGTTCCTCCACGTTCGATGTAGCCTTTTCCCCAAGCTTATCGTTCGGTTAGGAACTTTTCTTCCTCTTTCTATTCTCTCTCCTTCCCTCTTCCCCTCCGACCTCTGTCTACCAAGTTCTACTGACGTACAGACGTGTTGAGAAAGATTAAAAACCAAAACTCAAATTTGCAGTGAGCCAAACCGCTTCACAAGAAAGAAAAGAAAAAGCCATTCAAAAGTCGGTGCAGGCGTTTCTTCCCCCAAATTAGCCCTTTGCTAATATTTAGTCAAGATGTCCTTTCTTGTAATTTGAATCCATTATTCAAGTCCTTTTCTCTAGTGAAACAAACTAAGTTTGCTCCATCTTTTACGTGACAGCCATTCAGTTATTTGAAGATGGCTATCATATCATATCTTCATGTTATCTTCTTTGGGTGAACCATATCACATTCCCTTAGTTGTTCCTCATAGAGCTTCATTTCTGTTTCCATTCCCTTTACAATTTTGATTACCCTCTCTTTTGGGTATATTCCAGACAATATTCCATATTTTCCTTGAGTTGAACACTTGCGTTGCTGTAGCCTAGAACTGGATTAGAATTGTCTACTGCTGCATCACACTGCTGATTCATGGTTAGCTTGTGATTCATTAAGATTCCTAGATTTTCCTTACATGTACTCCTGTTGAGCCAGATAGTCCCTATCCTGTATTTGTGCATTTGAGTTTTCTTCTCTTTTGTTTTGGTTCCTCTCTTCTTTCCTCTGTTCCCATACTGACAGTAAATGTAAATCCATAGATTTATATCAGCTGAAACTCTTTAAAAATGTATTTTGGCCCAGTATTAACATTCATTATGTTAATCTTGAATTGTGATTCTGTTTTATTATATATTACCTACTAATACCTGTTGTGATTGTAGCTGTTAAGGCTCTTTTAAAAAAAGTTTGTCCCAGTTAATCTAACTAGCCTTACACAACATGGTGTCCTCTATATGTTTTGGATTTACAGTTCTTACCAGCCTGTGATAACACAATGGGAACTGTAGTCCAAAATAGGACTAATTAAAAATAGACATTAATCTGGAGGATCCCAGGCTGGGGAAGACTGATATAACAGAAGACTAGTGAGTTGTATGGTTCTGGTAAAATATCTTCTGTTTCCTCAGTAAAGCCTGTCTGTTAAAACCGTGGCTATATACTGTAGCTTGGGGCAACTCAGAGCTCAGAAAGGAGTCAGAAACCCATGACTTTTGGCTCCACTTTTCTTCTTTTCCCCCACTTTCATCTAGTATTTTCTACTTGCCTCCCATCAATCACTGATCATGTAGCTGAAGCAGTACCTGCCAGGGAATAAAAAAAAGATCTCTCTGCTGAATCAATATATAAAAGCAAAATGAAGGAACTTGGGAGAAGAGTAAGAGTTTGTGTTTGCTGAGTTATGCATCTGACCTCGGTAATCCAGTGGAGGTGGAGGCAAGATAGAATCTCTAGACTATAATTGCCATTGCTGTTGTACAGAACTGTTTTTCTCTTCTTCATCCTGCTGAGAAAGGCGCACTCACGTCCACCATTTCAAACAGTGGTAGCTGATTTTTCTACATTAACATCAGCTTTCTAACTTCACTTTCCCCTTGTTCCTGTTCCTCTCTTCTTTCCCCTGCTCCCATGCTGACAGTAAAAAGTGTCCCAAGTTCCCTTGCATCAAATAAGGGAGTTTGTTTAGTCCAAAAAGGGTTCCCTTCCAGTTGTATTGGTCCAAGTGATAGGCAGTAAATTCTTTTCCAGAATTGTCCATCTTTACTTTCAGAGACACCCCGGAAAGTAGTAAATTTAACATCAAACTACTGTTGGGTCAAGGACAAAATTCTAGAGTGCAAAAGACTCATTCAGTGGTAAACTGCACATCTGGATTTCACTTATTCCTTAAATTGGGGCCTTAGAGTAGTAGTGTGCAGTTGGGTTCCTTAGGGTGATAGTGCACGATTGGATAGCTTTGTTGGCTCAAGAAGATAAAATCATAGCATCAGTGAAAAAACAAAGGCTGATGTCTTTAAGCAGAAAAAGAATCTGGCAGTAGCATAATCTAAGTTTCATATCATGACCTCAGTTACAAACTAATTTGGGGTAGGCTTGGGTATGAACTTTGATAAAGAATTGTGTGTAACACAGAAGCTTGCACATTGTATTTTGAACTCTTAACTATTGTTACTCAGGAGTTATCTATATGATGGGAAAAAACTGGATTGCTCCTCAGCAACAGCAGTTCTCAGCAGCTGCAAACTGTCTTAATGGTTTTACAGCCCCCATAAACTTTTAATGCCCTCTAGCCAAGATGGTGGCCACAAGTGAATTACTCACATTTTAAAATCTGCTGCCACCGTACTTAAAAAAAACCAAACATTTACCATGGTGCGCACAAGCGATATTTCACATTTACAAAAAGAGAGAGAAAAGAGAGGAAAAGGTCACCATTTTATGGCCTTGCTGATCGCTCACTAAGCTGAAAATCCAACGTTGTGGTAGTGGACGCTTGCTCTGTTTGCAAGCCCTGCTCCCATGCTCATCCAACCAATCAGCTTGCGCTGCCTCTCCTATGGAAAAGCACAGTGACGCGAATGTGACTGTCTAAATGAGTGGAAATGCTCACCCCCTATGGAACTTTTTAAAAACTCCCAAAAAAGCCACCAATGCTCTCCAGGCTCAGTTTTTTGGAATTTTTAGCTGCTCCCTTCTGTATTTGACACATTGATGTGGATTTCCATTAAGACAAAACAATTTCCAAGTGAATTCTATGAGGATTATTTTGACAGTTTATACAACCCCATAGATAGCTTTGTCTATTAGCTTTGTCAGTACTTCCCTCTTGTCAAAGCCTGGATTGCTCCTTCTGTTACACTTCTGTCTATTCTTTATCACCACTTTTTGGTCTCTGAAATTCACTGCATTCCTCCATCCTTGCAGCTGTTTAAATTACTTCTAAAAACTGTTTCTTGAACTTTTCCTTTCTCTCTCTCCATCTCCTTTCCTCTTCTTTTGGTTCTCCTCAAGTGGTAGGGCAACAGATCAAGGTTTGTTCTTCTAAATCTAATTGTTGTACAGTGCTTAGGGTTTTTTAGATGTATGATTGTTGTGGTTGTGGTGGTGATGATAAGAATCAAAGACAAGGAGAAGATAATAATCAAATTTGATTCAGTACTTATGCATAAAGAGAATAATTGTGGTTCCAGTGGTGATAGTTGCCTTGGAAGCAATTTCAAATGGGCTGACAAGACATCTGAATAAAATCATCAAAGGTAGGATCACAATAGCATAATTACAAAAAAGTGACACTCAAGACAACTATTTTTCATGATGATTAGGAGCCTGCATAGATATATTTGTGGATGTTTAGCTCTTCTAGGGCAGGGTGCCAGATGTAGAATTCTTTGCCTGAAGACATCAAACCTAATATCAAGGCTCTTTTCTAGTTTTCATGTAAAAGTTTAAACAGGAATTGTTACTAAGCATAAAGGAAAACAGTTTGAGCTAAGAAGTAAAAGTGTTTTTTTTAAAGGGAAGAGTGGTGGAATATTTCAACACATACACAGTATAGGAGTTTGAGTTTCTTTGTTTATAACCAGTCCTTTTTAAAATTCACCTCTAATATTTCATGTTAAATATATGAAATATATTAGCCCTTTTTCCTTTTGAGAGTAGAGGGGAAAGAGGACAGAGAATCTGTTTTTGTATAATTCAGAATCTCAGTATTTGCAGCATACCTAGACCACCTAGTTGTAGGAGAGAAGAGAAAATTAACTAACATAGAAGTGGGAAAAAAACCAAAGGAACATAATTAGCTATTTAAATAGGCAACATATAGTACTATAGTCCCCCCAACTTGTTGCCCGGCCTTCCACGTTTCCCATCCTACATCTGTGTTGTGTGATGCTGGCTGGAAGATTATGGGAGCTGGAGTCTGGGACACTTGAAGGTCACCAGGTTGTGGAAAGCAGTTTTAAATTATCTAAAGGCTTTTCAGTTTGCACAGTGTAAACACATTGTATGAAAGAAGAGAAAGGAAAGCTTCACAAAAACATTGGCCACGCAACAGTTTGTTGTTGTTGTGGAGCAGCTATATTTTTTGTCAGTTCTTTATGTTCCATTGTATTCCTGGTGGCTCTATTTATATTGTAAAGCAAAGGTTTACAAAGTACAGTAGCTCAGTCCTCCTTAGGTTTGCTAGGATGCAGGCCCACTGAGTTTAATCAATAAGCCTTGTTCCTATAGTAAGCATACTTAAGATTGCACTGGTATTTCAGTTACTTCTAAGCCTCCAGGTTAATGCCATAAACAGTATAAATTATTCACTACTGGATGTAGCAGAATGCAGAGTAAACAAAAAGTATAAAAACATTTTTTTCAAGTGATTTCCAGAGGAGTGCCAGTGTTAGTATCCAATGGGACTTCTTTTTCTAAGCCTAATTATTGTGCAGGTGAGAATGGGAAAGACCAGAAGGCTCAGGTTGGATCCAAAGATGCCATGGAACAAATTTGGCCTCTAGACTGGTGATACTCAACATGATGTGAATGAGACACAAGTAAGTCCTGGACTTCTGTCTTTTTTCCAGTTCTGGACTTGAATCACACACTGGTTATGAAAAATGAAAGCAGAGAAAAACTTGGAAAGTTTTTATTCTGTTCTTATTTAACTCTATCTTGTCATGTTGCCTATCTGATTAATGACTGTTAGTTTAAACAGAGCTTGGAACTAGCAAGTAATGTTGTCATTGATGATGATGTTGATAATGATATTATGGGTGCGGCTATACGATCATAAAAAAATCCGTATGGGGGGCAAAAAATACGAACAGCCTGTCGTTCGTATGCATACGAACCGGCTATACGATTTTTAAGCCCCCTAAGCTCTGTATGACTCCCTCTTCCCGAAGCTGGCTGGAGCGAGCAAGCCAAGCGGCAGTTTTAAATCTCCCGCCACTTTTTTTTTTTAAAGGTTCCTGGTTTGCGGACAGTCGGTTTTCCGTATTTATAATATAAAATAAAAATAAATAAACATATAAATTCACGGACTTACCGGACGCTCGCTAGCCGGGAAACCAACATGGTGGCCGCTCCCAATTCCCCTCCGTGCTAACCCCACCCCCTCTACTTGGCCAGCCAATCAGATTACCCTGCCTGTTCGTATGTGTGCGAATGGACCGTACAGACCCGTCAGCCATTCGAACAGCGTACGGATTTGTCTTCACGATCCGCTTTCCCTCCCGAATGCCACGTGTGCGTATTTCAGGGTGGAAAACCGCCCCCCTCTTTTGCATTTGTGTGCATCCGAACGGCCGTTTGTACTGAAGCGCGAACCTCCGCACGCCGTACGTATTATTTAAATCGTGTAGACGGAACCTATGTGTATCCAGGGGGTTGCATAGATGGTGAAAATACTCCTCATAGAATAAGGAGAATAAGTTTTGCCCCAATGGGATCTCACATCATTTTGTTGTATTAGGAAGTAGGGGGGCCAAAAATGCCAAATATTCCACAGGAAAACCCTTTGCGGCTTTTCCCATTTTTAAAAAACTCTGAAGGAAAAGCACACTCCTGCTTGTTGGGGCCACCAATTCACTTTGCTGCACATTCCCAATAAGAGTGGCAGTGGAAAGCTGATTGGTCAGATGTGTGTAGGGGGCAGAACTTGCTGGCAAGGCAGTGCCCAGAACCTCCCTGTTGGATTTTCGCTGTAGCAATCGTGTGCAGAGGTGACAAAACAGCCTTTTTTTTGTCCTGTTTATTTAAGTAGAAGATTGCACTTCTGCACCTTGGATTTGTTTGTTTTTTAAAAATACTGTTCCATGGAGGCAACTGGTGAGAATAAAAATATGAGTAATTCACTCACACCCTCCATCTTGATTTGCAGCCATGTCCATTTGAACATCAAATGCATATGGCTTCACATGCCTGAGATCTTGAAAAAAAAACACCCATGGAGACAAATGAAAGTTGCTGCGAATTAGTGTTAGTGTGCATCAATCTACATTTTATTGCCTTGTATAGACAAGGCTCAGATTGACTCCAACTTAATGGCAACCATATCATAGGGTTTTCTTGGCAAAATTTATTCAAAGAGGTTTGCTGTTGCCTTCCTCTTGGGCCGAGAAGGTGTAACTTGCTCAAAGTAACCTGTGGGCTTTCATGGCTGAAAGGGGATTAAAACCGTGATCTCCCAGAATCCTAGTCCAGTGGTCAAACCGCTACACCACGCTGGCCACCTGTTACTTTTTTATTTGAAGGGGGTATACTGAGAATATAATGAAGTCACATTTCAAAAGGAAAATAAAAAGTCAGAATGATGCTGCATTTTCTTTGGTGGGTGCAACAGATAGCATTATCTAGTTAAATTTTCAGAGAGAAAGTCTCTTTCAGTATGAAAAGCTGGAGTCCTGTGGGACCTTAAAGGCTACCAGTTTGTTTCAGCATAAACTTTCATGGACTACAGTCTACTTATTCAGAATGTATTATGCTGAAACAGGAAGGAGGAAATCCGCTCTAGCCACAAACATGCAGGAAGAAGCAGGATAAAAGTCTTCCTTCTCCCTCCAGTGCCTCTGAGGGAAGGTTTAATGGATGGTGTAATTGTGTTGTTGTTGTTGTTGTTGTTTTAAATCTTGAGTTAAGTCTTGGGGGACTGTGGCAACAAAAGATATTTACAAGGGGTCCTTGGTAAAGAAAAGGTTAAGAGACACTGAGATAGCACAATGAAAAGTAAATTTCGTTATTCCCAGAATGGCAGGAAATTTCATTTTGGAAGGAATACCTGTTAGTAAAATGGGTGGAACTGTGCTGACCAAGAGAGCTATAAAATGGAAGGAGGAATTTCTTCTTTATACTTAATCATACCCTAAGCATATGTCATCTTCATTATAATGGCCATAACACATTTATTGTTACTTGAGTATACTTGCAGTATTTGAATTTAAAAAGTATTTTTTTATTTATTGCTTTTACAAAGCAAGCAAACAAATATTTGACCCAGCTTGTTTGAATTAGTCATAGTTAAAGCAGAACTCCAAGATTTCATATTGATTGAGAACTATGTAGTTTAAGAATGGTACCAGATATTTCTTGTCTTTTTATTGTGGAAAATAAGAAGGGAGAGAGAGGAGCATGTGATCCTTATGCACTCCTCATGCATGTAGTGCTATAAACTGTAATTCATTGTTACTTGTGAAACAGAACTTTGTCTTAACTCAATAAATGTTTATAAATGGATTTGGGTTAATTGGATCACTTTCCTTTATGACTGAATGCTTCTCCCAAGGAAAAGGAGAGAAATGGCATTCATATAAGGAGACCTCTAAGTTGAAGTGAAGCAGAACTTGAAAGGTTATTTCTGTACTCATAAAATCTGTATGACTTGAACGTTTTTTATTTTGTAGTCCTCCCCCATCCCCCTTTGTAACAAGTGTAAAGTATTGGTGTGGGGGAATAGTCACAAAATCTTAATAGAAATGAGTTGACTTTCACTATTTTCTGGAAGAATGCATTTTCTGTACAGTTAAAATAGAAGGACATCTTATTAACAAGCTGTCATGTTCACTGGTCTCTCAGTGAACAAAGCATATGATTCTCAAGAAAGAAAGATATTTTTTGGTTTAAAACCATGCAGCTCATTTGCGCCTGATGTATCATGAAGCAAACATTGTAGGAGAGAATAAGCTGAGAAAAGATAGTAAAAGATTGAAATCATCTTTAATGATTGCACATACTGTGGCTTCTTCATTTGAGGATCATAACGTAAACCTCAGCTTCAAGCAATTTACATTTTAATTTGAATTTGCATTTGTTACATACATCACATGGGCATAGTGAGGCTTAATTATTGTCTGAAAAGTGTTATGGGAACCTTGGAAGAAAGGTTCTGTGCGCAGTAAATAAATACTGGGCTTTTTTTTAGTTAATTGTGCATTTGCTTAATTGTGTAGTCAAATACTTTAAGAAAAACTTCCCACTTTTTCATTACAGGATTAGGTTCTGCTCAAAGATATTCCTATTTTAAGGTTCCAGACTATGCCTCTCTCTCTCTGGCTTTTCTTTGCAAATGAAGATTCAGGAAGGACTCATCCCACGCTTTCTGCAAGTGCGCTGATGACTGAAAAGGCCAATCCAAGATAAATATGTCCGGTTGCAGAAAGCACAGCAGAAGGTCTCCTTGGGTGATGATTCCGGGTTGTGATTCTTTCTGCGTTGTCGTTTCTCTTCAAGACTTGTTCAGCGTGATTTCTCAAATAAGGCTGCAGCATTGTGGATAGTGCGTCTCCATGCCTCCCGATGTGAGGCCATGGCGGACCATTGTTGGTGATCAATTTGGCCGAGCCTGAGATGTTGTTTCAGGGAATCCAGACGTAATCTTTATGCCATTATTTGGGAAATCAAACTCACCAAGGTCGTAGTGAGCAATTTTATTTTATTTCTTTTAGATTTTTAAGTAGCTAGACCCTAAAAGGCCTGTATGGATAAAAATAAAAAAATAAAAATGAATTTTATAAAGCAGCCACTGGAAAACTGTTATCACATAGTAAAAATATATTAAATGTGCTCACTTGCAATACAGTATATGCCAACAGCAGTGAAGAGTGTGAAATAAAGGTTTGGAAATGGCTTTTTGAACTGGCTGGGGAATTCTGGGAGCTATAGTCTAAAAATAATGCTTCCATCTTCTGGTCAGAAGCTCTCTTGTTTATAAGATGGGTATGCTATTCATGTAAAACATGGACTAGATCTAGACTTGATTCCAAAATATGTCCCTTCCCCTGGAGACTTTAACTTTGTTCTGAATAGCTGTGAGTTGAAGATAGGTTGCAGAAAGGGACTCTGCTTCCTTTCCCTCCAGTTGCAGCGCTTCAAACCTCCTGAAAAAATACGGGCCATCTATATGAGGGGGGGGAATGTGAATTGATGCTTACTCATGCAAATTCAAAGCAGGATCCACTTGTATTAATGGTGTTTGGCAAAATCACAGGCATGTGAGGCTACCCACTTTCGCTGTCTCACAAGGCATGCCTGCGATTCAAGATGGTGGGTGTGACTCATGTTTTTATTGTTGCCAGTTGCTGCCACCAAACACTATTTTTTTAAAAAAGACATATCTAAGGTGTGAAAGTGCAATAGTGCAATATTCTGTCTAAATAAACCTAAAAAATAAAAGAAAAAGGCTGTTTCATTGCTTCAGCACACGATCACTAAGGTGAAAATCCAAGATGGCGGTTCCGGGCACTTGCCTTCTTAGCAAGCTGAGCCCCCTACTCCCACCCAATCAGCTTTCTACTTCCCCTTTTCAGGGGAAATACGAATAAATTTGATCGCCTGACCTAATGATCAATCATGTGCATTCCCCACGGAGTTTTTTAAAAACTCCAGAAAAGCCCTGAAGTCTGTTCCCTTAGGAGTTTATGGTGGATTTGGCATCCCTTCCTCTGAATACAGCAGAATTATGGGTGATCCCATTAGGACAGGTAGGATTCTAAGTGAATTCTAAGAGGATTATTTTCACCGTTAAGACAACTCCTACCTCTCAGAGCATGGAAAAGACCGCTGTGACAGGATGGAGGAAATTACTTACCCCAACATGAGTCAAAGCCCTACTCACACAGTTGTTTTTTTTTTTTTTTTGCTCAATTTTGGAGTATTTCATTCTCTTTTTTGGAGCACCCATATTTTTCAGGCGAGACCATCCCTTCAGTTCTGTGTGCAAAGCAGTGGAGGTGGGGTTAAGAAAATTCCCTTCCCATGAATTTAAGAAGGGAAGGGATTCCATTCAATACTTGACAACCATCTGAGTAACTTGCAAGGAATGAGTTCCAGTAACCAAAGGTGGAGCTGGGGAGGCCTTGTTGGCTGTTGGAAGTAATAGTTTAGAAGTTTGAAATGTGTGTATTTTTAAAAAGATTGACACAGCAGTGAAGTTGGTGTTGCCTTCAACCTCAAGAAAACGTGATTTTATGGAGCTTTATAAGCACTGTAACTCCTTTTCATAAAACAAGGGTGTATTGATCCTAGAACGTGTTTCTTGCTACAGATGAGAGTTGTCCTTCATTCTTTGTTCTAGAAATGCACATATATCACAGTATGTAACTTTTGAAAGATCTTCAGTTCACTCCTCCTCTGATGTGTAAGCACTTGGATACATGACATGAGAAATTTGTGTGGTGCGTTGTTGTGGTTGCGTGTTCTGTGTGCATTTGGGGTTTTGCTACTGCTTGGAGCAATAAGAGAGGTCGAAAATGGTAGTACTTCATCACTAGCTATAAAGTTCTGTGAGTGCTTCACCAAATCCAAAGACTGCATTAACTTTCTCAGGGTCAAAAGAACAAATGTTATAAAATGTGAAGCACTCATGGCTTTTCTTTCTTTTCTTTTCTTTCTTTTCTTTTCTTTTCTTTTCTTTCTTTTCTTTCTTTTTGCAAAGCTATAACTATCTGATATTCTCCTTATTTGTAATGATGAAAAAACAATATTAGGTGCCATTGAGAGAGAGAGGTTTGTTTTTTTTAATCATCACTTGGTTTAAGTAGCAAGATGTGGGTTTTTTCTTTCTTCTTGTTCTGCTTTTTAGGATGTTGTTTTACTATTTCCTGGTTTCTGGTTTCCCACAAATAGCATCACTTGATTTACAGTTGTGTTTGCTGTGGGATAGTTTGTTGGTATCTGCAGGCACAGCACATTGGAGGGCTACACCCCAGCCCATTTTCATTCATTTTTTTTCAGAATGTCCCCATAACCCCCCTAGAGGACATGGGGGCAATGTAGACATATCTCCTCCAGATTGCTTTAGACCAGGCCTGCACAACATATGGCCTGCAGGCTGCATGCGGCCCTCCAAAAGATTTTGTGCAGCCTGTGAAGAAAGAATATACATTTCAATTTTCTTACCCATTCTTCTGGTGCCACTGGTTACTGTTAGATTCTGATTGGCCGATGGTGGCCACCAATCTTACATTTCAAATAAAACAAAGCAAAAACAACCAATTAAAAAAGAAAGCAGTGCTGGCTCAAGCATAGAGCGGTTTGCCTGGATCTTCCTGCCCCACACTGGTGCCCCACATGCGATTGGGAGACGTTGGAGACGTTGGAGGTGCTGGCTTACTTGGAAAGAACCTCTTACCTTGAGGTAAGCTGATACCCTTGGTTTTCCTGACAAGCCGTGAGAAGAGGTGAGGGAACACAGAGGCTGCTTCAGCCTCCACCAGCTGGGGGATGAAGTGCCGCCTATGTTCCCTTGCTGCTGCCCTCACCAAATCATCTCATGATTGGTGGCTGGCTGGCTGCAGAGCGAGGGAACGCAGCAGCTGGGGGCTTAAGTGGCCTCTGTATTCTCTCGCCGCTGCCAAATCATCTCACCGTGAAGTTGAAGGTTTTCGCGGCTGGCATCAATAAGTTCTCCATGGTTTTTTTCTGGGCTGTGAGGCCGTGTTCAGGAAGAGTTTATTTCTGATGTTTTGCCTGCATCTGTGGCTGGCATCTTCAGAGAATGGTTGGGTAGGAGTGTGTGGTGGGTTTATGTACTGTGAGTCCCTGTTGGAGAGGATATGTAAATTGGTATATTTGAATGACTAGTTTCTGGGTGGAGATATGCAAGGAGGATTTGTGTTTGTTTGGCTAATGGTCCATTGTCTGCTGGAAATCCCCCTGTCCCTGGGTGGAGTTTATTTGCAAGTGTTGAGTTTTGATTTTGGTGTTTTTCAGGACTGGTAGCTAGATTTTGTTTACTTTTAGGGTTTCTTCTTTCCTGTTGAAGTTCCAGGTGAAATGTCAGAAATAAACTCTTCCAGAACATGGCCTCACAGCCTGGAAAAAACCCACAGAAAACCTAACATCTCCTCAATGCTTAGAAGTTTAGCCTGTTTTAATTTTGGTCCCTACCTACTGCCAAGTTGTGCAGGTCTGTTTTAGACCCGAGAGACACTCCTCCCCCCCAACAGAAAGTGAATGGGAAGTCACTTCTGGTGTTAAAAAAAGGTCCTCAGGTTCAGAAACAACACTTCAGGGTGAAAATGGCAGAATTTCCCCTCCTCTAAATACTTGTGTGCATATGTGTATATGAATTTTGCTTGAAAACACTGCATTTTGCTTGGGAGGGGAAGAAATCTCCCAAACCCTTTTTGAGAATGGGGTCCCTTAGGGCCACAGAAATGCCCATAGAAGGTGGCACATGGCTTATAGGCTGCATTTTCCCCACCCTTGGGGTAGATGGGGTAAAGTGGACAAACACTTTATCGATGTGAAGTTGAAGGCTTTCACAGCCAGCATCCATAGATTAGCCAATCAGACACTAATCCTCCTTCCATATCTCCACCCAGAAACTAGCCATTCAAATACACAAATTTACATATCCCCTCCAACAGGGGTTCACAGTATATAACCCCCACTACACACAAACTCCTACCCAACCATTCTCGGAAGATGCCAGCCACAGATGCAGGCGTAATGTCAGAGATAAATTCTTCCAGAACACGGCCTCACAGCCTGGAAAAAAACCAAGGAAAATACTTTATGGATGCCTTAATGTGCTTCATGATAAGGTTGGTACCCCATTGCAAACTTCTAAACAAATGGAGTAGCCTCTTTTCTTGCTGTGGTATGAGCCATGTAGATTCATTTTTTTAAAATTCCATATTACCCTTCAATTAAATACTTTTATGCAAGCATAATTTTTTGATCCACAGTTCCTATATGACAAACATGGTAATTCCAGATGTTTTTCAAAAAGTAACTAGCAGGTGTAAACACTTTCTCCTATTTTTCTTAAATTTACATGTTTAGAATTTCACACTTTCTCACAATACAAATAAAACTGCAGCACTCATTTGCCAAGTCTGTTTAAAATTATTTGTTTTGGTTAACTGCTGTCAAGTTGACTTCAACTTATGGTAACTCTATAAATGATACTTCCCCACTCCTCTCTCTGGACTTGACAGAATTTATTATCTCAGGATTAGTTGCTCAAAACTATCATGGTGTAGGAAATATATTGAAGCCTGATATAAATTTAAGACATAATGCAGCATTGTGGAATCTTTTGGTCTAAATCCAATGATACAGGAACATCTCCGTAACTGCTGGTTCACTAACCACTGATTCAATTATCCACGGTTGGTGACAGTGGAGGGTGGAGGGAGAGGGGAGGCTTATGGATGGCTCCGGTGGCTGCAATGGTGATGGGGGGGTGAAGGGAGGGGAGGTCTCATTTACCTTCTCCCTTCGCCCCTGGGAGAGCTCCGGTGGCTGCAATGGTGACAGGGCACGAGGGGAGGGGAGTGGAGGTCATACCTCCCTTCTCCCTGTGGGATGTCTTCCATGGTGGCAATGGTGATGGGGGGGGCAGAGGGAGGGGAGGGGGATCTTGCTTTCCTTCTTCCTTCACCCCCGGTGGCTGCAATGGTGATGGCGGGGGGGGGGGCGAAGGGAGGGGAGGAAAGATCTTGCTTCCCTTCTCGCTTCACCCCCTGCCATGGCTCCAGTGGCTGTAATGGCAATGGGGGGGGGAGGGAAGGGAGGGGAGGTCTCTCTTACCTTCTCCCTTCACCCCCTGGCATGGCTCTGGTGGCTGCAAGGGCAATGGGGGGAGGGGAGGAGAGGGGAGGTCTCGCTTACCTTCTCCCTTCACCCCCCAGATGGCTTCTGTGGCGGCAATAGTGACTGGGGGAGGTAGTTAGCTAATTATCCCAGGAACCAATCCCCTGTGGATATGGGGGTGCTACTGTATTCCCAGTTAGAGTAAATCCATTTAATAACTGAATATAAAATGGGAATCAAGTTCCCATTGATTCAGTGGATCTAACAATGGTACTAACAATTGAATATAGGGCGCTGTTTTGTAAAACTGGCATTCAGGGCATATATTCTTTGTTACATTATGACCCCAAATGAATATTCAGAGTTGTGAACATAGACTAGATTCAGCAGTGCTATTCATTGTTGGATTTGCTTCTATAAACAGAACCAGGAAGTATAGTAGCTTTCCCATGCTTTCAGTCTAGCCTGTGAGATACAGTGCAACTATGGATGTGATCTTTGATCTCTTCATGGAAGGGAAAACTGGGGCTCCTCTCATTGACCTCTGATGGCACTTTTGCCTTGGCAATGATTGGAAGCAGAATGGTATATCTTTGGACAAAAAGAAATAAAAGAGAACAGCATATCTTCACATAAACGTGACTTAGTTGTTTTTTTAAAGACCCTGCCATAAGATACAGTGATTGACATTGACATAGATGGTTTTAAAAGAAGACTCAACAAATTTTAATTAGGTCAGTCTACAGTTATTAGCAGTGATGTGTGTTCTCTGGAAAACAAGAAATCAGAAAAGGTTTCTAGTGCCTTAAATCAGTGCTAACCTGATTTTAGCATGTTTGAAGCCCTATGAGAAATGACTCGAGCTGGGTACGTTTAGCGTGGAGAAAGAAGATTAATACGATAGCCATCTTTAAATATTTGGAGGGATATCATGTGGAAGATGGAGCAAGCTTATTTTCTGAGAAGACTTAGGGCTTGTCTATATGAGCCCATTAAAAATGGAGTCCCTCGCAGTAATGACATTTTGCAGCAACTGCGACCTGTCCTCATGTGGTTTTTTTGCCCCCATAAGCTTCACATGCCCGCTTGTAAACTTGGCATTTGCACGTACCTCAATTTGCCGCTGCCACCACCCTTATTTTTTAAAAACGATGTCCAAGGTATGGTTGAGCGATTTTTCACTTGAACACAAAAACAACCGCTCGACACCCAATTTTCTCGCCTTAGCACTTGCCCGCTAGGGTGAAAATCCAGCATGGCGGCAGTTGGTGCTTGTTAGCAAACCCCGCCCCCTGCACTCATCCAGGCAGCCAGATTTGCACTTCCTCTCATCTGGAGAAGCGAATCAAATCAGCTTGCTTGTCCTAATGAGCAGGAATGTGCACCCCCCTCACTGTTTTAAAAAATAAACAGGAAAAGCCACAAAAGCTTTTCTGGCAAGGTTTTTGGCCTCCTCTTTGCCTTCACAATATGGCAGAATCACATGGAATGCCAGTAGGACAGGTAGAATTCTCCTCGTGTTCCATGAGGAGTTTTTTTCACCATTTGGACAACCCCTTGGATACAAACCAGTTGTTTTAAATTGTAGCAAAAAGATTCCACCTAAACATGAGGAAAAACTTCCGTATGGTGAGGTATTTGACAGTGGAATAGACTGCCTTGGAGGGTGATGGAGGTGTTTCAGCAGAAGTAGGATAGCCATCTCTCAGAAGTACTTTAGCTGTGTATTCCACCATGGTGGGGGTTGTTCTAGATGCCCCTGGTAGTTCCTTCCAACTCTATGATTCTGTGTCTTGTATTTAATCAGAAATTTTAAAATATATCACATTAATTTTATGTCTTGTGCAGGTTTTTCCCCAGTAGTCAAAAACAGTTGAACTAAGATACATAATTAGGAAAAGAAATTCAATAAATTGTGCTTAATGTGGTTTAAATGCTTAAATTCAAGCAAAACCAAAGCTTTACTAGGGAATTATTTTTTTATGAGAGTACTTAAAATACAAGGGTTGACAGCATATTCTTTTTGGGCATTGTTTAAATTTGTCACTGGAGGCCCATATAGCTTCTGTGTCCCAACATTTTTTTAACAAATGTGGCTGCTTTGGGATGAAGGCAGCTTGTCCCCCATTATCCGTGCTCTGACAATATCCAGGATTGGCCACTGTAGTGCTCTATACAGGCAGCTGCTTTTTGTGGATTGATCAGAAGCTACAGTTAGCTTAATTGCTGCCAGACTGTTTACTGACTCTGGATCTTAAGAACTTTGAAAAAAAAAGAAGAAAAGAGCCAAATAGGGTTTCCAGCACTGTTGTGACTGTGCTGTAGGAACCCCCTTTTGATGGGGAGCAGGATAGAAGCCTGTATCTTAGTCTTGTCACCTGCGCCATTGCTTGGAGGACGAGGCCAGAGGATATTTAAGCCCAGCTGCCCGCTGCCTCAACCTTTTTGTCCTTGATTCCACCCACACACACACATTGTCATGCTTACTGTCACTTGAAAGCAGTGCCCAATTTAGTTGGTATTGTATTCATTCATTATATTAAAAACTAATTTTGTGAAGCAGAACTGGAAATTTTCTGTGCAAAAATTTTCCATGGAAAACAGATCACTGGCTATTCGCTTCAACAGCTACTGTAAATAGAATTTGGGCTATAATTCCCAGAGTCATCAAACCACCATGCTCATACTAGTTGTAGCTCTCTGGTAGCTGTAGTTTCCCAAAGTATCTTTTCCAAGCTTCCATTCAAATTCTGTATTGGAGAATACCAGCTACTAGTAGATACTAGGAACAGTATTGCTATCATGGCTTGCTTGTGAAACTATGGGTATAATCTAGTAAAGAGCTTCCTATCATGTTTCACAAGTTCACTAGTATTATAAATCTGCATAAGGGAATGCATTTGGAATTCCATGTGTGCCAGTTTAACCACATTTGGTTAGCCTAAGGCTAACTGGAGCCCAGTTGAGACCTGATTAATCTGCCTGACAAATTAATTAATGCATGCATTTGTTTATTTCTAACAGGTGCTCTCTCAGTCTGTTGCCTTTAAATCAGATTTTTTAAAAAGCAAGTTTCAGCCCCAGTGCAATATTCCATTGGTACTGGGAACTCCAAATAAGCATCTTAATTATGGTTTTATGGGAGGCTGTGAGCTGTAATCACCAAAGCTAGTGTTCACCAATGGTAGCGTTCAGTCAGTGATCTTGATAAATTTTTCCTAGTCTTTCACTTTTTCTTCCTAACTGGGTTCTCCAGCACCCTTCCCACACACAGGTGCTCATTCGTTTGTGTGTTCATTTCACTTATATCTGAACAAGAGTTTCCTTAACATTCCTTGTCTCTTATGTATGTAGCTGCTTCTTGTATCTTGTGTTGGTCTCTTGTGTCTGATGCCTATTAATATGTCATTGTGTTTATACATTTTTTAAAAATCTTGTGGTCTAAAACCAACTTTTTGCTGGCACAATGGAACTTTCTTGCATTCTCTTTCCCCCTGCACCCTTCTGCACACCAAAACAGGAATAGAAATCTTTGTAGATTTTGTTATTGCAGGCAAGAATGAACAATTGTACAGTTTTTCTTTTCTCTGTGACAGGGTTGTAATTGTGAAGATTTTGAAGACAATTTACAATTCAGGACTTAATTCTGTGTCAAAAATACATGTAGTCCTTCTGCACAAGAAACAAAGTTTTCTATGCAGAAAAAAAGCATTTTAGGCACAGAAATCTTGCCTTCTGCTTAGAAAGTGCAATTTTATGTGTAACACTCCCCCATACACACAGATTCAGTAGCCACGGTTTTACTTATCCACATCTTATTTTTACTTTCCATGGCCCCTTGCTAAATTGTTTTAGGAGATTTTCAGAGGGGAACAAAAAGTGTTCCCCTCTCACAATCTCCTCTCCCCATCCCTGTAACAATCGGGAGGAAAAAATTGGACCTACCTTGTTCAGCATCCTTCTGTCAGCAGGGCAGCCCAGGAGTGAAAGGAGCTTGAACGGAGCCCCTTTCACTTCCTGGTTTCAAATCCCAGCCATTCTCGTGAGAGTATGAGTGAGTGCATGGGAAATTCAAAAAGTGAAAGCAAAATACGCATCCAAAAGTTACAGCAAGCACAAAAACACACTTAAAACATCCCAAGTAACCTAGGGAGGGTACCAAAAACTTACCTGGATGTCCTGATCTCACCCGGAAGTGTTATGGCACTGACCTCCCATTGAAGCTGGCATCATGCCGGCATAACGGGGCAGCATTTCAATCACACATCATTCCATTACAGAAATGGAATGGGGATCTATTCATGGCTTAGCCCGTGAATAAAAAGAAGTGCCAGCATAACGACAGCCGAATGAGAGCATGATGACATGGGGACGATGTTGTCTGAAAAGGAAGCCTTTTAGCGATCTCCCGGTGTCGATATCACGCCATATTTAGTCCGTCTGAAAATCTCCTTACTCCCAATAAAAAAGTTTCTGGTTTCAATTGAAATTTAATCTTCAATGTATCTTCCATCAATTTATGTATTGAAATCCAAAATTTCTTTGCTTTTTCAACAGGTCCAGCACATATAATAAAATATCCCTTCACATGACAAACATTTCCAATATACATATGGTGAACCTTTATACATTTTTGATAATTTAACTGATGTTAAGTATCAACAATGCATCATTTTTATAAAAGTTCTCTTTTAAATAATAACGTAAAACTTCAGTCCTTTTCCCAATTGGGACAATGGAATATTATAACCAACATTCTGTGCCCATTTTACCATACAGTCCTTCATCTGTTCCTCTTCCAATTCAAATCTTAACAGCATCTTATACATTTTCTTAATCAGATTTTCATCATTTGCACACAATAACATTTCAAACTCAACTTTCATAATTTCAAAGGCATATTTTTTATCCATCTTTCTATCAATTACCTATAAAAGTAGCATTGCAAGTCAAACCCTTATGTTATTAACTCATCAGAAGATTCCAGCATCATTTGACCATTCTCAGTTTCAAGCAGATCTCTATATAACATCCATTCATCTCCATATTTCTTTTCCCGATAATGCAGCACTTCATGAAGAAACAACCACAATGGTGTTTTAGGACACATTCTTGAGTTATATTTGGACCAAACTCTCAACAATGCTTTTTTCACAAAATGATTATTAAATTGCTTAATTACTTTCAGTTTATCATACCACAAAAACCTATCCCAACCAAATCTTAAATCAAATCTCTCCAATTGTAAAAGTTTAACATTTTTATCCAATCTTGCATCCACACCAGACAAGCAGCATAGAAGTACAATTTCAAATCTGGCAGGTCTTTCTCTCACATCTTGCATCAATTTATATTTAATTCTTGCCTTATCCTCTTGCCAAATAAATTTAGATACTTCTTTCTGTCATTATTTAATTGGAAGATCATTATGGCTAATTTGAATTAGATGGAACAGGAACAACATTCATACATTCATTTTATCGTTATTAGTAGTAATTTCAATCCTTAGGCATTTAAACCTTCCCCCAATGTTAACCTAGAGTTCTTCATCAACACCTCTTGATCTTGTTTTGTCATATCTTTCACCAACACCTTCATTTTATCTTTAATTATTTTAAACCTGGCTAACTCTCCAAATTCTTTCAGCATCTTATTCACTTCGTTTATACAATCCAATGGGTCTTGTACATAAAGTACAAGATCATCTGTAAAGGCTCTAAATTTATATTGCTGACCCTACATTTTTATCCCAAGTGTCATTCTCTTTGATTGCCTCACTGCAGATCTCAAAAACCAAGATAAACAACAAAGGAGACAAAGGACATCCCTGTCTGGTACAGGGATTTAAGAAGGTTTTGTTAGGTCACCATTTATCAACTTTAGTATTTATCAAAATACTAAATTTATAAAATTTACTAAATTTGTACTAAATTTGTACTAAATTTATCAAAAATAAATTTAAATAAATTTAGTACAAATGGCTTTAATCCAGGTTGTGAAGTTGTCACCAAAATTCTTCTTCTCTAAAACCGCTAACATAAATGTCCAATTGACATTATGAAAGGCTTTTTCTGCATCAAAAAAGAGCAAAGCTGCTTGTTTATTGATATTCTTATCTAAATATTCTAAAGAAACCCTTTTTTGACCATTTTCAAATATTCTTTCGATCCCTAGCCCCCAGAAACTGGCTCTGGGAGATTTGCCAACTCTCTGGACAGGCCGCTTGGATCCTGCATAAGGAGAAAGGCAGGTTATAATTCATAACCATAATCATAATCATAGGTTTAGGATGGTGCAGAGAGGACTGCAGGGGACAAGGCTTGTCACCCTCCTAGTTCCACTGATAGAAACACTTCCATTAGCAGAACCATCCATGTGACACTGGCTTATGGATGGTGGTGGTCCAAGCTCTTCTGCTACCTGAGGAGGGAGGTGAAATAGCAGTGAAGTCCCCATCATTATTGCTATTTCTTCTCCTTTACTCCCTCCACCTTGATTAAAAATAATCTTGAAAAGTATTCAGCTTCTGTCTTTTAAAAAGAAGAGCATGCAAATTCCTGTTGAAATGAGGCCAAAATGTGCATTTTTAATTTTTTGATTTTATGCATGCTGTGTTGGGCTAGCAGGAAAACAGCAGATATGTTTCAAAGCTTAGACAGGCCTTTCAAAAACAGTTGTCCTTTATTGCTAGATGGCACCTGTGGAAATAAATACCTCCCTTAAGCTACTGTGGCATATAAACTACAAAAATATGCAGAGTAGTCACCCCATTAGTGCAAACTACAAGAAAGTACAAATGAATCAATATTTGTAACCTTGCAAATTGTAGGTCAGATGCTCAAGTCAAGAGATCCCAAATGTACTATCCTTGAGACACAGCGCCCTCTGGCATTTGCAGGAGTGAGCAACACTTTTCTTGTTAGGATTTAAGAATACTAACAAGAGTCTTCCTTGACCTGGTATCTATCAAATTTCTTGGATGACAATGCCCATTGTCCACAGTCATCATAGGCATCATGACTGTGGAAGACTGGAGCTGTAGTTGAACATAACTAGAGGATGAAAGATTGAAGAAAGCTGCTAACAACTAATTCCCAATAGGATGTAATAAGGATTTCTAAACCCCTTGAGGGCTCCAGATCCCATCTGATCTTGGAAACTAAGCAGGGTCAGGCCTTGTTAGTACTTGGATGGGGGATCACCATGGAATATCAAGTGTTCTAGGATATATTTCAGAGGAAGGCAATGGCAAATGACCCCTGACTATACCTTGCCTAAGAAAACTTTGAATTTAAGGAGTCACCATAAGTCAACAGGTGGCTTCAAGGTGTAGAAACACACACACACACACACACACAATTATATTAGAAAAAGTGTTACTTCTTATAGTAGTTTGAATTCAGAGCAAAACATATTAATAATAGGAGCATCTCAGAGTTTAACATAATATAGGTGGTCTTTTTGTTTGGATCTCTTTTGGAAACTGAAACTCTTTTACTGTCTCTTAACTCTGTTGCCAGTGAACAAAAATGCCATTTTTTCCCTCCCACTAGTAGCTTTAAAAAAAATCTTACCTGTTAAAAATTTACCTGTTAAAAACACATTTATAAATGTAACTTCAGTGCTAGAAAGACAGATACAAGAAGAATATTGAAGAGTATTACTGTACTTAGTAACAGCTGCTAAAGTGAAGATCTCAACCAGGTGGAAAAAGAAAGAAGCACCTGAGATAGAAGAATGGATAGAAAAGGTATCAGAGATGAAAGATAATGATAAACTGACATGAAAAATAAATAAACAAAATATGGAGGAAATGAACAAAGAATGGAAGGGTATAACAGAATAGTTGATTAAAGGTTGAAATTTGCAATGAAGATTCACTAATTACAGTAAAGGAAATTTAAAAGAGGCAGGAGAAGCTGAATAGATATTCAGATTAAAAAAAGTTAAACTACAAGTGGAAAGGTAAAAAATCAGTAGATAATATACAAATGAAAAGATGAATTAAATAAATGTTTTGAGAAGCAAAGATGTTCTATAATATGGTTTTTTTATTTGATGATAACTTATTAATGAAAAGTCTATTTGATGTATTAGAACATAAGATTCTTATTGATGTTTGATGCAAATGGGAATGTATAAATTATTTGGTTTGTAATTAAAGCTTGAATAAATAAATAAAGTAAAAAAAATACCTTTATACAATTAAAGAATGAATCTTGAGGTTCAAATATATTTAGTGGCTTTTATTTCACCTCTGTTTCTTTCTTTCCATCTTCCACCTGCTCTGTTTCATTGGGATATTATTTTTAAAGCGTTATTTCTTTCTCTGTCCCTCTGAGGAGCTTAGCTTCCCTTCCTAATCAGCGGTGTGATTAAAAGGAGTGGTGTTCTTTTGCCTGAATGGTTTTCCTTGCTTTCCAAAAAGAGTGCTTTCACCAGACACACTGATCGTTGGCAGGCTACAGAACTGTAGACTGGAGGAACAGGGGAGCCTTCTTGCAACACAACATGTTCAGTAAATTTAGTCACTGTTAACCCTGTGTTGTGTCAAATGGAACAGCTGAGCTGGGAGTAAAGCAGCAGGCAGCTGGCAATATCAAGTGCATCTGGTGAATCTGTGATTGGTACAGGAATAAATAGCCCCATAAAACCATGATTGGCCTGTAGGAAAGATAGGAAACATGCGGCCCTTGAGCTAATCTTCAACTGCTGCCATTCATCACATTGGCTGTATGGACGTCTTAATGACATCCCTCCAAGTGTTGTTGGAGTGCAGCTCTCACCATTCCTCACCATTTGTTATCTTGGCTAGGACTGCTGGGAGTTACAGTCCAGAAACATCTGGAGGTTACAAATCTCCCACATGAGGACTAGGTCTTCCCAATATAAAAGGATATTATGAAGCTAATCAATTGAGTTATGTTATAGAAGGAATAGTAGGACAGGGAGAGGTGTGTATCTATACAATTAAAAAAAACCATTTGAGGGGTAAAAAATACAAATAGGCAGCCGTTCGTATGCATACAATCTGCCTACATGATTTTTTACCCCCCTTAAACTCCGTATTACCCCCCCCTTCCCCAGCTGGCTGGAGCGAGCAAGCCAAACAGCGGTTTTCAATCTCCCGCCACTTTTTAAAAAATTTAAAAAGGTGACTGCTTTGTGGAAATTCGGTTTTTCCCTATTTACAATGTAAAATATATATAAAATTCACGGACTTACTGGACTTGCGCTTAGCCAGGAATCCAACATGGCGGGCGCTCCCAATTTCCTTCCTTGCTAACCTCACCCCCTCTACTCGGCCAGACAATCAGATTACATTGCCTGTTCGTATGTGTGCGAACGGGGTGTACAGACCATCAGCCATTTGAACGGGTGTACGGATTTTATGCCAAGATCTGCTACTCCTTCCGAACATCAAATCCACGTAGTTTACAGGGGATTCGCTAGCCCCCCTTCTGAATGACACGTATGAATCCGAACGGCCGTGTGTACGGAAGAGCGATCTTCCGAATGGTGTTCATATTTTTTTTACCATGTAGACGGGCCCTTAGAATGGCTGGAGATACTTATAGGGAACATAGATAAGAGAATATGGAATATATATTTTTGGCAATTTTATGAAAAAGGAAATTAAAGAAATTGAGAACCCATTTCTTCAAAATATATTGGAGAAATGGTATAAATATAAGAAAGAACTATTGCCTACTGATTTAGTTTTAACACTGGTTATAATTGGGGGGGGAAATCCCAAACAATTTGAAGGGAAAATTGGGAAAGGAATTAAAGAAAAGAGGATTAGATAAAATAGAGGGATGGATCGGGTGGACATCTGAGAAAGCGAGTATAAAAGAGAAATTATATGGAATAAAGATTTCATGGTTTAATTGTATACAGCTGGAAAAATGGATCAAAAATTGGAAAAAGAATAATATAGTAATGAGGGGATTTACAAAATTTGAATAATTTGTGAAAAAAGGTGAAAAGATGGATAATAATGAAAGTTTGAAAGGTATCACAAGTGAACTATACAAAATATTGATAAAAATAGTGATAATATTAAAGATAAAGCAGAATATTTGAGGAAAATAGAGGAGGAAGGTTTGAAAAAAAATTTAAGATTATGAATGGGACAAGATTTGGAGACAAAGACAATGGAAAAATTTGTCAAAATGGATACAAGAAAATTATTATAAATTGATATGGAGGTGGTATCTTACACCAGCAAGATTGCATAATATAGACAAAAATAATTCAAAATATTGTTGGAGAGGTTGTAAAAAAATAGATACATATATGCATATGTGGTGGAATTGTAAATATGTACAGCAGTTTTGGGAAAAGGTTTTATAGAAATACAGAATATTTTAAATATAAATATAGATAGGAAACAGAGTATAGCACTGCAATTTATAATGGAGGGAATGAGAATCAAGCTGAAAAGGATTTAATAACAAATTTATTAATGGCAGCAAGATTAATTATGGCACTTTATTGGAAAATTCAAACAAATGTACAAGTGGAGGAGTGGTATAAAGAAGTTTGGAAAGGGCAATAAATGACAAATTAACATGTAGAATCGAAGTAAGAAGAGGAAATGGAAAGAAAGTAATTTTGACAAAATTTGGAAGATATTTGTTGAAAAAGTATTACAAACAAGGGATGGGAGATTACCTCCATGAGAAGAAATTAGATTGTGGAGAGATTAAGTAAGAGATAATGGCTCCAGTGAAGGGGAGCATTGAGATGGAGGAGGGTAAGAGAATTAGTATTGCTTAAGAAAATTATAGTAAAAGATTTTATGTTAAGATTTGAAATTAGATGTAATAGAAATATTGTTACGTTTATGGTAATATTATGTATTTTGGTAAATAAGTTTTGATTATAATGTATGGTTAATATATCAATAAAAAAACAAGTCTCCCACACAGAGTTTAGTTGGAACTGGCCATCATGTTGGTGAAACATGAAATGTGGCCATCTCCTGCCATGAAATGTCATATACATTTTGAGGAACCTTTTTCAAAGCTATCTATCTGTGGGGTACAAAACATAGTTTGCTTTTGTGTCTTCTTCCCTTGACATATGTCTTCCCTCAGCCATCTAATAGAATTGCATCAAGATTTTAATACTTTTTTCTTCCATACCTCTGATCTATTCTGCCACTCTGTTTTGCAGAGTTACTTTTTGGGAATGCAATTCTCAAAATCCCCCAGCCAGGACAGCCTTTAAGTGGGTGATGGACCATGCTAGCCTGGGGATTCTGTGAGTTGTAGTACTTTGATGGTTTATCGGTTCATACTTATTCCACAGGCACTTTTTGTCATTTACTTCCTGACATTTTGGTAAGGATGATAAGCCAAGAACAAACCTAGATTCTGCTTGTTTAGAATTATTGATTTGATAATTAAAATGGCTGATTTTGTTGAGGAATGAGTAATCTACAGGTTGAGTTTCCCTTATTCGGAAATCTGAAAAGCTCCAAAATAGTCCACATGGGTGGCTGAGATAGTGGTTCAATGTACAGAAGCTTTGTTTCATGCACAAAATTATTAAAAATATTGTGTATAAAATTACCTTTAGGCTATGTGTATAAAGTATATATGAAATATAAATGAATTTCATGCTTAGATTCGGGTCCCATCAACAAGATATCTCATTATGTATATGCAAATATTTCTAAAATCTGAAAAAATCCAAAATCCAAAACACTTTTAGTCCCAAGCATTTCGGATAAGGGATACTGAACCCATGTCTAAACTTTATGTTACTTTAATTATGACTATTGAGAACCATGTGGTGGGAATTGGAAAATGATCTGTGTTATTTAGTTTTTGTTTTTAATATAAAAGAGAAGTGAGTTAATAAACATAAACTATCTATTATTGGAGTGAAAGTAACTATAATAGTTTGTCTAATTGCTGCTGATCTTTGAACATACCTGGATTCTTTGAATATACCTGTGCATCACTAATCAGAAATAAAATACATTAGAGATGTCAAAGTAAGCAAAGAAGCTAACAAACAAATGTAATAATCAGGGGTGGGGTGGAGTGATGGAAGAAGGAGGAGATTTCTACATTCCTGATTTGATGTGCTCTGATGACTTATTCAATAAACTTTTACTTACTTACATACATGGGAAGTGGGTAATCAAGATCCTGTTTACATGCTAACCCCTTGCTTGGATTACTGTAATGTGTTGTATGTGACACTGCCTTTGATGATGATCTGGAAACTTCAGCTACTGCAAAATATGCCTGTGAAAGTTCTAATAGGGACTAACTATTGTGGTCATATTAGTCAGGTCATGCAATAGCCACTGCTTTCTGATTCATTTCTAGGCCCAATACAGAGTGCTGATTTTGACCTGTAAAACTTTAAGTCTGAGGAGACCTCAAGGGCCATCCAGTCCAACCCCCTGCCATGGAGGAATACACAATCAAATCATTCCCAACAGATGGCCATCCAGCCTCTCTTTAAAAACCTCCATCGAAGGAGACTCCACCACACTACGAGGCAGCGTATTCCACTTCCGAACAGCTCTTACTGTCAGGAAATTCTTCCTAATGTTTCAGGAGAAGAGATTCCACCTAAACATTAGGAAGAACTTCCTGACAGTAAGAGCTGTTCGGAAGTGGAATACACTGCCTCGTAGTGTGGTGGAGTCTCCTTCTATGGAGATTTTTAAAGAGAGGCTGGATGGCCCTCTGTTGGGAATGATTTGATTGTGTATTCTTGCATGGCAGGGGATTGGACTGGATGGCCCTTGAGGTCTCCTCCAACTCTACAATTCTATGATTCTATGGATCTAAATACCTTATGTTATGTTATGTTATGTTATTTATTTCTTTATTATTTTACCTTATAGAATACTTCCATTGTTGTGTGCCTTCAAATTATTTTCAACTCATGGTGACTCCAAAGTGAACATATAGTACAACAGGGTTTTCTTGGCAAGGTTTGCTCAGAGGAGGTTTGCATTGTCTTCTTCTGAGGATGAGAGTGTAACTAGCCCAAAGTCACCCAGTGGGTTTCCAGGATCAAGTGGGGATTTGAATCCTGGTCTCCCAGAGGCTCAGCCCAACACTCAAACTACTACACTATGCTCATTCTAGAATGTCTAGAATGATGGTGGCCCTTCAGAACGTCTTTAAGTTCCCCTGGCACCTATACTGCTGTCATTTTGGCTCTAGGTTACAACTTTCCAGTTCTCCCAAACTTTTAAAATGTTTCAGTATTTTATTTATTTATTTATTTATTTATATGCCACCTTTTTCCCAGAAAAGGGCCCAAAGGTGGCTCACGAAATACTACCTAAAATACAGTTTAAACCCATTTAAAACATGACAGTCTAAAAATCTAACATTACCTAAAACATATAAAAGTTAAAAGATTAAAAATAAACAAAAACACACCCCAGTAAAGGCCTCCATAAACCCAGCTACATATTAAAAGCCTGCTCTCATAAAAACATCTTTGCCTGCTGGTGAAAAAAAAAGCAAGGAGGGGTCCAGCCTAGCCTCCCATGGAAGGGAGTTCAAAGGGTGGAAGCAGCCAGTGAGAAGACTCTCTCTCATGTCCTCACCAGATGAGCCTTTTAAGATGAATTCTTTCATCACCCTGAATTGTGATTTTTTTTTAAAAAAATAATACTGTATTTGCATTGGATGATGGCAGCTCTTGCATCTGCTTATACAGTGTTGGTAAATTTCTTGGTTTTATATTCTTTTTCTTCTGAATTTCTTGTATTTATGGTGTTTTCAATTTATTGTACAACAGCAAGCAAATATTTTTAAAGGTTTGGCTATATATATATATATATATATATGCATATAGTTGTAGGGGATCTTGTGGGAGGCAGAATAAACACCAGTAAGAAATTCCTGTGCTCCAAATGTATGCGTTTGTCAACCTGTAGTGGTTCTGTTCAAAACCTGGCGGGGGGGTGTGTCCACTCATTGTAATCCTAGGGTAAAGTTACACATCATTATTCTGACTTTCCCTAAGAGAGAAGTTATCTTGAGGAGAGAAGGCTTTTAAACTCTTTTCCCACAACCTGTTTTTCCTCTGAAAATCACACATGCCCCAGTAATTTTTCCTCTCCTTAGGAAAAGATACACATACTACTATGAATATTGTGAAACTGAATTGTAGAACTATGTATAGCTCATGTTTTTGCTTTGAGAGCATCAGTTGAGAAAGATGTCTCTGTCTTCATATTTGTGGATATAATTTCATAGCTTGCAAGCAGAGGTACCAGTATTCCCAGCAAGAAGTCTGGTTAAACTTAGAGGAAATTAAAATGTTCATTATATTTACTGTAGTGCATCACAATAGGAAGGGATAAGATGTATGTGAATCAGCCTGGCCTTTACATATTCTTATATAGCTTCAACTTTGAGATATTTATTTCTAGAGTATGTCTTATGGATAATCAAATTTCAGAAATAATAAGGAGCTTCCGATGCTTCTTTAGCCCTGAGGCTTTCTAAAATAATATGGTCTAGGAATAAAGTGATATGTTCAAGACATGTTTTTTTATTGACTGTATCTGAAAATAAAGGTTTATAAGAAGGAGCAAGAGGGGATGTTTGCAAAGTAAGTTGGCACTTGACACTGACCTTGGCTATGTCAGGGAAATGAGGACTCATCCATTAGGGAATTAAGTGCCAGTGTTGTGTGCAGAAAACCTAGTTGTTATCATTTATAGTCGATATTTATTACCAAGGTAATTATCCACATTTATTGCTAAAGTACTTACGTGATATTATAAAATCTATCATGCTGATTCTTTCTATACTTCTGGCGTTTCTTCATTACTTCCAGTTAATGAAAACTCATACAATATGGAATAGAATAAGGAATGAGTAATTTTCAAGTACGAGAAACCAGGAAAGCATTTCCGTTCAGTATTAGCACTTTCTGTTGTTTGTGGGAAAGAGGTAAGATCTACAAAGAAACTGGCACTGTTCTTTCTGCTTTTAACAGTGGTGCTGGTTGACTAATTGAGTGTGGAGCACGGGGTAGCGAGTGGAGACCTTGTTATTTGATTGGAGGATACCTGGGAGATACCTTTTCCCATATGGAGCTGCCTGTTCACAAAGGGTGGAATCCTGTTGAGACATTACTGCTGGCATGAATCTAAGTTATACCAGAGGTTGTACTTTTTACACGCTTGTATATACAGCTACCTAGTGAACCCGTTTGCAAGCAGTCCTCCATTGACCAGCAGTGCAACAGGGCTTGGAACAGAACCTGACACATTATTTCTGTGTAAGTACACAGATGGAGCTTTACATTTCATCAACATGGAACAGATTCTCAGCATAGGGGTGCATCTACACTGTAGAAACAATGTAGTTTGACACCACTTTAAGTGCTGTAGCTCTTCCTATGGAAACCTGGGGTTTGTAGTTTTATAAGGCTTTTAGCCTTCTCTGCCAAAGCGTGCTGGTGCCTCACAAAGCTACAAATGCCAAGATTCTGTAAGATGGAGCCAAACTGCATTAAAATGGTGTCAAACTGCATTATTTCTGCAGTGTAGATACACCCTATGGCTGCCATTGGCTGCCCTTCTTTGGGTTTACCTCCTTTCACGAATTTGGTGGCTTGCTCTTGGAGACAGGCTCTCCTCAGTGGAGGCATCCCATGTTTGCCTAAGAATTCCAGTTGACATTTGCACTATTATTCTTGAGGGACCAAGTATTTTCTTTCTTTCTTTCTTTTAAAAATCTTATTCTATTGTTCTTGCTACTGATTCCTTTGCTGTTACTTGAACTTAATTTTATTAGAATGGGTAGGTGTTTCATATGAGCTACCTGGGGCAATGATGAGGGAAGGTGGGCTAGAATTATTTTAAATAAAAAAAAGTACTCATTTTACAGATGGTTACAATGAGATGGTCTTTACTAAATCAACCCAGTTCAATCTGTGAAGATAAAAGAAATCATAAACCAATATTGTACATGCATTCTTTGATTAACAAAGCCTCTGATAAAGAAGCTCCTAGTTTTTTCTGTGTGACCAGCCCCCCTTTCATCTTCATCTTTTGTCTAGTTGCAAGGTTTTTTTTAGCAGCATCAGCATTGGAAAAATGGTGAAGGAGGGCTAGAGAAATATAGACTGCCAGTGCTAGGTTAGAGCAGTATGTCTGATGTAAAAAATGCAATAAACAAAGCTTCAACTAGGAAAGAGTGGGATTCTATTCTAACTGATCCTAGTGTAGCTGTATGTGCCTGCCTACAATAGGCAAGTCAAAGAGCAGCTGCCTCCAGAATCCCTTACTGAGCATGTGGGCAGCAAAACAGAGAAAAGTGGGGAGTAGATAATCCTGTTTTACCTGCTCCCCACAATGTGTTTTAAAAAGCATAGATCATTTGCCCACTACAATGGAAATCATATGAAAAGTGAAGGCTAATGAAAGATGCATTTTTTAATGAGCTTTCAAGTGGTCTCTAGAAGGTTCAATTTTTTTTTCTTATGCAAGGCTTACCTGACATGCATGTTTCATTTCACATGTGCATGTTGTTAGCTTTGGAGAAAAAGTGCTGAAACATGTTGAACTGCTCTTCTTTTTTTATGGTGTAGGAACCTATCCTTATTCTTGTCATGTTATTTCTACCTCTGGTAGCAAATTTTCTGTTAAAGAAGTAATACAGTGGGCGTATCCACTGGGGTTTTGTTCCAGGAACTTCTGAGAATATCAGAATCCTTGGATGCTCATTATATACAGTGGCATAGTAAAATGGTGTCCCTTATATAAAATGGCAAACGGCAAGGTTTGCTCCCAGGAATTTCTTCCCCTGTGTATTTTTGAGCTGTGGTTGGTTGAATCTGTGTATGCAGAACCTGTGGATGCAGGGGGATGACTGTACTCAGGAATGTATCAGCTTTGTTAACTGAGGTATACCAGTAGTTCCCTGTAACTGAAGACCTAGACAGTGGCATCTGGTGGCTGGACAGCGGGGATGATGCCAATTATATGTTCCAAGACCATTAATTGTATTGTGCCCCTTCTCATGAGTAACACATGAAAAGGAATAAAGGAAAGCAAAAAGATGAGGTGAGATTCTACACTAGGTTTGCATGGTGTCTAGCATAGTTTCACAGTGGCTGTAGTATACCACTCTTATACTGAATGCCACCATTGTACAACAAATTGTATATCTAGCAGTGTGTCTGCTTATTGTCCCATTATGCAAGTGGAAATGCACTGTGGCTGTTTCTGCTGTCCCAGTGAATAAAGTGATAGGTTGTAGGCACTGATGAATAGTTAGGTACCATGCAAGAATGTGCAAATGCATGGCTGGAATACTGTTGGTTAGTCCCAAGCAGAGCAGACACATTGACTCAGTTTGTTGGATGGTGAGTCAACACATAAGTAAATCTAATTAATTCAGTGGTTCTACTTTAGTCAAGACCAACCATGAACTGAATACAGCTGTTGCACACTGGCAAAAAATAATTACAGTATTATCATCATCAATACATTTATTGTGCTAGCCAAAGGCCATGACAAAGAGCTTAAAATACACAAAACATTTAAGATCAAAAGTATAAAATACATCCCATAATTTTACATGTAGTAACCAAAATTATTGCCAAGATGGAATAAAAAGTAATCCTAAATTTCTAAGTTGCCAACATGAAAATCAATTTAATACAGTACTTTCAGTCTCCATGACAATCTGCGGCAAGTTTATTTAACTTTCTATAATTTTTTTTGCAGTCAAGGCAAAAAAAAATTGGCCACCTTATGTGTTACATAGTCATTGGTATCACTCAGAAGAAACTGAACCAATTCAACAAGAGAGTTCTCACTTTAATTTGTCAGTAATAGTGTTTGGAATCTCTCTCTAGGGTTGCAATACATGGGGACAAGTTAACATGTAATACACAATGTCTTCCACTTGTCCTTGACTGCAAATATGTAGTCTTAAAAAAAAAAAAAGTACAACAGGATTCTGGTCATAATGTTTTTTCCTATTTCAGCATAGTTTAGTAGACACAAACCTAAAGCTACAAGCATTAAAGCTGATATGATTGTTTGCATTCAGGTGAAAGAGTACAGTTCTGTCCAGCTACATTAAGAGTTGGTTTTGTATTTCAAATAGTAATGTGTGTTTCATATCATATTAATGAGTTTGTATTTTCTAACATGCTCCACCTCTTCTCTTCCCTTCTCCCATCTCACCACTCCTCTGTTATGCTTCACCCATGTGATAAGGACTTCTTTTTAAACTGAGACTTTCATTGCCTATTAACATTGTATCTTTTATTGTAGCAATGCAGTTAAAATGATTTATGACTCTCCCTTAATATACAGTAATTGTGCAGACACACTATTTTCCAGATTTATTTGCTTGGCGGTTGTGTTCTCAGGAGCGATAGTATCTTTTAAATTAGAAAGCAGGTATGTAGATACTCTGAACTTTGCATAGTGATATGTTTAGTTACTTTAGGAAGTTATACTAAGCTATTTCAGGTTGTCAGTGTAGGTATGAAAATAGCACTTGGATACCTAGTTACGGATTTTGTCTCCCCCCACTCCACTTCTTTCTCAGCCCAGCTCTGCCTGCCCTGTAGACTACTTTATTTTATACTTCTGGTGCAGCAGTCTTGAGGTTCGCCCAATGGCTGCATTTAGCATTGTGCTGAGGCATTGTAGGAAATTAAAAGCCATCCAGCTCTGCTTGGAAGACTGCTCCCCAAGGTCAGATAAGCTGCTAAGCCCCACTCACAGAGGAGGAGGACCTTCCACTGGACAATGTGGCCTTGGCCCCCATCAAATCTGCAACCAATGATGAAATATATGACGGATTCTATGAATAAAACAAAGTGAACATTTCTGAAATGGAAGCATCCACAAGACCAATGCAGCTGTCTTGAGTCCCGGTATTGGGGAATGGGGGGAGTGTGATGTAAATAAAGTTAAAACCAACACCAGCAACAGTAATAATTGTATGTAACAGCATCCCCACCTTAATTTTTGGGGGGTGGGGGCAAGAAAGATGCTTTATAAAGGGTGATGAAGAGCTGACAACCATGGGCAGAGGAATGGCCAAGTACAGTATTTGTCCCCCAACTGCATTTCTACTTTAATTGCATCTTCTGGGAAGAACTTTTTTGTACCCTAGAGAGAAATGTATATCTACTGTTATAGGATTCCAACAGAGTACCATATTCGCTGTAAGGGTTACTTTGACTCTTAAGACAAATAGCTTTGGGATGTGGTGGTGGCAATACAGGGGTTTGTTTTTATTTTTGCCTTACAACAGAGAAGCTGCTATAAATTTTAGTGGAGAGAAGAGAGCATTTATACCAACAGTAATAAAACAAACACCTAAACCTAGGGCGTTTTGGAATGGTACACAATGCAATCATCTGAAGACACTAAAAACTTTCAGTCCAAGCTGAAATGGAAAGTAAGACAAGTGCTCCTAATATTGTTGGGGGTCTCTTTGCCTTAGGCAGCCTTTCTCCACTGTTTTACCCTGGAGGAAACCTTGAAATAATTTTCTGGTCTCAGGGAAACTCCTGCATAAAAACTAATTTATCGACAGCTAAAAAAAGTTTGCTCTTTTTCAATCACAATCTTGCACAGAACATCTAGTGACCTCTCATGGAACCCCTCAAGTTCCAGGGAACCCTGGACAAGAAACCTTGGCCTAGAGTGGGGCTGGATGAATATTGAAGAGTTGGAAATTGGGAATCTCCTCTGGAGACACTAGCTGTATAAAATTGGTTTTGGGAAAAGACTCTATTATGGTAAGCCTTAAAAATACCCACCCTTCATTTTGGGTATAATCACTATAATTTCCTAAAACTGCTGCCTCATCACTGTGTGAAGCTACACAGCTTGGCAATTAATACAGTGGCTCTTATTTAAGAAGAATGGTTGCAACAGAACAACATAAAATTCATAATTCTGTTGTTACCTCACAGAACCCCTTTCCCTTGGAGCAAATGCTCTGACTGTTTGTCAGCATTGTAGGTCATGTTGCTTCACCCGCAGAACACATTAGTAAAATTGTCTTCAAGAACAGCATGAGTCATTTTACTCATTCAGACTAAGGCACAGCAAGTTTAAAATAGAAACTTCACTCTATCCTAATAATTCTTTTCTAAAAAAATTCAAGCAAGAGAAATTAAATCAATGTGAGGCATATGGAAGAAGCAACATTTGCTGATAAACATCCTTCTTTCTCCCTGCACTGCCCTTCTTCCCTCCACCATGTGACACCATTGTTACTTCAGATGCTCTTGCTGTTCTATTTTTAGCTTTCTTTTTATTTATTTGGACAACTGAATTAAAAATGTCACAAACAGATGGCATATACATGGAAGAAAGGCAGGGTGGGAGAAGAATGTGTAATGTTCATCAAACAGGTAAAAGGGCTATTAATATCACTGTCAACAAAAAAGACGGACAAAAATAGAGGATAAATAAAACAGTGCTAACACCTTCAGAATGAGAACTAATATCAGATAAGTAGCTTTTGACATTCTGTTAACAGTTCAGATGGGCGGTTGTGCTTATTTTTGAAGCATGCTTCTGTAACGGAGTTGCAAAGGAGCAACTGGAAGATTTGTGTCATTCTTATTAAATATTCAAAATATTCTTTTTGTTATTTGCTTCATATGTTTGCATGTTGTGATTTAGCTTCCATGTGTGCTACCAGTTGGCAAGTTTCTGGTAATTCTGCTCTGGGTTAATAAAAGGTGCCTGTTTGGAGGAAATACGTATTGTGCTCAGGTGTAGAACAAGTATTAGCAAGAGCCTCTAGAACTTTAAGTTGAAGGAAATCTTAATTGTGGTCAGCTTCTTTGAACATAATATGGATTCTGGTCTGGTCTCTTAAAATGTTTTCCTTGATGCCCATTAAGAGATTAAGCTTCTTTGTACCTTCTTGCTGTTTGGATGTATCAAAATAAAGGCATAGACAAAGTTCAGCAAGTTCAGTAGTGTCACAGCTTGCAATAGATTTATAATTGTATGTATGATTTTTTTCCCCCATTTAAACAGTTTTTGTGCAATGGAAATTAGTTATTCCCACTTATATTTTTCAGCTAAACAGATGGATTAGAGAGGTAGATAGTATAAAAGATATTTGCATACAGTATTTTAGCATTTGTTTCTACTGAATTGGCTGAGCTGAAAAGGACTACAGAGTGTTGTGGGTGGGGACATTAAAAATTACAATCATATCACTTGAAAGAAAGGAATGGTGTTCCCTGCAGTCTCTCCTACCAGACTGGCTTGGTATGCAGTCTCTTGTCAATTATAGTTTTGTCTATATGGTCATGTTGAGATAACTCTATGAGATAATCCTAATTTAAAGATTGTTGAAAACCATTTTAGGGAAAGAAATGGATTGACTGTGGAATTTGTTCTTTGATCAGTTGATTGGTCCAGACCAAGAATTTTTTTTTGTCATTTTTCAACATAATACAGTAGTTTATTTATTTATTTGTGACAATATGTACAGTTGCAACACTTTTTTCTGTCTATATGGTACCTTGCAGAAGTACTGAAAACCCTCCTCCAAGTTGTCCACATTTTGTTGTGTTACAGCTGGGATTTTAATGGATTTTCTTAAACCCATGTGCAACACTATTCCAACCCCTGGTTTAAGGTGCCATTTGAAGCACCAGGCACACATACTAAAAACTGTTTGTATGATCTGTCCGGTATGGGATATAATATATATTTGTTACCAGGACGATAATTTCTACTTCCTCCATCCCACCCCCCTGTTGTGTGTTTGTGTGTAATGAAAAAGAATTCTGCAGATTGGTTTTTTTTCAATATGTTATGCATTGGTGAATTCTGAGGTGCGTATGTATTAGGCCTTTCCTAGGTTCATGGAAAAAATAATTTACAAAACATATGTAGATTACCTCATGTACCAATTGCACTGAGATGGCATGGTTTCCATGTTGCCTGTCCACTATAAAACTAAAACTATTGATGTCATTTAAAACTAGTTAAAGGGCAGAATGAGAATAACTTCATTGCCAGCCATATTTTTGATTCTGTGGCAGCTCTAAAATAGCCAACTCACTATTGCAGAAGAAGAAATACTGATTAAAAAGATGATTTCCAGGACAGGGAGGGCTTATGCAGTACTTGAGAACTTTTATAATTTAAAAAAAGACATTTGCAGTTAACGGTGCTACAAAATCTAACTGCTCTGTGTTAAGCTCAATGTAGATAGAGCTCTAAAATGTGATGTAATTCTACCAATGATAAATAGCATTTCCAAGTATTGTGTCTGGAAAATGAGAGTTCAAAAGAAAACAATGAAAGCTGTATTTTAATATGATAGAACATAACCATGAAAAGAAGTAGGAACACTTGCTACAGAGACTGTTGTCCTCTTTGAAACTGTAGATTTAGGTTTTAATGTTATTACTCCTTGGTTGGGGTCCACAAATTATGTCAGGGCATAGTAGCCAAAAACATACTTTATTAGCCAGAAAGGGTGTAGTAAATGTGCCTTCAATACTTGCTTTTCCCTTTTCTGCATCAAGTGGCAGCCTGCCTATCCCAAGAAATGGAAGGGAAGGGCCAATATTGCAAATGGCATTGTTTCAAAACCAAGGTTAAAAGGGCTGAGACAAACATCCTCAGCCAATAAATAAATAAATAAAATGGCTCCAAAGTTTTCTTCCTTCTCTTCACAACTCACAATTGTTTGTTTTGTATCTTGATTGGCTTCTAAGAGGATCCAATCCTTCCTTCCTTCCTTCCTTCCTAGAATGGAAAATAGTACTGGGGGGGGGGGAAGAGACTGAAAATCAGAATCCAGTTGCCAGTAGGCTGAGCCTGGGGGATGGATAAATCCTGCAGAGTTAGGGATGCAGAGAGAAGGGAACTGCCTGCGTTTGTTTATTATTATTATTATTATCATTACTATTACTATTATTTTTTTGAAAAAAAAACATGGTATGGTTTATTTATTTCTTGAATGAGAATGTGGCTTACAATTAAATAGAACAAATACAAACATATAAAAGCCATAAAAATGATAAACATAAAGCAGAATCAATAGAAGAAACACGAATAGAAGAAAATGCAGAAAGTAGGTATAATTATAATGTGTAAATATAATGTGATTATAGTGTGTTTAGATTAAAGGGAAAAATACATTAGTGTTAGGATAGATTTACTTTTGTATTAGTAAGAAAAGAGGAAAATAATTAGTATTGTTTTTGTATTATTGTTGTGGCCTTTTGCGGTCGGGTGTATTTTTTAGTAGAATGGTCTTACTCCAATAAAAAAATTCCCTAAAAAAAAAAAAAATTCCCATCATCAGCAGGGTCTGTTGCCAAAGGTCTTCCTGAATGAAAAAGGTCTTTGCAAGCCCATGGAAAAACAATAAGGAAGGAGCTCTCTAATCTGCTTTCCTTGTATATGAATGGCTACCAAAAAAGCCTTATTCATTTATGATTATGACAAGATAGTAGAATGAATGGTTTCCTGTTATTGTATGGTGTCATTGTCCTCCTGTGGTCCATGTGTGCTCCACCCATTAATTATATGTAACTTTTCATTGAGGGGAAAACCTATAAATAGCCCTCAATATCGCTCTTTTTGCGGTATTGATAAATCCCATTGTAATCGCGTGATTACAATGTGAATCGCCGGTCCCCTTTTCCCCTTTCCTAATGAGAACACATAATTAAACTTCCGAGTGAGAATGTGAAGAGGACAAACAGGACGCTGTTTTAATGAACTATTGCCTTTGCTTGGTGTGTTTTTATGTTTAAGTGTTTATATGTGATGTTCTTTCGTTATGTATTTGTTTTTGGTGTTTTTAATTGAAGTTGCATCTTCTTACGAGAATAGCCAAAATCTCACCTATGCAAAATCACAGAAGTAATAGAAAAACATTCTTAAAGGCACATGTGCAGGCCAGCATGAAGCGTTAATACTCTGTCATTAGAAGGTAATGCAAAGAGAAATGTTACTATAGTGCTAGCTGAAATCCCATTTTTAAACTGCTAGTGGTGGCTGTACAATAATTCCATGCTTGGTAGTATTGCATGATTACAGCAAAGTGTGATAATCACTGTGATCATGCCACTATATTTCTGCTTTCCTCAGTAGTGGAATTACAGTGTTTTTAGATGCTCATCTGATAAAGTCCTTTGCACCAGGCTACATACATGAAAGGCACCAACTGCTGTTCATTTATCTTCTTCGGGGTTTTCTACTATCCTGATTTAGTTGTTTTAATGTCCCTCTCTCCCTGAGCATTCTTGCTCACAAGTATCAAAGACTTTAATGCCCCTGGTGTAGTGGCCATTTGGCTTCTTGAAGACTGCTGCTTGGCAGTCATCCTAAACCAACAATTTTTTTTTCATTATTTATTCATTTTCTTTTATGGAGAGATGGCTCTTGATTGGATGTACATTATCTGGAGTGAAAGGTAGTTGCTTTATAGGGAGGTGGTAATTTGTAAACAGCTATCAAAGATGAAGGGTTGTGATTGTTTTCTTGCTTTTAATGTGATGATGGCTATTGACTCTGACATTTACATACAGTCAAAAATATAGTATCACTTTAAATCCAAGAAATCCAAATCCTCTGCCTATTTGAGTTTACCCAACCTCATGTACTCACATCCATTTTAACAGAATAAACTTAAAACAGTAGTCTGACTCACAGGAATGCTTTCTTTTAGAAGAAAGTCCTGTTCCTGTCATCATTTTTGTGTTGAGTGAACTATAGCAGGGTATGAATAGAGAGATAAGATTAATGACTTCAAAGTTCGAACTTTCTTTAGCCAATTGAACATGATTAAGACAGGGTGCACAGGTATAGTTATGAGGGCTACATCTGGAGCATAGCATGGGTATGGGAGTATGCACATCCAGTACATCTGGAGCATGACATGTGTGTGGAATCACTAATGTAATTCCCACCAGTTCGGACATTTCCTCCAACTTTGCCGAGCTTATTTCTCTCCATGTCTACCCAGGGGTGAATGGCACTGCAGCAGGTTTCAAGAATGCAAAGTACCTCTCAGTGTTTGGGTTTTGTTTTGTGGGTATTTAAGATTTAAATACCTTGCTCCTTCAATACACTTTAATACAAAAGCATTAAAGTTTAAATGCCACCAGATCTCCTATCTCAGATCACTGATTGGTGAATTCTGATAGCAATTACAGTAGCAGCTAATTTGGTGACAGTATAAACCCAATGGTTTCTGGGGAGTCCAGTGTATTCCCCCCAAACTTGGGAAGTTGGTCACTTTACCTCAGAGGCTTGCCAGTTCACCATCCTTTGGTGTTCTCCCATCAGTACTTGGTGGATTCCATGTCAGTGTAGTGCAGAATTGGTCTGGGTTTTAGTCTGAACTAAAGGTAGTTCAGGAGTGATCAAGGAGCTGAAACCTAATACCCTGAATTGGTTTAGCACCTTGGAAGGCTCTTTTAAAGTTGAGACTGCAACCCAGTATGTTAACCATCTCAGTGGCATAGAAGCCACTAGGAACTACTGCAAAAAAGCCCTGCAGATTTGGGAAAATACACCAGAAAGTCTAGAGTAACAATATCAGCTGGACCTCTTTAGAAGGGCATTCCAAAGACAGGGCCTCCGAAGTAGTAGCAACTTATCTCCAGTCTGCTCCCTACCTAGCCCTCTGAAAACAGGCAGGTGCCTAAGAGGGTATCTTTAGGTGGTCTTAGTGAATAGGCAGATTGGTATGGGAAAAGATACCCTGACTCAGGTACCCTGGACCAAAGCCAAATAATAGTGTCTTCTCTCCACTTGGTCTGTACCTGTTATTGAGTCGGCTAAACAGCACTACTGTTTTGAAGGACACAGAACATTGCAATTCTTGTCTCCCTTCTACAGCTTCCGTCTCTTTTCCACACACAGCCAGAACTGTTAGGATTGCACAAGAGTGCAGTTGGTTTAGCAAACTGTTTATATGTGAAATATCGGACTTGTTTCAGCTTAGGTTTTCTATCTCTGTTTTTTTTCCCTTTTTATATTTAGGAAGTACAGTTTTAACGGGGGGTGGTGGGGAACTAAGAGTATTAATCTCTCATAGTGCAATCTGATACATGTCTCCTTAAAAGTAAGTTTGATTGTGTTCAGTTCTGCTTACTTCCAGGTATGTGGATGTAGTATTGTACCCTAAAAACAGCTTGATAGGATTTTAAAAACTTGATTACAGCAGGATTTTTACAAAGTTGATTATTTCTATAAACAGGAACTTATAAAACTGCAGGTGGTGCAAAGTACTGTGCAAAATGTATCTCTCTTACTCTCTCTCACAGAAGGTGCAGCCTCATTTAGGTTGGTGCCATCTGTGATGCATCCATACATTACACAAAAGAAAGAAATGAGCGTTCTTATTTAGAATTCTAGTGTTATAGACAGTGAGGCAGTGGTAAATTTTGAAGTGCAGGCCATCACCAGGACAGTCTGTACAGCAACAGCCCCACAGAGAGTCCAAAAATATGGGTTGCTGTGTTGATTTAAAAGAATTTCTAGCACATTTTATTTCTACCAGTAACAGATCTTTTATAGAGCCATTCCAAATAATTTTATGATGGGGTTAGCTGATGACAATACTTCATTGCAGAAAAATTCAGGTCTCCTCCAGGAACTGTGGGAATACAGCTAAACTCAGAGGGAATTTTGTAGTCCAAGAAGGGTGGCAGATGATTTCCCGTCAAATCATATCAGTCAAAAGGTCCAGGGGCTTTGACCCTTGTGAGCCCTGCTCTACTACACTACTGGTTCAGGCTTTTATGTCTGTGTAATCGATAACATGATCCATAAAGCCCCATGAGATGAATCAACAGCAATATTATTAATTGGTTGATGGCCCAGAAAAAAAACTGTAGAAGAAGATAGCTGGCTGGAACTGTGCACTATCACACTGTCTTTTTTGTTTTGTTTTGTTTTAATGTTGCAGTTGGTGACTAGAGCTTGCACACTTTCAACCAATACATTAACATCCCTGTTGTCATCCACTTCTTCCTCGTCCTCTTCATGAACAGCCAGATGCGATACAATGCTAAGGAACTGGCTACACTGGCTAGAAGGCCATCATCTTGTTTTGACAAGGAAGGAAATCTGAAGATATGCAGAGTATTCGGGGATGGTAAATTTATAGGTAAAAGTAATTCCCATTGGCAGTTGTCTGTGCACAAATGCTTGGTGGCTATTGTCAGTTTACAGTTTTAGTATTCACAGATTTGCTGGTATAATCCGCTTTCTTCTTTGCTAATGTTTGAGTGCTTTCTAAGTAATTGCTTTTCTGGCATAGCTCTTGTGGATTAGACGCTTGCTGGTATATGCAGACACACATGAAAGTAATATTCCTGTTGTTGGCTGCTAACTTGATTAATTTATATCGGGCAATGGGAGAAGTTATTTTCCTCCTCCTGTTTTAGGGCCAAACTACACAATATGATGTATGCTTCCTGATTTCAGGGGAGAACAGGGTTTTGCTGAGGCTGCAAAAATCCTTTGTCTGTGGATTCTGTGCATGGATACATGTACTAGTAGAGCAAAGAGTTGTTTTGATTTAATGGGCCGGTAGTGGCATGTGTGCTTCCTGTTTTTACAGCCAGCCCTTCCTTTTGCTTTGATATCATTGTCTTGATGGTAAAAAATGGTTTTTTTTTTTCAAAATTCTTTATGGAGACAACCTAATTATGCACCATGAAAAGTTGAATACTGTGGCCTATGTAGATGAAGCCAATTTCCATCTATTTGTCTATTTTGTGTAGTGCACTGTTGTCCTACTACTTATAAGCAAGTGCAAAAACTGTCCTTTGGCTACTAAATAATCTTACTGGGCTGCCTTTTCATTTTTGGAAACTTCACTAGACTCAGCCATCTATACTGAATCCATTCTATATTATAGTTCTTAAATGATAGAAATTAAATCCACTATTTTACAGATGAAAGCAAGGTCTGCTTTTAACGATCCTAATATCATGCTAAGGATAACTTTGTGATCTTCCACTCTATTTATTATTACATTTTGTTGAAAATGCAATATTATTATTACATTTTGATCTTTCACTCTATTTATTCTTACATTTCTGACATGCTGTATTTGTTGAACTATGCACATTGCTGTAGCTTACTTGGAATTGCAAGCAAAGAGAATGATGGCTCTTTTGACTAACATAAGGTAGAAAAACAAATTAAACAGTTCAAAATACAACTTAACAGTGTGGAATATGACATGGTAGGCTGTTTGCTGCATGGTGCCTGAGCATTGAGCCACACAGTTTATATGGAAGTTCCATTAGAAAGAAGATGCACCTCTTTCTCTAATCAGAGCTTTACGTTTTACAGAGCATTATGAGAAAGCTGAACTTTGTAGGAATTGGGAACTTATGGCTCTCCAGATGGTGGTGCTGGACTCCCATCGTCCCTGATGGTTGGCCATCCTGGCTGAGTCTACTGTGAATTGGAGCCTGACAAAGGGACACATGGACAGGTTTCCCAATCAGTTGACCTACATATATATATATATATATATATATATATATATATGTACTGTATATAACTACAGACCCTGTCAACCCTAGCCAGCTTAGCCATTGGTCAGGGCTGTTGGGTGTTGCAGTCCAATAGCATCTGAAGGGTTAGACATTCCTCATTCTTCCTATGAAGAGTGGTAGGCTGACAGTTCAGAGTTGCAGATTTTAACAAGGCATCCTCAAAAAGAAAAAGAATACAGGCTGAATCATTTACAAGGAACACAGACAGGTAAACAGGGACTGTCTGTTAAACAGTTAAAAACATGTTTTAGACTCTGGACTTCATGGTCTTTTGGAGTGGGACTGTGGAGATCATCTTTAGATGGTACCTAACACTTCAGTAAAAAAAAGAAAAGAAAAAGTAATAAGTCATCCCTGCTGCATTTGGAGGCATCCTGCTTATTCTGTTGAGAGAAGCTCTGTACTGCCCAAATTCCTGCCTTGAGGAAGCCTATGGAAATTTGAAAGATTTATTTTCTTTACTTAAATGGGGGCTGAGTTTTCAGTATGTTGACTTTTGCACTTCTAGAGAGCTGTGGAATATTTGCAGCTAGGAAGCACTGATTTCTGCAAATTCCCTTTCCCTCTTGAGAAATTAAATACACTTCATATAGTGCAATTGAGTTTTGTTCGATTAGTGGGCTTTTCTTTTTTAAAATAAAAAATAAAAATAGGTATTATATTGAACATAATCATACATGGAAAAAATCAGTTTGAAGAAATCTACTGTGTGGCATGCTGTGTTTGCTTTTAACAAAGTAAGTTAATCTCTTGAATGCAATGGTAGTCACCCACCTTGCTCATGCAGTGTACACCATCCTGTACTTAAGTCCAAGCTGTCTGTTTCAGAAGTGGCAAAAGTAACCGAACCAGTAGGAAATACTGCCTGCATGATTTCTTGTGTGCATTTAGGGTAGGGTAGTAAGATGAAGCATTTGACTTCTGTAATAATCTGATGCAAACAATAAACATTGTTGTTTCCCAAGAAAATTTTTATCTGTTGAAGCTGAATCTGTCTCGTGCAAAAGGCTGCTCTCTGTTTCCCGTTGCAAAATGGAAAGAAATAAATAAATCCTGGTCAAGTAGCTGCAGCAAACTCCAATTTTGTCAGCTACAGGATAAAGGCAACCTTCTGGGAAGTTTATCTGGCATTTAGCAGCATGTTATACATCAACTGCCAAGTGAAGCTGACTTTTCATAATGATTCCACACACACACCCTACCTAGAATCCACCCACTGCACTGATCTGGAAGAACCAGTTGATGAACAGAGAAGTGTATTACTATTATTTTATTGTTATTTTGTTTAATCAATTAATTAATACATTTCTTTTGCATACAGAGCCAAGAGAGAGATGGTGTCGTCTGAAAGGAAATCTGCTCTTTCTAATGAAAAATAAGACAAAGGTAATTTGTTTTACTCTTTGCCTTCCCTTCATGTTTGTGTCTTTTTTGCACATTTACTTAACATATGTTTTTGGCTTTGTTGGTATGGTTTTATAGATAGAGGGAGTTGGTATTGTTTAAATTAGCCTAAATGTTGTTTTCCATTTGCCTTTATAGCTGTTCTATAAAATCTGAGACATTCTTCAGTAGCATCAACAATGTTTGATTGGCTACACCAGAAATGACTTGAGGCCAAACGGTGCCCTAATTTGATGTGTAAAAGAAGATGTCAGTTTAGATACTCTGGTAGATTTATGTTACATAGTTGAAAGTAGGATCTTCATTTACATTTCTATTGTTATTATATAAAGATGGAATTTTGTCTGCAAGGATTTTCTGGGTCAGTTTTATCCTGAGTAGGCTGTTTAAAGTATACTCCATTCAAGGAGAAAGTAATTCTATGTATTTGTTTTTCTTATCAATATATTTAAAAGAAGGTACATTTTTAGCATTAGTTTAGAATTCAATTTTAATTTTAATTTAATTGTGGCTTTGGGGGGGGGGAATAAAAAAAATGAGAAGTCTCATCAGCTGTGCTTGCACATTATAACTCAAAAATCCAAGCATTTAGATAAATTACCTTTTCAGATTTCAACTCCCAGAATTTTCCCTGCCAGCAGAGCAACTAGCCATGCTGAGTTGGTAATCCTAGGAATTGCAGTTCTAAAATACCACTTTTCCAAGGTCTGTAAAAATTCTGACTAAACAAGGATGCATCTGCACTGCAGAAATAATCCAGTTGGACTGGCTTTAACTGCCATGGCTCAGTGCTATGGAACCTGGGGATTTGTAGTTTTCTTTGACACCAGAGCTCTCCGACAGAGAAGGATAAATATCTCACAAAACTACAGGTCCCAGAATTCCATAGCATTGAGGCATGGCAGTTAAAGTGGTGTCAAACTGGATTGTTTTAGTAATTCAGATGCAGCCTAAGTGGCTTACCACACTCCAAAGAAAAGTGGCAAGGCAGCAGGAACATTCTGTCTTCCCTGCTGCCTTACCATATGACATCATTGTTCTTTCATTCTGGTCCCGTGGGGGACCGAAGTAAAACCATGTCTTTTTGCTAACTGGAAAAACCCATTAGCAAAAAGACACAGTTTTACCTCAGTCCCCCATGGGACCAAAATGAAAGAACGCTGGAAGAATGACAACATCATGCGGTAAGGCAGCAGGGAAGAAGGAACATTCGTGCTGCCTTGCTGCTTTTCTTCAGAGTGCAGCAAGGTCCTAAGTCAAAGTGTGAATGAATTGTGTGATAGTGCATACAGCCTATTCACTCGCATTTTTTTTTTACAAGTGGGCAAACCCTTGTAAGGGATACCTTCACATGATGTCAAAACAGGTTATGGTAAAATATGCCCAAATAAGCCATGATTGTTCATTAGCTTTAAACCAGGGCTTGTTATTACTTTATGAAGGCTGGTTTCTTTGAGCACATTTGACCACAATCCTGAACTTGAATATCACACAGAACTATCTGTATCTGCAATGTTTATCTGCAATTACAAAGGGAGGAGCAAAGCAGGAAGAAGTGGGAGTTATTCGTAAGGAAGTAGTTCATTCATCTTAGGGTGTTTTTGTTTTTTTAACCAGACCATTTTGCTTCTGTGAGTGAGGCCAGTGCTTTCAACAAATGAACAATCTGGACACTATGGAGTCAAACTTGGAATATGCAGTAAAATTTGGAGCTATACCAATAGAGAAAGTCTAGTTCTTCATGCTGTTAGATTCTAACATATTTGGTTTTGGAAGGAACACTCAAGCCAGAATAGAATTCAGTAGTGATAGGTGACGATTTTGTTTGATTAGTTTTTTTTAAACTAGTAATTTCCATTGTGGTTTTCTTCATAAGTAGAATGGAAGCAACTCAGTCTTTTTTTAAAATTGTTTTTAATGAATGCAGGAGAGAATGAAAACAAAGATTAATCATTCTTCATAATTTTAATAATTAAAATTATATCTATGAAAAATTGGAATTATCTACTATTTTTTGCTCTCTCATACCTCAAAATCTTTTAATCACTGTTTAGTTGGAGAGATTAATTTCTGCATGAAAGCAGATACCATTACTTGTGGCATGATTACATTTGTGTAATACATCAGTACTTTCAGGTACTTTTCTGTTCCTCCAAAGACTAGAAATACTTTAGAAAGGAACAATTGAAAACATAAAGTCAGTTGTTTCTTCAAGGCGTATTTCAAATATCACACCAATTTGTATAACTTACTGAAATCGCATTAAGTGGTTTAAGAAATGCAGGTATAACCTTCACAAAACTAATTAAACGGCAGCAAAGGCAGTAAAGATATGGGACTACATTTAGGTCAGGGAAAGTCCCATTTTAAAGGTTGAAGTTATGTCCACATATGCATACACTATTCACTGCTTATTTTTCTCTTCCCCGCATAGTTTCTTGATACTGATAGGAGATAGCCAGCTTTAGGGCTTGATGTAAGAATTTGGTATTTTAGTGTTACTGGTCAATTTTGCAATTGCAGGTATGAATTTATTCTTTTCTATTTTTTAATCCCCCAAATTAACAATATAAATAGAATCATAGAAATATATCAAATATAGTCATACATTATCAATTCAGATCACCTATAATTCAAAGGTCTGTATACCTATACATCTATGTACAATATGTGATGTCTGTTATTAGTTATTCTTTTAATATCTGTTATGCCAAAATTCCACTGGATTACGGTAGTTGAAGGTCCGTCTTCACTGTTCAGTTCTTGAAAACACATTAAATCTAGGTACCAAGCTACTACAAAGTTGTCGTCTTTTATTTCTCTTTTCATCAGATAAAAAATGCTGTGCATCCGATCATATTTCATGAAGATGTTTATTGAATGCGAATCCTCAACAGGTGTATTGAGTGGTAGTATTGCATCTACTCGTTAACACTGGAAAGCCATGATATCTTGTAGAATTTAGAAATTATTCTTATTTCACTTCTCTGCCCTATGGGGAAGAGATCAGTAAACTTATCTGAAGAGAAGGCTCTAGTTGATATTAATTATATGGATAGTGGGAGCCAGCATGGTGTAGTGGTTTGAGCATTGAACGATGTCTCTGGAGGCCAGGGTTTAAATCACCTCTCAGCCATGGAAACCCACTGGGTGATTTTGGGCAAGTCACACTCTTTCAGCCTCAGAGGAAGGCAAAGGCAAACCCTCTCTGAACAGATCTTGCAAAAAAAAAACCTCATGATAGGTTCACCTTAGGGTTGCCACAAGTTGGGAACAACTTGAAGGTACATAACAACAATATAGATAGTAATATTTCCATAAACTTTTCACATAACCTGGTTATGCCATTTCACATGGTGGTTTCATTCATTGTATCAAAAAGTACTATTACTGTACAGAGTAAGTATTTTGAGACTTCCTATTTTGTCTGTATAGCAGACTGCCACAGTTTTTCCTTCACAAAAAAATCATTCACTTTTGAACATTTAATCTTGCAGAAAATCCTGTCTCATGGCCTTTCCATTCCTTGGTATCTTTAGCTTAAAAAATCATTGTACAAATATTTGCTTGCCTTCTCCAAACTGACATTTTATATGCAAAAGAAGCATGTAACCTAATTATGGTCTTGCTATGGAGTAATTGTTCCATGGAACCCATTTTAATCAGAATAAATGGAAGTGTGTATTTTAAAACCTGCTTTTAAGGCTTCTGTTTAAAAAGGACTTTGTGATCAATAGGTTGTAGTCATTTCTTTAAAGTAATCGTTAGTGTCTGTTATAGTATATCCTTCTTAGTTTACAGCTTAATGATGCAGCAGTGAGAACTGTTCCCATCTATTAGGTCAATTTATCCCTGTGCATGCACGATACGTTTATATTGTTTAAAAACTTCAGATTATTTGTGTAGGGGTAAAAAATGCATTCTAAGATTGCTGCAAGTTAATTTGTGTGTTTTATGTAAATTAAGTTGTTAAAAGCTCCAAATTCCATAAGAAATTAGGTTATGTAGGTGGCCATAATTTTTAGTTTACATTAGGCGATTTTGAATTCTGTTACACTTGGCATTCAGTTTGGGTTCCCAGTACATACATGGAGCTGCCAAATGTTTGCTTTAACCAACAACCATTAAGAATTGTACTCTCTGAAAGCAAGTTTTGTGTGACATATTAAGGCTGCTGTGAATTTATGTAGTTAATGTTTAAGCCCCCAGAAATTCAGAAATTTGACTGAAACTATTGGGCAACTCTTAGCTTTGCAAAGATGAAGGTGAATATTATAGCATGCTTAATGATCAAGTACCTATATTAAATAAAAACAAAAGGGAGTGTAATGTTCTGTCACTTCTTGTGTAACAGATTGCCTTTCTGTAACACAGTTGTACTCTAGGTTATAGGAATGCTTGTATCAAGATGAATGATGAATGGAAACATCTACATTGCCAGTAATCTCAGGCTTTCCGGCAGTGTTTGTAAAAGCTTAAAAATAACTACAGCATATATCACAAGTTTTAATGTACTATTAGTAGTTGACAGAAAAGTATAGGAGTAAAATAGTTGATTGGTTTGTAGATCAATAACTACAGATTATGTGCAAGAGAAAAATTGAGAATAATGGTTTCTTTTACGTAATATGTCATGACTTACTTAGTAATCATCAATAGAGTTGTGAACATGTTATGCAGGCTTTCATAATACCAATGAAAAAGTGTCATCTGAACTTCACAGGCAATAAGCTTCCCATAGTTAAGTTTAGGCACATCATGCATGCAAGTCCCACCTACTGAAATTCTCTCTTCTATGCGAGCATGAAGATGAGCGAATGTGAGACCCTGAAAGGAACTAATCCCAGAGCAGGAGACTATAATGGGAGTGGTTTCTGTGGGTTTGAAAAGATGCATGTCAGTTGGAGTGGCAGTTAGTGAGTGAGTTGGAGCTGAAGGCTGTGGGTGTGTACAGTTAAAGTCAGAGGGGAGGCTTGTGTGCTTTATGGGTAAATTTTGGATCCAGAAGATTGTGTGCAGTGGTTGAAAGTCTGAATGTGGAGGTTGAATAAACAAAGAGCAGATGGGACTGGGTTTAAGGGAAAGCATTAAAATTGCCAAAGATTAGTCTGTGTGCTAGGATATTTAGTATTGGTTACTGTTTAGTGACAGTCTGTCCAGAAAATACTATGTTATAAGCACAAGATTGCCTAATTAATGTTCCATCTTTATCCTTTAATAAATTAATCCTTTGTTGATGTTCAGATCCAGACTCCTTGTGATTCATTCAACATATAGACCATTAATGGCATGCTTACCAGAGAAACATCACACATCCACACATAGTTAGTTATAAAGGTTCAATCCTGGTTCCTATAAAAGGGACTAGGGTGAATCAGAACGTGAAGTGGCAGGAAGAGAGGGTGGAGGTGGCCAGGCTGAACATTTAGATAAAGTTGGCTGGTGCATTTGAGGTTGCCCTTGGGGTTCGCACCACACCCTGTTTCCTTTTACATTTGGCCACCCTAAGATGCTTATCTAAGATACTGTCATGCTGGATAGTGGATGTGGCGAGCATAAACTAGGATACACACAGTTTAGGACAGAGGGGGAAAGAAACTGGTGTAGATCATATCGTTGTTGAAGTTTTGATAATGCTTCAATTAAGTTAGTGTCTGATGAGAAATGGAGTAAGGTTGGTTTGTCTAAACCTTGAAATATAAAGTGAGGAAACATTATATCAGACATATCCCATCAAAGAATCCACCACATTATTTCTTAGTACGCCATTCTAATACAACGAACTTCTCAGTAGAACCAAAAGGGAGAGCATATATAATCCAAGCCAGTTCGTCAGTTGCTTTTTTAGTTACTATCTAGGAGGATGGGACTTGTTCTGAGCTGCCCACTCCCAGAAAATGTGTAAAAAGCCAAAGCTCATTTGCAAACATCACTTGGATATAATTAGTTTGATAGCTGTGAAACTGGTGTTGTCTAATGGAACTGTGGTACTTATGTGATCCATTAAGCAATTTTGGGTGTCAGATTTTGGCCTGCAGCACAAGGTTGCATTTGCCAGGGGGAGGGCACTGATAATAGCATCCCTCTTCATAGTTTTCTCCTTGTCCTAGCATAATATTGACAAGTACTTATTGTGTGGATACTGTCATTCTGTTGTGAGTTTCTGTGCTTGTGTCTATATAGCTCAAGAGCCCTTATGAGGGGGTGCAGATTCTCAGTGTTATAAAATAATAAATTTTGGAGTGGAACAGTCATGGAATACTGCATCCCAACAGCAAACTGGATGTATAATCTTTTTAACTCTTTTTTTTTTTTTTTTTTTGCCAAAGGAAAATATTAGTTTAGGTTCATAGCTAGCCTGTACATTCTAATTTGTCAAACACTTGAAGACTTCTCTTTTGAGAAGAACCTGATTTGAGCAACGAAAGAGGATTTGGCTGTGCATTCTGAAAATCTCAATTTTTAAAATTAGTTCAATTCTAATGCCATCACATTTTTTAGAAATCCTAGACCTGAAGAGCTTCTGTGCTCAGACCTAATCTGTGAGGAGCTGGCTTGCTGTGCCTTGGACCTTGATCTTTCATTGTATGCTCTCTTATAGCATTGCAAAAACTTTTGAACTGTGCAAGCCAGTTTCATTTCAGACAGATGTATAATATGCTTTACCAGATGGAAGCACTCCCTGCAGGTGGAGTGGCATTACCACTGCAGAAGCTAAGCTGTGGCATTGAAGGGTGTTACACAGATAATTTTCCCAGAGCTTTGAAGTGCAAATGTCCATGTTGACCCCAGTAGCCAGCAGACTGCTGCACTGCAGAGGGTACTTTGAAAGGCATTCAGACTGCAACTGTCTGAAAAGAAGCCTAAATAGCAAATTAATTTAGCTAGTTTCAGTTCAAAAAGCCTGCTGATCTCCAGAAATTTAAAGAGTTGAGCATCAGAAAAACATTTGGTATTTGGGATTCTTTCTGTCAATATGCCAGTCAGAGAGGTCTCTCATCTGTCTTTCCTCTGAAAGGTTTTCTGTGGGTTTTTTCTGGGCTGTGAGGCCATGTTCTGGAAGAGTTTATTCCTGTCATTTTGCCTGCATCTGTGGCTGGCATCTTCAGAGAATGGTTGGGTAGGAGTGTGTGTGTGTGTGTATGTGGGGGGGGGGTACATACTGTGAGCCCCTGTTGGAGAGGATATGTAAACTTGTGTATTTGAATGAGTAGTTCCTTGGGGGGAGATATGCAAGGAGGAATCTCCCCCCCCCACAGGAACTACTCATTCAAATAAACAAATTTACATATCCTCTCCAACAGGGGCTCACAGTATATAACACCCCCCCCCCCGACTCCTACCCAACCATTCTCTGAAGATGCCAGCCACAGATGCAGGCAAAATGTCAGGAATAAACTCTTCCAGAACATGGCCTCACAGCCCAGAAAAAACCCACAGAAAACCTATGGATGCTGGCCGTGAAAGCCTTCGGCTTCACATTTTCTCTGACACTTAGTTAACTAAAGAAGCTCCTGAGCAGGCCAGCCTTTTCATTAGGCAGAATGAGAGTACTACCTCCATGGCAAATGTTCACAGAGTGATGAGGGAGGGTTGAAAGATACAGTTATATGTACTATATGGCTTGACCTGTGCTCTCTAAACTGGCTTGCTTCCCTCAAGAAACTTGGAAGACACTGCATTTTGATATCTGTGAGTGTCTGTATGTAGTGACATCCAAACACATTCCATGTAGCAATAATTACAAGTTGCATGATTTTTAGATGTGATGCTGGACATCTTACACAAAGTATTACTGACAAGGACAAATGTCAGATCTGCAGCAGCCCTTGCTGCTGGTGGTCGAATCTACTTCATATTGAAAGTTAACACTAGATGGCAGCAGTAAACTCCTTAGTTGGGAACCCTTCTGATTTTGTTGGCTTTTAGGAATAGCAAGTCATTTGTTGTCATCATATTTGTGAAGTCTGAGGTAGTCTGAGGTAGTCAAGAGCAGAAAGGTAAGAGAATGGGAGTAGGATTGAAAGAAATATCTGCTGTGTAGTGGGGCTTGTTCAGATCTTGTGTAGTAGATGTGGTAATAATTACAAAGAAGGAAGTCAAGGTAAAGAGCAATTGACAATCAGTGTTGATGATAGTGGGCTAGATGGACTAGTAAGATGGTGCATTGTAGGGCAAGTTCTTGTGTTTACACCATCCTTTATCCATTCTTTACTTCAGTATATAATGACTTGTGTGATGCAATGACTTATCATCTTCTTGGCAATTTTAGGAGTTTCAAAGAGCAATGCTGCCATACTGGCCATAGAAACCCTGGGGTAATCCAGATGGGTCATTTTAAAATGTCAATTTCTGCATTGTTTTGATGTATGTTTTATATTCCTTCTACTTTGCATCATTGCACTTCATTCTGCCTTTCTTCTCCATACTACCTTCTCTGGATGTTTCCCTTGCTTCCATTATTTACTTCTATAAACAGTCTATATCTTCTGCCCTTCTAATGCCCTTGTTCTTGCTGTTGTTGTTAAGAGTTGAGCTTTCCCAGCTCCGACAGCCTACTCTTTTCCTGATTCTCTAGCCCCTTTGTCATTCACAAATCCACACCCTCATTGACACCACTGTTTCCATATCCATAGACACAACAGTTTGGGAGCCCATTGCCCCCCACAATAAAAAGCCATTTAAAAAAACTTATTTCTTCTGTTACCTTAAATGATCATTATCCTTTGGGACCCTCAAAGTATCTATATTAATTAGGGGAATTAATATACTCAACTTGGCAACACGGGAGGAGGGCAATGAGCAGGTATACACTTTTAACCAGTGTATACCAGTACTCAGGAAAAGACGTTAAGCTAAATAGTATAATTATTTGATCTTTATTTGAGAAAGTAATAACAACAACATTCACACACACACACACACACACACACACACACAGGCATCAAGTATTCACACGAGGCTAGTGAATTAAGTAGGAAGGATTGGGTTAGAGGGATAGAGTAAGGGGTTGTTTTGAGTGATACTGTACCAATCAGAGGAGTTGAGGTCGCAGAGAAAACCAGCAGAGCAGGGGTGCAGAAGCAGGATGGCTACACAGTCTGACATGGAGTCAAGAGGAAGATGAACTACGTGCATTTGAGTGGGGTTTTGAAGGGTTTTTATACTAAATAGTTCTCTTCAGGGGGTGGGATTTAGAGTGAAATGGTTCTCAGAGGTTCTCAAGTTACTACAGTAGACACTCCAGATATGCCAACGACCCTTAATGTATGGATACTTTGCAATTGAATAGAAGCAGCAACTCTCTTTGTTTGGGGGAAAGTAGAGATAAGAAAGCTCTTTACAAACTTGACTATCTCAGTTTAGGCTGGGATTTTTAGGCTGATGGGGTCAGATGTTTAGGCAAGAAGTTGCCCTGTGGTTACCTTTCTTTGGAATTTGGGCTGGCCCCTCCTTAGTGCATACCTAACTGAGTCTCAGCACTAGGCTTTGGGATTCCTGGTTTTTGGGAGTCCCCAGTTTACTGTCCAGACTTCTTGGAAGGCCACAGTTGACCAAATTATTAAATATTGCCAATTATTACAAATATGGGGCATGGGTGTTATGGTAGGTAACATTTCTGTTTTTCTCTTTCCTTCTATTTTTTTTCTCTCTGTTTCTCTTTAAAAGAAAATCATTTAAAACTTTATAAGAAAATTGCTTGAATCCTAATAAAATTGCCAGCCAGCATTAATGTGTGCCTTCAAATAATTTCTGACTTATAGTGTGACCCTAAGGCAAACCTTTCGCTGGGTTTTCTTGGCATAATTTGTTCAGAGCAGGCTTGCCCTTGCCTTCCTTTGAGGCTGACAGATTATGACTTGCTCAAGGTCACCCAGTGGGTTTCCATGTCCAAGCAGGATTCAAACTCTGGTCTTGAGTTGTAGGGCTTGTCTAAACTAGTGAAAAATCCCAAATCCGCCCACCTGAATCTGGTGCAATAATGCCACATTACGTATAGCCCTATCCGTACCAGATTCAGGGAATACCACCTTCATCGGAGTTTTAGAAAACTTTTGGAGTCTGCCCCCCCCCCCGAGCTTGCTTTAAACTCCAGAGAACACTGTAGTGTGAACAATCCATCTGCACTGGATTTGGGGGGAGGGAAGGAGAGGAAGGAAAAGCACTCCCTGAGGCACTGCCATTTCCCCCCTCTTCAAATGCCATTTCCTCATTCCAAAGGCAGAGCCTTTGCACTAGTTGCTCTCTCTGAGATCAGAATGACTGGCCAGCCCCACAATTGTGAGGCTGGCCACTCCTTCTGACCCTAGAGAGGGACTAGCATTGGGGATCTACTTTTCCAGTATATAATTGCCTGCTCTGCGCTCAGAAGGAGCAGCCAGCCCCTCCATTGTGAGGCTGACCACCCATTCTGACTTCAGAGAGAGCGACCAGTGCCAGGGCTCTGTTTTCATGGCACACAATCAATTTTTCTGAGGTCAGAAGAAGTGGCCAGCCCCACTTTCATGAGACTGGCCACCTGTTCTGACTTCAGAAAAAGCGATTGGCACTGGGGCTCTGCTTTCACAAAACTCAGAGAGAGTGATTGTGCTCTGTTGAAAGCAAAGCCCCAGTCTTAGTCACTCTCTCTGACGTCAGAATGGGCAGCCAGCCTTGTGATGGCAGGGCTGGCCAGTCCTTCCAACCTCAGAGAGAGTGATTGTGCTCTGTGAAAGCAGAGCCCTGGTGTTAGTTGGTCTCTCTGAAGTCAGAATGGGTGGCCAGCCTCACAGTGGCAGGGCTGGTTGGTGGTTCTGACCTCAGAGCAATTGATTATGCACTGGAAAGGCAGAACCCTGTTGCTTTTCTGGCCCATGCAAGTGGCAGCAGTGCCATGGAGGTGGCTGGCTAACAGCAGAAGCAGACCCGCAGCTTCACTGGGGATGAAAATCTGAATGCAGGTATGGTGTGGTGCTTAAATCTGGGCCAGAATAGTCAAATTTCTTCCGGATTTTTACCCCCTGTGTAGACAAGTCCAGGATCCGATTCTTAAACCACCACATCATGCTGGCTCTCATGAATGTTACATTGTAGACATTGAGTCCATCTTTGTTCACAACTAATTTCACACAAGACTTTTATTATTTGTTCCAGATTTGTTAATTGGTATCTTTGCAGTGAAAGCATGTATAACTTAAGTGTGTTTGTATGTGTTACTAGTATTAATATGAGACCAGTTTGAACAATTCCAGAATGGGAGGGGTGATTTAAAAAGAGAGACTGTCAGCAGTGCTGTAAATTAAGTCAGTCAAACCAACAGATCGGTTTTTTAGAGTATAAAATTTAATTTTTCTCTAAAGGGTTTTGCAGAGTTCTTTGCTCAGAATCTCCAGATACTCTGATTTTGTCAGTTCTTGAATTATGAGGTATAGTAATGTGAAACAAATATTCTCATGCTTATGAAATATTTATAGCTATTTCCTACTCTGTCTCCTAGTTGTTAGTAAATAGGCATTGCTACAATACAACATTTCTGTTTGTGGGATGGGTAAAGTAACACAGTGGGCAAGATTCAAAATTTTCTCCTCAGATCAAGTTCTAAAGACTGGTTTATAGCTATCCTTATACAAGAAAGGGCATTGCAAGGCTGGAATGTTCCTGGATTTCAGAATAGAATACACTCCAATCTGTGTTTTAAAGCTTAATTTGGCCATGTACTGGTGATATCAGTTTCTTAGTTTCTTGAAGAAGGATATTTTAACAAATTTAAAAGCCATGGTATTGAAGGTAGTGGAAGAGTTTGGTTGACAAGGCAGGTGAAGCCTGTGCCAGAGTGCCAAGTGACTCTGATAAGAAGTTTGCTAGGCCTACCTACTATTTTATCTGCAGGATGCTTTACGCCCTCCCCATTTATGCTGCTTCCCTCAAGATTCTCAGGAAGTTACAGCTGAACAACCTTCACTATGCAGTGCTGTAAGAGATTAGTGATGATAAAGGAACTTTCTTTTCTTTGTAGAGGCCTAACAAGTAGTATGTTGGTTCTGTTCAATTGTAACTGAAAACCACAGTTCCTTGCTACAAAGGTGACTCTCCTGGACTCTCACGCTCCCATCTCTCTTCCCTCCAGGGAAACAGATCAAAAGCTCCACTTGTGCTTTTAAACAAACTGCTTTTCTGTGATTGCCTCTGGGAACTGTGGCTAGTATTTATTTATTTATTTATTTATTTCCTGCCTTTCTCCCAATATAGGCACTCAAGGCCATTAACCACTAAACAGTGGTTAGTGAGAACAATCTTGGATTTGAAATAAAATAAAATGTTTAAAGCTTAAACAGGAGGCCAGATTTTGCTTATCAAGCTTAGCTAGGCTATTATCATTCTGTGTAAAATATAATTGCAGGTTTCTGTAATCAGTCTGAATAAACAAAAAAAAAAAGTTTTGTCTGTCATTGCTGTCATCATCATCATCATCATCATATCACCTTTTTCCCTGTTCAGGACTCAGGGTGACTTACAACAGTTAAAACAAACATGTGACACAAACACTTGAAAATATGATGCACCCTATTATTCTAAGAAAGTAGTAAAAAGAGTTTATTTGGAATCACTGGAACATAGCTTCTGCATAATGCATTTGCAGTCTTGAATCTAAGGTCTTTTTCAAACAGCTGAAAAAACCCACAAGGAGGTTGAGAGAAGAACAGGGCTGTCGTGCTTACACAGCCCAGTTTCAGACGACACAGACCTCCTCCGTCCTCCTCCCAACCTCCTCCTGGCCTTCCCCCATACTTAGATTTTCCTTGGGTTTTGTCCAGCCTGTGAGGCCGTGTTCTGGAATAGTTTCTTTCTGATGTTTCGCCTGCATCTGCGGCTGGCAAATCTATGGATGCTGGCCGTGAAAGCCTTTGACTTCACTTCCCCCATGCTGCTTGCACCGCTTTTTATTCACTGAGGTTTTCCGTCAATGGAAAGCAGTGTGAGCAGTATGGGGGAAGGTGAGGAGGAGGTCGGGAGGAGGAGGAGGAGGACTGCACCATCTGAAATGGGCTGTGTAAGAGTGACAGTCCTGTTCTTCTCCCGACCTCCTCAGGGGCCCTTTCAACCATTGGAAAAAGTCCTAAATCTAAATACTATTCCTAACTAGAGCAGATGCATTGACTCAAATAACTGATTCAAGTTGTTGTTGTTGTTGTTGTTGTTGTTGTTATTCAAGTCAACACTTGTGTGTAAATTCTATTAATTCAGTGGGACAAACAATTTGTTCTAAGGCATAATATTAATGTAGGGGTGGGGGAAAGAGTCTAAGCCAAGTTTTAGAATTTTAATTTCAGAGAGGCATATTTAATTAGCAATATAGTACTTAGTATTAATGTGAAAAGTGGAAGAAGAAATAGCTGTTCCTGGAAAAATCTCATTATGATAGTTTAAAAAACTGAAAATCTTGCTTTCTGAAATGATATTTACATATGGATTTTTTTTTAAAGTAAGAATGAGTAAGAAGCGGTCTGTCCAAACCAGGAAAAGCATTAACCTATACTGTCCCTAGTTGCATTTCTTAGTTTATAGTAGTATTGCTTCAGAACAAGGGTGGGCGAAGTGTAGCCTGCAGGCCATATGCAGTTCCCCAAGTTTCTGGAGCTCCCCCTGCAAAAGCTGAAAGACCTTCACTACTTGATATAGCCAACATTACTTGCTCCACCGTGGTGTAAACAATTCTCTGCTTGCCACAGCAACCAAATGCTCCCACACCTTCCCATCCCCCCTTCCAACCCCTTGCTGTAATTCTTGCTTAACTTGCTCCTTGTTCCTTGCTGCTTGTCCCCACAACGGCACCAATCTTGTCAGTCACTCCAAACACTCCCACCCTTCCTTCCATCCTCTCTTGCTTAAATCCCTGCTTGAAATCCTCTTTGCTCAACTGTCTTCAACAAATCCCTGCTTGAAATCCTCTTTGCTCAACTGCCTTCAACAGAAATCTTGGTGGGCATCTCGAAATGCTCCCATTACTCTTTCAATCCCTTCTTGCTTGAATCTGCATTGCCCAAACCCCTGCAACAGATCCCTGCTTTAAATCCTCTTTACTCAGCACCCTTCAACATAAATCTTGTTGGTTCTTCCAAACACTCCCACCCCTCCTTCCTGAAAAGGTAACAGTCAGATTTTTTTTTAAAGTGTGACCTCTGAATAGTCCTATTGGCCTGAATATGGCTCCCAGCCCTTCTTCAGATGTGCCCCCTCCCACTTTAGAATGGTGGTTCATGTAAGAATAAGATTAGGTTAGATTTACAGTAGGGGATAAGGACAGATTCATACATTCTTAGGTCATGGAATATGTATGTAGATGTTTAGTAGCTTTGCACTGAGTCATAACTTTGCATTATTCATCATCCGTCCCTGCTAGCAAATCATCACCTTTTATGGAACTTTAAACCAAGACCCTTTGGTCTATAAGGAGACCATGTCATAAACTCTTGAGAAGTGCATGTTATTATTTACATTGCTCACTGCTCTATGACTTTATCCAATTATTTAGCAAGAGCTTGGTACATTGCTGGAGCAACTGGGCCTTTCAAATGATGATCAAAATAAGAAAATGGGAGAAAAAAAGAAATTTACTATCCAGGTGCATAGTGTTATATGGTACACAGAGACTGAAATAATGATACAGTGCTTCTCACAAGTAAAGTTGTGAAGGTCTTCCCACTCTCTTTCACCTCTGCCACAAATATCTGAATGGCTTTGCAGCTGTACTGAATTTTTTAAAAAGTGAACACCTGATATAAAATAGGCAAATATGAGCAGGCAAAGTATTTAGGATGCTTTTTCTTCCATTTTTTTCCAGATCTCCTGCTGATAGAATAATTAAAATGTGTGCTGGCATGATAAGGGTAAATGTGTTTACAAGATTTGTTGAAGAAGGAGGATCTTTTAAAAAAAAGAATGTCAATTCTAAACAAATTTCAAAAGATCCATATGAAAACAGAAAGCAGGTGATTTGTATCAAAGGAATGTGTAAGTAGCAGAACCAGTATGAGACATGAACTAATTTTTAGCAATGAAGCCTAATTGTGACTTGTTTAGCAAGCTCAGAGTTGGTTGGTCAATTTTAACGTGTAAGGATTGGACAGAATAATAAACCAGGAATCTAGCAGTCTGGTTTTCTGTAAGTTAGACACATACTGGTACAAACCCAGTTTCTCCTTCATGGAGCCTGTTGCTGACACGACTAGCTAAACCAACCAGAAATAAATCAGAACTTGACATGACGCATGAACATGAGATCCTGGTTTACTGTGACCTTTACAAACCAGACTTGTACATCAGAGATAGTTTTTGGCTTATGAATCTCAGCCTTGTTTGGTAACAACAAACAAGGATCTTAACTTTGGATGTTATAGCTAAAATGTGTTTTAGATTTACTTAATTGTGCTATGTAGGGTGGAGCCCTGAGAGAGTGCTAGGTGAAGCAGCATGCAGTTTTTACCCTCTAAGCCAGGATTTGCTGGAAACTTGGTTTACCTTGGCAAATATAGCCACAAACGGTTGCTTTAAATTAGCAATTAGTCTTCATTTTACTATTAGCATTAAATACTTGAAGTTAGGTACTTCTTCACATTCTTTGTAGTCTCATATTAAGAGGTGGAAAAGGGAGATGGGTCAGTGATATCCCTGGGAAATTCAATGCCTTATCCAGCAATCCTGAAATTAAATCCAAAAGTGAAGCAAGAATCTAAGGATAACATTCTTGTATGCTGATGGACACCCCTTATGACTTTTCTACACTACCTAAACCCCCAAATCCCCATGTGAATTCTCCTGAATCTGCAGCAATCAGGCTACATGTGGCATGGCCTTTCCCCCCAATCCAGGAAGATCTGACCACACGTTGCATGGCCCAGATTTGCAGCATTTGGGGGTATCTTACCTACATGTGGAGTATGTAGGATTTGTCCACTCAGTATAAGTCCACTGAGGGGCACCTGGCATAGCCTGTGGACGAACTAACCCAGAACTAGCCAAACAGTAGAACTGTGTAGCAAAAAGGACACAAAACAAAGGCTTCAGCTAGCAGCTGTTTCACTGGCCTGACCCACTTTCACACACAAAAAGACTTACAGACAGCAAGTTTCATCCAAAGATATCTGGAGGTCTTTATCTTCATTCGCAGTATAAACAAACACAGTATATACACACCAAGCCTCATTAACGAACTCAACAGCAATTTCTCCAACATTCACCACCACCACAACAACCCCCACACAATGCATCTTGTGCTTCAACTATATAGGAGTGTTTGATTCTAGGCCTTCTGCCTAGCCACAGCTGTGGTCAAACCCATTCCAGCTGTGCTAGTGTGGGGTCTGCTGCTCCAACATTTTTCCTTTTGCACTTAAAGCAATCCTACACTGACAGGAGGGTTTTTCCCTGTATTTTCATCCACTGCTGCAGCTGCTGCCACCGCGACCAATTTTAAAGCCCCAGAAGCAGTTCCTGGCTGAAAGGAGAGGTTTTCTCCTTTCCCCTGGCTTGGCAGTGCTGCCTCCACCCGCTCTCTGCTCACCTGTCACTTCCTTCAAGCACTTCCGTTGCTTTCTTCAAGTGCCACTTCCTGCAATGGGTGAGCAGGAGAGCAGGTGGAGGCAGCGGTGACGAGCAGGGGAAGGGGAAATAAAACCTCTCACTTCAGCCAGGAACCTCAGGAGCTTTAAATTATGTTCAAGTTGGTGATGATGGCAGCCATGGTGGTAGCTGTGGACAAAACTCTGCACAAGGTACCCCACGTCCCTGCAGAGAATAATAATGTGCAGGGCTTTGGGGAGGAATATGGGGGCATGAGGTCAAAATTCTATTTAGAATGTTTGCTCCACATGTAGACAAGCCCTTAAACATAGTGATTAATATTAAATACATTTTCTGTAAGCCTTCAAAAAGTTTGTGTAAGTTATAACTTTCTTAAATGTTGTTGTTAACTACCATCAAGTCAACGTCAACATATGGTGACCCTATGAATGCGCGACCTCTGAGTCACTCTGGCATTGGTAGCCCCACTCAGGTCTTGCAATGCCTATGTAACATTTGAACTTTAAAAGCAAGACGTGAATTTTCCTCTTCAGTGTCCTTCAGCTAGTTTGCATAAACAGCAAAAGTTAAAAGGCAGAACCAACACAAGTAAACAAATTCTGCACCAATCAGTGCAGAAAAAGGTACAAAATAAAAGTTCTTGAGTCCAGTTTAGTATGAAAAGTAGTAGAGGCAGGAATTCTTTATGATCTCAGATGCATACCAGTGACAGCTCTGCTTTGTTAGCGGCTCAAAGAAATGCCTGATTATCAGCTTGCCCTGGAGCATTATGCCTTCAGGCCTCTAAGTTCTGCAGAGTTTGAAACAGTTACTATTTAAACTTCCTACAGTCCTATTGTAGTAGCTGTAGTCAAAAAAGTAATTTTTCCAAGCTTTTCTCTGCATGGATGGCTAGGTTGTATATGGACTGGGAAGTAATTCCCCAATTAGTTAAAGAAGGAACAAGAAGTAACGGCTAGGCTGTACTTCTTTGCATTAGTTGGTGATGGACTAGAATGGGGAGCTTCTCAGCCTGCTACTTTATGTTCTGCCACTGGCAAAGCTGCAGGTGTAATTGGTCTTGGAGAGAACGGCTAGCAGGGCAAGTTGTTCAGGCCAGCAGCACATGTCGCTTAAGGCTAAGCTGTCTTCTGCAGCAGCACAGCCCTACAGCAAATTGGGCCATAGCCCTAAGGTTACATTCTGTTCATTTGAGGAGAAAACAACAACAAAGCAAAACAGTGGGTGGAAACTAAGAATCTTGAGATTGGGTGACTTCTGAAGACAGTGAGTTGCACCAGAGCATATATAGTTGTGCAAAGGGTATGAATCCAATATGTGTTGGTTTGTGTTCACTTTACTTTTGTGTTGCAATAAACATGTTTTTCACCTTAACAATGTTGAGCATCTTGTGTGCCTCAAGTGGAAACAATGCCAATTAAACCAATTTTGGTTTTGGTTTTAACACAAGAAAATGTGGAGAAATCAAAGGAGGGGTGATAGATACTCCTGCAAGGCATTGTGCATTTCTTTAAAAGAAATCCACACCTGAGAATGCCTGTTGTCTTAACTGCTTGCTGAGATGTGAAGTCCTGTCTCTCATGCTGTACCTGCAGCCAGACACAAAGAGCAGCCTCATTTCCAGAGTTCAAGAAGTGGTCAAGTATTCTAGTCCAAGGCTTCTAAGAGCTTTAAAAATAATGAGTAGCACTTTGAATTGAGGTCATTAACCAATAGCTAACCAGTGCAGGTAGCATACAGTAATACTGGAACTATACACTCTCACCTACTTCTTAGGTCTCAGCCTGTCAGCTATATTCTGGGCTAGATACAAAGTTCCTGCATTGTCTTCAGAGTTAGTGTCCACATAAAGTATGTTAACCTAAGATTACTTTTAAAATATATATATAAAAATAGATATTGCCTGTCAGCCAGTGACACTCAAGGTGGCATATAATACAAAATTTATGATCAAATTTTAAAATAAACTTAAAAGCAGAATAACCAAATACATGAAAGTGAGGTCAACAATTGGGTCTTCATTCATAATAGTAAAAACAAAAACAAAACATCTTTGGTGTTCAAACAGGAAGGCAGACAATGAAGGAGTTCTGATTCCCTGAGGAAATTATGTAAAAGGGGTCCTGCCACACAGAAGACTATGTCCATGTTCCCACTAATCTAGTCTCACTTGGTGGTGTGGCATAGAACAGGATCACAGATGAAGATGATAAGGTCTGAGCAGGCTCACATGGAAGCTGATGGTCTTCAGCTTGCCTGTTTCTTGTATTGTCAAAGAGTGGAAAGTTTTGAATTTAGTCCACTGATATGTCCTATACATTTCCACTCATAACAGCCTGTTTTTGTATGAGTTTCACTGTGCTTGGTGATGAGGATAATTCTGAAAGGATAAGCCAGCATTCCAAGCTAATAGATAGAAAAACTGGTGTGGCGTTCAGTACCTCGGAAAACATTCATCAAATTCAGAGATATATAATAATTGTTACATAAATATAATAAAGCATTTCATTAGTTTATTTTAATTTTTTTTAATTTAGCAAATACATTTATTATAATTACCTTCCACTCTCCTTACTCCTGTTTACAACAAAGTGGAGTGATCAGTCACTGTGCACATAGCAAAATCATTCAGTTCATAGCATAGATCCATAGCGTAGTTGATGAACAGGTACCAGAGTTCCATAAAGGTGTCTTTTTAAATTTCTTCTCTGCTTAGCCAAGCATGAGAGGTTAATTTTTCTGCTAAGGCACTAGAGTCTATATAACCACCTCCTGATTGATAAACCTTCTGCTGATTTCTATGCTCTTAATATCTCAGCTCAAGCAGCACCTGGGAATATAGAGATTAATTGTTTATGTGGTAAATCTGCGTATTTCCCGCATCAAAGATCAACAGAATTAATAAAGTATCTCAAAAATTTATATCTTGCCTTATTATTTGACTGATTAAGGAAAGGATCTCATTCCCAAACTGGAGGACCTTAGGAAAATGAATCCATATACTGTATTTCTAGAGACCCTTTCCCTCCGCAACCTCTCCAGCCTCTATCAGGCAAAGCATTATTAATATGATGCAGTTTAACAGGATAAAGGTGCCACCTGTGTGCAGATTTTATAATGCTTTCATTAGAAAGGCAGAAATCGATCTGTATGGAGAAGTTGATGAAATGGTGTGCCAAGCTTTATTGTGCTAAGATTTGTCTCTCAAACTATTTTCAAACCTTTTATTGCCCAAATGATTTCTCATTTAACAGTTTGTAGATAAATGAAATAAAACCAATTGAATTATAGGGAGAAGAAACACATTTTTAACACTATTTTCAAATATTGCAAGTACCCTCCGAGGTCCTTCTGACCTGACCATAGGATTGGCAAAAGAAATAACCTGAACTAACTAAAGCCATCATCTGTTCTATCCAAGATATGCTCTTTATGAATGGGTTTGCACCTAAAACCAGATTTTGAATTCTAAAGAGTCTCATTTGTCTCTATGCCTTAAATTGCTGAGGTTTATCACAGTGTTTAAAGTTAGTTTAGTATTCAAGAAATGGGCATAGGGGCAATAGTGAACAAGCCAACAAGTTTGAATGTTTACACCAGATTCATAACATTTTAATTGTAAATGGGTTCTGAATTTTCATTTTGAGCTTATGCGTAAATTGGTAGTAAATATATGAGTCAAAAGAGAAAGGGTCCAAGCTCCTTTCCAAATGTACACTAATCATAATTTCTTATTAATTTTAATAGCTGGGATACTTGGATCGGGATCACAAGACCTCTTTGTGTAGAGGGATCATATTTAATGTTTGCAAATCTGATTTTTTTAAACCACCACCAATAAATATCTCAAAGTATTTAACTAGTGAAGGTTAATCTTTTGTGGCAGGTAATTCATACAGTATATGCTTGAAAGACAATACCTTGGTTTGCTTGATCTGGAGTTCTTTCTACAGTTGATATTTGTTCCTTATATGTGTAAGTTCCTTGAGGTTGAGGCATTATTCTTTTAGTTCAAGGTTAACCAATAGTACATTTTATATTTTATTTCTGAAATGGCTTTCTACTGTATGCAAACTAATTACACTACAATATTATTTGTGGGGGAGGGTGGCAGCAAACAGCTCAAAATATGTTAAATTGACAGAAGGAAGCAACTGAGGGGGGAAACAGTTTTCCAGATCATTTAAACATTTGTTTTCCACTGTCATAAAAGAGATGAAGTAATGTTGCCAAGGTTTATTATGACTTGAAGATTAAATTATGAAACAGTGAAATATGTATATTGCAGTATCTTTATCTGATTGAAATGCACATTGAACAAAACAATAAAATGCAGTCTGGTTTATTCCACTGAATGTTGAAGGTACTGTATTTCACGGGTAGATGAAACAGGTTTAATCAGAATTACTCATTGTCATACAAGTACTGATTTAAAGCAAAACCAACTTTTGTGTTATTGCCTAAAAGTATTTCGATGCAGTGGTGTGCAAACATCCCAGAATACTTTTCATAATTCTTGTGGGATGGTTTTTCAGGATCAAGAAACGGATTAGCTGCACAGGAAACCTGTTTTTCTTGGTGAAAAAAAATGTGTGTGTGTGTGCACACACACATAAAATTCCTGCTCTTTTCTCAGCAGAATAACTTCTCTGCAGCATTTTGGGACATTTGAATGTGGGGAAAATACTGTGCAGGAATATTCATTTTCTCCTGCAGTGGGGAGAAATCTACGGAACTATTTGTCTTCACACACAAGGACAAAATAGGTAAGGATTTACATCCCTACTATGTACTAGTCTTGGTCAGACTGAGGACTCATCTACACCAGCTATGATACCCCACCTTCTGGCTGGAGTATTCTGGTACCAGAGCTAGCCTGAATCCTCCCTGTTACTGTGAGAAATGGGCAAATGTCCTCATGCACATGCTAGCCAGCATCAGCAGGTGCCTCCAATGCTGTCATGATCCAATGTCTCTGAAGCCAGGAAGGAGGCCCTCAGCATGTGACCAAGGCTGGTCACATGCAGTGGGCCTTGATCACCTGCTGGGGGCCTCCTTCCTGGCTTCAGAGTGACACCAGCAGTGGTGTTGGTGTCAGCCGGTGCTGCAGCTTGGCATACAGTTTCGGACTCCTGCATTCTCATGCTGGACCCATTTGGAGTTTTCTGTATGATCCGGGTTTCCCAGGTATTTTTTTTAAGTTTTAAAATAGTTTACCCTGGGTTCACCTCAGACATCATCAGGACTGCCCAGAGGTGAATCCAGGCAAGAGCCCTGTGTCATTTGGACTGCAGGGCTCCAACACAGGAGGAGGGGCAGTGACTTTGCCCAACTAGACAAGCCCTGAATTTCTGCTTTGTAGAATCATTTGTTGAAATGATTACCTGAAGTTTTTAAAACTCAAAATATCCATCCTCATTATTTTTAAATAATGTGGCTTTAAAGCACAAGAGACATCCAAATGCAACTTGAGATTCTTATGTATGTTTGCTTCTGAACACACATGCACTTCCTTTGTACACCTCATTTTCATTGCACTTTATACCACAGCTTTAACATCTGCACCATAGAATAAGGCTATACCTCACAAATTATGTCCTTATAAAATGGCAAGACAAGACTAGGGTTAAATGATTTGAGAAAGTGACACTGCTTGTGATAAGCTAGAAGATTCTGTTCTCTGGATCACAATCTTTGATTCTAAACAGAACCTGGAATGTTACTTTTAAAAAATAATCTACTTTTATGGAAATTGTAGAAAAATAAATTGCTGTGTTTCTCATCACTAAAAAGTAACTTTGCATTGCTCATTGATGATGTTACTAAAACATAGCTCTTTTATTGCTTTAGAAAAACCTTTAAAATAAGAAATACCACCACCACTCCAAAACAACTCCACAGATGCAACTTTTTAAATTGACGAGTAGGAATTACTTGTTATATTAAGACTATAATATTGGTACCAGACATTACATTGCTTTTTAAAAGTATAATACTCATTACTCTAAAAAGTAGAAAAAGAAGAAGACTGCATCACAGGTGGATTGATTCAATCAAGGAACCCATGGTTCTGAGTTTGTGAAACCTGAGCAAAGTAATTGATGACTGTGCCTCTTAGAGATCTGTTGTTTATAGGTTGCTGTAAATTGACGTTGACTTCATGACAAATAACAACTTCCTAAAAGTAACAAATCACAATTAACCTTTGATGTATTACTTGTTTCAAATTTCCTGTTTCAAAATAATGCTTGGTACATCTTATATTTAATTTATGTTAATAAGTACTCTCAAATGGTTGATATGTATTAAATATCTTCTTACAGAATGTGAGCATAATTCACATCGTAGCTGAATACCCATCACAGAAAAATGGAGGGGATATGGTTTTGTTTCATTTGTGCTAATAAAGCATTGAACAATGGATATTTATTTTATTTATTTTATTTGTTAGTATGTAACCAAATGCTATTAGAAACAAGCAGAATGCAAAGGGAGTGGGAGAACAGACCAGAAGCAGGCAACAAAATTGCTTATTCTGCAAAATTACTTATTCTCAGTAATGGTCCTGGATGTGACCTGCCATGTTCAGTTCTGTTGTATCTCTTTGTGGCTGATTGTGTTCACATTCTTTTGTAGTTGCCAATGAGTATGTAGTCTAACCAGGAAATGGGAGTATGTGCTCTATGTTATGTATTGTCTGATAAAATCAGCACCTGGACTCAGCTATGGGAAAAATAGGCTGAGCCCTGGTTTGGTGGGAAATGAGAGTAGGGATGATGGATAGCCAATGGCTGTATAGCCTATCAGATTTTGTATATTCTAAATGTTTCTAGTTTACTGCTTGTTATGGTAGTTAGGTTTCATTCTGAGCAACAATCTTGTAGGTTTAGTAGCTCTTTTTATTACTGTGTAAATAAAGTTTTCTGTTTTTAACTCTGGGGTCATTTACACGGGCAAATATTCCTCTAAATATACCGCTAAGATAGCTCATAGTTCCCACAGATCAAAGCACAGCATCGCCTCATTCAGAAGGGGGGAAGGTAAAACACCCAAATATAGCATGGCAAGGGATGTCGCTACTTTTGCAGGTATATTTGCAATGTAGCGCATTCTTGGCAGTGTAAACAACCATTCTGCTAAGGGATACAACAGAGCTGCATTGTGATTGGTTGATGATGCAGGGGTGGGCTTAAAAGAGGGGCAGGGAGGGAGGGAAAGACAGCAGCAATTAGAAGAAACTTTGAAAACTCCTCTCTGCTATTTTGCAAGCCAGTTTGCAAACAAAAAGGATTCCCAACAATTTTCAGTCAGGGAGCATTCCTTTTCATCCTCTCTGCTGTTTTGCAAGTATGCAAACCTCGTCTCGTCAGCTGTGATTCTGTGCTTGGGGGAGGGAGAGAAACCATTTCACGAAGGGCTGTATCAGAGCTGCACTGCTATTTTCCCTCTCTCTCTCTCTCTCTCTCTGGCTTTCCTCTATTTGGCAGAAAATGCTGTTAAGTAAGGAGGAAAACCTTCCGTTTGATTTGTGTGCGGGGGGGACTGCCTCTAAGCTGTTTAGCACGGAGTTCGGGCCAGGACAGACATTCCTGTGGCATTCCTTTCCTTCTCCAATGCTTGGCCATGCTCCCAGCACTTTTGGCTGTGCGAACATCAAAGCGGAAAAAATCAAAGAGCCACAAAATATAGCTATGTAAACATATACCGTGTAAACTACCCACCACTGATGCGGGAAAGCGCTAAAGCGCAACTTAACGCAATAAAACTTGCCGTGTAAACCAGCCCTGTGAAACTAATCACTGAGTCTGAAGAAGGCAGTACACAACACTTTTTTTGTTTCCAACTTTGTGAACCAAACATAGAATTTCCTGGCTACTTTGAGTCAAGGTGACTTCCAGCTACCCTTTCCCACCCTTTTCTCTCTAAATTCAAAGAGCCCCCTTGTAGTCTCTCTGTTTGATGGGTGTCACATAGCTGGAGACAGATACTAGGATATGTACCTTTGTGTTGAAGCCCATGTTTCATCTCTGATCTCCATTTTGTTAAATACAAATGCAGCCATAGATCAATTTGTGCTAACTAAGGCAGTCTAACTCTATTTTGGTTTGATTTACTGGGTAAATAAGTTTTAGGATCTGTTGCCACTGGATATTATTATTATTATTATTATTATTATTTAGTAAAAAGAATACAGTTTTGTGGAACATGGAAACCTTTGTGGGAATTAAAAAGTAGGGAAGGAGATGTGGAAAAGGAGTGTTGTGGCACCTTTAAGACTGGCTGGTTTTTTAAAAAAGCATGGCCCTTCGCTATTTTAGCCTGAGCTTCAGAAGTGCTGCTAAAATACAATATTCAGGCCTCAGGCAGAAATAGACAGTTAGATAGCTGCAGGGGTATGTAATGATGTAACTCAGCATCTGAGGAAGTGGATTATGATCTGTGAAAACTCATGCTAAAATAAATCAGTCTTAAAGATAGCACAAGCCTACTGTCCTTCCTTACTTTTTATACCGAAAAAAGATGTAATATGGCTATTGCTTTGAAAATTGCTACTATGATACTAATGTGGACTGTTCAACTTTTTAACAACAAAATTGTGTCTGTGTCTACTGAGAAAAAAGCCCTATTTGGCTGAGTAGGACTTACTTCCAGGTGTGTACAGATTGCAACTTAAACCTATTATAAAGTTGATGCTATGCTTGTATTAAAAACATAATAATAGAAAGTGGTCTTTGGTGTTGAAGAAAAGTTGTAAATGCTTTGTTCAGACTAGGGTGGGGGAGCGACTGGTCCTTGCTTCTGTTAGATATCCCATATGGACCTATTCACAGCTGTTGTTTCTTTTCCCCGCAAGCATACCCTGGAGGCTTCCATATATCCAACTCTGTTGAGTGGTTTCCAAGACAAGTAATATTATCTGAAAAGAAGCAGTTGCTATAGCCATCACAGCTGAAAGCACATGTCCCCTCATCTAGGTCCCCTCCCCATATGCTAAGATATTCCATGTTTGGAACACAATTGCTAGTCAATCTTTTACTACCATTGCAGTGACATCAGCTAAAGAAATAATTCTTCTTGGTTCCCATGGTTACATCATTTAAAAAGCAATGTGTGGTTGCAATTATTTCTTGTAGATAGTAACCCTTTCCAGCGTATTGCTTTTATATGTGTTGAGGTATAGTCTATAGACTCTGTGTGGTCTCTAATGCTTACATTACTCTAAAAATATAATGAACAGTATAATCTCAACTCAAAAGATATACTTGCTCTAGGGGATGAGGCTTAACTAGCTGAAAGTCCTTCTGTTGGCAGAAGCTTTTCCTTCTACCCAGTTGTAGAAATCTGCTGACAGAGTAATCAGCTGGTAGAACTGCTCTTCCAGATGAGATCCGCTGCCAGAAGAGTTGGAGAGCAAGTGAGGAGTTGAGGGCTTGTCTGTACAGTGAAAATAATCCTAACGGGATGCGAATGAAAGGTGATCCATTCATACATTCACATAAATATGTGTCATTAGGAAGGGGGGCAGCCAAATCCACCACAAAATCTGTGTGCTTCATCCGCATTTTTTAAAAAGCTCCATATGACATGTGTAAGTAAGGAAGTAAGTAAATACTTATTACGGTCAAAGACCAGTAAACAATAACCAGCAATATGCAAATACAAACATTTAAAAACATTTAAACATTTAAAAGTCATAAGCAAGGTAAAATAAAACAGAATAAAATTGCATATTACATATCTGGTAGGTATTTAAATATCAAGAAAAAATCCATAATATAGTTTTAAAAACATTTAAAACATTTAAAAGTCATAAGCAAAATAAAGTAAAACATGATAAAATTGCTTGTTACATATCTGATAGGTGTTTAAATATCAGGAAAACAATCTATAATATACTAATCCATGGCGCTGATCATTGCTCATTTCACTTTGATTGTATACGACATGTGGAATGTGTGGTCATTCGGCCACTTGCATTCGTGGAGATACAAACTGGCAGCATAATCTGATTGGCTGGGTGAACATGGGGGTGGGGCTAGCAAACAGGGCAAGTGCCTGCTGCCACCATGTTGGATTTTTGACTAAGCGAAAGTTCCTGTAAGTTGATCAAATGGCGATCTTATACTTGCTTTTCTTCTTTCTTCTTAAAATACGAAATATCCATGTGCGCACCATGGGAAACTTAAAAAAAAACCAATGGTGGTGGCCAATTTAAAATTGTGAGTAAATCACTTGCGGTTGCTATCTCGGCTAGGGGTCATGTGGAATTGGGGGGGGGGGCTCTTTTCACCATGAAGACAGGTTGCTTTGTTGTGAATGTCTGCTTTTTCAGACATGTTCATATTTCCCCCCCTCGTATAGACAAGCCCTGAGTTATGCCAGACTAAAATTTCCTTGAGCCCAGAGACATGGCCACAGTGCCAACATAAAATTAGACCAGGGCAAACATAGTCCTGAAAAAATTCCCAGCATCCTCATGCTAACAGAATTATGGATTCAGTAGAGCTTCATAGGGTCAACACAGATGACATAGGGTCAACACAGACAGCCCTTGAATAAAGTTATTCTAATTAGGAATTAGGATTCCACTCTAAAACAATTTCAGTTTCCTGTTAAGAAGCTTTAATATTATAGCAAAATTGTGTAAATTTGTAAGGCACCCTCAGGGCTGGTTTAAGGCACCAGCGGTGTCAGCATCTGCAGGGGACCCCATCATTGTGGGGCCTCCAGTAGTAACCCTCCTCCTGCAAAAACATTATTAGTAATCATCTGAATATCCTGTACTGTGAATAGCTTAGGTTGAATTAGGTTACATTGACCTGAGATAAGCATATGGGGCCCCAAAAATAAAGCATCGCAGGGGCCCCCAAAATTCCTTAAACCAGTCCTGGGTTCCTTGAAGAGGTGACAGAATGATGGGTCAGGAAATGCATAATAAATATTCATTTAAAATTAAATGCATTCATTGCTATGGAAATACTGTATATGTGCACATCTTTTCTCCAGTGATAGGAAAATCTATATCTAGAATCTGCTCTGGTGACTTACATAGTGAGCCATGCTTCAGGTGGAAGACTTTGAAAATCTGTGTCCTTCCACTGGTGCAGACTTCCACACTGTTGTATTCATTGTTGTTTTCCCCTATTTGTTGTCTGATGGCCAATTTTCTCGTGCATGAATCCATCTGTAGCTAGGATTTTATGGAGGTTAATATGAAGTATCATTGGATATTAAGTCTCCCAAGTAAAATTCCATATACGCAGTCACTCTGTTCATCCCTGCACATGTAGGAGACCCAGCATCAGAAGAGCTCAATACTGTCTTACAACATTTACAGAGCAATCCTCTTCAAGTGTATACCCTTTCCATAGAAAGACCCATGTTTGCAAATTCCACTGGGTCAGGTGGGTTTATTCTCAAACGTCCATGAAAATCTCAGCCCTACTGTTTCATTAAAGTTACTTTTATTGCAGGCATTGCAAGAAGAAAAAGAAAAGGTAATCCATAAATTAAAGGGACTGTAAATCTTACCATATTTTTGACATCTTTGCCATTGCTGAGCTCCAGTCAGTCACTGTCAGCTGAGTAATCAGTCACAGAGCAAAACTTACAAGTTCTCCAGACAGAAGCCTTTACTTGACAAGAAATTATCTAGCAAGGCAGTGATTTAAAATGTATTGATTTAACCATGTCCCCCTATGCCATTTGAAAAATCAGAGCCATTATAGAAGTATTCTCACATTAATTACTTTCACTCTTGAAGTAACAAGAAGTCACCAATTGGCAGAACAGTGCTCGGTATGAGCACATCACATTCAGAATAAGCACCTCTTGTTGTATTTACTCTCAGATACACCATAGTACTTATTCAGTTCATGAGAGGTTAGAGGTTCTAGCATTTTGACATAAAACCAACTAAAAATAGGTTTTCTGTGGGGGTTTTTCTGGGCTGTGAGGCCATATTCTGGAAGACTTTATTCCTGACATTTCACATGCATCTGTGGCTGGCATCTTCAGAGAATGATTAGATAGGGGTGTGTGGGGTTTATAATTATAAACTAAAATTATAACTAATATAAAATTATAACCAACTAAAAATAATTTGCATTGGCACATACCATCTATTATTTAAAATATTTCTGTTTATCTTTTTGAGGCAAAGCCTCCCTAAGGATGTTTACAAGACAAAATTGTAAAAAAAAATAAAAGATAAAATACTGGTAAGTAAAACATAGGCATAAACATTTAAAATAACCACAATGTAAGAACTAGCAGCCTATAAAATAGTTATTGGCATCCATTCATTTAAAAGTGGACTGCAACAGTCAGGTCTTTAAGATCTAATTGCCTTAAAGGCCCACTTGTTTTATGATGTTCCACAGAATTGGGATGACCACACAAAAGGCCCCTTTTCTTGTGCTCTCTAATTTGGTAAATCTTACTAAGGATCATATCTGGGCCTACCTGCAGCTTTGTGACTAGATATGGTGGGTTGAATCCAGATATAATGACATTTCAGAGTACACCTTTTAGAATGAATGAGAGTCTGTCATGGCTAACTTAAGATATGGCTAAGCAGAGGAGTTTCTGTGACTAACATACGTCCTATTGATGTCAGTGGGTCTACTCTAAAAATACCTTATGCTGGACTGAATATGACATGGGAAACCTTGCTTAAGCCTTTGAAAAATGCATAGCGATAACATTCTTTTATGAAATAACACACATACACACACACACACACACACACACACATATATATATATATATATATATATATAAAAACAAAGATTCCTCATTTACATGAACATATACAGAAGTCTCTCTGGCTTTTCTTCGCAAACGAAGATTCAGGAAGGACTCATCCCGCGCTTTCTGCAAGCGTGCTGATGACTACAAAGGCCAATCCAAGATAAACAAGTCCAGTTGCAGAAAGCACAGCAGAAGGCCTCCTTGGGTGATGTTTCTGGGTTGTGCTTCTTTCTGCATTGTCGTTTCTCTTCAAGACTTGTTCGGCATGAGTTCTCAAATAAGGCTGCAGCATTGTGGATAGTGCGTCTCCATGCCTCCCGATGTGAGGCCAGGGTGGACCACTGTTGGTGATCAATTTGGCCGGGCCTGAGATGTTGTTTCAGGGAGTCCTGGTATCGCTTTTTTTGAGCGCCCCCCTTGCGCTGACCTGTGGCAAGTTCACCGTAGAGTACTATTTTGGGGAGGCGATGGTCCTCCATCCTAGAAACGTGCCCTGCCCAGCGCAGCTGTGTTCTCAATATCATGGCCTCAATGCTGGTGATCCCTGCTTGCTCAAGGACAGCAACGTTCGTCACATAGTCAGTCCAGTGTAGATTTAGGATTGTGCGTCTACAGCACTGAGAAGTAAGCTTAAATGGAATAACTTATTCAGGTTAGACTTCCTAAATTCAATTAAAGATGGTTGTTTAATGTTCTTACGTAGAGTTGATGGCAGTGCAAGATATTACAGGTTATTTTGCTTTTCATCAGTTCAGTTTAATAATTTTTTAAATAAAGAAATGCTGCCATTCATCGTATGTGCAGCAGCATAAGTTGTTAGAATGTTTTGGAGCCAGATTGTATCACATTTTGACATGCTGAAGCACCATCACACAAGCAATTGTCAGAAGAGTAACTCCACTAAATATACAAAGAGTCTAGTGCTGAGAAAAATGAACAATAATACAGTACTACAAAAGGATTTCTTCAGAGATAGACATAGAACCCCCCCCCCACGCAAACACACGCAAATCCTGTACAACAAACTGAAATGGAGATTTAAAAGATGAGAAGTACAGTGTTGCAGGCTTTTTATTTAGTGATGCATATATGTGTCTAAATGAATGTGGTTCACACAATTGGGATTTTATCCACTTTGGTGGGTAGAACACTTGTTTGATTTTTAGTTGTTATTTCATGTGGCAGTGGCTCAGCATAATACCAGTAAGACACTATTTCTTCCTTTTGTCATCCCAAAATGGTGTTAATTATAGTTACGTCTTATCTTTCAGTGAGCTTAAAGCTGATGATAGTGCAATATAGTACAGGTTGTCCTTCTCTCTTTCTTTTCCTTGGAACACCTCTGTGAAGTGGCTGAGGCAGAGAAAGGGTGACAGTCCCAAGATCACACAGAGTTTCATATAGGGTTACCGTACATCCTTCTTTTCTTGCACAAGTTTTCGTTTTCATAGCTAAAATTTCTGTCTGGGTTTTTAAATGTTTGGGTTTTCTTACAAGGTCCAGACTGGAGGAAGTGGTTGATCAGATAGTAGAGCTCTGAAGAGGAGGAAGAGAAACATGCCAGGTTAGAGCAGTGTGAGCTAAGCCCCCAAAGCAGTTAGCCTCAGTCCTGTGTGGGTTACTGAGTGACTCGCCAACGTCCAGCTAAGGCAGCTGTCAGAAGAGGCAGGAAAGGAGGAAACGGAAGGCATAGCAAAGAAGTCTGTGTTTATCTCTTAAGAAATAAGCTTGTTGGGTTTTTTATTTTTGTTTTTGTTTTTTGTTAAATGTGATCTACAGAGAAGTATGCTTGGACTAGTCAATACCAGGAGGAAGCACAGAATGTATGTGAAAGAGACTGACCACAAGGTAGTTGTTTTTATTTGTACAGATACAGGAGTTTCATGTATCAGTGTGTTTCATACATTTGGAAGACTTCACAAAAGAGTCTGGAGTAATAAACACCTGAGGCGAAGCACAAAAATCAGTGTGTATAAAGCCATTGTACTGTCTATTCTCCTTTATGGATCTGAAACATGGGTTACCTATCGCCACCACCTACAACTCCTCAAACGCTTTCATCAGCGCTGTATACGCACAGTCCTAAATATACACTGGGCTGACTATGTGACGAATGTTGCTGTCCTTGAGCAAGCAGGGATCACCAGCATTGAGGCCATGATATTGAGAACACAGCTGCGCTGGGCAGGGCACGTTTCTAGGATGGAGGACCATCGCCTCCCAAAAATAGTACTCTACGGTGAACTCACCATGGGTCAGCGTAAGAGGGGCGCTCCAAAAAAACGATACAAGGACTCCCTGAAACAACATCTCAGGCCCAGCCAAATTGATCACCAACAATGGTCCGCCCTGGCCTCACATCGGGAGGCATGGAGACGCACTATCCACAATGCTGCAGCCTTATTTGAGAACTCATGCCGAACAAGTCTTGAAGAGAAACGACAATGTAGAAAGAATCACAACCCAGAAACATCACCCAAGGAGGCCTTCTGCTGTGCTTTCTGCAGCCAGACTTGTTTATCTCGGATTGGCCTTTGTAGTCATCAGCATGCTTACAGAAAATGCAGGATGAGTCCTTCCTGACTCTTCGTTTGTGAAGAAAAGCCAGAGAGAGAGAGAGAGAGAGACACTGTAGTAGTTGTGATAATTTGAGTGCATGTCATTTTATAATTAGGTGATGAAAATACAGTTATAACCAGATATGTTGTTGGTGTTATTAAATATTGCTAAATAGTCAAGTAAAATTGTTATTTAAATAAAATAGGAATATTTCTAGTAACAATTGTCATGGCTTATAAAGTAAGGCTATTTATAGTGAGAATCATCATAGAGATTGGTGGTTTAAAGTTGTCAGTCAATAAATGTGTCCCTCCCCCCTTTTTGCTTTTCAAAATATAGTAACTCTGGTTTCATGACTCAGTAAAGACTAAAATCGGGTTCTTTGAAATCTTAGTCTGACATCCTACCCATGGGTGGTAATCACACAGCCTTCCATTCCCAGCAGCCCTAGCTAGCATCAGTGGGACAGAATGCTAGGAGTTGCAGTACAACATCTGGAGGGCCACATGACTCCTACCTATGACAAAATGTAACACTGTCCATTCTGCATCTAGCCTAGATATTGATAGTAGCAGCAATTTTGTTTCTCAGCAATAGTGGTTTGAAATAATAGCATTTCTGCTTTTTTCTGTGTGCTAAGTGTGAGTGTTTACAATGCCTTGCTTGCTATGTAATAACTAAAACAGTAGTGATCAGCATAACATTCCTTTATGACAGCTTTGGCTGTTTTTCCTCTTCTCCTGGTATTTTGGTAGGGTTTTCCTCCCAGGCAAACTGACAACATTTTCTTTTTTCTCAAAAGCTGGCAAGCAAACAAACCTTTTACTATCACCTTCATTTCCCAAGAAGCTGCAATTATTACAGACATTTCATAAAAGTGAAACGAGTTGCTTCCAGTTGCTTTACTACAGAATCCTGCATTTAATTATATGTAGATGCCTTTCGACTTCTACTAAAATCCTCTAAAAGTAGCATATTTCTGCAACCTTTTCTGTGCCCTTCTTTCGATGTTATTGGCTGCTCTTATAGTTGTTCGTTAGAATTATATCAATTACAGGCAATCTAAACCCATTGAATCTAAACCCATTGCTGTAGTTTATACTCACTGCCTTTTTACCTTTGCTGAATGAATAACCGAGCTACCACTGTGGGAGGAGGGTATATATTTAAATGTATGAAAAGAATCCACATTTTGCTGGTTCCTCTTAACTCTTCTCTCTGGAATAATCCTGTGAATTTTCCTTGCCTTCCTTCCAATAGGTTTTGTTTTCTAGACCTTTTTGTCATTTTCATAGCTCTCTGTGGAGTGCTTTCTAGGTTGTCAACATCCTCCTTGAACTGTGGTGCTCATAATTCAATAAAGCATCCCAGAAGAGGTCTTGCTAGTGCATTCTGGAGAGGTACTATTATTTTTTGAGCATTGGAAAAGTTGTTCTTGTTAATACAATCTAAAATGACATTGGCCTCTTGTTGCACAGCATTTTATTTGTTGATTCATGTTCAATTTGATATCTACTAAAACCTCTTACCCCTTCTTAAAACACTTATGTGTTTTATGCTTTTCTATAGGCCTCTTTGAACATAATGCTAAATGAATGGAAGTATCATTGAAGAGATTAGAACTCTGTGCCTTTTTCTGTGTCAGTGAAATAACTTTTGGAATTTTGAGAGGATTGTCTAGTTAAGATAGAGTATATATGACTAATTTCCATTGATTTCCATTGATGACTAATCTCCTTCCTTGGAGGTCTTTAAACAGAGGCTGGATGGCCATCTGTCGGGGATGCTTTGATCAAGATTTCCTGCATGGCAGGGAGTTGGACTGGATGGCCCTCATGGTCTCTTCCAACTCTACAATTCTATGATTCTATGATTTCTTACACGTGTGCTTAAAAATGATGATTTATGTGGCTTAATAAACAAATTGTAATTAAATGTCATGAATTTGTATGTGTGAGGAAAAGGAAATATTTTGACCTTCTGATAGACTCATTAATAGTTTACTAGCGTCTAATTAATCATAGGAACATAGAATCACAGAGTTGGAAGAGGCCACCAGGGCCATCTAGTCCAACCCCCTTCCTTGCTGAATACATAATCAAAGCACCTTCGACAGATGGTCTCTTTAAAAGTGACCATCTAGCCTCTCTTTAAAAACCTCCAGAGAAGGAAACTCCACCACACTCTGAGGCAGGGTATTCCACTGTTGAACAGCTCGTACCATCAGGAAGCTCTTCCTAATATTTAGATGGAATCTTTTTTATTGTAGCTTGAATCCATTGCTCTGTGTCTTGGTCTCTGGAGAAGCAGAAAACAAGCTTACTCCATCCTCAGTATGACATCCCTTCAAATATTTAAACATGGCTATCATGTCCCCTCTCAACATTCTCTTCTTCAGACTAAACATACCCAGCTCCCTAAGCCATTCCTCATAGGGCATGGCTTCCAGACCTTTTACAATTATGGTTGCCCTCCTCTGGACACATTCCAGTTTAGCAATACCCTTCTTGAATTATGGTGCCCAGAACTGGACACAGTATTCCAGGTGAGGTCTGACCAAGGCAGAATAGAGTGGCACTATCCTATCCCTTGATCTAGACACCATACTCCTATTGATGTAGCCTAGAATCACATTGGCTGTTTTAGCTGCCACATCACACTGTTCACTCATGTTCAGCTTGTGGTCTATTAAGACTCCTAGACCCCTTTCACACGTATTGTTGTCAAGCTCTGCATTTCATTTTTTCTGCCTAAATTTAGTACCTTGGAGAGCTGGGCCAACATATGTTTGTCTGTTGAAATTCATTTTGTTAGTTTTGGCCCAGCTCTCAAATCCATTAAGGTCATTTTGAATTCTGATCCTGTCCTCTGGGGTATTAGCTACTCCTCCTAATTCGGTGTCGTCTGCTAATTTGATAAATTTGCCTTCTATTCCATCATGCAAGTCATTGATAAAGATGAGCTAATGTTATTTCTTATTCCATTAATTCAATCTGATCTACCTTTTAAGCTATTCAATAATTTAAAAGCATTATAGAGAAACTTGTTTTTCTCCTGTAGGACATCCAATTATGGGTTGTCCCTTCCGCCTGCTCTGACAACTAGACAATTGCTTGTTTGTTCTCCCCAACAGGAGGCCAATCCCTTGATTTCCCAGTCTAGTAACTGCCTCTACTCTGCATAGGCATTGCAGCAAGTGCTCCTGAGGAAGGACTGTCTCATCTCTCATCTGAACACCATCTTGTCTTCATTTGCTTGTCTTCTCTCTTCCTTCCATCTTAAAAAAAAAGAAAAACTTTCCCTCCCAGTACCCTCATGGGAAGGATGCTAAAGAAGCCAGCAGTAATAATGACCTCCCCCGCCCGGTCAGGCCAAGAAAGGCTTAGATCTTTGAACTGGTGTCCTGAAAGAGACCCAGCTTCCTCTGCCACATAGATAGGACCTGCTCACAAAGGGAGTGGCAAACTGCCCTGAACCTGCTTCACATATGGAAGCTGTGTGCCATGTATGACAGAGAAGAGTATCCCACAGCAGTCATAGAAACTCTGCCAGCCTCACACAGAGCTTCCACCACTGAAATGTATAGAGAGCCTTGAACAATAGAGCAGGAAGAAAGTCTTGTCTCCTCACCTTTGATCAAAGTGATCCTGACTTTCCTTCAGGGGGTCTGGTCCAGCGAGTTAGGCCTACCTTGAAGCCATTTCAGCCATGTTCAAGAGCTTTGAGGAGAAGCTCTTGTCTTCCCACCCCCACATCATTTTCTAAATGATGTGTCCCTGCTAAAACATCTCAAGATCCACAGCTTTCCTTCTTGGGAACTCAGTTTGGTACTAAAAACTTTAACCAAGCCTCCCTTTGAATCTCTGTGCCCAGTCTCCATAAAATTACTAACGTAAAAAGTGTTATACCCACTGGGTCTCGAAACTGGAGGCCCTGTCAGCAAGGCCAGAGCTACACAGATTTCATCCATGGTCACTTTCTTCCATGATTCTGACTGCATAAAATTTTCATTTAAAATTGTTCTATTTTTCTTTGTTTCCCGCTGGTTCACCTTCTTCGTAGTTACCCCGTAGTTTTCTACTGTCTATCTCATTAATGGGATTAGCTCCCTATCTGACTTTCTCATAAGACTGGGCAACTGAGGGGTCATCCTCCCACTAGGGGAGTAAGCAAACTGCTCTCCATTTGGTCAAGAGCCTACCAGTCAGAGGAGCTGAGAGGGATAATTCAGTGCAGAATGTTCTCTGCATACTACGGGGAATGATTGTTTCATGGTAAGTGCCAGTGAATCTTTCTAAAGGCATTTATATATAACAAATCTGTTTCTCTCTTTTTTTAACAGTGTATATAGCAAGTTAATACCTTTAAAGGTTAAGAATAGACTGATTTGATTGCTCTGTCTATATGTGTATAAAAATATAGATATATCTACAGATATATCTATAGATACAGAAGGATAAAAAGATGGATATAAATAGATATAAAAACACTCTAGTTCCTAGTTCCAACTATAGTAGACCCAATAAATCAGTGGAACTTACATGAGTGTTAAGTTACCATTCAGCAGTTGATTCAGTGGGTTTGTCCTAGCCAGAACTAAAATTAGGTGTAGCCCTTTATTGCCTATTGTGCTGCATCAATATAAACCTTTCAATGTGAAATTTTAATTACTACTTTAAAATACAGTACTTCCAAAATAGGATTAGGAAATAGAAAAAGATGAGGATAAAATCTGTCCTAGAGAATAGCAGTACCCTCTTAAGTGCTGAGGACATTAAACTTATTTTTTCCTAAAAGATATTGAGCAAGTGGTTTATAAGAATACATGCCCTGCCTGTGGAGAGAAACACTACTATTTTTCCATGGTTTGTTCCATGGATGAAGAGGAACTAACTTTGGATATACAGTACAGTATTAGAATTGGCATAACTGTTTATGACTTATGGCAACCCCATAGGTAAGGAATACTCAGAGGTAGTTTTGCCAGTTCCTTCCTCTGAAAAGTAGTCTACAGTACCTGGTATTTGTTGGCTGTCTCCCGTTCAAGTTTTAACCAGGGCTAACCCTGCTTATATATCAGATGGGATCTGGTGCCTTTAGGTATTTGGGCATAACTACTTCCTCTCCATTGATGGTCATTGGGAAGGGGAGATTTTAAAAGTCAGAAAAGCCTGGCAGACCCCCAACTCCCACCTCCTACTGTGAGCTGGCAGAGCTAGAGATGAGGTGGGAAATAAGACTTCATTGCTCTCTACCCCCACCCTTGGCATTCCCACTCAGGACGGCTCAGCCCCTCAGTCAGGATCCACCTCTGAGGTTGTCATCTACTTCACGACTGATCTGGTTTGAACAGTCTCTTTTTAATACCATTTTTAAGCTTAAGGAATTTAGCTGAACAGCATTTCCAACAGTTGATTTTTAAAGGTTTTTGAGGATTTAATTTTAAGGATAATTTCTGGGTGCAAAATGTTCGTGGGCTTTCTCAAATAGAATGTCAGATAGATGTGAATGTATGTAGAGTTGTGGGTTGTCTCCTTAAAAAAGAGAATTTGGAATCAGATGCCAGGAAGAATGAGGCTTCATACTCCAACTAAAAAGATCCCCCAAATTCTGAATATGTGCATTCTCTGCTCTTGATGAACATTTGTGTATTTTATACTAAAAGGGAGAACTGGCTGACTTTGATCACCTAAGAACTTTATTTATCTAGAATGCTCTTTTATTATATCCAAACACATTTGTGCTACTTTTTCTTGTGAGCTTGTGTATTGGTTTTATCAATCTTAGTAGGAGGGGCCATACAGTGTTTTATTAACAGTTAATAAAATTGAATCATTTCAACTGAGTATTTCTGTTTGAAATCAAGAGCAGAGATGGTTGAATATCCAAGTGCAGATTCTTACTAAATGGCCATGAACACTTTGTGTAAATTGAGCTATTTCCTGAATGAAGATTGCGACACATTTATAAATAGCTGACAGCTAATCGCATTACTCTCCAGAGATGAAAGAATTACTACAGTGTAGCAGAGAATAAACAAAATATGTCAGGGGTGCCTAAGTAATAAAAGCATAAAATGTGATATATGTAAAAATGCTTATTTGTTCTGTGGAACTTGTCATGGAACTGTATTGGGCAGGCTCTCTGCATTTTAGACTGAATGATATGCATATTGTCATACCATCCTTCCAAATCCCAAACCAGCTGTGTTTCTGAGAGACATTGCTTGTAGGATTCTGAATTTCTACCCACCACTGCCACCTCCATGATAATTCCAATGCTAATAAAATAAAATAAAGTACCAGGATACATGCTGAAAATTTAATTCCTAAATAATAACTTCCTGCAGTGTTGTATCAGTGTGCACAACATTTTTATCCTTGTGGGATGTGTACAATAGTGAGTGGTGAATTGGGGACCACTTGGTGGTGGTGAACATAGCTGAGGGCAGGAGTAGACTGCCCTGGGCTGGTAAAGATCATAGCCAGGGCCAGTCTTATTCCCCACCATACATTTCCTCATTCACACACATTTCACATCCTAAACACATAACCACACACCCGCCACCATATATGGCAGACTCCCTCTCACCCATCTCAGCATGTGTGGAATCAATTACTATTTATTTATTATATTTATTCATATCCCACCTTTCTCCCAATATAGGGACTCAAGACGGCTCAAGGTGGGCTGGGGAGATGCAAACCTCCCTTCCCTCAATACTGAATCATAGAGTTGGAAGAGACCACAAGGGCCATCCAGTTCAACCCCCTGCCATGAAGGAATACACAATCAAATCATTCCCGACAGATGGCCATCCAGCTTCTGTTTAAAAACCTCCAAAGAAGGAGACTCCACCACACTTCAAAGCAGTGTATTCCACTTCTGAACAGCTCTTACTGTCAGGAAGTTCTTCCTAATGTTTAAGTGGAATCTCTTTTCCCTGTAGTTTGAACCCATTGCTCTGTGTCCTAGTCTCTGGAGCTGCAGAAAACAAGCTTGCCCCATCCTCAGTATGAGATCCCTTCAAATATCTAAACATGGCTATCTTGTCCCCTCTCAACCTTCTCTTCTTCAGACTAAACATACCCAGCTCCCTAAGCTGCTTCTCATAGGGCATGCTTCCAGACTTCTCACCATCCTGGTCACCCATCACATCTGCTCCTTCCTTCCAGCCCAACTGGTTGCCAGGCTACACAGCAGCTCCCAACACCTATCAGCATGCTATTTATTATTTTAATTATATCCTGCTTTCCTCCGAACATGGGATGTTTATAAATAGATTAAAACAAAATACAGCTGAGGGCTGGCATCCTCAGGGATTCCCAGCAGATAATGGCCCATCAACCAACCATTAGCCAAACAGACACTAACGAGCTTTGCATTTCTATACCCAGAAACTAACCATTCAATTACACAAATTTACGTATATTCCCCACCAGGGGTTCATAGCACATAAACTCCACATACACTCCTACCCAACCATTCTCTTAAGATGCCAGCTACAGATGCAGGTAAAACATCAGTAAGAAACTATTCCAGAACACGGCCTCACAGCCCGAAAAGAAAAAAAAAACCAAAAGAAAATCTTTCATGGAATGCAGCCCACTTCATCAGATGAATGATAGTACTTGAGTAGGCTGATATTTATGCTCATGCTTAGCTAGGAAGGAAATACAGGGAAATAACATGCAAACAGTACAAATGTTGATGGTTGACAGTGATAATTTCACAAACAGTTGTTGGGAAGGAACAAGGATAACCTAGCAAAGATAAGCAGATACATGCATGTATGGGAGACAGAGCATAAGTACTTGTAGGTGGAGGATTTTGATCAGAAGGGCCAGAGAGAACAGAAATGCTAGAATTTTAAGCAATGAAAATTGTCCAAACTGGTCATTAAATAAAAATATGGTGATATAGAAGACATCTCTCAATAGATGAGTTGATCAACAGATGAGCTGAGTTAAAGCCACAGGAGACAGAGATGAGCTTTGACAAATCCTTTTTCAAACTTTTCCCACTAGAATCTGTCTTGAAAGTTCTTTGGTTCACTGAAGTCACCCTGATGTCTTAGACTAGAAAGTGAAACTATACTATACAATCATAGCAGTTTGATAACACTTTAATTGTCATGACTATAACCTATGGACTCCTGGGGTTTTGTAGGTGGCTGAGGCACTTAGAATTTTTATTTTATTTTATTTATTTATTTATACCCCGCTCTTCAGCCACAAGGCTATCAGAGCGGCTTACAAATTGTTTTAAGCAATAGCTATTTACACATCTAACTGCATTAAACAGTTTCCAATGTGTGTTAGCTAACTGCCCCCCACAAGCTGGGTACTCAATTTACCGACCTACGAAAGGATGGAAGGCTGAGTGAACCTTGGAGCCCGCTGGAATTGAACTTGCAGAAAACCTCTAATGCCATGGTTCAGGAAACTAGAGCTATCTAGTATATAATTCTAAGTGCCACACCAAACTACAAATTGGAGGACTGTTTAGGATGGAACTATGCCAGTTAAAATATTATCAAGGCTGCTAAAACGTAGGTACATGTCAGTCATGAAGATATTCATATATTGTCAGTCTATTCGCATAGCCATGGCTGTGCCATTAATTTAGAGTTTCGTGGCTAGGTGTAGCTCATCTAGGACGATAATTTTGACATTTTGGAGTCTTAATTTATTTTAGGAGAAGAGCACGCACGCACGTGTTTGTGTTTGTGAGTTTGTATGTATGTGAATATTTCTTATTCTATTATATTTTACATAGTTTTGGGGAGATTGAGAGTGAGATGACTCCAGAGTCTTTTCACTGCAGCTTCATGAAGGCTCTGTCAAAGCTAGGATTACCTAAAGGATGTAGCTGATTGTTCCACAATTGGTTTCTGCTTACAATAAAAAGCTGAGTTGTGCTGTTTTCCAGCAATTCCAGTGCTGTTTTCTCAAAGTGAACCTTGTTCTTGTGTTCTCAGCTTGAAGACAGCTGTTAAAGTCTGATTTCACATGAGGTAGTTGGGTATAAGATTAAATCATTTAGAGGCAATAGCACAGAGTCTGACAGGTATGAATCTCTTCTATTTCTGGGTAACCTCATGTTCACAATAAAGTTATATTACTGCAGTGACCTTGCTGATTCAACAACACTGGCAGTTCATAAACTATTAATCTACCAGTAATTTGGCAGTCTAGTCACCAGCTCCCAATTTCTATCAAATGCTTATATTAAGAGAAATAGTGGTTGCATGTATTTAGATTTCTATATTATTTTTTGAAAGAATATTTCTTAAGTCCCTTCAGACTAAGATTTGCTGTCTAGCACCAGAGTTCCAGCTTATCCCAACCTTCATATATCATATCAAATACAGTCATCTGTCCATTTTTTCAGATTTGATTATTTTACAGATTAAATTTATGGATTTGATTATTCATGAGTTAATAATTAAATGGTTTTTTTTTTTAGTTTTGCCTCCTTCTGCAGAAAATCGCATACAAAGCACATAGACTAGAAAAAGTAAAGAAAACAAAAAAAAAAGTCAGTAAGTCATAAATGTTTCCCCTTCTACCCCTGGAGCCTTCCTTACCAGATGCTGGTCACACTGCTGTGGCCACTCCTCTCTGACTACTTCCAGTCCTCTAAGAACGAGCCCCCCAAAGTACTACAAGACCAGCATGCCTCACAATGGCAGAACAGAAGCAGCATTTCATTTGGGTTACTTGGCCCATAGAGATGGGAATATAGACCAAGACATCAGCTTGAGGCTATCATTGTAAGTAAGATATTTGCAGTTTTTTTTTTTCACTTTCGCAGGGGTCCTGTGCCCCTATCCCCTGTGACTGTGGAAAGCTAAATGTACAAGGGCAAAGCACATTGTATATTTCATACCACTTTTGACAGTGATCTAAACACTAAGAGAAAAACCTGCCCCTCCCATCTCTTAGATTTTAAAGACTGAAATACTTAATGTTGCAGTTTTTGTTTGTGGAATGCTAGATTGTCTTGACCATGAAAAGGATGATAGCAGTGATTATTACTTATTATCTTACAGCTGTTATTCTGAACTTGCCATTTCTCCTTCTTTTATCACTCTCCATGAATTTAAGCTCAAATGAATTGTCAAGTGGATGTCAGAATCACAGCACAAGATTTGTTCGCTTGAACTTTCTCTTTCCTAGTTCTTTGAGGGCTAATGGTGATGGCTTTTTTTGTGTGTTTATGTTTTTTGTTTATGTTTTTTTGTTTATGTTCTTCCAAGTATGTACCTTGTTGGTCAGATACTCCTATTATCTTGAGTGCTATAAATGGACCAGAAAAGCAGCCACATGTCTGCCATCTGTTCACAGTGGTTTGGCTACTGTTTGGGGGTTCGTGATTTAATGCCAAAATGGTTGGAGGGACAGGAAGAGGAGATGATTTTTCTTTAAAACTTCTTTTCTTTTCCTTATATTTCATAAAGACTCCAGCTTTGTTGATACAGGAGCAGCAGTTAAGCACTAGCCACCAGAGTTCTACTGCTTCTCCATGACCAAAATATTTAAGAAGACGGGGTGAAGGAAAGCATCCCCTCACTGTTCATGAACTCTTTTCCCTGCACTGAATCATTTTGATGTCACTTACAGGAATGGAAATAATAGTCACAGTTATTAATTTCCAGGTTGAAAAATGGGTTTTCGGACATTTGGGAAACCCTGTTGGGAAGACACCAAATGGGAGAGGGTAGCAAATAGCCCAGAGGACATGAACAGAATTGGAGAGCTGGACCAAAATGAATGGAATTAATTTTAACCATGATAAATGTACTGTACTGTATCTAAGCAGGAATAATGAAATGCACAAATATAGGATGGGTGACATCTGGCTTGAAAGCAGTACATGTAAAAAGGATCTAGGGGTCTTAGTAGAACTCAAGCTAAACATGGGTCAACAGTTTTGATGCAGCAGCCAAAAAAGCCAATGCAATTCTGGATTACATCAACATGAATATAGTGTCCAGATCAAGGGATGTACTTCTGTCACTCTATTCTGCTTTGGTCAGACCTCTCCTGGAATACTGTGTCCCATTTTGGGCACCGTAACTCAAGAAGAATATTAACAAGCTGGAACATGTCCATAAAATGTCAACCAAGATGGTTAATGGTATGGAAACCAAGCCTTATGAAGAGTGACTTAAGGATGTTTAAAGATGGATGCATAATGCATATGTTTACCTTGGAGAAGAGAAGATTGAGAAGTGACATGATAGCCATCTTTAAACATCTGAAGGGATAGCATGTAGAAGATGGAGTGAGCTTATTTTCTGCTGTTGCAGAGACTAAAACATGAACCAATGGATTCAAATTACAACAAAAGAGATTCTACCTAAACATTAGAAAGAACATTTTATTTTGCTGTGAGAGCTGCCCAACAGTGGAATAGACTGTCTCTGAGGTTGGTGGACTCTCCATCCTTAAGCAGAGGTTAGACGAGCAACTTTCAGGTGCACTTTAGTTGTGTACTCTTGTATGGCAGGGTGTGGGACTAGATGGCCCCTGTGGTTCTCTGTTATTCTAAAAATATTATAACAGTGAGACTTTTGTGGTTTCCCCTGCATATTATTTAAACTTTTCAAAGTGTTGCAGAGGAATTATGCTGTGGAGAAATACATGTAGCTTCTTGTGCAGAAAAGCTAAGTGCACAAAAAAGCTATGTGCATTTCTCCACAAAACAATTCCTCCATAATACTTTGGGATGTTCAAATACTGGGAGCTTACTGCAAAGAAATATTCATTTCAGTATTCAGTGGGGAGAAAACTGTAGTAATTATTCATCCTTGCATGCTAATTTGAAATATTTACATCCCTAGTCCCTTAGTACTTTCTTTTAATTTTGTGAGATCACCATGAAATGTCAAACAAACTGATGGGACCCCAGGAATGAAAAGAGATCAACCCTAGTTGAGAGATAATGGACCAAGCCTTCTTATTTCTCAAACACTTCCAGAATAAAGTGTAACAAAAGACAGGTGGACAGCAAGCAAATTGCAGGTACAACAGAAGCAAAGAGCTTAAAAAACTGATAGCCTGTCTTGAGATGTCAGAGTGATTTAAACCGCCACCCTTATTCTGCCAAATTTGCTAGTGAATCTGGACACACCATTCCTAAAATAAAACTGGAGGAGCACAAGTTGTAACTTGTTGCTCTGTTTGTAACAGTGTGGATGTTAATTGTAGGGTTGGCATTGTGGCAGACTGAACATGTAATCACTGGGTAAGTGATGCAGAAACATTCTCCCCATTTGAATCAACAAGGTGTAAATATTGAGATGGCAATGTAACTCTATTGGGTGGCAGGCTGGTGGCACTAATTCAACATATTCCAGGATAGTGCTGGCAAGTTTCGTATTAGAGTTTCATCTGTAATTTAAAGCTTATTTTAAATCTGATTTACCAGAGTGGCATAAATCCTACAGAAATACTTGAGAGGGCAGGAACTGATTATTTGTGCTAAAATGTTTCTTGGATTCGTGGCTTTCCTGACAGAGAGGTATAATTATAGTTACTTGTACCATTACTAATAAATTGTGCTAAATGACTTCTGCACTGGATTTGCACATGAATCTGGATTTATGCAGATGCATTTAAGAAATAAGGATGTTGCTACTGATCTTAAAAATAGAATATTGACCATCTTATTTTTTTGGTTCATGAGGGTTCCCCTCCACCCCCAGTTAGGTAAAATGAAGAGTGATTGAATCATGCCTCTGTGACTGCACTCCTGTTTTGACATATGAGCAAGAGACAGTTGGTTTTGATTTATTACATCTTTCCTGTATAAAAATGTACAAGGGCAGGGAAAATAAATTTTTGCAATTCTAATTCTGGAAATATATTACTGTGCAGGACTTTTTAATCCAAACCAATCCTCCACATATAAACTTTAAATTTGAAAGAGATTTTTTTTGAATCCCTTTTACTTCCTCAGAATAATCCACTGTCACTGACCAAATGCAAGTGCTTGATCTCAGAGGGCTTTCGCAAGTTAATGGAGGGGGGGAATCTTTTGTGCCTAAATACAGTTGCTTCCTAATGAGGTATAATTGTTATATTATTGCTCTCTTTTCAGACATTATTACATTTACTGCTATAAGTACATGATAAGTACATAATAAGAAGTAAATATATTCACTATAATAAATAAGTTTTTAAAGGTTCAGAGTATAATCAGAACTTGGAAAATGTACTTTTCTGGACTACAGTTTCCAGAATCCCCCAGTTGGGATGGCTAGCGGCCATGTTGATGGGGGGATTACAGGAGCTGCTGTCAAAAAAGTAACTTTTCTATGTACTGCATATAATACAAGGAGGAGGAGTCATATTTTGGCACTGCCCAATAAGTGCATGTCAGTCATGTAATAGGTACTGCCGAGTAGATGCTGATAATAGTTAATGACCATACTACATATAGTCATGAATTGCATATGTCTGCTGGCTGGGGGAAAAACTGTACTTACCCAATGGAAACATATTCAGCTTTGCACACTGTAAATGTGCAGTATCTCTGAAACAGAAATGCTCCTGTGAGGGAGACATGTAGATACCACATAACAAATTAGCAATGCTTCAAGCCACTGTGAAGAGCTTGTTTTCAACCACTTCTGCCAAATATCCTTGGCTTGTCTGTGAGGGTTTCATTAAAAAATAAATAAAAGCCAGTTATGTTGTTTGTTATGCTTCATGACGTTCCTTGGCAGACCCGTATTGTCGAATTGTGCATTGTTCCAAGCACAAGCCTGCAGACTGCAGACTACTTTTTTATGGCATATTCTGTGTGAAACTGGGCAGAGGAGAGGTAACTATTTGGTTGTCTGGTTATTGTTTGATCAACCAATACATCTAGTGATCTAGATACTGAAATGAAATGGGTTTCTGATACTAGTTTCCTAGTACTGAGACTGGCACCATCCTGGGAATATTATTGAAGAGTGGGTGAGATATGTATATTCGTTAAATAAGGAAATACTTTCATTCAGGGATATGTATTTAGCTGATAAAAAAGTCATATCTTTGTCTTGAGATAGGAACCACTCAGATTTAAAGCAAAGACAGTTCTGTACAGATGCTCAAAATGTAGGATAGGGACTTCCTAAAATGAGTCCCATAGAAATAGCTTGGTGGGGCAAGCACTATCTGTCTTTAAGTGTCTCTAGTTTGGTTATGGCACTTTTCTCCATAATAATACAGTTGTGTTGCCATTAGGGGTTCTATTTTTTAAGTAGAGAAGGGAGTAGTAGTAGTACATAATCCAGGAAAGTTAGTGGCTGCTGTGCTGTAGATATAATTATTCTAAAATACAGTGGTATTCAATGCTTGGTTTTCATTTCTGTGACATACAGTAAACTGTGTTGTAAATGAGAAGTCAAAAATAGAAGGACTACATGCAAGATAACTAATGGAAAGATGATAATCTACTTTAGATTTTTCAAGTAGAATTATCTTAATGAGAAGTTATGAATGGTTGTCTCAAATATATTCCTTGATAAAGAAACCTGTTATTAGAATGAGATACAATAATTATTAATTAGCATTGTGAGTCTGCTCACTGTTACCCGTTTGCCATTTCTTGAGTACAGGGAGAGTAGCATACATTGACATGGCCTAAATTGTCACTGCATAATTTCCATGAAAATGTGAGCGCTGTTCCTTGCAAGTGCTAATTAATTAAGATAGTGTTTGAATGCTTTTTTTACAAAAAATCTCTTCATATTATCAATAAAGGGAGAAATATTTTCTATCATCTTTTCTACCAGTAGACTGGCTTTCCATGTGTATTGAACCATACAGCTAAAACCAGAGTTGCAGTGCCAGCATGACAGAAACTTTTCCCCTGCCCCTTCCTCTATGTAGCACTTGGTGCTGCCTGTATACTGTCACCGGAGTTCAGGTTTGAGGGGTACTATGGGGTACTACTCACCAATGGTATCAGTTTTATCAGCAGGTAATACCAGATTGGATTCTGGCCAGTAAATTAAAAGGGTCCTCAAAAGCTGTTTAGTTCACCTTCCTGTTGAAACAGAAAATCCAGAGTTTGTGTATAGGAGTCTTTAGGATTTGCAAGAAGTGTAGTCTAAAACCACTTTTTGATACAAATCTTGACCAAGTAACTATGTTTTGTTGGGTTTTACAGCATTATCTAGTTATAACTGAGGTATAATTCTAAAATCAAGTGGCTTCTCATTAATGCCTTTCCAAAATGCTTCATGGGTGGAGGTGAGAATTAGACATGATGGGAGGATGTATTTGTTATTTATGAAGTCATTTATAAAGGTCATTTATAAAGAAATTGAACAACAGCAGGCCCTGGACTGAACCCTGAGGTATCCCACTAGTTACTTCTCTCCAGGATGAAGAGCAAACATTAGCAAGTACTCTCTGGCTTCAGTTGGTCAACCAATTACAAATCCACTTAAACAATAGCACTATCTGGTCCATAGTTCACTAGCTTGCCTGCAAGACTATCATGGGGGGGGTGGGCTTGTTCAAAGCCTTACTTAAATCAAGATAGATTATATCCATAGCACTTACTTCAACTACCAAGCTTATAACTGTCAAAAGAAGAGATAGGATTGGTTTGGCATAGGTTTTGCAGAAATCCGTTTTGCCTCTTGGCAGTTACAGCATTCCTTTCTGAGTGTGCACAGCCAATATACCACTCAATTGTCTGATTGTGCCTGAATTATACAAGGAGGCAACACAGAGCCACCCAAAGTATAGGATTCCCACTGCTGAAAAAAATATGCAGCCTCTTCATTCCTATACCTCAAATGCAGCAAGCAAAAGAGGCCTTAACTGAAAGAGCACATCTACACAGGTAATATACCCCCATCGTGCCTCCATCTTAGAGCCCTACAGTCTTCTTGATTAATAATTTTTGACATCTTCACTACACACTGATGTCACTTGACCACATGTCTCCCAGTTTTCATCTGTGAAATGTTTCCAGGTATGCAGTAGAAAAAATGCCTTTAGTCTGCCAGTTTACAGAATAAAGCCTTCTTACTCTAAGCATTCCTGAAGAAGTATCCCATTCCCTTAACTCCCCAGTTAAAGTACCTTGATCTAAGATCCCAAATTGAGCCTTCCAATGTGGAAATTATTTTCAGTACAGTAGTTTCATTTTACTGGTTTGAAGGTTTCTTCTAGTGGAACATTCAGAACTTATGAGTAAATGCCTTCAAAGCAAGTATATGAGCACATGGGGATGCTGCTGATCTCACTGATTACAAACTAAGTCATTTTGTTACATTGTTCTAACATTGGATTCAACTTGCATTGTTATTGATATCATGCATATTATTTTTCTTAGGGCTGTGTCAGTTTGTTAGACATATAGGATGAAGTTTGTGTATATTTCTTGGAAATGCTAAAGGTTTTGATTTTTTTTTCAATAGATGCACATATATTCATCCATTGCTAAGCATGGTTCATTTTTGAAGTCTCCATGACAAAATCCGACATGGAAACACTGAAATATTGCAAAAGATTGGGAGGTACAAAACTTTTGAGAAGACAGTCCTAAAGGGAGGTTGTGGAAGGGAATCCCAATCCAGAATCCAAGGAACAGCTGGAGAGCTAGACTGTAATGGATCAAGTCAAAACTGCTATTTTAAAATAACATGTCATTTATGCTGTGAAAAATAACTGCATAAAGATATGCCCTCCATGCTGAACTACTGAAAATACCCTGTTTTGAAAGCCACTTTTGTTCTGGTACTTAAGTGGATGAAGACTCTCTCTCTCTCTGGCTTTTCTTCGCAAACGAAGATTCAGGAAGGACTCATCCCGCGCTTTCTGCAAGCGCGCTGATGACTAAAAAGGCCAATCTGAGATAAACAAGTCCGGTTGCAAAAAGCACAGCAGAAGGTCTCCTTGGGTGATGTTTTTGGGTTGTGATTCTTTCTGCATCCATCTTTTTGGAACATAGTTATTTTCCATTGTTAACTTTAATTACTACTGAATCATCTCTAAACATTTTAAATGACATTCCTACTGTATGTCAGACACTTTATCAATAGAAATTAAATGTACGCCAAGGAACAGAAATATTGAAGCAACCAAGGACTTTATCAGACCACCACCACCCCTAAAACCTGTTCTTTTGCTGGCATAACTTTGCCATTTTTATGTTGGCAAAAGAACTCCCGTGCCACACTTACCTCTAATCCTGGCAAAAGGTTTTCTAGCAATGAATGAGGAGTGAACAGAGTAATAACTTCACTTCCTTATTTGAAATCCCACATATTCTTGTGAGAATACATAGCGTGGGAAATTTTAAAAAAAAGATAGTAAAAGTTACAAAAACACACTAAAAAATACACTAAACACTAAACAAACTAAAAAAGTCCCATGTGAACTGGGGAGGATCACTAAAAGATGTTGTGATCTCACCCAGAAGTGTTCTTGTTGAACTGGCCATTGACACTGCATTCACGTGAGTACAATGGCGTGAAGTTTCAAACGTTGGCAATGCCAACACAAAAGGGCCATTGGGATCAATTGATGGCTTGAGCCATCAATAAAAAAGTACTTTTTTTAAACAGGACATGATCATGAAAGGGCGACATTGTGTGGTGTGCGCACCCTTTTGTGATAATTAGGCATCCTTATGAAGACTTATTTGCCTTTCCAATAACGCCCCAGGAGTAGTAATTTCCCCCCTTTTCCATATAGCTGTGATGTAAAGTTTAGTACTATGTTCTGTATTACAGGTATCTCTCATCTTCTCAGTCGTAAAACAAACTTTTAATGTCGGGTTGCCACATAGAACTCCATTTTGGAAGGATAATATAACCTGGTGTGGGCAGAATGTTAAAGCACCAGCACTTGTAGTTTAAAAAGGATGACGTAGTGGATGATAGGAAAGTTGTTCTGCTTGAGATCATGGAGGGCTACTCTTACGGTGCATCTACACTGTTTGACACAACTGCAGTTTGACACAACTTTAAGTACTGTAGCTCCATCCTATGGAATCCTAGGGTTTGTCGTTTTACAGGGTCTGTAGCCTTTTCTGCCAAAGAGTGCTAGTGCCTCACAAAACTACAGATTTCAGGATTCTGTGATGGCAAGTAAAGTGGTGTCAAACTGCATTATTCCTACAGTGTAGATGCACCCTTAGCTGATGCTGGACTAGATGAATAATACCTCTTTCAATTTACACAGGTATAGTACTTTGAAACCACTTTTAACTGTGATGGCTGCATCCTGCAGAATCCTGGGAGTTGTAGTTTAGTGAGGTACTAGAGCCCCCTGGAGAGGATTTCACATACCTCACAAAACTGGAAACCACAGGATTCCATAGGTTGGAACCATGACAGTTAAAGTGGTATCAGTGTGCTATAACTGTGGCATTAAAGAGACCTAAGTCTGTTTTAGATTTTGGAAAATTTGATTCATTGTTCTGCCATGGCCAGGCACACCCCCTCCACTAGAGTGAGAAATACACGGTCTGTGGGAGTTGCTTGTACTCTCAGGTACAAAGGGTAATGAGTTCCTCTAGTGCCTAATGCTGACCACATCCTCTATAGCAAAAGTTGAAGTGTGATACTGCTGTCCTTGCAGTTATTATGCTGAGAGTGTATCAGTGATCTGGAGAACATATCATTCGGTTGTTACGTAGTTCATGTTGACTGGGCAGCAGCTTCTCTATTTAAGTTGTGCTTTTTTGTTGTTCTCTGAATCCTTTTCTTTAAATTGTACATGGTGGAGGCAGATTTCAATGAATCCTCAGCTGTCATCAGTTCAGACAGAGATACAGTACATTAAGATTTTGTGGTAGAGTGGAGAGAGCTAGCTAGTTAATGGAATTTAGGAGTATATAATCAACCTCTGCTGCCTAGGACTAGTCCTTTGTGTCAACCAACCCATTCACACTACACAATTATAGTATCATTATTCCACTTTAACTGCCGTGGCTCTATCCTGAGAAATCCTAGTACCGTATTTTCAGTTTAGGGTGGGGTACTTAGCATTCTCAGCCAGAGAGCACTAGTCACTCACCAAACTACATTTCCCAGAATTTTGTAGGATGCAACCATGACAGTTAGAGTGGAATCATAGTGCTATAATTGTGTAGTCTGAAAGGGCCCCAGGTCTTAATAATTTGTCTTCCATAAATGTGGGTTAACTGTTTAGGAATCAAGCCTGCCTTTCTCTGTGTCTGTTTCTGCATCATCATGTCCACTGTTGTCCCTGAAATTGACCAGCTGAATGCTTCTGAAAGCTCGCAAGCAGAGCCTGAAGGCAAAGGCTTCATAGGGTTTTCCCCTCTCTCAAGCATCTGTTATTTCTATGTGCCTCTGAATATAGAAGTTTCATTTAGCTATCTGGCTGCCTATCAGTTTCCGGGCCCAGTATAAGGTGTTGGTTATTACCTTTAAAGCCCTAAATGGCTTGGGTCCAACTTATCTCCGGAACCGCCTCCTCCCATACAATCCTCCCCACGCACTCCGGTCCTCTGGGAGAAATTTGCTTCAGCCACAAAAATCTAGGCTGTCTGCAACCTCCCAGAGTGCTTTTTCAGTAATTGCCCCCAAATTGTGGAATGACCTGCCGAACAAGATCCGTCAGATGACAAGCCTGAGTAGCTTTTAAAAAGCACTAAAGATGGATCTCTTTCGGCAGGCCTTTCCAAATTAGATCCTGGCCTCAGGGGATCCTGGCTTCTTTTAGTCCACTGGCTATTTATTGTATTTATTGTTTTTAAAGGTGATTTTAGACCGTTGCTTTTAATTTACATTTGTTTAATATTTTTTTATGGGGAAGGGTGGGAGTGGGGGGTGTTTAGGGATTTTTATCTGTATTGTATTTTAATTTTTGTAAGCCACTCCAATTGTTTTAACAGAGGGGTGGGGTATAAATATTGTTATTGTTATTGTTGTTATTATTATTATTATTATTATCCATAACTCATATTTTTACTCTTTGTTTTCCCTTTCCCCCCAAAATTCTTTAACACTATTTTCTAAGTGCTTAACTTTCTATATTTGTTATTGCTATTTCTCCCTATCTTTCTCTCCATAATGGGGTCACTAACTGCCATATCTCTATGTCTTTCAAATTTTTTCTTTTGTCCAACATCTCTGTTAACCTATTCATTGCGTACATGTTGTCCAGTTTAATTATCCACTCTTCTACTTGAGGTATTTCTTGCTTTTTCCACATCTTTGCATATAATAGTCTCGCTGCTGTGATTATATATAGAAGGAATCTCCAAAATTTCTACTGTATTTGTATTTCCATGTTGTGTAGCATATTTAATAGATAGATTTCAGGCTTACAGGGAAATTCAACCTGCAGAGTATTTGAGATTATTTTATGTATGCTTTTCCAATATTTCTTGGTTACTTCACATGACCACCACATGTGGAAATAAGTCAAAGTTGACTTGCCATCAAAAAGCATCACCATCAGTAGTTATAACTACCTTGTGAGGTAGTTATTTCTGCTATTTACTGGACAGTTCAGTTTTTCATAAACAGAATGTAGTTACTGTCATTTATGAGTCATGCAGTGTTTTAAACGTGTTGATTTACTATTGACTATCTGCTATATGGAAGCTGGATTTTCCTTTCCTAGACTATGGCTATAGTCACAGAACATAGCTTTATTGTAACAGTTATGACAGGGATAATTGTCCCTGTTCAGCAGTTCACCTACCTGGGAACCGTCATCTCCTCAGATGCCAAGATTGACAAAGAGATTGATCACAGATTAACAAAGGCATATAGTGCATTTTGAAAGACTTTACAAAAGAGTCTGGAGTAATAAACAACTGAGGCGAAGCACAAAAACCAGTGTGTATAGAGCCATTGTACTGTCTATTCTCCTTTATGGGTCTGAAACGTGGGTCACCTGTCGCCACCACTTACGACTCCTCAAACGCTTTCATCAGCGCTGTATACGCACAATCCTAAATATACACTGGACTGACTATGTGATGAATGTTGCTGTCCTGGAGCAAGCAGGGATTACCAGCATTGAGGCCATGATATTGAGAACACAGTTCTATGATTCTGTGAAGGCACTGTTTCTCATCAAGGACAGGAAAAATGAGTATTATTTAAACCCCTGCCTGCTTCTCAAATCAGCTATTTTGAGAAAGGTGAGGGAGCTGGGAATGACAGAGAGTGTTGTAATTGCTTCATTTCCACCATTTTCAGGAAAAGTTCAACCAATCCCCAGGTTTTTATGGCAGTTGCCTGTGAGATCTCTGAGAAGCTGAAGTTATTATAAAGCTGGGTCAGCAAAAGCTCACTAACTGCTACTTAAATGCAAGATTTACCCAGTATATTGAGGATGTTTCTTGCTTTCCATGTCCAAATTCAATGACCATTATTTGCTTTTGTATAAAAATCAGCCCTCTAAAAGGTATAGTTATTCTGTGTCTTCAGTGTTCTAGCCTTAAATCTTAAGATGCCCTGAAGATGGTTTCGATTATGTGCCTGTGTGTGTGCACTGTAAGATTTCCTTGCAGTTCATTGTTTTTATGAGAGATTTAGGAATTGCCACAAAAAGTGACCTTCATGCAAACTCACAGAGAACACGGAAGTTCTTTTTTTTTAAAAAAAAACACTTCTCTTTAAGAATGATAGCACCTTTTTTTCTTTTTACTCACAGTCAGAATAAAAAAGGCTCTAAATCATGTTGTAATAACATTCAAAGAAAAATGATCAGCTTAGCACTTATGGAGGAGATATTGCCCAGCATAAGTTTCACAAATGTGCATAAGCAGCAACTAGTGACATTTTTAAACAATATATATTCTATCTTTCAGGAAACATGCCCAATACCTTTTGAAGTTTTTACTTCAGAACTCCGGCTTGCAAATAAGATTAATTGTTTTCCTGGCTGTAGACCAAGGACATCTACAAGTAGTAGCAAAAATGGTAGTCCTACAGAATTTCCTAGTAGACCCAGCCTTTCAGATTCTTTGTTGTAAGGAAGCACTAAAATCTATGGTTCTTGTTTAATGAGAGCCCTAGTTTACATTCTCATTAATGTTATCTCAGACTTGCAAATTGGATGGTAATTTATATTGGGACACTAAAAAGCCCCAGTCATTCATATTTACAAGCTGCTGTTGCATGGTCTGAAACATCTCAGTAAATGCTTATTCTTACTGCTGACCTGAACTTCTGATCATAGCATGCAGATTTCCCGAAGACCCTAGCAATCATTTGCACCTTTGACTGTTTGACTTCTTGGGTTTTTGCCCTGAGTTTCAAGCACCCCTGTTGTAATTTGTCTTTATGAATGGCTTTTGTATGCCTGTGTGCAGTAAGTACATCAGATCTCAAATATAGCAGTTCTCCATGGTTGCTTCCCTGCCTCTTGACACTCCTGACATATGAAGCTTATACTGTGCAGGAGCAGTGCAGTCACACTAGATGCAATATTAATTCTTTCTGTGTTGTGTGCCTTCAAATCACTTCCAACTTGTGGCAATACTAAAGCAATCCTAGCATGGGATTTTCTTGGCAAGATTTCTTCAGAGGTGGTTTGACATTGCCTTCCTCTGAGGCTGAGAGAGAGTGACTTTTTTCTTCTTCTAAATTTCTATACTACTTATCAGGGCCAAAGGGAGTTGTAAACTCCCTAAGCAGTTTACAACATTAAAACAAGTAAAAATAAGACAATTAAAAAATAACAATTAAAATTATTTTAAAAACATATACAAGTTAAAACAATACAAATAATAAAAACACATCCCAATAAAAGCCTGTGTGCCCGCAACTACAGATTAAAAGCTTGCAAAAATAAAAAAAAACGTTTTTGCCTGCCAGCGAAATGAAAGCAGGGAGGGGGTTAACCGAGCCTCTCGAGGAAGGGTGTTCTAGAGGGTCGGAGCAGCCACTGAGAAGGCTTTCTCTCGTGTCCTCACCAAGCAACCCTGGGACGATGGCAAGATCGTGAGAAAGTCTTCCCCAGAGGATCTTAAAATTCTGGCAGGTTCGTATCATATTCACCCAGTGGGTTTCCATGGCCAAGCAGGGATATAAATCCTGGCCTTCTGGAGTCCTAGTCCATTACTTCAACCACTACACCACACAGACTCTCTCTGTATTACTGTACAATATATATTAAATAAAATACAGTCAGACCCTCATATCCACAGAACCAATATGGCAGTTTCAATTACCTGTGGAATACAAAATAAATAGGGACACTTACCATAGAGTCACCATGGAAGATGCCCAGAGAGACATCCTTTCTAGGCATCTTCTAGGTCCTCCAACCCTATGGTATGTTTTTTACAGGAAGGCCTTCATTTTAATAGGGTTGGCTGTTATCTGCAGTTTCTGGTATCTGTGGTAAGTCTGAGAGCTGAACAGATACGTGGGTCGAACTATAGTTTAAAATGTTATAGTTTAATTAAGTTGTACCTCTCTTTGCATATGAAGGGGGTAATATGAATCCCTTTCACCTAGTGTTTGCAAACATTCAGAGTGGTTCTATTCTTGTAATCCTCACAACAGCCTTATAAATTAATTCACTGTTATTCCCTCATATAGGTGAAGATAGCCAAGCTCACTTAATGGCAGGAGGAATCTTCCAAAGCATCCCTACAGTTGTCCCTTCGTATTCGCTGGAGTTTGGTTCCAGGACCCCCCATGGATACCAAAATCCGTGAATACTAAAGTCCCATTATATGCAGTGGCATAGCAAAATGGTGTCCCTTATATAAGATGGCAAAATCAAGGTTTGTTTTTTGGATTATTATTTTTTAAAGAATATTTTTAAGCCATGAATACGTAAATCCGTGGATGCCAAATCTGTGGATATGGAGGGACAACTGTACTGTACTCCAGATCTTTAGCATCAATAGTTCACCAACAGAATAAATAGTCTACACAGCTCATTCTCACATTTGTATTACTTTAGAAGTCTGAAAAGATAATCAGCTTGTGCTTTTCTGACAAACTTTCATGCATAGTAGTATGAAAACTACATGAAAAAGAGACAGAAAATAATGTGATTTCTTTTAAAAAAAAATCAAGGTGCAGAACACACACAATTTGAGAGCTTTTATCTCACAATTCTTTATCAGTACCTTTTGGGGGGAAATCTATAGAGTATGCAGGAGTGGAATGGTATAATGGGAAACTTCCTGTGTCAGCCTGTAGCAGCAAAAACATACAAATTATGTACCTCTTAAAAACTAATGTATTTATTATGGTTGGACTATTTAGTGAAGTGGACTCTGTTGAAGAGGAAGGCATGCCATAATACACTTGTTCATATTTAAAGTTCCATTGATACAGGAGATGAACTGCTGCAAGATTCATTCCACCATTGCAAATGATGTCCTAATTCATTTTAAACTCAATCCAAACTGAAGAGAGGACAGGCCATCCACACAAGACTGAAGAGAGCATTCCTTCACTGTTTTTGTTGCCTACCACATATACTGTAGAAGGTTATTGTGTCATGTGTAGTCTCTTCTGTCCCATGAAGACTCTCCGTGTGATTTAGCTTTTAAATATTGGGAGGACCTCCATAGACAGAGGAGGCACCTCATTATAGTTATTCCTTTTTCATGTGAAAAGGGGGGGAGAATGAAGACAGAGGAGTTGGGTGAAGCTTCTCATGTGTGCTGTAAATGCTCTTTCAAAAACATTGAAGAGGGCTAGGGTAGAAGGATGGACAAAGACACTAGCCTTGTAGTTAGGTGCAGCTAAATATATAAACACCCTGGAATTTGGAAACTCACCTGAAACTGAAATTTGGAAACTTATATTCTTTTTGAAAGAGTCTGAGGAACCTTGACTAATACTCTCCTGGGTTATTTTCATAAAAACTCTGACACCAAAGGCCTGGTGATACCTTCTCTAAGTGATATACAGTCTATTAAAATATAACAGTACAAAAAACAATAATCCAGAGTTCTCAGTTTCTTGATGGTGTGTGCATGTATCCCTGTAACTGATCTTTGATAGACTTTTCTGCCATTCTGCCTTCATATAACCTGTGCATAGAACCAAAATATGTGTTTTTTTCCCCTGTAGGGATGCCACTACAGGTTATATTTCCTACAGTGAATTTGGTGGACAGTTTTTTGGATGAAGTTGTACTTTCACAGTTTCTTCCATAGCCAGACTTTTTTAGAACCTTAGCATTCTCAGAAGTGTGTTTTTACTTGTCTTGATAAAACTTTCACTTGTCTAGATACAACTTTTTTCTTTCACACAACTGGAAAAAATGCTGAATTTGCCTACATCTCAAGCCTGCTTGCAAGTGATGTATGAATGGAAAATCAATAATTAGTTAACAAATGAAGTTATCTAATTTATTATGTTGATTGCAATTGTCATGTAGTAGAAGCAGGTGTAAGCAAGTGCTAGGAAAACACTAAAATTTGTTGTTATGCTATTTAAAAAAAAATGGTACAAAAATACAGTATAGCACACGTCCCGGATGTATTCCAAACAGCTGCTGGCTCATGAGTCTTTTATAATATTTTCTGTTGGTGTCTGTATGAGATCATAACACACTTATGAGGCTATAAAGTTATCTAAAGCATGAGATTATATTACAAGTGTTTAGAACCTTGGAGCCAGTAGTAATGTTTATACCCACCTCCTTTCTCTGGTCAGTTTGATAATTTATGTTTCTGAGTACTGTAAGCATATGTGGCTGTTAAATAGCTACAAATAAAGACACCAATTGTATTTTAAAACACATCTGTCAAGTGAGCAGATCAAGTGAGTAGTACTACCTTTTATGTCTGCTAATGAAAGTAAACCAGGATGGCACCAAATGATTTATGTTTAAGAGAGATGTTTGTGTATCTTTCTGAATTTGTGGCCCATTATAAGGATACATTAAAGCCTTCATCTGAACAAGCACTGACAGCTGGAGCCACTTCTATGTTGTGTCCTCATAAAGTTCTAGCTGTTTTATTTTTGTCTGAAGTATTAGGATAATAGCTGCAAGTGATGGGGAAAGGCATCTTGGGAAACTGCCATTCCTGGTCTCCAATTCTCTTTGATCTATAAAAAAGACCTTTAAAATATTTTTTAAAATCACTTGCTAATCTATTTGCCAAATTACATCCTTAAAACTAGATTTTATTGACATTTTCCAGTTGAAATCTTGTGGGCACTTTGAGCCTGTCTGATTTTAACTATGCAAAAATAAAAGGAGATATTAGAAAGCGGTCCTTTAAAAAGAGAGTTGTTAATCTAATCACCAAATCAAATGAATGATTACCGAAAGGTAAAATGAATTGCAAATTGTAAAAAATGCAATGGAAAGCATAGGATTGGTTTTTTAAAAGGTTGTCATGTGGAATCCTTGGAGCCATCACCATATAAAATAGAAAACTCATAATGAAATAATTGGGAAGAAGATTTTGCTGAATTATTTGAAGCCAGAGAGTGGAAAATGTTGAATTGATTTTTCATTTCTTCATTCTCTTATTCCTGGTGCTTCTGCACCATCCTCTCACATAAAAGTTTTCTAGGCATAATTGTAAAAATTTAGGTTGTTAGTTTTTTTACAAAAAACCCACACAATTTTAATATAAAATAAGATGTAAAATCGTAAAATGAGACATAAAACTGTAAAATTAATCAGTGTAGGTTCAGCAGTAGAAAATAAAAGTCACAAGTGTCATCAGAGTTAAAACACAGATTTTAAAAATGAGATGATCAGGCTATGTGAAAAAACCAGTGCGAACAAAAAAAGATACCACTTGTGTCCCAGATGGCAACCGAAAGACCTTTGTGGGATGATGATGTTAAAGAGAAGCTTCTCTCGCTCATGGTACCCCCCCCACACACACACTTTAGTTCATTAAGTGGATATTTTGGGAGGGGGACCTCTATAAATTTTAGGGTAGCAGGTGTGTGTGTGTGTGCCTTCAAGTTGCCTGTTGACTTATGGCGATCCCATGAATTTGATAGGGTTTTCTTAGGTAAGAAGTACTCAGAGGTGGTTTTACCAGTTCCTTCCTCTGAAATACAGCCTACAGCATTTGTTCTTCATTAGTCGTGTCCCATCCAAGTACTGACCTGGGCTGACCCTGCTTATCTCCAGTGGCATCACTGGAGGGGTGCAGGGGGAGTGGACTGCACCAGGTGACACCATCAGAGGGGATTCTGTATGCTCTGGTATGGGAGGAAGTCCATGGAGGTGACACCATGAGTTACTGCACTGGGTAACACCAACTCTAGTGACACCACTGCTTATCTTCCAAGATCAGACAGGAACTGGTGCCTTGTACTTATTAGAAAAGACAATTCTGGGGGTAAGGCTAGATAACCCGCTCCAGCCCAAGATTTGAATTCAGTTTCATAGAGGTTCTTGAGTACTGCTCTCCATAAATGGGTGAGGTCCAAAGGCAGCACATTTGCTAGTAACAGCCTTTGAGAAGGTCTTTTAACCTAGAAAAGGACTTTTAAAAATATAGAGGTTGAGAAGTCCTGGGTTCTAATATCTGTCCCTTCTGTGGCCCAAGAATCCCCACTTGTCAGGATCTGGGGCATGGGTGGCAGGGTCTTGGAGCAGAGACACCATGGCAGGCAGGGAGGTGGAGAACCAGAACCCAAGCGTTGGAGGCCAGGCAGGTCCAGAAGGCATGGGATGGGCCAGGGGCATAGAAGACAGCGTCTAAGGTCCAGGAAGGATCAAAGACAAGCCAAAGTCCAAAAACAAGCCAAAGTCAAACACATATCAGGCATCCAGAGGGCCAGAGGCAAAAGCAAGTCCAGGAAAGGAATGCTGGGTCAGGTATACAGGAGACAGAGTCCAAAGAAGCCAGTCCAAATACAAGCCAAGGTCAAACATATACCAGGTATCCAGGGACCAGAGGCAGAAGCAGGCCCAAGAAGCAAGTGAAGATCCAAACACAAGTAGCAGGTCAAAGCAAGGGATCAAAGTCCAAGAATAAGAAGCAGCTACAGACACCACAGAAGACCATGTTGTTGTGGCAAAGGCTGAGGGGAGAATGCTGCTCTTAAATCGCATTTCCCTTGGCTGCTTCAGGGGTGCCACATGAGTGCAGCCAGCTGTGCCTGACAGTTTGGTCCTGGTTCCTTCAAGACTTTCCACAATCAGGGCCCAGTCTTGCACAGAGAGGCAGAGCCGGTTTTAGCAGCCAGGGTCCAGTCCTGACACCACTGTATTTTAGAGATTTAAAGCAATTTGGACATCCAACTGCAGGCACCTTCCCCAGTTTCGGGCTGATATCCCCACCCCAACCCATCCTATGCACCTCATTAGCATCATGCATAATAGAGAATGCACCAATGGGTTTGTTTCTCAGAGATTTCCATCAGTAATCAGCTGAGCAGGAGGGGTTTAGAAAGGGAATGGTGCAGTGGATTTGTCTGAATTTCCTCCAGTCTCTTTTGATTTTTGAAGTCTGGTTGTCCACTTTGGACAGATTACCAATGAAATCCTTTCTGTTATTTTGGATGAACAGTGTTCTTCCTCTGTCTAGGAAACTATATTGAACTGCTGGTTCTTACTTTTTTTAAAAGTTTCTGCTGCGATTGCCAATAAGGTGTAAGTTATTTTCTGTCCGTTGTGAAATGTAGACATTTGTCCAGACTCCTGGAAAGAGAAAGATTATCTCATTTTAGCAAGGTAATAGAAAAGTGATCAGACAGTACTGAATCTTCAGATTGCTGTAACTAATATACAATTGATTTCAACAGGCCATCTGGAGCTGAAAACTAACTATATTTGCAGTCTACTGTGACTGGCACCCCCCCCCCAAAAGCAAAACTTAGTAACCATATTTAAAAACACTTTAGTTATTTAATTTTAATCATTGTTATATACATCGTGATATAGTTGCTGTATATCAGTATTGATCTTTCACATCATCCTGGCTGATATTTGAGAGAGTCTGTTACAAGATGATCATTTAATATGAGAATCAGCTCCATGGAATTTGAACACTTTATTTGGGAACAAGTAAATGCCTAAAGGCACTAGATCTCTTCTTATCTTGGAAAGTAAGCAGGACTACCTCTGATTAGTCCTTGAATAGGATACTACCATCAAATACCAGGTGGTGTAGGCTATAATTCAGAGGAAGGAACAGGCAAAACCACCTCTGAGTGTTCTTTGCGTCAGAAAATCCTAAGAAATTAATGGGGAAATTGCCATCAGTTGACAAGCAACTTGAAGGTACATGCACACATAAATGTATAATAGGGTCACACTTGTTGTTACCCACAACATGCAACTACTTCCCAGAATGGCAACCTCATCTTAATTCCTCTTTCCATTCTGTGAATCCTGGCTGAATTTAATTCATGTTGTGATGTCACAGTATGTTTTGTCTTACATAAAACATGTAAAAGTGCTTGCAGAAAAGTAAATTCCCCAAAATCTAGTTTTGTATTTGTCTAGCTTCAGTCACAGGCAGCTAGCGATATATAGGGCATGGAAATACAGGCCATACCTGTCTTCATAAAAGAGCACTGGTATGCTCATCATATGTAGGAATAGGGATGTGCCATCTAGCTGTGCCACTGATGTTGTTGCACCTCTTTGGTCATACATGATGCTGGCTTTATGATCATATGTAAAGCTTCTTTCCAGGGGTTCAACTGAATGTGAAGATGTCATGTGAAGAGCAGGAAAGGGGGGGGGAGATAAAGGGTGGAGATTTGTTGTTGTTGTTGTTGTTGTTGTTGTGTGACTTTTCTGACTTATGGCAACCCTAAGGCAAACCTATCACAGGGTTTCCTGGCAGAATTTGTTCAGAGAGGGTTTGTCCTTGCCTTCCTCTGAGGCTGAGAGAGTGTGTAACTGTTTGTAACCATGTTTTTAAAATAATATTGTTAATTCTTTTTAAACTTTCTTAAACTAATGTTTTAGTTTAATCTTTTTAAAATTATTGTAAGCTGGCTTGGATCCCATCTTGGGAGGAAGGCGGGATATAAATTCTGTAACTAAAATAGGGAGTACATGTAGAGAGCTTTCTCCCAGCAGACCTGTTGTCCTTTTACTGACAGGAAAATACATTTTTATTCATGTGACCAAAAAATGGTGAAACCGCTGCCATGAATAATTGCCTGGAAGAGAAGTATCTGACAGAGTTTGCCAGTATATTGTAAGATAATTTATTATACAGGTTGACCCCCGTATCCACGGGGATAGGTTCCAAGATCCCTTGTGGATATCTGAAACTGTGGATAATAGGGAACCCTATTATTTTCAATGAGATGGACACTAGAAGTTGGCCAAAGAATCACATTGGAGGATGTAGGAGAACATATTTTTTTGAGATGTGGATAAGTGAAACCATGGATACCAAATCCATGGACAGCCTGTACTTAAAACATTGGAACCTGTAATGAAATTAATTTCTTACTTGAGTAAGACAACTAATGGCCAAAATGGGGAGAAAGATGTTAAAGGTAATATGATCTTGAGAGCCGTGATGGCATAAATACTATTGGTAGTCTCACATAGATTAGGTCCCTAGTTTAATTAATTCAATAGGGCTACCCTAGTTAGGATTAACAATAACAGGCCATTGAATTTGATAGGTCGTAATGGATATTATAAATATTAATTTAGACAATTTTATTTGTTAAAGTATTTGATGTGATTAGTTTTGCATCCTATAGATTAGTAATAATATAGCAAATTGAACATGATTTTCAATTTGTGTGATATGGCAAAGAGAGTACACCAGTGTCAGGAATGTGTCTACTCTTTTTGGCCCTGCTTCTGCCTCATACATACCTGAAAGCATGAGCCTTTGTGTGTATAGATGGATTTTGTTTAGGGACAGTTTGTCTAGACATTCCCATATCTGCCAGCAAATCCAGTTTGATCCCAAATGACCTTGATTTAGCATTTTGCCAATCTTGCAAAATCAAGAAGTTATTTACATGTTTAATTGAAGAAACTTGTTTCCTTCAGCAAGGGGTTCCCAGCTTTCCTTATGACTTCCTATATGGAGTAACATTCTGTATGCCTGTTTAAAAGTGAAAAGTATGTGCTTTGATGCCTAGAGCGATTCATTAAATCAACCCTACTTTTTGGCTCCACTGGCAGTGTGCATTTGTTTCCCTGGTGTATCAATTAGTGTCATTTCCAAGTAGAGTTTGTTCAGATATGTACAATTCTTCCTGAAAATATATATTTTTTGCAAAACACATAGAAATGTGGATGTGCATGTATTAAATTTTTCATAAATGTGTTTGGTTCTGTATAAAGTGTTGCCCAACTATTGTGAGAAAAAAACTTGAGGAATCTCACTTTGGTTGTAAACTGTGTAAGCATTTGAAGCAGCTCTGGGTAGAGTTTTCCCACAATTACATCAAATCTGTCTATTAAAGTCTCTTGAGAGACTCTGCCTTTTCACTTCAGAGCATTCCTTCCCCCACCATGACACATCAAGGCAGATGAACAGGAGTAAAAGAAAGAGGAGGAGGAGGAGGAGTGGGGGGGGGACGGGACATTTTGGTTCTCGTTGGCCATTTTCAACACTCTCATTAGCTTTTCCATTCTTTCTAATGGAAAGGGGATATTGGGATTCCAAGTTAGTCAGAAGTTACTCCAGGGCCACAGCAATATTAATCCTAAAGTAACGGGCAAATACAAAATATCTTGAAGAGACTTCCTGGTTTGCTGAATGGGTAGAAGTATATTCTGACTGAAAATGTCCCCCGATATTTGGAGTTATAGCTTGCTCTTCCCAAAACCCTAGCATCGGTAATATGTGTAAAAGCATTTGAAAGACACATTTTAACATTTCTTACAGAGGGCATCTTAAACTTTACCCACAATATATAGTGCAAAGAAGGCCATATTTGTCAGGATCGATCCCTGACAGTGACTGTCCCTGCCATTTGTTGTATTGTTCTGTGGCCTTGCTGTTAATTATTTTATTTATTTATTAGAGTGTCTTTATCCCAATGTCAATCCACAAAGGCTCTCAGAGTGGCTTACAAATTGTTTGGCAATAGAACTTACACATCTATACCACTTTATAGTGAACTAGGCACTCTCTGAGCTCTTTACAATGTGTGTTAGCTAATTGCCCCCCCTCAAGCCGGATACTCATTTTACCAACCTATGGAAGGTGGAAGGCTGAGTCAACCTTGGAGCCCTTGGGATTGAACTCACAATGCTGTGGCTGCAGTGCCAGCATTTAACCACTGTGCCACAAGGGCTCCCTAATTGTGTTTTCACTTCTTTTAACTCGTTAATGAGTGCTTTGAAGCAACTGTTGAAAAGAGAGTATAACAGTCACTGTGGGAGTGGTGAGATAAGCCAGCAGCTGTAGAGCTTGCTTGAAGAAAATGGGATGGACTTTGGATGGGAAGAAGAGGTCAAGGGATGATGGATAACCAATAGCCTTGTAGCCAACCAGATTTCATAGATTGCAAAATGCTTTTAGTCTACTGTCTGCCCTCTGAATTTCAATTCTGAGCTACAATGTTGTATGATAGGCTTTCAGGATTATTGTGCCAATAAAGTTTTTTTGTTTAACTCTGAAACCACTGGGCACTGCATCTGGGGATGCAAGTACATGACAATATTCTGTTTAGGGAAGATGCTCTACCTTCCAGCTTTTGGAGAAACTTTAGAGGGAGAATAGGTTTCTGGTGTCCTCATTCCATTCATACACAATAAACTCACAAAGTGTTGTCTTACGTACTAGATATACTGATATAAAATTATGGGTTTATGGGAGGGAGGAGTATTTTAGCCTATTTTGGGGTTTTTAATGATTTGTATTCTCTAGATATAATAAAAAGTCACAGAAAAATACTAAGAGAAAGAAAAGAAAAGCATTAAAGAAAAGATAAGAAAATGTAGTATATAGTGACTTGCAACTTTCTTTTCAACAGCAATAATATAATACTGTACAGTTACTCTCTCTATAATCCATAATATACACTTCTTCTAATAGCTACCATACATGGTATTAGTTTTCAGAAACAACTGTTATTTTTTTTTTTGTTTCTTCAAAAACTCCTCAAAAGGTTTCCAATCCAATTCCAATTGGGGAGAATTTCATACCATAAATATCTGTGCCACCAAAGCCTCAGATCTTGCCATTCTAAATCTAATAATCTTTTATTTCTCAACACCATCCATTCTTTCAACCATACCAAACAGCAGGTAGCAAAGTACAATTTCAAATTTGATAATCCCAATCCATTTATTTGTTTTCAATCTTGTAACACCTTAAATTTAACTCTTGTTTTTTTCCTTGCCATATAAACTTGGATATGTCCCTCTGCCATTGCTTAAATGTTGTCAAAACCAGTATTGTCTGGAGTAGGAACAGTGTTATAGGTAGAATATTCATTTTTATCACAGTAATTCTCCCCAACAGTGACAAATTTAGTTTTTCCCATTTAGTCTTTCTTAATCCCATCCCATCATTCTTAATCTCAGTCCAAGTCTTGACATAGTTACTTTGAAATAACAAGCAATTCATATTTTTAAAATTAACACCTGGATTTCATCTTCGTCTCTACTTTAAAACCCATTTTATTCATCAATTCAATTTGATCTTCTGTATTCTTACATATCTCATTTTCTTATCCATGCATACAGATTGATATCGAAGGGGTGAAGACTTTGGTTGTGGGGGTCTACATACCAAATGAGAATAAAGCAACAGTCTATAAGGAACTGATGGATGAGTTAACGGATTTGCCTTATGATAGTTGCTGCCTTATGGGAGACTTAAATGGTGTAGTATCACTGCAAAAGGGTAGCACAGCTGTGAAAAATATTAAGACTTCTCAAGGCTAATTACCAAATGTATTTTTTTTACCTAATGGATAATTTGGAGTTGGTTGATACATAGATATATAAGTAGTGAGAAGCAAAGGAATATATCTATTTTTCGGAAAGACATAGATTTTTTTTTTTTAATGTCGAAAAGGCCTTTTCAAATTCCTGTGTTAACTACCCTGACAGCCACTGTTTTGGAGTATTGTTCAGTTGGCAATATTTAATAATTTGGCTTGCTGTGGCCTTTCGTGTGGTTAGCAAGTAAACCAGGAACCCCCAGATACCAAGGCTGGAGTCATGTACAACCTAAGGAGGGGCCTTTGGCAAATTCCTCAAACAGGACATACCCAGGTCAGAGTTAACACCTGGAGATGAGTCAATCACTAATCTACTCAAAAATAGCAGAGTCCTCAGTGGTTGCAAAATGGATTTTTCCTCTTCTCTCCTCAACTACAGAGTTTGCTAGCTCCTATTCAATTCCAAATGTATCGCCCATTAACTATCGTTAACGTTTCTGGAGAACCCTTTGTCTAGTCCTGGTAAACTCTGAGAGATATTGTATTCCACTCTAAAATCCCATTCGTTCAGAGGAATTGTCCAATATAAATATCACCCTAAAACACTACCAAAATGTCCACAGTTCCTCTTCCTATATCCAGGCTGCTGGTTTGCTGTAAGAGCATCAGAATGCACCTCTGAGAATCTTGTGCTGCACAAATCTATGCTCCTCTGGTAGGTATTGTATCATCTGAGAACCCCTTACTCTATTCCTCTATCCCAATACTTCTTACTATTTTAGATATCCTTGTGTGATTGCTCGAACCCTGAGTGTTTGCGTGAATGCTGTTAAGTTTAATTTCCAATAAAAACCATTTAATTGGCTTGGAGTCTCCACAGTTATTACCAGTATGCATAGGTCAAAAGATCCTGCTGTTACCCAGCCTCTCACTGCCATTTTGAGCTAATTAAATATTCCCCATATTAAGATTTGGACACTAGTTGGATCCTCATGGACCCCACCCAACTTGGGTAATACCTATTCAGAGTATTGGGGGAAATATAATTGGGTGAACATTTTATCAGATGGGTATTTTAGCCTATTTTGGAATAAATATATCGTATGCCTTTCTTCTACTGCTTTCCTTTTCCTTTTCTTCTTCCCCTTCCTATCATTATCCACACATGACAAAATGCATCTCAAATCTGACTTAATCTCTTACTTTTAAAGATCCTAAATATGTGTAGCTTTGTTTGTACTTCTTCCCTTGCTTTTCTCTTTTATCTCAGAGATATTAAAAATAATCAAGAAAGACTTTAAAGTTATAATGCTGTCAGACTTATCATCTGGATAAGTCTCCCCCCACCCAAAAAAAGCACTGGTCTTCAGTGCTGTTTTAAACTTAGACAAGAGTATCCTGTCTAACTTAGACAGGAATGCTTTGATTGTTTATTCCTGCATGTCATGGGGTTGGACTGGATGGCCCTTGTGGTCTCTTCCAACTCTATGATTCTGTGATTCTATAGAGCTGTTGAATCTTTTCCAGCAGGTCATTTTGCAGTCTGGGCGTGGTTCAAGAAAATGTCCTCTGGATAACAGTTGTCTTTCATAATATTAAATCACTATGTTAAAACACAAATAAATTATAATGTTAAAGCTCTATTAAATTAGCAAGCAGTTAAAAATCACTGATTTAAAAAAAACCTCACCCATCTGTTAAAAAGCTCCTTTCTTAGCAGCTAGTCATTTGGTAAAAGATGTCTGTCTCTTAAATAACGAGACAATGTTTCTACCTTTCGACAAATCAGGGAGAATTGCTTGTGAATGCTTGAGTGGTGACCTTGAACATGTCTGAACGTGCATGACAAAGATCAACAATCTCAGCCATTCAGTTGATTGTCAGTTGTTGTTTAAAGCAGCTGTGTTGTCTGTTATACGCCAAAAAAATGCTAAGTTTAAAAATCGAGCAACGTGTCAATTTGAAATTTTTAGCAAAATTGAACAAAACACCAACAGAATCTTTTCAGATACTTACTGAGCCCTACATGGAAGACTGAATGATTGTGCACATGTGTTTGAGTGGCACAAGAGATTCAGAGAAGGACGCAAGAATATGGAAGATGATGAACGCCCTGGAAACCTTCCACTTCAAGAACCAAAGAAATTGTGGAAAAAATCAGCCATATTGTTCGAGGAGACGGCCTAATGTTGTCTGAATGATAGCTGAAGCCACAGACATTGATGAAGACACTGCATAGAAAATTTTGCATGTGGGTCTCAACATGAGATTGTCCCTAGGGTTCTCATAGCAGAGCAAAAACAGTGCTGCAAGGAACTTTGTGCTGACATTGTGCAGCAACTTGAGGCAGACCCAAACCATTTTTTGTTTTGTTATTTGTTTTAAAAAATCATCATTTGTGATGATACTTGGAACTTCCGGTGTGATCCTGGGACAAAACGACAGTCAATGCACTGGAAAACACCATCATCACCAAGAATGAAAAAAGCACATCAAAACATGTCCACATTCAAAGCCATGCTCATTGGAGGTTTTTGTTTTTGTTTTTTGTTTTTTTTACATCAAGGGCGTAATTTTGGCAGAATGGGTTCCAGAAGGCAGAACAGTGAACCAGCATTATTATAAGGAAGTTTTGACAAAGCTGAGATAAAAAAGTAAATAAAATAAAATAAAATGCCAGAACTGTGAAAAAATGGTTTCATTCTTAATCAAGACAATGTGCCTGCTCACACAGCACTTTCTATGAACCAGTTTGTGGTCGATAAACATATTACTGCACTTGAACATCCTGCATATTTACCAGATTTGGCACCATGTGACATTTTTCTTTTCCCTCAGTAAAATCGGTGCTTAAAGGAAAACGTGTTGAGTCTATTGATACAGTAAAAAAAAAAAAAAGGCAGATGTGTTGAAACAGCTGACAGAAACTGATCTGCTCCACGCCTTCATTCAGTGGAAAACAAGACTGCATCAGTGTGTGAGTGTGAATGGGGAGTATATTGAAGGGGATGCACATTAGAATTGTAATACATATAAATTAAGATGGGTTACTTTTATCAGTCTCGTTATTTAATAGACAGACCTTGAATCTCAGTAAAAAGGTCTTTGTCAAACAACAGGAAGCTTCCCTTGGAAGACTGTTCTACAAACTGGGAGCAGCTACCAAGAAGGCCCTCTCTCATGTCTCCAAATATGCCTGTGTTACTGGGTTGAGAGTAGGCTTCTCTTTTAAGACAGGTGTAGGGAATTGTCAGGGATTGGGGGGCTGCATTATCACTACCCCCAATTACCTTGTAGGACTGCACCCCTCCCTGCCACACCACTGAATATTTTTGAAAACATTTGTTTGCCCTCAATGTCCAGGTTGATGTGGAAAAATATCCTTTAGATAGCCTGAAACCAAATGATATTTTTCTTGAAAAACCTCTGCTCTGTCACTACCATCCCTTTTGAACCTTCATTGCTTCTGCCTGGATGGAGAACCACTTTGCTTTTTTAATAGACCTGCTTCTTGTTGCTTGCTTATAGGACTAAGTGACAGCTTTCTGAAAAACCACTTTAGTCCTCTACTGTTACTGTACGGATATCTATAGATGTTAATATCCCTATGTTTTAGAGAGCACAAAGAGAGAAAATAAAGTTAAGTTCTTAATTTCTGCTCTTTGAGAAATTGCTTTATTTTTATTGTTTAGCATTTTGTATGATGTTGTAAGACACACACTCCTCCAAATATGGACAGCAATAAATTACAACAGTGTTTTTTTTAAAAAAATTCTAAACTCTAAGGGATATTGATTTCTTTTTAGTTGAGTTTTTTGTTTTGTTTCTGAAATGATATCCACTTTAATGTAGATGTTCTAAAAATATAATTATCTGATTAAAGCTAGTTAAGTAAGTTGTAAAACATGGATTGCTAGATTAACTGTTAGTAGATAGGAAGATAATTGATTGCGCTGGCCTGAAGAATTGCATAGTTTACTGCTTTTCTTAGCTCTGTTTTGAAGCTTAATTGTGGAGAGAAGCAGATGCCTCACAACTACAAGTACTGTAGTTCAAAACAAATTTTAAAGATGCTTCTGAACAGCCAATACCCATGCCTTTTTGCTAAGGGCAATGTCTGAAAAACTGTCATCCTTCAGCTCAAACTGCATTCCTTGAGCAATGAAAAGTTACTGGTACCTGCGTTTGTCATTTAGAATATTTTTCAAACTCAAATAAAACAGCCTGACAATGTTTTATGACTGACTCTATAATATAAAGTTACATGATTTTTCAATAAATCATTCAATTTTCTTACATTGTTTTCCTAGTAAAGCTTAATTGAGGTAAAAAGTTAATGAAATTCAGAATGATCTGGTGGGTGTGAATTTTTCTCTGTAGTAAAGATTGCTCATATGACACCATGGTTATGAAAGCTATTTCACTTTTAAGTAATATTAAGCAGGAAGGGCACTTAACGGTGGCTTCAGTAATATAAATATTCTTCTGGGCTGCTTGTCCCTTTTCAAAAGAAAAGAAACTGTGCCTAGAAGATGATACTGCTGCTGAATTTACAATACTGTACTGTTTACTAATGTGCTTGTTGCTGTTGCTGTCTGCCTTCAAGTTGACTCCAATTTATGTTAACCCTTGTACAGTAGCACCCCCATATCCACTGATTCACCACCCACTGATTCAGTTATCCGGATGGTGCTGGGAGGGGGAAGGAAGACGGGGAGGAGAGATATCGCCTCCCATCCCTTGGGAGGGCTCCAGTAGCAGTGGCGGCAATGGTGTGGGTGAAGGGGGAAGGGAGAGGGGGAGGGGAGATCTCACCTCCCTTCTCCCTTCCCCCAGGAGGGCTCCGGTGGCAGTGGCGGTGATGGAGGGGGTGAAGGGAAAAGAGAAGGAGAGATCTTGCCTCCTTTTCCCCTTCCCCTGGGAGGGTTCCAGTGATGGCAGAGGGGAGGTGGCTCCTCTCCCTTACCCATTGCCCGGCAGCCGCAGCAGCGGTGGTGGTGACAGCGGGAATGGCTCAGCCTGGGGGAAAGCCCTCTGCCTATCTTGCTTCATCTGCTTCAGCCCCTAGCAGCAGCAGCCTCTGCAAGGGAGGGTGAGTGATACTCACAGGGGGGTGGCTGCAAGGTGAGCAAGCGAGAGACTGAGCCGAGGCAGAGGGAGAGGAGGGTGGGGAAGGGAGAGGAGGAGAGCTCGCCTCCCTTCTCCCTTCCCCCAGGAGGGCTCCAGCAGTGGCGGCAGGGTGGTGGTGGGTGAGTTCCAGTGTTTGCTGTTATACGTAGATTTCAGTATCCACGAGAGGCCCTGGAACCAATCCCCCACAGATACAGGGGTGCTACTGTATAGGGTTTTCCTGGGAGATGTCTTGAGTGGAGGTTTCTCATTGCTTTCATCTAAGGCTGAGAGAGTGTGACTTGCCCAAAGTCACCCAGTGGATTTTCATGGCTGAGAAGGGATTCAGAACCTGGTTTCCCAGAGTCCCAAGTCCAACATACAACCACTACTCCACACTGGCTCTTACTAATATGTACCCTGTACCTGAAAGCCAGTGTGAAATAGTGGTTTGGACGTTAGACTAGGATTCCAGGAGGCCAGGGTTTAAATCTCCACTCAGCTATGGAAACGCACTGGGTGACATTGGGAATGTCATACTCTCTCAGCCTTAGGACTTTGTCACATGATATGTTTGTTATATGATTGCACTGGCTTAGTTCCATGTTTGTTCTTTCCTTATCGCACATCATGACTCTCCCATTGTTGCATTGCATTTTCATCATTATTGGATTGCATCTTTTTATTGATGAAAAAACCCATTAATGTCTCCAGTATCGCTGCTATTCAGCTATTGTTTCTGGTGTGATCATTTAATTCCACTGCAGTTCTAATATGTGCAGTCTGGTGATGTGAGTGTGCGTGGTTATCCTCTTTTCTCCCCCCCCGATCTCTAAGCACAGTGAAGTCCCATTGCTTTTACTCCCTTCCTTGGTTTTTATTTTATTTTTTAAATTTGCTTTTCTGTAATTTTGCAATTGTGCTGCCATGGTGGGTCACCAATATGCTACAGTTATGCAATTATGGCAGTGCCCTCCATTTACAGGATGTGTCAAAACTGTTCAGTTGTGCAATTGCGGCATTGAAAAAGAAAAAATAAACAGTGTGCATGTGCTACATAGGGCAGACATGGGGAGGAAGACAGGGTCAAGCGAGGCAGTGCAGAAGACTGATTGCATGAATGTACATCACTGAAGTGGCACCATAGCACTATTGCAGCAGGGTGAAAGTGATTGTTTCCATACCAGTATGTTTCTTAAACAATGTGATTACTGCAAGACAACAGGCTAGTGTGGTAAAGCTCTTAAAGGAAAGCAATGGGAAACCCCTTCTGAACAAATCTAGTCAAGAAGAGCCCTAAGGTTCAACTTAGGGTTGCCATAACTCAGAAACAAATTGAAGAAACACAGCAACAACATTAATAATCACTTCATGGATCAAGTTGCTTGAAGGAGTAAAACAGATTGCTCAATACTAGCCCTCAGAATTTAAAACCCATTTAATTTTGTATTCCAAACATTTTTATTAATAAGCAACAAAATTTCCAAGTTTGCAATGTTAGATAAAAACCAGTATACAATGTCTCTGGAAAGAATATGATATTTTTTAATGAGGATTATTTGATGTAGGTTGTTTGACATTTTTGTTTCATCCTGTTGTGGAATAATATGATGTATAGACACATGTATAGAGTTTCATGCTAAATCATGATTTTTTAAAAAAATATTTTAAATATATGTATTTTTGTTCCTATAGAGTTGTGAAGCCTCTGAGTTAGTGATCCTGGAGCGGTGCTGTATTGTGGAGTTCAGGAATAAACCAGATGTTTCAATAGTGCTCAGTAAGTAAAAGTAAACATGATGCTTTTATGATCTAGTACATTCCTACTCAGAAATAAGTTCTGTAGAATACATTGAGCTTATTCCTAAGTAAATGGGTGTTGGACTGAAGTCTTAACATATTTTCCTCCTCCTCCTCCTGCTTGGTATCACCTGGCCATTATTGTGTTTCTTTAAATCTTTAGACATAATAAAGTCTACTGTTCAAGCAGAACAATAGCTAAAATCATGTGGTACTCAAAATAGCCCAGTGTCCCAGAATTAAGGGCCATGATCGATCTGGTTTACTCTCTCTCTCTCTCTCTGGCTTTTCTTCGCAAATGAAGATTCAGGAAGGACTCATCCTGCGCTTTCTGTAAGTGCACTGATGACTAAAAAGGCCAATCCGAGATAAACAAGTCTGTTTACAGAAAGCACAGCAGAAGGTCTCCTTGAGTGAAGTTTCCGGGTTGTTAATCTTTCTGTGTTGTCATTTCTCTTTAAGACTTGTTTGGCGTGAGTTCTCAAATAAGGCTGCAGCATTGTGGATAGTGCGTTTCCATGCCTCCCGATGTGAGGCAATGGCAGACTATTGTTGGTGACCAATTTGGCCGAACCTGAGATGCTGCTTCAGGGAGTCCTTGTATCGCTTTTTTGGAGCGCCCCTCTTATGCTGACCCGTGGCGAGTTCACCACAGAGTACTATTTTTGGGAGGCGATGGTCCTCCATCCTAGAAACGTGCCCTGCCCAGCGCAGTCGTGTTCTCAGTATCATGGCCTCAATGCTGGTAATCCCTGCTTGCTCAAGGACAGCAACATTCGTCACATAGTCATAAACATAGTTATATTTGCAAAAACTGTGCATAAAAACAAATCTGAAAACAAAGAAGCAACTCCCAACATATTATACAGTGGGCCCTTGGTATCCACTGGGTTTGGTTCCAGGACCCCCCATAGATACCAAAATCTGTGGATGCTCAAGTCCCCTTATATACAGTGGTGTAGTAAAATTGTGTCTGTTGTATAAAATGGCAAAATCAGGGCTTGCTTTTTAGATTTTTTTTTGTTTTGGGGATGGTTGAATTCATTGATGCAGAATCTGTGGATACAGAGGGCTGACTGTAAACAGTTTGGCCTGCCATCAGGACTATTTTGTATATACAGGTCACCCACCCACCCCCAATATGTTCCTGGACTTAAATAAGGGAAACCACATATAATAGCAAACCCTATTAAAATAAAGAACTTCCTGTACAAACATACCATAGAGAGTCCAGTACAAACATACCATAGAGAGTCCAGTACAAACATACCATAGAGTTGGATGAACTAGAAGATATCTAGAGATGATGCCTCTCTAGGCATTTTCCAAGACGACTCTATGGTATGTGTCCCACAGATAACTGAAACCACAGATATTGGTTCCGCAGAAACAGTGGGCAACCTATAATAGCAACACTGTCTCTAAACAGGAAAGAGATACTAAGATATTAATATTAAGATATTAAGACCTACTCTGAGAAAACAGGGCTCCAAAATTTCACTCCTAATACCAGGCAAAGTTGTGTTTTGCTGTCATTATTTTGAGACCAGGATTTTAAATAAAAGTAACTTTCTTTAAAGTCTTGAAAATCAAAGAGGAGGGTATTTGCATGTCAGTCTCCTAATAAATTTAAATAGGTCTGCATGTAATCTCAAGAGCATCATACATGTGAATAGCTTTATTTCCGAGAGCTGACTACTCTGCTTTTCTAATCCACAAATGTGGAAGCTGCTCTGTGGTGAAGTGGCTTCCAGATGGAGGATTTGTAATACTATCAGTAATAATATACTGATTAGCTATTTTGTCTTTTCCTCCTTATCACATTTTTGGTGATTAGGTAAAGGACAAAAGAAAGTGGTAGGAAAACCAGAGCTTGGAATTATACCTTTTACGGGGAGGGACTAAAACTCCTAGAAATTCCAGCAAGGATGGCCACTAGTCATGCTTGGCAGGGGGATTCTGGTATTGTAGTCCAAAAAATAAACTTCAAAGCTCTGTGGAGAACACAGGAGTGTGACAAGTGGGAAATGATATTGTGTGAATAAGAAGCCTTATCTGGTAGCACCCTGAGTGTTTAGAGCTACTTACAGCATTGAACTTGTTCTGAGTTGGCCTGCATTCTTGTCTTTGACCTGGCTTTTTACTGTTAATTCATTGTTTTAGCATGTCCTTGGACTTTAAGTGTTGTGGAATAGAAATGAGTTAATTTGAAGAAGAATTGAAGTTGACTGTTAATTGAATTCTTTATGTATGGTTGAAAATTTGACTTTTAAGGGATCATTAACCCTGCATCATCAATAAGCAAGAGATGATTTCATCAGCACTAATTTGAACATGAATTCAGGATTCAGTTGGCTTTGTGAATTAAGAGCCGCTGATGTCTATATTAGGCATATCCTGCAGATAAAATTCATGTATCAAAGCTTCCATTATAGCATATGGCTGTTAGCCACTCCAGTGTTTTATATTTTAGACTAGCAGAGGTTCATTTATAGTCTCAAGCATTTTCTGCTGCTGTGATAGCAACCCAGAATTATTGTGTCTCCAAATGTATTTGCAAAACACACCAAACAGTTTCAGCTATTGGAAAGGCATAATTTGTCACTTAAAAATAAAAATAAATACTCCTTTTAAAAAAATATTTGATAGAAAATTTGAGAGATCCTATGAGATGGATTTAACAGCTGCCAAAGAGGAAGATTTTAGATGCACAAAGAAGATTGGGATGTAAGAGATATTACAGTATATAGGTGGTGTTAACTGCCATCAAGTGAACTTCAATTTATGACAACCACATGAATAAGAGACCTCCAATTCACCCTATCCTCAACAGCTCTGTTCTGGTTTTGCAGACTCAGGGACATGGCTTTCTTGGTTGAGTCTATCCATCTGGAATGCAGTCTCTCTCCTTTCCTACTGCCTTCTACCTTACCAAACATGATTGTCTTTTCCAGTGAGGCATGTCTTCTCATGACATGACCAAAGTAAAACAGTCTCAGGGTGCGGCTATATGATCATAAAAAAATCCGTATGGGGGGCAAAAAATATGAACAGCCTGTCGTTCATATGCATACGAACCGGATATACGATTTTTTAAGCCCCCTAAACTCCGTATGACTCCTGCTTCCCGAAGCTGGCTGGAGCGAGCAAGCCAAGGGGCAGTTTTACCTCCCGCTGCTTTTTTTTTAAAGTTTCCTAGTTTGCGGACAGTCGGTTTTCCGTATTTACAATATAAAATAAAAATAAATAAACATATAAATTCATGGACTTACCAGACGTTCGCTAGCTGGGAAACCAACATGGTGGCTGCTCCCAATTCCCCTCTGTGCTAGCCCCACCCCCTCTACTCGGCCAGCCAATCAGATTACACAGCCTGTTCGTATGTGTGCGAACGGACCGTACAGACCTGTCAGCCATCCGAACGGTGTACGGATTTCTCTTCGTGATCCGCTTTCCCTCCCGAACGCCGCGTGTGCGTATTTCAGGGTGGAAAACCGGCCCCCCTCTTTTGCATTCGTGTGCATCCAAACGGCTGCTTGACCGAAGCGCGAACTTCCGCACGCCGTACGTATTATTTAAATCGTGTAGACGGAACCTCAGTTTAGTCATCTTGGCTTCTAAGGAGAGTACAGGCTGGATTTGTTCTACTACCCATTGATTTGTCTTTTTAGGAATCCAAAGTATCCGTAGAGCTCTCCTCCAGCACCACATTTCAGAGGAGTTGATTTTCTTCCTATCAGCTTTCTTCACTGTTCAGCTTTTGCAACCATACATAGAAATGGGAAATACAATGGCATGGACAATAATAACATTAGTATTCAATAATATTTTTTTACACTTCAGGAACTTGTCTAGTTCTTTCATAGCTTCCCTTCCAAGTCTTAGTATTCTGATTTCTTAACTGTAGTCTCCATTCTGATTTATGACTGAGCCAAGATATGGAAAATCTTGAACTATTTCAATGTCTTCATTGTCTGCTTTAAAGTTATATAAATCATATGTGGTCATTCCTTTTGTTTTCTTAATGTTCAGCTGTAAATCTGCCTTTGCACTTTCTTCCTTGACTTTCTTCAGTAATCATTCCAAGTCTTTGCTAATTTTCTGCTAGTAGTTTGAAGTCATCTGCATATCTTAACTTGTTGATGTTCCTTCCTCTGATTTTCACACCACCTTCCTCTGAGTCTAACCTTGCTTATATGTATGTTCAACATACAAGTTAAACAGATAGGATGATAAAATGCAGCCTTGCCTAACCCCCTTGCCAATTGCAAACCATTCAATTTCTCCATATTCTATACTAACAGTAGCCTCATCCTGAGTACAGATTGTGCATCAAGACAACCAAATGCTGTCACACACCCATTTATTTAAGAGCAATCCATAGCTTTTCATGATCTATATCAAAGGCTTTGCTATAATCTATAACAAATAGGCTGATTTTGTTTTGAAATTCTTTGGACTCTTTGCACTCCATTATCCAACACATGTTTGCAGTATGATCCCTAGTGCCTCTTCCTTTCCAGAACCCAGCTTGGCCATATGGCATTTCTCATTCCATGTATGATAAAAGTCTTTGTTGTAGAATTTTGAGCCTCATTTTGATTGCATGGGAAATTAATGCAGTGGGCCTGTGGTTGCTGCAAAAGCTGGTGTCTTGTGGATTTGAATGTATATTGAGTGTTTCCAAACTGTGGGCCATTCTTTTGTTTTCTATATTTGTTGAGAGATTTTAGTTACAGCAGATATAGATTCTGTCTCTGTAAATTGAAGTAGCTCTATTAGTATCTGTTCGTGGTAATTTATTTCTCTCAGGTACTCTGAGTGCAGTTTACAGTTTATAAGTGAAACTGCAGATAATAGCAAACCCTATTAAAATAAAGGATCTGGTACAAATATACAATAGAGTTGTGTTAGAGAACCTAGTGATTCCTAAAGATGACACCTTTCCTGACATCTTCCAGCAGACTCTATGGTATGTGTCCCTATTTTTTCAGCCGTGGACAATTGAAACCATGGATATTGGTTCCACAGATGTAGGGTGTGTGTGTGTGTGTGAGAGAGAGAGAGAGAGAGAGAGACATGTAGTTCTTTGAATCTATGCACAAGTCATTGAACAGTTGCATTCAGTGTTCTGACTTTATTTCTGTCACCTTTTGCTTCACATCTGCCCTTAACTGCTTGAAGAGTTTGGTCTATCATCCATTGAAGTTTGTCTTTGGTTGCATATAGTGTCTTTTCGCATTCCTCCCTAACATTGTCCCTGGCTTCAGTCCAGAGTTCTTCTGGCTCCCAGTCAATTAGACTTAATAGTGCCAATCTATTTTTTACATTATCTTTAAATTCTCTGGCAATGTTATTCAGGTTGTATTTTGGCACAGTGACTGATTTAATGTTCTTTAGCTTTACTCTCATTTTTGATAGTAGCAGTTCTGTACCTCAATCTGTTCCTCTCTTGTTTTTTGCAGGGAGGATGGAGCTTCTCCATCTTCTGCTTCTGATTGTGTAGTCTATTTGATTTCTATATTGGCCATCAGGTGGTCTCCATGTATATAGTTGCCTCTTTGGTTGTTTGAAGAATGTGTTTGCGATGAACAAACTGTTGTCCTCAGAAAATTCAGTCAGTTGGTCTTCTGCTTCATTTCTTAATCCCAGGCCAAATTTTTCTACAATCTTTGGTTCTTCTCTGTTTTCTATTTTTGCATTCCAGTTGCCTACAGTTAACAAGAAGTACAGTTTTGGTGTGTGATCAATTTCCTCCTGGACTCCAGCACAGAATATTTCAATTTCTTCTTCTTCTGGCTCTGTACTTGGAACATAAACTTGGATTAAGGTTATATTGATGAGTTTTCCCTGAAGTCTTATTGAGATGATTCGGTCAGACTTTGCATTATATCCTTTGATTGTTTTTGCTACATCTCTCCTCACTATAAATGCTGCCCTATTTCTTCTTAGATTTTCATTTCCTGAGTAAAATACTGTGCAATTATTTGACTCAAAATGCCCCATTCCTGTCCACTTTAACTCACTCACCCCAAGTTTTGCAAGGTTTATACGGTCCATGTCTTGTTTTACTATGTCTAGCTTCCCACTTTCGTGCTTCTCTGTGAAAGAGATCTGAGAGAATGTCAACTGAGAGAAAGCTGTTGGATGCATCAGATGTATGAGAGCTAGTAGAAGTGCTCTGTATAAAAGACAGTTGTGAGGAACAGTTGAGAGACTGAAAAAAATAAAGTGTATATTTAAAGATAAATAGTCTCTCACCAAAAGGAATACTAAGTGGAACTAAGTGAAAAAAACATTAGTTATATATAGAGTTATCATACAGTTTTGGAGTTTGTAATTTCAGCGATATAATAAACCAAATATGTTTGTTTGTTCAATGGCCCACTGATCCTTTGGCTTTGTCCAATGGCCCACTCATCCTGCTTATTTCCCTCTTAATAAAAGGGAAAGGCCACACTAACCAAGAGAATACACACTAGTAAGTAAGGGGTCGTCTACATGGCAAAATAAATATGAATGGCATGCAAGAGATCAGTGATCTGTTCACATGGCCATTTGTATTAATATGTGTCATTCAGAGGGGAGGGCGGCAAAAATCACCCTAAAGTCCGTGAGTGGCTCATCCGCCCCTTTCCCCGGATTAAACGGTTGCACAGATTCGACCAGGCAGGCTTCTGATTGGCCGATCTAGCACAGGGGCTGGGGCTTGTAAAGAGGGAGATCAGCTGTGGCTGCCATTTTTTTTAAAGGTATAGCAGAGCAGAGCTGGAGGAAGAGGGGGACGGAGCTAGCAGCAGCAGGAGGAGGAGGAGGGTGGCTCGTTGATTCACTGAATTGCTTGCCCAGACCCAGCCTCCTCTCCTGCACCCTTGGTTGTCTGGCTGGCTGTGGGGAGTGGAGCACATGGCAGCCTTTCCTGCTGTAGCAGCAGAAGTGTCTGGGAAGCAACCATAGGACTCTCCCCACCTGCCTGCCTGCCTGCCTGCCTGCCTCTGCCACCCTCTCCCTCCTCCTCCTCCTCTTCCTCCTCCACCACCACCTCCTCCATTCCTCCGGATACTCAGGTGCTATGCCCCTGGAGCCTTGCATGCAACAGGCATGACACATTGGGCGGCAGAGGGCTCCGGTGTTGGGGAAGGGGCGGCGGGAGCACATGCAAGGCCCCTCTGGAGCTCCAGCTCTGGTTTGGGTGCAAGTGGTGGTACAGGGACAGGGAGGCCTCGGAGAGTCCCCTGTGGCCTGGTTGGGAGGGTGGGGGAGAGGGAGGAGGAGGAGGAAGGCCTCTGTGTGGGGACAAAGGTGTGTGTGGGGGTTCATGGGTGTGGCACAGGAAGGCTCTGGAAAAGCCAAAGCTTGCACCACCACCCCACATACACTCTGCACAATGCCCAGCCAGCATGGCGGCACATTCGCCAGCTGGGCTAGGGGTCATGCGGAGTTTAGAGAGGACCGAAAAAAAGTGTAGGCAGTTCGCATTCATGCAAACACCTGCCCTTTCATGTCTATACGTATTTTCCCCCTCATATAGACAAGACTTTAGTCTGTCCAGAGAGGATGGATCACCAGGAGACTTAGGCCCCAGTCCAGATAAGAGATTAATAAAGGGGGACGTGGAGTAGGAGAGCAGTGATAGGCTGCCAATGCTGAGTGTTGAGAGCAGCTGGCTGGCATTATGTCATACCCTACTAAGATCTCAGTTCTACTGGAGCACCAAAACAAAAAGTACTATGTTAGAATTCAATGGAAGACTTTTACTTTTGTTGTTGCCCTTTTAGCTTTTTAAAAAATATTTAAATTCTGTATTATATATGGGTTTAAGATTATCAGCTTAAATCTGATCCTCATCTATAATCCCTGCATGAAGCAGTGAACTGTACATATGAAACTACTGAACAGATCAGTTATTGTGGCCAGATTTACATAGCAAGTAGCCGATGTAGTTTATGTCCACTCCATCTCCAGTGTCATATCACAGCAATCTGGTATTGTGAAAATTGACTATGCTGATTGTGTCTTCATTCCAGCATAATGGAATATCAAAATGCACCCTACCCAACTAGTTATGGTAGGTTTCTTTGGTGGGACGGGGGCTATTAAAAAAAAAGATCTAACAACTTGATTTTGAAGTTGGTTTATGAATCTTGGCTTGTATTATTTATTGTTTGTTATTGCCTCTGATCTAGCTGTTTTTGCTTAGTACTAATATGTTTTAATGTACCATTCCAATCCCTTTCTCAGCTGCTATTGGCAAATCACAAGGCAAACATAGTTAGAAAATGAAATTTCTTACATTGATCTTGCTGGTGCTTTCCCACTCTACACATTATGCCTGAAAATAAGCTGCTTTCCATGGCTGCTTCTTGGCAAGCCACTTCTGTCCAGTCTGTCCAAGGTTTTAGTATATACCTGTGCTCCTTCATGCTCTCTTGGATTTAATATGTGACACCCAAAACATGGTTCCTGTGACCTAAAGCACACAGAGGTTAATCTCCACCCCACATCTATATTATTAGCAGCTCCATTATAACAAACATGGAGCCTATTCCTTTTCTTCCTCTGTTGGTGCTTGAGGCCCTGAACTGCACTGGTGTCTTAGGACTTTATCACACCAGCCTGCTGTCTCACCAAAATAGTGTTAGTTTAAAGAAATCAAAACATACCAGTTTGGGAATATTATCACACTTCTCTGCAATGGCTCTATGCTGCTCCTTTGATGATCTGTGGTCCTATGTTCTATCTTCCACACAATCTTCATAACCCCGCCTTCCTGCCCTATGCATGCCTTTTGGGTTTTAATTTTGTTGTTTTTATTTTTATTGCAAGTGCACAATTATGGCAATACAATCAAGTAAGAAAAAAGAAATAGGAAAGGAAACAAAAACAGTCTGCTTGTGAATAACAGGGGAGGGGGGAAGAGGAGGAGAGGAGGAGAATCATGCCCATTGATACCACATGACTGCCAGCATATCAGAACTGCAGCAGAAAGGACCTTTCATACAGAAGGCAGTCATGTAAAAGCAGTGATATTGGAAACTATTGATGGGTTTCATCCATCAATGAAAAGGTATGCTCTACTAATGAATGGAATACAAAGCATCAGCAGGACAGACACATCATCATGTGATGAGTACTGGCCAAAGACGCTATTATCTTGCAGAATTTCCACTTTGCCAGCCTTGTGTGATAAAGTCCCTAAAAGTAAAGGACCAAATATTGGAGCAAGTGGGAGAGAGGGCTGTTTTTGGGTCTGTGGATCAAGCTAGAACTTCAAAAGGAACTCCAATATTTAACTGCTTCTCCATAAAATGGGCCAGAGAGGATTCAGCTCACTAGTGCTATCATTTCCTTCTCTGTGAGAAAGTGAATGGTCTTTTTAAAATAAAGTAGAGAAGTCACTGCTCATAGAAAAGCACTCTAAGGTAGAATCATGCTGTTCTATAGCACATTAGATGTCTGTTCTGGAGAGAGCATGAAAAGGCTATTTTGGAGGATAACGAACGCCAGTCATCATGGCCAGGGGCCAATTGATAGATCCTTAGAGTTGTCATCTGAACAAATATGGTTTCCAAGCTATGCTCCTGGACAGAAGAGACGTCACCCCTGGGTACACTGTGGATGGCAGTAGTGTTGATATTACAGGCAAACAGCAGGGATAAAGGCAAACATCTCTAATGCCAGTTAAGCAAAGATAATCACCTAAGGGCCTTTTCACATTATACAAATACAGTGCTATGATTCCACTGCCATGACTGCATCCTGTTGAATCCTGGGAGGCACTAGAGTAATCTGGTTGAGAATTCTAAATTACCTTCCCCAAACTACAAATTCCAGGATTCCGTAGGATGCAAATATGGTGTTTAAAAATGGAATGATAGAGTTATAATTGTGTAGTGTGAAAGATCTTCTGCTCCTGAACATCTGGACCAGGTAGCTTTCCTAGGAAGACCATCTTGAACAAGTATGCCTATGCTGAGTATGACATTGACAGCTACCCAGACCAAGTCACTCCACATCAAGCTTCCTCAAAAGAGGCTTATCTACAGGAGAGTTTTACACTCACTCAGACCAGGGTGGATATCCTGCAATTATCACTACAAGGCTGCTTCACTGCACAGTGAAAGCTTGGCAATGCAAACTATTCACAAAGCATCTAGAAGTGTCTCATAGGCAGGCAAGCGGCCAACTGAGAGTGCTTATTTTGAATATCAAAAAGCAACCATTACAAAAAAAAAAAAAAAAAAGCAACCAAGCTCAAGCTGCCCCATGCTTCAGAGAGCCCATGTACCTATGGAGGTGTGGTTTTTGGATCAACACAGTGCCACCATCACATCATTGGTGTATGAACAGCACAATCAGGAGCTGGGGAGAAAACTGCCCCATGGTAAGAGAATAGGAAAATGTTGCAGCTGTGTGAGTTGTCAATGTTGCAACAGTATTCTACGTAGCAGCTGAGCATTCACAGAAGAGGTAGGGGGAATCACAACATGGAACCATTACAGCAGAAGCCCTGTGAAACATGTAAGGTGAGTGTGTGGGTAGTGGATAAATTATCTCTCAGATCTGCCAAGAACTGAAATCTGTAGCTTTTTCATGGAAGTGCACTTACCTTGTTTTGAATACATCCTGATAAAAAGGTGATCATGTAGGAGCTGGCTATTAAGTAAAAGTACTGGTATAAGTGCCAGTTTATATCCATTATATCAAATGATTAGATGATTTTTTATTTTTATTTTTTTGTATTTGCAGCAACCAGGTGACTCTTTCCTTGGTGTTTATAATTTTTAATATTCCCTCCTTATGTTTTCATACATCTTCAGGGCTGGTTTAAGGCCCAGTAGTGTCAGCATCTGCAGGGGGCCCCATCATTGTGGGGGCCCCCATAGTAACCCTCCTCCTGCAAAAACATTATTAGTAATAATCTGAATATACTGTACTGTGAATAGCTTAGGTTGAGTTAGGTTACATTGACCTGAGATAAACTTATTTGGGCCCCCCAAAATAAAGCATTTCAGGGCCCCCCAAAATTACTTAAACCGGTCCTGTACATCTTTCTACTTACTACTAGAAAAACAGTAAAACAAAAAATATTTTCAAATACGTGCTTCCTCATAATTTACTATGTAACTCAGATTTAGTCTGTTTCCCCCTGCAATTTCAATGTGTCTTGACTCTAGCATGTTTCTAGGTTTAATTGAATTGATTGTCTTCTCTTTCAAGCCTACTAATTATTGTGGAGGGTGTTTTTAATTAGCCAGCTATCTTCTAGAAATTTGACAGGGACCATGAAACACCATATTGTGGCTGATGTCGTGAAACAAATGGTGTTTGAACATCTGATTTTAATTTGTATACTGTGCCTTCTCCACTGGCTTCCTATTGTCAGTGAAAACAACCTTGGCAAATACTATTTTAAGTGTGCAGTGTAAGCAGAAGGGCACTCCTTGTGTGCCCCCAATAGAGAAAAATGTTTTGAAATTCTAGCAAACAACCAAATCCAAACATTATATGATTATATTCTGATGATTATATTTCTTTCATCAAACCAGGTATGGCACCTAAATCTTTACTCCAGGAAGATAATAAGGTTATGTAGCTTTAATTTAGCAATGATTCTCTCATATAAGGGTATAGTAAGGACCATTGGCTTCTGGGTGTGAGTTAATATAAAGGTCAGTGTTCAATTGCTGTAGACATCTGCTTCAGTATCAGGGAAATGTAGGCAGAATTAGAACTACTCAGAAGCTGTAAGAAACAAGCAGAGCTAAAGGTTTGTTTGAAGAAGGCATGTTTTCATGGGAGTTGTTGAAGGAAAATGTTTGACTTAAGAAAGAAGCTAGTATGACCAAAAAAAGGTGATCTTCTGGTTTTTGAGGTTATGCCATCAAGCATCCTGTGTCAAGGGGATGATTGACATAAACATGATAACATTATGCTTGTATGATCTGTGTAAACTGAGTATATGGTTTTTAGCAGTATTCTAAGGACTTGCCTGCCATTTCTGGCTAGAAGCTTTCAGCTGCTCAATACCCCTTTTAAATATGTGCTTACTCACATCAGGGCTTCCCTGTCATTTTTGAGACAAGCTGCAGGGAAGACCATTGCTGATGGTTCTCCACTTTTCATGGCCAGACTAGATGTCATGTTAAGTTCATTTTTACATTTAAGGTACATATTTTAAAATGGAAACACCAACCCCTGGGACAATAACTATGGTAAAGAAAACCACAACAGGAGGGTACTACAATAAGCTCAACGTTGAAAAGGGGGGTAGACACTATGTCCTAACAAATCATACACCATTCAATTATAGCAATTTATCCCATATACTTTTTGGGGATACACAAGATATTAACACATATAGAACATACCGTAGTCAAGTATACAACATCCAATGAAATAAACAATGCAACATCCAATGAAATAAACAATGAAATTATGCTAATTTTTAACAGTAACAAAACACTTACAAAATAAGAAGGAATTTGAACAACATCAAAGCAGCAGTATTCTATGATAAAGAATATCATTATCAAAGACTCTGCAGCTGATCCAGAAATTCTTAGCACGGGTTCACATTTGGGACTCAGCTTTGAGATACATATATGTACAAAAGAAAAAAATCCATTTGTGAAGTGATTATACTGTATGTATCTTTGCAATTGTATAAGTATGATATTCTAATATTAATCATCTTTATCATAGAATACTGCTGCTTTGATATTGTTCAAATTCCTTCTTATTTTGTAAGTGTTTTGTTACTGTTAAAAATTAGCATAATTTCATTGTTTATTTCATTGGATGTTGCATTGTTTATTTCATTGGATGTTGTATACTTGACTATGTTCTATATGGGTTAATATCTTGTGTATCCTCAAAAAGTATATGGGATAAATTGCTATAATTGAATGGTGTATGATTTGTTAGGACATAGTGTCTGCCCCCCCCCCTTTTCAACAATAACTATGGTGATAGGAACGAGAAAGCGGTGGTGTGGGATAAACACTTTCTTTCCTTACCTTGGTTCCAGGGAGTGGGAACGGATGGTAGGGAAGTGCTTATAGTATAGATAGCTCAGCTTCAAAACCAGACAGCCACAAATCCTGTTCCTACAGATACATGGTTAAATCTGCTGGTGTCTTCTGTTAAAGTAGCATTGATTTCCCTGCCACTTCTTCCTTACATCATGTCCAATCATTTATATCATGCTAAATGTCATGCTGAATTTGCAACTAAATAAAACTGTCTATGTGGCAGAATTTTAAACACCTAGAAGATGCTATTTCCTTTGTGAATCCCAATCAGATGAGTGACCCTTGTTAGTTGAATTTTCTAGGGAACCCAAGAATTCCTTCATATATACACACACACAGAGAGAGAGAGAGAGAGAGAGAGAGAGAGAGAGAGAGAGAGAGAGATACAGGGGTGGGGGAGAGAAGAAAGGAGAGGAAGAGCTAGAAGTAGACAATTAGACATCTGTCTAGCACCAGCAGAAGACTCATGGTTCAGGAAATGAGTTCGGAAAAATATCTGTAGAAGAGAATTTTCTGGTTCATCAGGAAAGAGCTGTGTCATTCTAAGTTATTGCTAGATACCGTTGAACAGTATTCTGACAAGAATCAGGAACTAAGAGGGGGGGGAGACTAGTTGTAATAAAAAGAACAATGAACATACTTTGCCCTAATGAATTGAACCACTCCATTTGACAGAATTCTGCCTGTCCACATAGCTAATTCAGATTCTTACTTAAGTTAATAGCTTTGAAGGAACTTGCTGAGCTGCCAAATAAGCACTAAATTCAGTATTTCAGTTTAATGATACTGCCACCTAGTTTTGAGCTACATTATTTGCTCTAGGATTTTTTATTCTGACAGGCTTATGAGAACTAAAGGTTTTTAAAGAGTGGGCTTTAAGAAGGATGTGGTAACTATTTTAATTTTTAAGTGTACTTAAAAACTGTTTTAATTATGTTTTAACTATGTTTTAATTCTTTTTAAATGTGGGTAGTTTAATTCCATTTTAATGTTGATCTTTTACATGTTTTACCTTTATTATATTTTCATTTGTAAGCCACCTTGAATCTCAGGTTTGGAAAAAAGTGGGGTATAAACGACATTAGAGTTGCATTGAATGTTGAGCAACAATAGCTTAGATCCATATTGTATGTATGATATTCTATATTGCTGCAAGCATCCATCTCATGCTGATAATCATAAACACACCTATTAATTCCTGGCTTAATGAAGATGTGTCCATGTTTTTTGAATGCAGGGTTTCAGAGTGGAGAACCAGATCTTTACCTTGAAGCTGCATCGAGGTCTGATTGTGAATCTTGGGCTGTGGCACTTGGAGAGGCAAATTCTGAAGGTCTGCGCAATAAAATCCAGCAGCTCCAAAGGCTGATCATGGAAATCAAGGAAGAGAGAACAGCAGATGAAGTACAGCAGTTTCTTCCATCAGCACAAGCAGACAGTCTTGTAGAGCCCAAGCTTACAGGTAAGCATGCTGTTTATTGCATTCTTAATCCTGTGAATGCTTTTGGCAGGGGTGGAGAGCAGTTACTCTCCGAACACCCAGGTTCAGGCAGATTAGATACCCAGTAAGCATTACCTTGTAGTCTGTGAAGTTAATATAGTACTGAGAATATATTTTGCATGAATTCTTTACATCTTATTCATGAGACTTACTTCCATTGGAAAAGTAAATAGATTTGTCTAGCTGATATTAGTGTTTTTATATGTTTATTTATTTAAAAAGATTGGATGCCTAGATCCGGAGGGCCTTTTCGGCTATCACTCTCAGATTATGGAACAGCCTGCCAGATGAGATCTGTCATATCACCACCATGAATAGGTTTTTAAAAGCTCTTAAGACGGATCTCTTCTGCCAGGCCTTTCCTGAATAGATACCCAGCCATCAAAAAAGAAATCTAGCTTGTCCCGATCTCACCATGTCCACTGTTCATTGTTCATTTTTTTATTTTTTATTTTTTTGTATTTTTAAAGTATGTTTTAATTCCTAAATTATTTAATTGTATTTTAAGAGGGGTGGGATTGAGGCTTTGGATGTATATTTTAATTGTTGTAAGCCACCCCGATTGCGTTTCATAGAGGGGAGGGATATTATTATTATTATTATTATTAATAATAATAATAGTTCCATTAATTTAGCTAGAATTTTGATAAAATATGCTATGTACTTTATCTGTTATTAGATTTGTATCCTACCTTTCCTCCAGTGAGCTCTAGGCAACATAGCTGGTGCTACTGATAGCCATATGAGGTAACATCAAGATTAGGGAGTGAAAAGTGAAAAGGCCCAAGGTCACCCAGTGTGTTTCATGACCCAGAGGAGACTTGAACATAGATCTCTCCCATCCCAACCTAACAGTCTAACCACTGCACCACACCAGCCGTGAGAAATGGGTAGCACTTCTGGGATATGGCTTTTTACAAGCCTAGCCTTGTATCTGTCAGGCTTTGTTGATGATGCCTGTGAATCATTAAGCAGTGTCATGGAAATTTTACACATAGGGGAAAGTGAAAAAACTTGACATCACTGGCTAACCATGGTTGGCTCAGTCCAAAGAACTCCACTGTCAGCTCCATGTGTTTGGCAGTGCTAGCAATTTAGACACTCCATCCCCTGGACCAAAGTCAAGATAATCTATGCCATGGTATTTCCCTGTTTCTGGGTTTGGATGTGAAAACTAGACAGTGCAGAAAATTGATAGGAGGAAAATCAACTCATTTGAAATGTGGTGCTGGAGGAGAGTTCTACAGATACCTTGTACTGTGAAAAAGATGAGCCCTTATGAGACTAGGGGGTGTGGGGCACAATGGGTCTTGCCCAGCATGGAGGTGTACACATTTCCTGCACTCCCTGGTGGCAAGGAGACCACATGGGGGTCACCTGCCCATGTGGATCCTTTCCTGTCATCCCAAGGGTTCCAGCATCAGACCAGACGATTTGGCTCACCGATCAACAGGCAGGTTGGTCAGTGCCTGGATCCGGACCCTTGTATGTGCCAATTCTGTCTACAGCTGTAACCAATAAAAGTTGTGACCTACCTCTTCCACATATGTTGTGTGTATTGGTGTGTTACTTCATTCCTTGTGGATCTTGCTCCAGAATATGCAAAATAACCTGCCATTTTTCCTTTTTGACACTGCCAACCAGTGGAACGCACCCCTCAAACTAATCTGAAATTGAAATCAGCCCCATCTTTGCAAAAAGTAAAAGAACAATGGTCTTAAAATAAAGAGAGGAAGAAGTAGGACGCTGGGAAGATTTCTTCTTGTTTAACAGTTTACTGAATATTCTCCTGTATAAATTAGCTTCCTTAGATATACAAGTACATAAAAATATTTACCACAATCTCTAACTTATGAAAGAGTGATGTGCATATATTAACCAAGTACTCTTTTTAATCCACAGGTTTTAAGAAGACTCTCTGTGAACCAAAGTTTGAATTCAGTCTTGGTAAGACACTGCTTTCCATTTTATTTGAACTGAAAGGTTTCTTTAAAACAACAACAACAACAACAAAAACAACAACACACGTCTTTCCCCTTTAGGAACTAGGATGGATGTATCTAAATAGTCTTTTGTGAAGTGGAATTATAAATGGCTATCTCATTTCTTTATCAGAATTAGTTCAGATTATATCTATGGATGAACTGACTCAGACTTAATTAATACAATTTAGACTTGGGACATGAGAACTTGTGAATTCTAACCTCTAGAATATTTCTAGCCCTGTAAAATATAGGCTTTTTAATGTTGAAGTAATTAATATATGCATGTAAAATTATTTATAGGTAAGATTTTAATTTCAAAGTACAGGAGCTTCTTGAGTGTTGCCTTTTGAAACAGAATGTCTCTTGGGGAAAGTGTATCTTATTAATTGGTACATGCCATTCTTTTTATTCAGGTGCATGTAGCATCATTAAAAATGTTCAGTCAGTCAAGCATACCAATTAGCTGAACATGTCCTAATGGCATAAGAGAAGCATAAGTTTAAAGAAATACAACTACCCTTGATTTGTTGAGTCTGAATTCCAAAGCTTTCAGAATATCTAGTTATTTCCAATCTTTTGGGGAATTTTAGTTTTTCAAGTTCTGGTTATTTCCTCTTAAATAGTCTACAACATTTTGAAGCTTTTAAAATCAGTTTAGTCTGTGTCATGTTTTTCTACACTAGTGTAACTTGTGTGACTGTAGTAAATGCATCTGTAAAGGGGACTTCTGGATTGAAATGGCACTGTGCCATTGCGTCCCTTGCCAGCTCTGCTGAGGGACCTGCACTGGACAAGGCAATTGCTGGTTTAAAGAACAGTTAACCATTGCTTCCCTGGCATGGGAAGCTCAGAGTACTACTCCTAAGAGGTTGATTCCCATTCCTGGTAGACAGGTGATGAACATAAGTTATTGTCATCCTGCTGTGGTTGGAATGGAAGGGATCATGAAGAAACATTGTGCCCTGCTGCATCACAGCCACCCCTAATGGGGAAATTAAAGCCACACAATTCAACTTTCTTAAACAATTGAACCATCAAATTAATGAAGATAAAAGAGACTTCCCCGTGAGTGGTGACATCGTCCTTCCAGCACAAATTACATCTACATTTGGAATCATAAGTAAACCAACATTGTTTAGATGGACGAAGGACCTAGTGCTTAAAAATTTCTCTCAATAATTAAAATTGGTTAGTATAGCTGAAATACTGAAGTGCTGAAGAATAAATAAAAGGATCTTAAATCCTGACTTGAATTTAAAGTTTTCCAGCTTTTAAAATAATCTAAAACAACTGGCAGTTCTGAAGGGGTTAAGTTTACCCAATCTGAGCTGTGATAAAGAACTTTTTTTTACCTCCTTTGTAGACTAAACAAAGTTGTCATCAATTTGATCTTCATGGTAGTGAAGAGGAAATGAATGGGGGATAGTTAATTCCAGTTCAAAGTGCATAGAGTCCAGTGTATGCAGAGAAGATTGAAAAAAACCCAACATCTAGTGCACAAGAGGATTTGTTGCAATCTTTTGTGTACAGTCTGGCAATTGTAAAAAAAGAAAAAACAAGAAAGATGACAGATCTAAACTGGTTTATTTTGGAGAGATATGGACAACTAAGAGAAGAAATGATTCAGTTGAGTGCTAATTTGAAGAGTGCTTTTAAGAAGAATTTGAAAGAAACAATGGAAGAACTAATAATTGAAGGGGAACATATAAGAAAATTACAGGTTCAGACACCTGCAGATATGGATGATGTGACATTGATGCATTGTAAGAGATAATGATGAGGGAGAGCAGAATGTGGATCTCTGTATGAATGGAAGGCTTTAGAAGCAAGCCCCTTAGTCATAAAATTGAGAAATCTACCAAGAATGTTATCATTTTTCTCCAAGGACAACAGACAAGAGATTTCACAATTCCACAGAGTATTGTCTTTCAAAAGAGGATGGAGGAGAAAATGAAGATAGTTCTGGATGAAAAAGTTGTCTAAATGGTGAAAATACTCCTCATGGAATGTGAGGAGAATATGGCCTGTCTTAATGGCATCCCACATCAAATCACCATATTTAGAAGGCGGGTGGCCATATATGTCATCTATTGATAAAGCAGTGATTGGGATACATACAGTTTTGAAATAACTAGAATAGTTTTTGAAGCTCTGCCGTTTGTTGCATGTTTTGTTAAAAGGATATTAGTTTATATGGATCTGTTAAAAGATTACAGTTGCCCCTCCACATTCGCGAACTTAACATTCGTGGTTTTGATTATTCGCGGTTTTGGGAGGGCCCCCCCAACCCTCCCAAAACCGTGACAAGGGGCCTCTGGAGGCCCCGTGAAGGCCCTGGGAGGGGAGGGGGAGGGCTGGGGAGGCATCCACGGGGCCTTGGGAGGGTCTCTGGAGGCCCCGTGAAGGCCTTGGAAGGGAGGGGGAGGGGGGAAAGCGACTATGGGGCCTCCGGAGGCCCCATGGTCGCTTTGGTGAGGGAGGGGGAGGGCAGTCATTATTCGCGGAATTTTCACATTCGCAGGGGTCTGGGGAACCTAACCCCCGCGAATGTGAAGGGCCGACGGTAGTTTATATGGATTTATGGAAAATTTTGATTTAGAATATTTTGTAGATAAACTTGAAATTAGTGATCAAATATATGAGTAAGAATTGAGGAAAATCAGTAATTCTAAGGTTTGAAGAGTACTAGATTGAAATAATAAGTATAAGTGTTGTTTATTGGGAGTTGCTAGATATATTAAGTTTGAAGTATTATTTATTTGGCCTAGAAGAAGTGAAATATGGGATATTTACACTATTAGCTAGCAAGTTGGAAGTCATATATATTCCCTTTGTCTATGTCTGTCAAGTTTGTTGATGTAGTCATGTTGTAGTTAGATTAGGTTAGTCTTGTGTTTATAGTTTATCCTTGTATGTTGTTTTAGTCCATGAAATTATATGTTAATAAAGATATTGAAATGCATCTGTAGAACACAATATGAATTGAATTTTTTTTGGGGGGGGGCTGCCCAGAATAAAAACAAAATATAAGATCAGTTTAGGTGCCAAAGGTAGGGCTTGCAAAATGGAGAAATTGCTGTTGTTAATAACCATTATGCTAGCCTTAATTTTACTGTGACATGAGCATTATAAGAAACAGTGATCTTAATATTCCATAACCCATGGTGGGAGAACATGTAGTCCCCCAGATATTGTTTGTTTCCAACTCTTTATCAGCCTTAGCTAGCATGGCCAGTTGTCAAGAATGATGATATTTGTATTCTGGCAACACCTTGAGACCACATGTTCCCCACATTCAATATAAACTTTTCCAGAATGTTACGTAATTTGTGGATTAAATTGACTAAAAATATGCATTTTCTTCTAAACGCTCTTTAATAACATAAATTGTTTAGTGAATAGTTGGTTATAATATTTTCCAAACTTACTAATTCTGAAGATGTTTAGTCAGTGTTACTGTAGAGCCTTGGGTAAAAGGGGCCTTTTATTTCCTCATTATATATTTTGTACATTTCAGCCAATACATTTTCTTATGCCTTATCCTCTGGCTTTTTATGTGTTTCCTTGATTGATTTCTCTCCCACTTTTTGATCCAGAGATGGCTTATGCAAAATTAATAAAATATAATACAATCAACCTGCAACTGGTCTGTCTGATAAACAAGTCTTGTTCTCAAGTAGTATAGTCTTCCTCCCAACCCAAGATTGTTCTGGCTGTTCACATTGAGTTAGATATGATTTCACTTTCACATCTGGTAACAGGCAGGAGGTATATCTCCTGGTGGTCCATGGTCTCTTCCCCCAGGACTGCAGATCTTTTCTCTGGCCAACAGCAGAGAGACAGTAGGTAAACAGATGTAGCAGCTCTGCACTTAATAGTGATTTTAATTTTCTGTAGTGATGTAGTTCTGAAATAATTTCTCTAGGGTCATAGAAAATCAATTTTGCATAGTAAGTTTCAAGATCATAGGCTTCTGTATTTTGGCTTTGAGGTTTTAATATGCATTTCAAGTTTCATGCTTTTGGTTTGTCATGGAAACAGCAGTCTGCCTCTATGACTTTTGTGACATGTCCATCCTTAGAGTGGATATTTTGTCTACTCATTTGTATATTTTGTCTACTCATTTTACTCTTAAAATAATCCTGGCAACCCTTTCCCTACCTCCTCCATGAATACATGGCTGGCTGCATGGTTTCTGCCTATACATATGGGGGTTTTATATGCAGTCATTTTTTATGTAAAATATATTTATTCATACCTTCAAACACCATTACATATATGTACATTATAAGGTTATATCCGAACATCTGCCTGTATCAATATTGTACATACATTATCCTCTCGCTTCGATGCCAATTAACATTAAAAAAAGAAAACCTGACTTCCCTTGTACAAATAATCTAAAGTTTTGCCCAAATTATGTGCTCATTTTCCATCCCCTCTCTACACCTTCACCACCGCTCCTTATCTTTAACAAAATTTCTTCTACATTGCTCTTTGCTCCCTTTCTCTCATCCCTCTTTCTTTCTCCTTCTCTCTCTTTCTCACGGCCATCACTTAATCATCTCTGCCCAAATCTTTCCCCTTATATGCAGTCATTTTTATGCACCATTACCCCTGAGTAGAAGGTGGAGGCAGGGTCACCATGTTAACTCCATACACAAAGCCAGATCTTTGGGCTTTGGGAACATCATCCTAACCAGCCCTTTAAAGATGGTGTGCACCAGTCCCTTGAATTCAACCTTCTGCAGCCTGGAGCCCCCTGATGTGTTGGATGGCCAATGCTCATCATGTCCAACCAGCATGGTAGTCATACTGATGAGGATGCTGGGAATCAGCACATTTGTGAGCACCAGGTTGGGGAAGACTGCTCCTGAACAAGATAAGAAATGAGTTGAATCTTGTGAAAGAGAAGTGTGCATTTTAAAAGGTTGGTGGTTTACCTTTAGCATATTATTCTACTGTAGAACCTGGGCATTGCAGCCACACCTAAAAGAGTGTGTGTATATTTTACTGGTGTAGAACTGCATTCTTATGTTTCTGTATCCAAAGGGCATACATGAATAATATACAAATGAAACATCACTTGATGGGCTATCACACAATGACTAAAATATGTTTGAGGATTTTGTACGTACTTTCTTCCTCATCTCGTTTATTTAATTTACTCTTTTTTTGAAGTTGACTGGATTTCATTTATTTCAGTGGTGCCCAGATAGCCAGAGTGGTATAGTGGTTTGAGCGTTGGACTTTGACTCTGGAGACCAGAGTTCGAAAGCCTGCTTAGCTATGGAAACCCACTGGGTGACCTTGGGCAAGTTACACTTTCTGAACCTCAGAGAAAGACAAAGGCAAACCCCCTCTGAATCTTGCCAGGAAAGCCCCACGATGGGTTTGCCTTAGAGTTGGCAAATGCTGCTACTTCTTCTTGCATAACACCCTTTCTGGTTAACAGTAGCTGGGAAATGGAAATCAGCATAGTGCACCCTGAATGCATCAGCATGACTTTAAATTCACAGACGCTGAGAAAGAGCATAAAGATGAAGCTGAGTTCCTTTCTATGTAATTGGTATTCCTTGGCATAATGAGGTAGATGGATGCTTACCTGCTTTCACCATGCCATTTTCTTCTGTGCTGAATCAGCATGTGGAAAGGAGACAGGCAAGAGTGACAGGCATAGTATGTAGTCCCTATAACAGAAGATGGATGCTTTAAGGGAGACATGTGTAGTGACCAAAGTGCAAATCTCCTGTTGTGTTAAAAAAAACAACAACAAAAAAAAACTTCCCTCCATCATTTTCTCTTCATACATCATCTTATGTTTATTTCTGACAGATCCTTTTGCTTTTCTGGTGAATAATTCTAGCCTAGACTAGTTAGAGAAACCCTGGTGAAGAAATAGGTCAGTCTTTATTAAGATAGCAAGTAGCCAAGGAAGTTATATTCATGAAATCCGGAAGAATAAAATATCATTCCTAGTTTGTTTTACTTGCATATTTTGAACTAAAAACACATTTTGAGGGATTTATTTTGAGTAGCTATAGTTAAACTGTTCAGTGAAGAGCATGTGGATATCTGAGCTTGAAAAGCTATTTAACAGCTGAAAGGGCCCTGCTGGCATTTAACTGTTCTTAAGAGGCAAGGTTTTATTGCTCTTGTTCTGGAGTGATGCACCAGATAATGGGATTGTATTTGGACAAAAATTTCAAACTGGATCTCTGACTAAAGTAGATGAAGTGATGGTACAGCCAACAAAGGAGAAGGAACTGAGTATTTTTAGGGGTAGCCTGGAGAGATATGCATTTAAATTCTTTATTATGCATTAAATTATTTAAGTACAAGTTATTTTCTAAGCATTCTAACTTGTTCTGGTGTGTCTGGTGTTTGACTTATTTTGCATATTTTTCATAAGGTGTTCTAAATTGGATTTTGTCTAAGCTTGACAACAAGTTCCATTGGATGAACATATCACTGCTGATTTGCACCATGGATGTGAATTTTATTTCTCCTTTTGGTCTATGTATTAAGTGTATTAATAGGGTTCTTTAACTCAAATTTCAAAGACATCCTTGACTTCAGCAAGAAATTCTACTAAGGAAAGTATTTTCATGATTGAGTGATACAGATTAAAGCATCCACAATTTACTAAACACTGCACACAGACTGCAATCTAAAATGGGGTTGCAAATTTTCTCTTAAAGCAGGGATAAGTTGGCCTCTAGCTCAACCAGTGGCTGCTGACCTCTTAGTTCAGCCAGTGTGGGCACTGTTGCCCCATCTCTCCCTCAGTTAGCCCATTGAAAAGGTTGCTGATAGTATAAAGTTCAGAGCGAAGAGGAGTGAAATAGCAGCGGGCCTCTCGGTCAAGCCAGTGGAGATGTTACCACTGTGTTGGCCATCAGTAGCATCATTTTTACTTGGTTGTACCACACACCCTCCCCAAAATGTCATAGTCCAAAGGCTTATGGTACAAGTCAAATTTCAAAGGCTGACAAACTCTGTCAGCACAAACAAGGATTTTTCGAGTGTTAGTTGGTTAACCTCAGTTATTGATGGCTATGTTAAAAAACCGCAAACAGTGCGTGGGCTTTAGCAAGTACTGATCACATCAAATACAAGAGGGGACTGCAGCTACAAAAACAGAAAGAAGAACCCTGGATTCATGTGTGGATATCTGGAGTTTACCTGTGTTCAAATGGGTTCTCTGGATTATAGCAGCAACTGCCACATTTTAAGGCCTTTATTTAGTCCTCCTTCATCTTGACTTTTCTGCTGCCTTTGCTTGTTGCTCCTTTTGATATGTTGCACACTATCTCTTGCTTGGCTCTCTTAAATGACCCCAGTTTATATGTCTCTGTTCTCTGATGGTTATCTTCCTGTCTAAGTATTTTTGGTGCTTTATAGAAAAAAAACCAAAAAGATAACTTTCTTCACCCCTGTTCCCAATTATCTCTTGAACCCTTCTATTTTTTGGGTTCCTGATGCTGCTTCTGTGGTTCTTGCACTGGACAAGCGAAACAAGTGTGTGTTAGAACCACACACACCCTAACACACACGCACTGTTAGTGGCACATCATTTTACAACTGTTGGGTGTTGGGTGTTTTGTGTGTGTGTGTGTGTGTCTCTCTGTGTGCATACTTGTTTTACTTTTCCCTTCTCTTATGATAAATGAAATGCTTGAAAGTTCTTCATCTCTTCCAACTCTTTCTGTTGAAGTCCCTCAGGTATCTGTTAAGGACCCTCTCTTTTTCTCTCTCTACAAAAACTCTTGGTCTTTTTCTCTTCCTACAAAAAGTCTTGATCTTATCAAATCCCCTGGCATTTGGTGCCACCTGTATGCATATCTACTCATGCAAAGGACTCTTTCTTCAATCTTGTTTTTAAGCTGCTTCTGATATTTCTGTTTGCATGCGTCATTGTTGTCATCTTGGACTCAATATATTGAACCAAATGTTGCTTCTTTTCTACCAAACTTTGCTTTCTTCATATATTCTCCTTTTCCCACTGACTGTGTTACCATACCTCGTACATCCTGTTGAATAGACACATAGCCTGTGAATGTACTTTGTTTTTGATTCCTCTCTCTATTCTTTGTTTATGATATTCACTTGGCCCTCAGTCATATTTTTGATTCCTTTAGAATTTTGTGAAAAGATGACCCTTGTCTGTTATATGGCCAAGTCATCTGTTGGATATAGACGTCTAGACTTTCTCCCCTCTGGGCCTCCATTATCTCACCTTGGCCTCGTCCCATCTTTCCAGTACTCACCTGCCAAAACCATCCTTCTCTCATTGATGAAATTACCTAATCCCTTTCCTTAAATCTATCTTCAGTTGGCTTCCTCCCTGCTCAGAGATCCAGTGCAGGCTTATCATCCTTGCCTCAAAAGCCCTCCACCATGTGGACTTTCCTTCTTAATATCTCCACTCTGGTATCCAGATTCATGTCTCTGTGACCTTTACTACCTGAATTCTGCCACATTGAACTGTCAGAAAATCATCTCCTCCCTCAGATGCAAGTCCACACTTACTTACTTGCTGCCCTGTATGTTTGGAACTGTGTCTGTGTTGTTACCTATAATTCTTCCTTTAAACTTTTTTTTAAAAAAAAAACAACAATATTTTTTATTGTTTTCTAAAAGCCTTTAGCTCAGCCTTCTAGTTGCCATATAACTAAGCCTCTCCCCAGCCATCTCCATTTCTGTCTTTTCTTTGTCATTCCCCATGTGTCAAACTTTAGATTTAGAATTTGGACTGTAACTTCTTTAGGACAGGGACCCTCATTTGCATTTAGATAACTAATTTGTGTCCTACTTTTTCATAAGAATTCCAAAGTGAAGTGGCTCACAAAATTAGAAGAAGAAGAAAAAACTTGCATTAGCAACAGTAACTCCTCCAGCCCCCACATAACCTTACAAAAATACTGTTCTTAAGACTGCGATGGTTCTTTCCATGCCTCAGTGAATCTGTGAAACATGCATGAAAGCAGAATTATCATTCCGATTCTCCCAGTTGTTCATGCTTCCCTTTCTACTGTTTGTGCTCTCTGTAACATTTGACACTTTTAACTATGCATTCCATGCTGTATCCTTCCATTTATTAACTAATAGTTATTTCCAAGGCAATAGACCTTTTTGCACAGTTTGGCAACATGTTCACATTTGTCACAGAGAGATGATACCACTGTTACTTATATGAATTTTTAAATCCATTTTATAACATGTGCTTTTAGCCAATTGCCCATAACATGAAGCTGAGCAAAAAGAAGATAAATGATTTTGTGAGTTCATTTAGTATTGGCTTTACTTGGCACTTGGGTTTCTTGCCACTTGGCTAATGTTCACAGGATGTGGCTTCAGTTCTTAAGAATACTTGCTTTGTGTTGTATAACACAACCATATATATATATATATATATATATATAATAAATTTTGACAGAGGAAGTTACCTTTCTATAGCTGTCTCTCTCCAGTGAGGTCTAGTATACTGTCTGAGAGCCCAGATGTATCTAAAAGAGAAATAAAAGGACACTGATGGCAAACTATCATTATAAAATACTACCATTTTTATATCATGCAGAAGTGATACAAAAGTGGTAACCACAGTCTAGCTTGCTACAAATTCAGTGTGCTCTACACAGGGGAGACTTTGACACAGAAGTTGCAGCCGGTGGAGAATATGGCAGCTAGATCACTATTGGAAACGTCATGTAAAAGCCACATAACAATGGTTTTAAAGGTACTACACTAGCTACCAATATACTTTCAATCCAGGTTTCAGTTGCTAAGTGATGTTTAAAGCCCAAGTAGTGTCAGGCTCATCCCTGAATTCTGGGCATTGGAGTGGAATTCATGGAGGCCCTGACATGTAGCTAGTATTTTCTCAGGATTTTGGAATGCCTGAGAAGTGAGCCAGGCCTCCTGGTTGGCATGGTAACGCAAGTCCTACCGGGAACTCAAGGCCACGCTCCCCAGCTACTTTTGCTCCCCCGTGTCTGTTCTCACGCTTGATGCCTTATTATCTCTGGATAGTTTACATTTACTTCAGTAGCAGCTTTGCAATGGTTCCTTACACAAGCTACTCTTCCAATAAAGAGTTTTATTGAAGAACCCTGAGTTTGTGTTCTGAGTACATCACAGAAAGCTGCTACTCGGCCACGGGCATCGTGCCTTGCTTCAGGCTCCTAAGCTTGCTTCGAGCCCGCTTCCCTCTTAAGGGATCGTCAAACTGGGCCCTGAGAGCCATCAGGAACTCTTGGTAATTACCCAGTTCAGGGGCTCCCATATCATACAGACCCACCAACCACTGAGCCGCCTCTCCCTCCAGTTGGTTGGACACATACTGCACTTTCTCAGCCTCAGACTGGAACTCTCCTTCCCACTTGGGACTAGCCGTCCTCACTCGGAGCAAAACCAAAGAAGGGAAAACCAAAGGTTCCAAGTACCGGAGTGGCCAGAGGAGGTCAAGGTGCAGTTTTTCCAGGAGGGCCTGAACCCTGACATTCTAGAGTGGGCCAAGTTCCAGGGAGACCCCGAAACCCTCATGGGGTGGATACGGCTGGCTAGTATGTATGTCAGGCTCATCCCTGAATTCTGGGCATTGGAGTGGAATTCATGGAGGCCCTGACATGTAGCTAGTATTTTCTCAGGATTTTGGAATGCCTGAGAAGTGAGCCAGGCCTCCTGGTTGGCATGGTAACGCAAGTCCTACCGGGAACTCAAGGCCACGCTCCCCAGCTACTTTTGCTCCCCCGTGTCTGTTCTCACGCTTGATGCCTTATTATCTCTGGATAGTTTACATTTACTTCAGTAGCAGCTTTGCAATGGTTCCTTACACAAGCTACTCTTCCAATAAAGAGTTTTATTGAAGAACCCTGAGTTTGTGTTCTGAGTACATCACAGAAAGCTGCTACTCCTTACTTTTATTTTTTTTTCCTCTGCTACTCCTTACTTTTATTTTTTTTTCCTCTGTCCTGAAACTGTGGAGCCTTTGCCTGCAATGTCTGACGACGCAGAGACTGGCACACAGACGGACCAAGATCTGATTGCAGCCAGCGCCAGAGAAGCCGAGGCCTCGAAGCAGGAGGCCGGGGCAGAGGGGGGTGCTGTAGCTGCCGCAGCTGAAGGCACCAGCCGGGACCGAGACCGCCGGAGGGCTGCAGTATTTCGACCCTCCACTGAGCCCTGGGAGCTGGGGATGGAGCTGGCTCCAGGGAGGGGCAGCCTGCCAAGCTTCGGCACTCCAGTGCGAGAGGTTTTAGGCCCTGCCTGGCCATGGGCAGGGGCCGGACGCCGAGAAGACCGCCGGTCCCGGTGGGACAGACCCCAGGGTGAGGGGCCTAGAGAGCCAGAAGCGAAGTTTTCCTTGGCAGAAGTTGGAACCGAGGTTCTTCAACTGAAACAGCAAATGGGTGAGATACGGGAGGTGCTCCTAGAACTCCTGCACAGAACCCCTCCAGCTCCACCAGCACCCGGAGGGGCCCAGCCTCCCCCAGCGCCACCTGCGGCTGCCCAGGCACCCGGGGATGGAGTCCCCGCTCAGCCCCCAGCTGTACCTGGCCTGCCGGCTCCTGGACCGGCTCCCCCGGTGGGGGCTGGCCCGGTTGAGCCGCAGGAGCGACCCCGGGGCTGGAAACACCGGCACCTGAAGGCGAAGTTCGATGGGGATCCAGCAAAACTACCCTACTTCATGACTCAAGTGGTGAGTTACATGACCCAGTGGGAAGGGGAGTTCCAGTCTGAGGCTGAGAAAGTGCAGTATGTGTCCAACCAACTGGAGGGAGAGGCGGCTCAGTGGTTGGTGGGTCTGTATGATATGGGAGCCCCTGAACTGGGTAATTACCAAGAGTTCCTGATGGCTCTCAGGGCCCAGTTTGACGATCCCTTAAGAGGGAAGCGGGCTCGAAGCAAGCTTAGGAGCCTGAAGCAAGGCACGATGCCCGTGGCCGAGTAGCAGCTTTCTGTGATGTACTCAGAACACAAACTCAGGGTTCTTCAATAAAACTCTTTATTGGAAGAGTAGCTTGTGTAAGGAACCATTGCAAAGCTGCTACTGAAGTAAATGTAAACTATCCAGAGATAATAAGGCATCAAGCGTGAGAACAGACACGGGGGAGCAAAAGTAGCTGGGGAGCGTGGCCTTGAGTTCCCGGTAGGACTTGCGTTACCATGCCAACCAGGAGGCCTGGCTCACTTCTCAGGCATTCCAAAATCCTGAGAAAATACTAGCTACATGTCAGGGCCTCCATGAATTCCACTCCAATGCCCAGAATTCAGGGATGAGACTTACAGAGGGGACTATTTAGCATTACCATTGAGGGTGGTACATTGCATGGAGATGCCCCCTCTGACTTCCTTGTGTATTTATAAGATGTCCTCCCTTCAGAGACTCAGGTAACACTGGCACTGGCTCTTATTTTAATGCCCAGTTAAGATCTGGCTATGTCCCCCAGGCTTTTGGGTTCTTGTCACCACAACATGATTTTAACTCAATATTGCTGAATAGGGGGTATTTGCTGTGTTCTTATGCTTTCCTGCTTATGAGATTATGCACTGGTAACCTCAAGGCTGGACTTCTGCAATGTTCTCCACATTGGGCTACCTATGTTCCAAGTTCAGAAACTTCAATTAGTTCAAAATGGCAGCCAGATTGGTTACCATATAACACCAATATTAAAATGACTCCACTTATCTTTTTTCAAAAGGCAATCTCAATCAAGCCAAATAAGCTGTTGATTTAGCTGCATAGCATATTTTGTGTGTATCCCAGAAAATAAATTTCTTACAAAGGACTTGACTGATACTGAGATAAAAATTGTCCTTGCATACCTATATAGAAATAAAACCTTTTAAGCAAGGTCAGTATTCTACTGTGAACAAATAAGTGTTACTTGACCTTTAAAGAGACTGAAACAGAACATGACATTCCATACAGGTTGCTGGTTTTGAAAACCTTTTTTGAGTGTGACATTCAGGGCTCACACAGGCCATTGATTTTGTGGAAGATGATTAGTATTTCGACAGCTTTTATCAGCCTTAGGTAGGCTCCCCCCCCCCGACATTCTACATCAGTTAATGAGATGTCAGCTTTGGGCTATCTTCATTACCTTCTAAGCAGTGAGGAAATGACTGAAACAGCAAAGGAAGGAAAATGCCACAATATTAGGAATTTAAATAGTTGAATTGTCTAAGAAACATGACTTTGCATCTGTACTGCATAATATCCATTGCTGATTTTCAGCTTTCTGAGATTTTTGTTGGACTTGGGTTGGGTGGGTCAGCCATAATTCATGGATGGTTGCTTAAAATGTTTAAATGTGTGGATTCATGTTTATTGAAGGCTTAGTGACAATTTTCCCTACTAGAGGAGTGGGAATCATGCATCGAGAGAGAGAGAGAGAGAGAGAGAGAGAGAGAGAGAGAGACCATTTCTCTACCTCTAGGCTGCCCAGACCATCCTGGGCCATCCATGGTTTTTTAAAAAAGGGACCAAAATTGGACAACTGCACATGCATCCAGGTCACATAATGCTTCTTTGAGGCCCCCATTTCTTGTTTGGGCAAAAAATAGAGAAGCATTTTCTGAAAACAGTAATTTTTTCCAGTTTTGTCTGTCAGGATGGTACGTAAAAGCAGCCCTCCTGGCAACAAATTTCAAAATGTAGCAAGTACTTTGAATCTTTAATATTTGAACTGTCCACTAGTTTTACATTCCTCACAAATGAAACAAGTCAGTGGCTAAGTATAGCCATGGGAGGATAGAGTCTGTCTGGTACAGACGAAATGGCCTTGCACCTGCAGATTCTTTTGGGAAGCAATAGGTAGAGTTACAACTGGGTGACAATGGGGTGGGTGGATGATGGGCAACCAATGGCTCAAGTGCCTGCCAGATTTTGACTGATTGTAATACTTTTTATGTTACTGTATTTTCTATGAGCTTCATTCAAAGTAGCATTTTTGTAGCCTTGACTCTAGTTTTTCTATGGCAATAAAGCTTACTGTTTAACCTTGAAGCTACTGTCCACTGACTCTGAAGAAGCAGACACATGACATTGTCAGAGGTAACAGGTAAAGTCTACTTTCCAAACCATTGCCCCAGAGATATGTCATGAATGTCCCCCCCCGACCCCGTCTGAAATGTTTTCAGACCCATTTCATATTAATAAATTGGTATGAGTGTGGATGAGGAAGACAACAAGCAACAAGGAGTATCATCTTCATCAATCTTCTTCGTTTTTCATTTGGGAACCATCTTTTTGAACATGCTTGACATACTGCAGACAAGTTGTGAGATCACAGCTGGAAACTGTTCCAGGCAAGACCTGCTGCAAATGCACAAGTTCTCCACTTGTATGGGATGTGACAGAGCATTTAAACAAGCAGTCCCGGTGGCAGGGCCTTTTCACATCAGCTCAGCTATGCATCTGAATCTATCCTCACTTTAGACAATTGGTTAGTTTCATTTGACTTATTGTGTAGCTTCCTAGAATTCAAACAGTCCCAATTTGTGCCATTTTCTGGACTTGGCAGTTTGCACTGAATAATAATGTTATATGCAGAATTTCCATTTTGCTCCTGGAGAGTTATTAGCAATTTCTCGCTTTCCTCAGTAGCCTTGCACTTAAATAAGCTGCAGATGGTTATAAGCTGGTTAGATACTCCTCAGTACAAAAGTAACTCCAGGTCCCAAGTTATCATGTAAAACAGAGGCACTCATCCTGTAATGACTGCCTTTTGAGTAACTTCTGATTTTGCTTTTATTGCAGCCCATGATGTTGCCTATTGGCTCTGTGGAGGAAAGAAATATACAATATAGCTTCCAAATTTTTACACCCACTTACAGTACTTAAGGCATGTCAAGATGTTTTTTTCCCCTGCTTCATCATTGGAATTAAAATATTATACAGGGACTTTGCATGGTTATTGTTTTGGGCCTTGATGCATTTCTGACTTTTCCCTTTATAGTAGGACCTCTGTATCCGCAGAACCAATATCTGCCGTTTCAGTTATCCATGGGACACAAAACAGCACACCTACCATAGAGTCTTTCTAGAAAATGCCTAGAGAGGCATACTCTTTAGATGTTTTCTAGGTCCTCTGTCATAAGCCAACCCCAGAATTTCTGCTGCCTGAAGTCCACGGTTGGCCCTTTTTTCAATCCCAAACCCGAGAGATTTCTCTTTGTTTTACCACCACTCACTGAGTTTTTACCCCTTACACGTCTGGTGCAGTAAGAAACCAGACAGGTTGTGTTAAAAGATCAGTAACACACTCTCCTCTTTCCCAGAGGAGTTTAGATAGCTGACCGAGAAGACACATGAGGCAAGTTTATAGAGATACGAAGATAAGCTTTAATTTCAGTTCCACAGGCTCAAAGTTAACAGAGGAAAAGTATTCCCTCCAGGCTTTCAGCTTAGGTTTACAGAGTTATACATTCAAACCAGAGCACTAAAATAAAATCATAAAACTAACATAAACTAGCTAGATGGTCCCTAAGCTAAGAATATCAGTAACTTACAATTTAGGCTGTCCATCATCATCAGTTCTGTTCCCAAGGGGATACTGGGTCAGGCTCACCTTAGCTGGCCCCTTTTTAGTCTCTGGAGATGGGATTCAGAGTTCTTTCTGGGATAGAAGCCTCCTTCTGGGCTTCAGTTATCATTTTAGGGCCTTGGTGTTTTCAAGCCCTTAAGAAAGGTTGGCTTCCCCCCCCCCCAACCTTTTGTTATTACCGTTTGCATCTTGTTGATTACTCCATGTGGTTCTAACATGTGGCTCCCCACATGTGGCTGGCAATATGTTGCTCAGAACATGAGGCATAGGACAAAGGAAGGTCAGAACTTTTAAAGTCTTTTTGTTCATCTCCGATTGGGTCTGCCTTTGGCAAATCAGATTGGCTCTCCAGTCAGGTGTTGTGATGTCATGTTTAGGAAATGAGGTTCCCACCCCCTTACCATACCTGCTGATATGGAATCCAGGGAATGGAATTTTCCACTGTTGTGACTGTAGGTTTTGAGTTGAATGCTCCATGATGGGCTGGGCAGGCCAGGCCAGGCCATCATGACATCCTCCAAGACAACTCTATGATATTTTAAACCAGAAGTCCCATTGTTTTCAATGGTATTCACTGTTACCTGCAGTTTTCACTATCTCAGGGGGACAGAACCAATACCCCCTGGATACGGGGTGGGGGGGAGGTCCTAATGTATATGCTTGTTGTACCTCTTCAATTACATTAAGTTTCTGATCATGACTAGGGCACTATTGCAATACAAACAGTACACACAGAAATATTGTCTGATAAATGTTCAGCAACAAAAGCAAAATGTGTGGAGTGTGTGCATATGTGTGTGTGTGTTACATTCTTCACTCATTTGTCTTGAAAGGTTTGTCCTTACCAATACAATTTATCAATATGTATTGGTCCAAAACTAGTTGGCTTCCTTTCATTTTATGTAAGTGAATTTATATTGTGCCCTAACTTGAAGATTCAGGAAGGAAATGGTTTTAATAGCCAAGCCAGGTTCATGTTTATTGCTTAGCCAATTTGTTGTGACAATACAGAATAATCATGTCATAGACAGACAGCCTTGACCAAAATTTTTCAATCAGAATTGGCCATTCTAATGGTAAATAAGGACAGATTAGTAAAATTAGACTGTAGTCACTGATTCTTTACCTATTTCATTCTAGGTTATCGTATTTACATATTTTTGTCTGTTCCTGAATATTTGTAAGAGCATACAGGTTATGTTTTGTTCTGTTTTTTATTTTTAACATACACATAAGAACTGGTAACTCAGTAGCAAGGAGCAGTGCCATTATGAAAATGAAATGTTTTCTAAAACCATGAACCATACAGAAATCCATTACATGTAGGTTCATAGTTCTCTTATTGGGATGTGTGTGTGCGTGTGCGTGTATTAGTTATAATGCAGCTGCTGAGTTTGAACCAACATTGCTACCAAAAAATGGCTTCTTGTCTATTCCCCTTTGAAATTTCTTTCCTTTTCCCTTTGATTTTTTTCCCTTTTCCCTTGCCCTTGAAAATCATGAGCTGCTCTTGCCTCCACCAAAGGTATTCCCCCCTCTGTTTTGCATGTTGTTTTTCTAGTACTTCTTAAGCAATCTGGTGTAGCCACCCCGCAAAAAATGTGTGTTAGGGGCTGGCAGTTGTAGTTAATGCACCCATTAACTACAACTACTTCTGTCTTGGAAACTCACTGCAGATTGGTAGCCAGGGACTTGCAGACCTGCATAGCTCCAAGGACCACCACTTAGAGTAGCACTGCTTTGGAACTTTTTAAATTATATTTAGCACATATTACACCAATCGGATGTGGTTTGCTTTTCAGAGCCAGAGAAATTGAGTTGGTCAGTTTCATAACCACCTTAAGCTAAAACTCTAGGGCTAGGAGGGAGGGGTAGGGGAGAACTCACTGTTAATTGTTGAAAATGGAAAATCCTTTCTAAAGCCTGGCAGCATTGTTGATTATACAATTCATCTGCAATTAGCCATTCACACTGTAAGGTCCTTTGAAGCTCTTCACAATATTCAGTTGTCACCTGTAGTGGAGCATTAGAAGTATGCTTTTGATGCTGTTGCAAAGTTGGAGTTAATCATGTCAAAATGTTTTAGTATCTTTATTACATAGGGGAAGTGTTCACTTTTAAAATAGTAATACCTCTTTAAACCTGGAATGGGCAACTGGCAAGCCTGAGAGCCAATTTTCTGCCCTTGGACCCTTCTGATTAAAATGGGGGATAAAGCAGAAGTGGTGAGAAGGCCACTTCTGATTTAGAGAAACAGGTATTTCTTGATGCTAATGTGGGTGTGTGGTTGAGGGTGCAACCATTTTAAAAGGTGAATGGCCATTCCTGGAACTTTCCAGGAAAGTCAATTCACCCATTTAGAAGAGGCATCAAAATGGCAGCTCAGCCAGTCTCAAGGATTTGAGGGCGACAAAAACACCTCTGGGGGCCACATGTGACCCCAGGGCAACACTTTACCCACCCTTGATTTAACAGATGTGGCATAGTGAGACCCAGTGGGTTCCACCATTGATGAGACTCCAACACAGACATTACATTAATAAAATATAAGCCTGGTCAAAAATGGAATTACAACTGCACTACTCTTTCATGTTGTGGGGTGTGTGTGTGTGGATTGGCAAGATTCTGTCAGTTGCTGCCATTGGTGGTTTGCTTCTGATTTTAAAATGGAACCTTTAAGCAGCGATTAGCCCTTTCAAGAAATTTTATAATGTCAAACTGAAGCATATAAATCAACATAGCCAGTGGCAGCATTTAATTTGACTTCCCCAAGCAGTCAAACGCCATACTGTTTGTTAAATAAAAGATGACTTATGGTAAGGTGTCTGATTTCATGCCAAATTATATGAAGGCTGTAATAGCTTATCCACCAGGATACTTGGGTATGAGAGCTGGGATACTAATGAGTGTGTGTGTTCAAAATGTATAGAAAGGTGTGTGAGCAAGGGAGCCTACATGCATGCACACACACACACACACACATTTAGTTATATTCATATGCAAGAGCTGAACGAACTCCCCAGAGGAGCCTTGCAGGAACTACATAGATGGTTAGTAGAAATGAAAACTCGATTTAGCTTGCAAACATGTGACTGCCTATTTCTCTAAGGTACTTCCAAGGAACTTCCTCTGTTAAATCAGCCAAAGTCTCCAAAGATTTAAATCAGAAACAGAGCTTAGTCTGCCTTTTCACAAAGCAATGTGTTTGCTGTGATTTGTTTTTACAGAGATTCTCCCCTTTCCCCCCTCCCTTTCCTGTGCCATTTCCAGGATGTAAAGATCTGGTGGCTCCTACTCGGGATCGAAAACTGAATACTTTTGTGCAGATCACAGTGGTGCATCCAGGGGAGCAGAATTCAACAAGATATGCAAGCACAGAAATTGTGGAGGTGAGCTCCTTTCTTTGTTCCACCACCATTAGTCACCAAATGCTGTGCTTTCTTGCTGTTGTTTTTTTTTAAGTGGTAAGAAGTTTAACCAGTGCAAACAGCTGCAGTGCTGCTGCCTGTGAGTTTTTGTTTTTTGTTGTTTTTTTGTAGAAGCACATATAAGAAGTTGTTTGGCTTTTGATATTTAAAAGTGAGAATCCTTTGGGGGTATTATTGGTTCTCACTTGATTTAAAACAAACAAGCAAAAATGATGGAAGCAATTTAAAATATGGGAGTCTGGTGAAGAAAATGTTAGTACAGAAATGTGTATTCAGTGGTCTATGTCATCTGAAACACAATGCTTTGCTCTTCATGAAAAATACATGCTACATTTTATATTGATAATATTTATGGGCTTAACTTATTTCAGCTAATGTATGCTGTGACTTTACCTAATGCCTTGCTACTTTGTCTGGTCATTGGAATGTTACTTTGAGGTGTAAAAAGGTTGTTCCATCCTGTAAAAAGAAAAAAAAAAGTCACATATCATCATCTTGTAAAAAAAAGGTTTTCACAAATATGTGTTGAGCAAAGCAAAAAAACAAAACAAAACAAAACACCTTTCAACATGAAACCAGACTAATTTAAATAGGTTGTTTGATGCATCCAAGGAAAGTTTCGAGTATGTTCTTGTGTCTGCTAACTTTGGTGTCACAATTTGAGTCCTAAAACTGTAACTGAAATAGCCTGTAAAATAGCAGGATGGATTAGGGCAGACTGCCTGATGATGTGATGTGTTGTATTTGTTGGAACAGATTATTCAGGCACAAGTAATCTGTTAAAGAATTGTCTCACATTCCAGTGGGAATCAAGATATATTCTTCCTCTGAATTTATTTTAGATTATTTTCTTTTGCATTCAGCATGTACCAGTGGCCCCACTAGTTGCTAATACAACTTGATATAGAAGTTGTTTAAAAATTACTAGCAAATTTGCTTTTGTGTTGTGTACTCATGTTACTATTTGTATTACTGCTTGTGCAACCAACTATACTATTGCTTGCACAACTGGAAATAGTGAGATTCTCCTCTTGTGCAGAGATAAGAACTAGATGTCTATGGTCACAACATTATTGTAGACCTGGCAGTGAATGGCAGGTGGAGTATGCACAGGAAAGGAACACAAACATCTAGGGAGCATCTACACGACCAAAAAAAAAAAAAAAAAAAAATCTGGCAAGAATGCAGTCAGAATACCTTTAGTTTACATGAGCTCCTGCCAGGATTCACCATGTCAGGAAGGAGGGGGAGCTGAAAACACCACATAGACCACAATTACAGCTTTTTCTTTTTCTTGCAATCTTTTTTAAAAAGTGCGTGAAAATGTGCATAATAGGTCATCAGTACAACCAATTTGAAAAGGGGACACAGCAGAGCTGAAAGCTGATTGGTCAGACCTTGAAGGGGGCGGGCTTGCAATGCTGGAGCCGCCATTGTTGTTGTTTTTGCCAGCATGATAGTTCAGCCAGCAAAGCAGTAGAGCAAAAGTAAGAAGTCTATTTTAAGCAGAAAACAGCTCTTCCACATCTGTCACTTTAAGAAAAAAAAAGGTGGGGTGAATGGAGGGAGATTTTCCGGACTGAACTCACTCGCGGCCAGCTTTTTTCCCCCATGGATGTGAATTGCAAAATATTCCATTCCAAACCTGCTAATTAGCCGTGGGCACAAATGGGCACTGCAGCGAAAGGGAGGCAAGGCGATGTTTTTCGCTACAAATTCTCCCTTGTAGCTGCTCCCCTAGAGTTTTGGATTTAAGGGCTCCAACTTTATTAGTCGTCACTGAAGAGACTTGGCACAGCATGTGGCATGGATCCAGGCACTGGAAGACATGCCTACGCTCAGTGGAACCAGACCCACCAGCCCACTTGGTGGGTCTGGTCCCCACCAAGAGAGAAGCAGGTTCCCACATCGGAAAAAGCAAAAGTATGGTTCTCCATCACTTGGGGAAAAGTGAGTCCCCAGAACCTCCCAAGTTGTGACAATGGGTGCCTTTCCCCAGGATCTCTCAAGGGGTCCCCAAATTGGGGGTGGCAGGCACATCCCCCAAAACTGGATCCTGCCCCATGTGAAAAGCATCCAAACTATGATGGAAAACATAGCTGTTAACAATATCCCCCCCCAAAATCCATTACTTCAAAATAGCCTTCTCATAACTTATAGAAAAGGGAAGGAAGATGGGAAGAAGCTTGGCGCCTCAATGCCAGCTTTAAGCTCACCCAGTTTTAAGTTCCCCCAGAAACCTGATAGAGGACCCCTGATTGCATAACCTAGCAGGGAGAGTGAGATTCCTGCTGTCCCCCAGAAGTCCACAAAAACTGTATGGCTTCCTGGGTAGAAGACACCATGGTTCCCAGAAATGGAGGATTCCTCCCACTCACCTCCTGTGGCTGGCTGCTACTTGGAAGGACCAAATGGGATCCCCTGATGACTCTGGGGGTCTAAGGTTACCCTTTGCTAAATTAAACCATTTGATACTCACCTATAAAGCTGTGAAACTTATATAATGATGAAAGTACTCTGTATAATGATCAACAGAATACAGTGAAACCCATGATCCAAAAGAAGTTACAGGTAGTAATGTTAGGTGGGAAAGCTGAACTGTTAACCTAAGGGGGAAAAATTGCATCTGGAAATAACAACTAACCAGTTTTTTCATACATTGTAATAATATATATTTTTCTGGCTCTTCAAATTCCACAGAAGAGCATATATACCCATCTCTATGTTATCCTCACAGTTACCCAGACAGGTTTCTTAGGGGCCGGTTCCACGACAGGAAAAAATTCACAAGATTCCGGATTACCGTTCTTTCGCATCAGGAGCGCATAAATCACACGAATTCTGGCTTATTCAGAAGATGCAGCCTCATGCAGCCAGTTTCGGTTTTTCTTAGTTTACACAGGCAAAGGGGGGGATCACCTCCAGATGATTAAAGCCAGGCAGGAAGCGGGGAGGGAGCCAGGAGGGGGTCATGGAAACCATAAATAATGAGAGGAGGAAAAGCACAAACAAACAAAAGATCGAAAGAGCGATCTGTCAACTTCCCCCATCTTCCGCTGGAAAGGCTTCTATAAAGAAAGGAGTGAATGAAAGGATGAACAAGCAAAAGTATGGTGAAGCAATCTCCTTCCCTTCCCTTCCCTTCCCTCACGCACACACAAACACACACCACAGAAGCAGGGGCTAGCCCTGCCTCCGAAGCCTTGAATAAAGGCAAGTGAAGGGAAGGGCAAACAAACAAAAGGGGAAACATGTGATCGGCTGTTTCCCCACACACACGAATGCGCACACATACACACGGACACACCAGCGAAGCAGGGGCTAGTAGCGATTTTCTTCCCAACCCCCAAAGCCTTCCTTTGAAACAGACAGGAAGGGCTCAGAGCTGATTTTCCAAAGTGGACTGCAAGCAGAAGAAGGGTGAATTTTTTCTCTCCAACCCCTCAGTCTATTCAGATAAAGCAGAATGGTCACTCCAACCAATCAGGATTCAGCTCTGCTCACAGTAATTCGAAAAGGTCGATGCCAGTTTACACAATGGTTAGTTCCCATGACCAATTATGCGCATTTTTGCGAACTTAATCAAAAAAGTCTGGAAAACTAGCGTAAGCTGATACTGCGTGACTTATGGTTTTTTTGCACCCCCCCTTCTGAAAAGGGCGCTGTTGCTTTGAAATGCATGGGAACTATCAGGCTTCTTGTCGCATTCTTTGAGGATTTATTTTGCCATGTAAACGACTCCTTAGTCTACAGTTAAAACACTGAGAAGGGATTTGAAATGAGGTCTTGCTGATACTAGTCCAACTCTGCCTTAAAGTGTAACCTGGTAACTTAGAGGTGCTGAGTTTGAAGTGTGTGTAAAATTTATTTATTTATTTATTTATTTATTTATTTATTTATTTAATACTTTGAGTTTTCTTCCTGCCAAGGAACTCAATGCATCTTACAAAAATTAAAACCAAGTCCAGCTAAAATCTTATTTTACAAAAGTTAAAAAAACCAATTAAACAAAGTTCTATTTTAAAAGCATATAAAGTAGCTGAAACAGTTTAAAACACATTTAAAACAAAATTAAAAGATAAAAGTACAGCACACACCATTCAAAACAACCTTTCTGTCACATAATTTAAGCACCCAAATCCTGCCTAAATAAATAGGTCTTTGCCTGCCAGCAGAGAGGAGCCAACTGGACCTCTCATAGAAGGGAACACTTTTTACCATGGAATACTCTTGCCCCTATCTTTGGCTTTTTGCATTTACTCAGTGGAGAAGCAACAGCATTTAATGGATGCATGCATTTTCATTTAGTATTCTATACTACGTTTTCCAAAGGGGAGATTGTATGGTATGGTATAAGTCCTCAGAAATATGGATAAAAACTTAAATGTGACCATCCTAACATAAACATACGTGTGCATTTCAGCTATGCATCATTTATTGGTTAAATTTATATTTCTTCCCTGTTCTCTTAAATAGATCAAATACTGTTCAATTGCTTGAAAGTCAAGCTTAAAATTGTTGTTCAGATATCTCCACTGTGCTTCAGTCCCAAACTTGTGGTTTTAAATTACTCAGGCTTTTCCAGTGTTACAGTTTTGCTAGTGGAAAACTTTTTTCTTCTATTAAATTGATTGAACATGAAGATCAAGAGTTCTGCAACTGGAAAAAGATATGAAGGTGTCTGTATGAAAGCAGAAGACTCGTGTGTAGTTCCCATGCAGCTATTTCTGCCTCTGCCTTGTTCCTCCCACATTTTAAGTCCTTTTGCATGAATTATAATATGTGACTACTTTTAAAAAAGTACATGCAGATTTATGTGGCTTCAATTATAAATGAATGAATCACTGTTCTTAATTAGAGGAGTGCTGCTATATGTAATGACACAATCGGCAGGAGTTGTTAGTGGTCATGAACTCAGCTTCTATATTCTGAAATATTTCTGTGCAGTTAGAGAGCTATTGCATTTTGTGTTTCTGGTTCTGGCAACTGGCAACCCAGAACTGTCGTTACTGTGTCAGAAATACTGCCTTTGGAAATCCCATAGCTATTGTGCAGTTGACCATAATTGAAAGCAGCATAGTGCACAGCTGCTACCTTGATAAATCTGAGTTATGTGCTTGTGCTACGCAGGGAACAAGAGACCCACTGTTTTTGACTGGTGTGACGTTCCCACCGGATTACCCCATCTATGAGGAGACTAAAATAAAACTATCAGTCTATGATGTCAAGGATAAATCTCAAGACACGGTAGGTTCATTGCTGCTTCCTTTGCTAAACTAAGTTTGATGTTTTCATTGGTTGCTTTTGATTCTTGTGCTATCCTTTTGATTCTTAGGTGTTCTAAGTTTTGTGTCTTCTGTTGGTTTTATGGAAATGTGGTTTGAGTTGTGTGAGAGAAGAAAGGGTTAAAATTGTGTGTGTGTTTTTATTAGTAGTATCTTGGCAGCATATGGAATAGATTAAGTAGCCAAAAAACAAAATAACTTCTCTAGAAAACTGTTATTTATCATAGAATTCTATTTGTGTAAGAATTGAACAATGCTGAAGTCTGATACCTGAGTTCTGAGAGAGAGAGTGAAGGGATAATAAAATTGTGAAATAATCATACCTATATTGAAGCTCACATTGTTGAAGCCTATCTGTCAGTAGCTTTAAAAACTGTATATATTAAATGTGAAGAAAATGTAGAGTTTATCAAGGTGGATTTTTGAAATCTTGATAGTAATAAGAACTATTTTATTAAGAATTATTTACCAGCATATATCCAATAGCTACCTTATAGTTTGTTCACTAATATTATTTCCCAGGGTTTCCCCCGCAATCCCAAGGTTTGAAGGGGCTACAATATGTGATTTTAATATTTCTGGATAGTTTTATTTTCTGCTTTGGCTTATATTCAAATACTTTTTTAAATATTATGAGTAGAGAATGAATAAAAAAGTTATGACAGAGGGTGTTTCACACTTCATACATGAGGAAGCTACTATTATGCAGAAACAATCTTTCTTGTTGTAGTTTCTTTGATAAAACAAAAGCTTTTGTTTGAATTTACTTCTGGTTTTTTATCTGTACTAGATATTAAGACAGATTAAGGTCAGTTCCGTGAATGTTCCATTGGGAATAAAGGACATCCCCTCCCCACCCTCCATCAAAGAACTGTTTATTTATATTTAGCATGCATTAGTTTTGGTACCGGTACTTTAAATCACTAGAACAAAAGTACAACTATATATTTAAAGGAATTAAATAATTAGAGTTACAGAATTAATATATATTTTAAATGCACCAAAGAGCAGATGTAATGATGACCAACTGGATTGCTTTACATGAGGGATGGGGAAAATGCTACCCCTAGGCCATTTTGTGGCCCTTGGGCTCATCAAAATTGGGTGTCCCCCCCAAAAAAATGGCCTCAAATGCTCCCAAGCAGGTGGGGTGGGAAAATTTTGTCACATTATTGTCTTGCCTCAGGAGAGGCCTTTCCCCCCCAAAACAGGAAGTGACCTAGAAGTCAGCCAGGGCCCTCCAAGACTTCCTGGAATCATTGGGGATGTGTGGGGTTTTTTCATGGGTGCAGTAGAGTGTGGACTTGGAAGATGTGGGTAGCCCTTCCTTGTGGGGTGGCAGTTCAGCTCAGTAGCTGACAATTGTCCACCCTGCTTTAAAGGGAGACTGTACAAAATAATGAAAGTCAAGGCTGTTGAGCAACTAGTCATTAGGCTGTATATTCCCTCAGTATCAAAGTAATATGTGTATCACTTGCTGAGAAGCATGAATGGGAAGAAGCTATTACACCCCTGTTCTATCTGGGGGTTTCCATTGTGAAGAGAATGAAAAACTAGATGCGCTTTTGGTCATTCTTAAGTTTTCAAGTTGGTTTTAAGAAATACTTTAATATACAAGAAGTTCAGAGGTGTGAATTATCAATCTGAAAACACTTTATTTGGAACAGTAATATTGTTGTCACAAGTTATGTCTGGATGAGTTGATTGTGGACTATAGCTGTAATTGTCAAATTTGCAAGAAAAGCCATGTGTTCAAGGCAGTGGAAGATGTGCTTTCTGAAAAATCTGTAGTGACATGTTTTTCCATGTCCCCAACATTTTTTTCATGTGTTGCCATAAGCCAATTTAGTTGTGTTTCACTCAAATCAGACAGTCTTTAAAAGTTTAAAAGTTAAATTTTATCTTTATATTTTCATTATAGCCCTTATTTAAATCTTCTCTAGGAATCCTTGATTTAAAAACAGTGTTGAGCAACAAGTAGATCAGGATCTAAATTTAGATCTCTACGTGATTTGGGTGATTTGCAGTAGATCAGCAAGTCTTCAATTGCTGTTCAGCAATAGCAATTTAGGTTTAAATTAGACTGTTATAGTTCATAGTGGCTTAGATAAAGGTCTGTATTCATATATGCAGATAACCCCAATGTAAAGTTTATGAAGTGCACTAGGTAATTATTTCCATGCCAAACCACCAGCATTTTTCATCTGACTTCTTTTAATAAACACTGGACTTCTCATGAAAATGCCTAATGAGTTGAAAGGTCAAAGTCAGCACTCAGTGGTGGAATATTCTGGTCAAACGTCTTTGAAGAAACAAGCTTTTTTGCTTTTCATTGTTTTGGAATACAGTTGTCCCTTCACATTCGCTAGGGCTCGGTTCCAGCACACACACACACCCCGTGAATACCCAAATCCGTGAATACTCAAGTCCCATTATATGCAATGGCATAGCAAAATGGTGTCCCTTATTTAAGATGGCAAAATCAAGGTTTGCTTTTTGGGTTACCGGTATTATTTTTTTAAGAATATTTTCAAGCTGTGAATACTTAAAACTGTGAATGCCAAATCCGTGAATGTGGAGGGACAATTGTATTGAGCTGAAACTGCAGCTTGGATGACAAGCAAAAGTATTCTTGTCAAATATTGAGGCATCTAACATTATGGACCAATGAGTTATAGCTGCTACAGGCAGTCTATTATTATCTCTGTTTCACAGTTTACCAGGTGTTACTGCAGTTTGGTGCCATGAATGATTCAGACTCTATCCAAGAAACAGTGAGATATCATCAGCTTATATGGCATGTTCCAAATAGTGGCACTTTTTCTAATTGTGGCATTGTGATTCTGTCTGTGGCAATTTCTTTAAGATGTATTGTCAATCTGTTCAACATTGGTCCCGGAGCACATATCACCACTGGAACCATGGTTGTTTTCTTTGCCCTGGGGCACTGAATATCAGTTTGTAGGTCTTGATTCTTCATAATCTCTCCCCCCCTCCATCTTTGCCTTCAATTCTGCTGTCCCCTGGGTTTGCCATATGTAAAATCCAAGCTTTCTTTTTCTCAGGCACAGTTATATCTGGTATATTATGTTCTAATTATTTATCTAAATTTTTATTACACTATTTCCAACATTTTTTTTCAGGCTTATGTTCTCACTAGTTCGTTCCAGATGGTAACTCATATTACTTGACATTGATCCCAAGGTATCGTTGCAGCCACTTTAGCTAGCATTCCTTATATTCAGTTGGTGTGGTCTTGCTGCACAAACTAATAAAGTAGTCAACAGTTTCATATTTTACTTTACAAAAATGACACTTACTATCCATAATTAATTTTTCAATGTTAGTCATGATGCTGATTCTCTGAAGCACCTGTTCTGCAGCCACAAATATAATCCTTCCATTTCTTTTTTTCAATATGCTATTCTGTTAGCATTTCCAGATGTTCTCTTCTTTGCTTTCTATTCCTTGAATGCATTGACCATGTTATGGTCTGTTTTGCCAGGCTTTGAGAAGACTTTTCATGATTTCCTTTCTGCACACATTTTTTGTTTCTTTGATGCTCAATAAATACTCTCTGCATGCACATGTTAACATTTTTTCCTTCCTTTCTTTTGACACATTCACTCAAGGATCTGTTCTATTCTTCAGTGTTTTATTTCACTTTATTTCACAATCCCTGGACAACAATATTACACGATAAACATAGTTATAAAAATCAGTTTGAGGATCTGAAGCATAGGTTGCTGTTATAATTTTCCAGGTTTCCATTAGTATATAGCCTAGATGTTTCTACTGTTAAGTTTTGACTTTAGGACTGTGTATATATTTTTTTGTATATTCAGTATAGTAAGACCCCCATATCCTCTGGGGATTGGTTCTGGAGTGTGTGTGTGGCGTGGATAACAAAAACCGTAGGTAATAGCAAACACCATTGAAAATAATGGGACTTCTGGTTTAAAATACCATACAGTTGCCTTGGAGGGCCTAGAAAATGGCTAGAGTGTATACATTTTCTAGGAAGACTCTATGGTAGGTGTGCTGTTTTGTGCCCCGTGGATAATTGAATCATTTGATAATGAATGAGTGGATACGGGGGTCCTACTGTACTAGTAATCTGTTTCATTCTCTTGTGTTAAATATTTGTCAAGGAGCTTTACTCCTTGTGATTTAGTAATTATACCCCTATTTATTAATAATGTAGCCCATTTATCCATTCCAGATTCCATTTTGTTGTCTTGACTAAGTAATCTTACAAGATCCAATTTCTGATGGTTGTTTTCCATATAGTTTTAAAACACGTTCCATATAGTTTTAAAATACCCATCAGGAAGGAAGGCGAGAATCAAATATACAACTTTAACAGCTAACAAGAAAGCTGGAGGCGCCTCCCTCCCAAACTTGAAAATATACTATACTGCTGCAGGCCTCATTTGGCTGATGGATTGGATTAAATTAAAAAAATATAAGAATACTAACTTTAGAGGGCCATGCATTAAGATTCAGCTGGCACGCATATTTAGGTTATGGAAAACAAAAAGTGCATAAGGATTTTGAAAATCATATAATAAGAAAATCATTATTAAGAATCTGGCACCTAATAAAAAAACAATTCTATCCAAAATTGCCTCTGTGGATCTCATCACAGGAAGCCTTCTTAGGAAGATGGGAAGAAACAAACAAGTGGTTGAGATACAGTGATCTGATAAATCAAGAATTATGGAAAAAAGAAAGAAAAATAAAAAAAAATTACGCAAGAGGAATTAGAAATAAAAGGAATACATATGAACTCGCTAAAATATTTACAAATTAAAAATAGATTTTTGGAAGACACTATAGAACCTGGAATAGAAATGATGGAAACAGAGATGGATAAAACGATCTGGGGAAAAGATGAAAAGAAAATATCAAAACTTTACAAAATACTGTTAGCGAGGGACCTGGAGAAAGAGACTGTAACAGAGGCAATGACCAAATGGGCGCAGGACATGGGAGAGATAATAATGATGGAAGAATGGCAAAATGCTTGGGAGGATACTGACAAATTTACGGCGTGCCTAACCTTGAAAGAAAACCACCTAAAAATGGTCAACCAGTGGTATTTAACACCATCTAGAATCAATAAAATATATAAGACAGAAAATAATAAATGCTGGCGATGTGGAAAAGATGTAGGCACGATGGGAGGTTGACTACAAGATGAATAGCTAATGTGATATAGGAGTTCTCTTTGTTCCTGGGCTTGTCTATATGAGGTTATAAAATGTGTATTGATGTGCACTAATGCCAATTCGTAACAGCTTTCATTTGTCTCCATGATTTTTTGGCAAGATCGCAGGCGTGCGAAGCTATCTGCATTTGTTGTTCAAACAGGCATGCCTGACAATCGAGATGACAGGCACGAGTGAATCACTCACATTTTTAATCCCACTAGTTGCCGCCACCAAACAGTATTTTTTTTAAGTCTATCCAAGATGTGGAAGTGTGATATTCCAATTAAATAAACAGAAAAAAGGGGGGGGCTGTTTCATCACCTCAGCACACAATCGCTACTGTGAAAATCCAACATGGTGGTTTGGGGCGCTTGCCTTGCCAGCAAACTCTGTACCCTATGCATGTTTGACCAATCAGCTTTCCACTTCTGCTCTTATCAAGAATATGCATCAAAGTGAATCAGTTGTCCCAATGGGCAGGAATGCACATTTCCTTCTGAGTTCTTCTTTTAAAAAAAAAAAAAATGGGAAAAGCCACTAAGGTTTTTCCCACTGAGTATCTGGCTTTTTTGGCCCCTTCTTCTGAATCGTATTCTCCTCGAATTCTGTGAGGATTATTTTCACCATATAGACAATCTCCCTCTCATCATAATGAATTGTATCCATTACAAATCAAGAAATAAAGGAGCTTGCACAATGAACAGTGGGAAAGCACAGAGAAAGGAGTACAGTATATACGCCTCCAGTGTAGTCCCAGTACCTAAATGTGTGAATTGGGCTAATGTATTTGTGGGCAAAAATGTAACCACTCAACTCAGCTGTTACATGACAAGCTTTCATAACTAGTCATGGAAGAAAGAAGGAAGATAGTTTCACACTCCCAGTACTGGCACTGGTTTCTCTTCCTGGTGCATTTACTCACATTTCCAACAGTTAAGGTGGGGAAAGTAATACTACTTGGGATTTATTTTGTCCTCAGAGTTCTGTGTTTCTTTAAGTAGTTGTTTCTTAATCTACTTGGGAGAGCAAGAGGGTAGAATTCAGCACACTGGTGCTTCTTGTGCAGAGATCAGAGGTCTGAAAAAAGAGACTGTTCTTAACAACTGGAATCCATTAGGGACTTGTGAACTCTGAACTGCCATTCTCTTCTTGCATTCCCAAAGGCAATCAGTGAAGAGGTAGCAGAAAAGGGGACAGTGAGATAAAGCACAATCCCTTGACTTTTTGGTCTCTTGATAACTTTTGTTTTTCCTGTCCGCTCCCTGAAGGAAGAAAAATAGGCCAGTGCAGCAAGTAGTTTGCAGAAAATTCTGTAAAGCAAAACAAACAGTTCTTGCTAGACTTTTCTTTATAGATGTTCATCTTTTTGTCTTAATCATTGCAGTAACCTTTCCCTATTTAGCTTTTGGTTAGTTTGCATTTAAAAAAAAACACCAACACCAACAACCAATTATTGTGGTAGTGCCCTTTTCTGGATAGGCAAAAGCTCACATTAAGAAACAGGACAAGTGTTTTGTGCATTTTAGTTGGCCTAACAAAGGCCAGGGACACTCTGATGCCAAGAGGAGTTACTTTACTGCTGCTAATAGACTTTATATTTTACTGTTCTTTGTCTCCATCCCCAAATGGCCAAAATGAAGAGGAGTGGCCCCTGCCTGCATTGAGATCTCTCCAAACCAACTGAACAGCAGAAAGAACATCTGATACAAAATATTGACCTGTGACTCCAACACTACCAGTTTTCTTTTCCTGGTTGATTTTTTAAATATCTTTGGCCTGAGGAAGAAGCCTGTGGTGCTTCAGAAGCTTGTATGAAGTGTTTTGTGCGTTTTGGTTGGCCAAGAAAGGTATCGCTCTTTTGTGGATTTTGTTTTATTTTGTTAAATGGCCAATATGGCTACCCCTGAATATATTGGTACGTGTTCATTCAAATCAATACACTATAAGCAAATGTTAATGCAAATTGTATCTTCTTCTTCTTTTTCCTTATCTTTGCCATCCTTTTTGGTGATGCATCATGGGCCATGCTAGTTTCCAAAATCCTCCAGATAGCATGGTCATTGTTCAATTTCTGGAACTTGTTTTTTTTTGTTGTTACATTCAGTGATTGTGAAACCTATCTCATCTGTTTCTGCTTGGAATTTCCTATTTCTTTATTCTTTCTTTTTTAAAAAATAGTTGAGGCTCAACGTATTATATTCAGCTGTGATACAGAGGCCTTGTGCTCTGTTAACTGCAGTCTTGTGGAGATTGCATGAAACACATGGTTGATCAAGAAGACACACAATTCAGTAGCTGTTCTCAGTAGCAGCTTGTATGATACAAGTTTTCTCTTCTTTTCCTTTTGTGAAAGTTAATTTCAGCTTTAAACTAACATCTGTTAATAAACAACTGCAAATATCAAAATACATTTTTGTTCTGCATCACGGCATCTGGAATATATTGTATTATACTTTATGTTAATTCATTATTTTTTTGTTTTCTAACACCTTCACCTAGCAAACCAAAAGTAATGATTCTCACAGTTGGTGTTGAAAATCCTTTTAATCTTCCTTTTGAGATTTCCCATCTCAATTCTATACCATATTTTGTAGATCAAACTTGTTTTGTTTGGTTTGTCTTGGCAAACAACTTGTAGCTTTATACAGGGCTTTATGAAAGGCCACACAGTATATTGAGAAAATAGAATTATTGGCTTGTACTGGGCTCTGCTCTTCAGCTGAACAGCTAGAAACATAAGATGTGATGTAAATAAACTATCTTGTGGTTTGAACACAGAAGGGGTAGCAGACAGTTTTGGAGTGATATATTGAGTCATCCATTGTGTGGAATGCTACAGCTAGAAAAGCAAGCATCTCTGTGTTATGAAAGATTTGCTGGTTGGCTGGCTGGCTTATGGAATATTGCTCTTCATCAACTCATCCCAGGCTCATTACTTATCTGAATGTAACAGTGTGAAAACAGTAGAGATCAGGTTCCACAGATGTATTTTAGAATGCTTTTAAATACATTTGTGGATCATGAACTTAAAACACATTGACACACTACAAAAGATTGTGGGGAATCTGATGTAGCATCTAAATGAATAATTTTATTTATTTATTTATTTATTTATTTATACCCTGCTCTTCAGTCACAAGATTGAATATAATATAATAGTGAACCAAATGGACTTCCTTTGAGTGGTGGTTAGGGAGATGGGATGTCATAACTGAAAACAGACTTTCTCTCTTAATACTAACCACTATTAAATATTGAGGTGTGTGATATTGTATGCCCATATTATTTCCTGCAGATGAGATGGGGATTTTCTAGTCACAGAAGTGTTCACCATATCGTAATGTAACCAAAACTTTGCTTAAGCTTCACTTTTTTCAGTATCTGTATCATAAATATTTCAATCACAACTGACTTGACAGAAAAAGAATCAGTAAATGACCACCACTTTTCTTAAAAGACTGTTTTAATGTTTTGGGGAGCATTTGGGCAAAGAAATTTAGCTCTTTTGCCTAATCAGCTACTTATTTGTTATGTATCTTTATTATGTAAGTTTCCTAAACTAGGAAATACATGAAGTATTTGAAAAAAGATACTATTACTTCCAGATGTCAGGTTAATTAATTTTGGAAGGAATAAATATAATCTCTTTTATCCTTAAATCCTTTGTCATCAGTATATTTTATACACACACATGTGCCTATAAAATTGTAGAATAGAATGGAGGCCTTAGGTCCTGTATGATCTTGGAAGCTAGGCAGGGTCAGCCTTAGTACGTGGTTGGGAGACTGCCAATGAACACCATGTGCTGTAGGTTATATTTCAGAGGAAGAAACTGGCAAAACCACTTCTGAGTATTCCTTGCCTAAGAAAACCCTATGAAATTCATGGGGTCATCATAAGTCAACAGGCAGCTTGAAGACACACACATACACACACACACACAGAGAGAGAGAATGGGAATGGATGAATATATTTCTCATAAAGTAGTACATTTCTGATTTTTAAAAAACATTTATTGATAGAGCATAATGGAACGTGTTAGATGACCACTTATTTCAAAATACCTAGCCTCTGTAGGGGAAGCACCAGAATTTTACATTTTTATCTTGCTCTGGAAAGCTTGATTTCTCATTACACTGAACTTGAAAAATATCTGGAGGTGGTGGGGAATGGGTTGCAGGGGGATGACTGCAAATATTTGTCAAGTTATTAGTCTTACAATTTGTAGTTAGATGTCAAGTTTATCCATGTCTGACATTTTCTGATACATGACATTTTTGCTGTGACCCAAGGCTGCCTGTCAGCTTAGTTACAGCTGAGAAACAAATCAAAGTAGTATTTGCAAAACACAAGGGGAAGAGATTTGAAAATGTCTATGGTCATGATACGTTTCTTTGAAAACAATGAGGATTAGCTCTTTTTAAAGGTCTGAAAGTTGTGGTTTGAAGGTTTAATTTATTCTTCTTATACACTCTGAAAGTGGGTTTAATCTGGGAAAATAGGTACAGGTAAAATATTTGAGAGCCAGCATAGTGTAGTGGTTTGAGCATTCGACTACAACTCTGGAGACCTGGGTTCAAAACCCTGCTCAACCATGGAAACCCACTGGGTGACCTTGGGCAAGTCACATTACCTCAGCCTCAGAGGAGGGCAAAGGTAAACCCCCTCTGAACAAAACTTGCCAAGAAGACCCCATGATAGGGTCGCCATAAGCCATAAATGACTTGAAGGCACACAACAACAGGTGAGACCAAATGTCCACTTAATCCAGAATCTTTTCCCATTGCCCAGGTACCTCTGAGAAGTTCACAAGCAGGAAATGAGTGCAGAAGCCCTCACCTGCTGCTACTCCACAAAAACCAGTACTCGCTGCCTGACAGAGTTCCTTTGAACATGGACTATGTATAGCTTGGGTATTCATCCATGCCATTGTATTTTTGATTTCTATGTGTGGTCATGAAAGCTGGACAGTGAAGCAAGTGACAGGAACAGTATGAACTCATTCAAAATGTGGTGCTGTATGAAATTTCTACAGATACCGTGGACTGCCAAGATGACAAATAAATGGATCCTAGAGCAACTCTCCCTAGAAGCCAAAGTGACCAAGCTGAGACTATCATACTTTGCCCATACCATGAGATGACATGATTCATTAGAAAAGACTGTAATGTTTGGTAAAGCAGGAGGCAGTAGGAAAAGTACACGACCACTTTACAGGTGGATAGACTCAGTCAAGGAAGCCAGAGTACTATGCAAGACTCTTGATGAAAGGGTGTCTTGGATATCTCATTCATAGGGTTGCCATAAGTTGAAGATGACTTGGCAGCAGTTAACAACAACAACAACGTAGCTCAGAGCTTAGAAGACTTACCCTTTTGGACTACAACTCCCAGAATTCCCCTGGCTAGCATGGCCATAATATCTTCCAGAGTCTCCCAGTCAGCATGAACACTGGATGTGGTGCTCGGGAGTGGCTGGGTCTGGAACTTGGCCAAAAAGTAACCATTTCATCTTCTAATATAGCTGACATGATTAATAACCATTCATATACCTTTCCAAGAGGAACATCACTTAATAATTTTTACTTCCTTTATATTTGGTATAACTTGATGAGAATATGTGAATATCTAGAAATGTAACTTAATGTTGGTGATAAATGCTTGTTTAAATGATTAAAATGCTTCAAGTGTGTATACACATTGAACAGAACTGTTGTGATTTAGAAATGCCGGTCACATTAATACTACAGTATAATCTTCCTTTCTTCTTTCACTACCTAATGGGTCTTAGAAGCTTCTTTCTGGTATACAAAAAACCTTGCTCTTTCACTATCAGCATATCACTTCCTATAACCAGGGTTCCCAAAACTACAATTAGGAGAATCTGGGTAAGTCCATGGCTTTCTGCAATCCTACATAATAGTTTTTACTAGAAAACCATGTACAGTTGGCCCTCTATATCCATGGATTTGATATGCACACATTCCACAATCCATGGCTTGAAAATATTCCCCCCCAAAATAAATCCCAAGAAGCAAACCTTGATTTTGTCATTTTATATAAGGCCTACCATTTTACTATTCCATTCTATATAATGGAATTTGAGCATCCACGGATTTTGGTATCTATAGGGGGGTCCTGGAACCAAACCCCAGCAGATACCAAGTGCCCACTGTATTTGATCTTCTGTATCTTGTCTCCAGAATTGTATGAAGGTGTTATAATAGGAATTTGAGGATTATGGAGTAAAGCTTTGAAAATATCATGAATTAATTGGTTAAATTATTAATCCAGCATGTCTGAATTCCGTAGATTTCCTGATTAATGCTGAGGTTAATCCCACACTTTTTTTACATTGTTAACAAAAAATTTACATTGTTAGAATTTGCTAGAGAGAGGGGTGACACTCTCTGTTTGTGTGTGTCCCAGATAGGGCTTGGCTATGCAAGGGGAAAAAAATCTGTACCTACCTCAAATCTGGTGCTATAGGAACACACAACATGAGGTCTTTTCAAACCAAAAGTGCTTCTTGTAGCCTTTAGTGCAATTTTTAAAACTCACCTCTTATCCTGCAATTTCCTGGGGGAAAAAAAACTGTCTTTACTGGGCTTTGGTACATGTGGCCATCTGGATCAGGGTTGCATTGGATTTTTGGATCGCAAGCATCTCCATTTTTTGTTAGCTGTTCAGTGGTAGTTGCTGGGGTCATTTAGCAGTAACAATCCAGGGCTGCCACCTGCTTCCCAGCCAAGCCCAGCTGCAAATAAATAAATAAATGCCCCCTTCTCCCTGGGGCCACCACTGCTGCCCTCCTGGCCAAGCATTTCCATAACAGAGCCCTGCTGGTGCTTGTTCTGGGCTCCAAGGTTCACTCAACCTTCCATCCTTTCGTTGGTTGGTAAAATGAGTACCCAGCTTGTGGGGGCAATTAGCTAACACACATTGGAAACTGTTTAATGCAGTGTAGATGTGTAAATAGCTATTGCTTAAAACAATTTGTAAGCTGCTTTGATAGCCTTGTGGCTGAAGAGCGGGGTATAAATAAATAAATAAAAATAAATATAAATAGAACAAAGCACCCAGCCATGTGATCAATGGTGAGAGGGTAGCCCTATCAACACCCTCACCATTGATCTCATGGCTGGGTATCTTGTTCTGACCTAAGAGAAAGCAACTGCCTGCCAGTAGGGCTCATCCACGAAGGTGCTTGTCCAGGAAGGCAGCGGCGGTAGACCCAAGGAGAAGGGAACCAGCAGCAATGACGCAGTGTAAGATTTGGGCTTTGGCCAGAGAACATGTGTGTACATCAATACAATGTCACTTCAGCATAAACCAAGTACGTATGGTGCTAAGGGAATGAATTTGGGGTGGCTCTGGGCCAGAGTAGTCCAAATTCCAACTGGATCCCCCCCCCCCAGTGTAGATATAACCTAAGTAAAACAGGGATACAAGAGAAGAAGGATTAGGATTGGAGGAAATGTATTACATTTCTAAGGAGATTTTCAGATGGGGGGGAAGCCCCATGGAGGTCGGGAGGAAAACGGGGCTGTTCTGCTTCCAGTGCTCCATTTCACACACACCCGTCCTCCTCCCTTCGTTCTCCCCCCGTCTTGCTTTCATTTTCCTTACGCTGTTTTTTATTGATGGAAACTTCCATTAGTAAAAAAGCAGCAGAAGGAAAATGAAAGCAGGATGGAGGGAGAATGAAGGGAGGTCAGGAGAAGGACTGGGGCGTGTGAAATGGAGCACTGGAAGCAAAATAGCCCCGTTTTTCTCCCGACCTCTGTGGGGGGGGGGTCCCCTGTCTGAAAATCTCCCAAATCTGTTTACTGCCTTGCAGATTGTCTATTCAATATTGTTTTACTTTTCATTCATTTTATTTTCTGGTTTTGGATATTGTTGTTTGGGGTTTGTTTATAATGTTTGGAGTGAAACCATTTGTATTCCTTTAGTGTGCTTAACACTCGCACAGTGCTGAGCTCTTGGATAATTAAGTGATAAGTTTCCCTTATCTCCCTCTCCCATTTCCTCCTCTCTTGGCTTATGCCTTCCACTTTCTCTGCACACCCATACACTGTTCTGCTTTCAATCACCACCACCACCACCACCACCACCACCTTGTTTTCATGGATCATATTTGTGGTTGGAACTATTTGGAGCCAAAAGATTCAGTTAGTGGAACCCATGTCCTTGCCCATTTCTGCTCAGAGGTAAGTCCCATTGAATACAATGAAGGTTACTCCTAGGTAAGTGGGTAGAGGATTGCTGTATCCATTTCTTATAATCAGTGTTTCTTAGGTGAGAAGAGGGGGAAATCAGGAAGTGTTAGGGCTTTGCCACCAAGAATCTATAAGGCCACAATGTCAGAGTAATGTTTGACACTGCTTTAGTGATCATGTATGCACCAGTCCCTTGGCTACTTTGTTCGTTTGTGAATGTTTGCTGCAAACATTTCACATATCTAACATAAAAGAGAGACAGCTAGTTAATTGAAAGAGTGAAAATGTCACTTTATTTCAAGGTTAAGAGATTTAAACAGGGAAGTTTAATGTAGAGAATAGAGTTTGTTAGATACCTGATCTTTTAAACTGAGGTGTCAATGGGTGAACTTGGGGATTTCTGAATGCAAAATGTATTCTGTCATTGACCTTTTCAGACTATTCTTCTTGGTTGGGAGCAGAAAGAATGCAGTCATTCAATTGTGCAGGGAGATGTTCTGCATGCATGATACAGTTATGAGGTTTGATATTTAGTATATTATATCTTTAAATATTAAATAATTGTTAATTATTATTACTAATATTAATATTATCAACAAAGATTAATATTGAGTGATGTAAAATGTGATTTGAGAGAGATGAATATGATTTTTGATAAAATGAATGTTAATATTAAGAGGTTGATAAGCATTTAAGAAGTACTATTGAAATAAGAGTGATAATGAAGGAATATATGGAAAGGGAGGAGAATTATCATAAAGATTTATGAAGCAAGCTGAGAGAGGTGGGAAGTTAATTTTATAGGGGGGTGGGAGGAAGGGGGGTTGTGTTTTGGGGGGGTTGTATATTTTTTGTTTAGTTTAATTCTGTTTTGTTTATTGTTTTTGTTTTGATGTTGGCTTGTATGTTTTATGTTTTATTTGTATATTTTAATGTAATATGAAATTGAATAAAGAATATATTTTTAAAAAAGAAAATGTTCTGCATGCTTCCAGAGTTATTCAGAGCATTTGTGTTTAAGAATTTTCACTTTGATTCACTGGCTAATCTTTGTAGCTTATTGCTGCCCATGCAATGGATCAGTGTCCTATAGCTGAAATAAACATGTTACTCCTTAGTACCATTTAACACCTCTCCTTACTATCTTTTACCTAACAAGGTGTTTCAAGGGTGAGTGAACAATGTATGTATGTGTTGCGGGTGGATGGGGAGGAGAAGAATAGAGATGCAAATCAGTCACAAAACATATTGTACAGGCTGCAAGGTGAAACCTCATGTTTTGGGACTGCCTTTCCCAACTGGACAATTTCAAGACATATTGGACTCCCATTCTCCCCAGACAACAATTGCATTATGGATTTCATGTTCCATCCAGGGGTCGGAAGATCCAGGTTGGGGGAAGGCAACTTAAAAACTACACGTTTGAAAGAACACTTTTGAAGGCGCTAATAACAAAAATTCTGCTTATGGTTAATGGAAGAACCTCCATGCCATTCTCTGAAAATTTAATTGTGCGTTTTGGAAACTAGTGGCTCATGTAACACATTAATTATTGTTAATTCCATGAGTCAAACTATTTCTGTTATTAGTGTTAATAACAACAGATTTGTCTATCATTTCTAGTGGCCAGTATTCACAGATTAATGTTCAAACCTAATGTTCCAAGCTCTGGAAAGGGTCCAATGGGCAATGTGTAAAGCCCATATGCTGGAGGAAACCATCAATCTTCCAAAGTCACCCTCCAGCCCCCTCCCCATTTTAAAAAAGAATTTGGTGCAATTTTTGTCCAGTCTTCTCCCCAAACTATGCAAAAAGCCACTTGCCAATGCAGGAAAACACATGGAAGCATCTCTACTCTATGTTCACAAGCAGCCCGAACTTCATAGTATCCCCAGATATCACTGTTGATATCACTTTGCAGTTCCTCTCAGTCAGATCACTTCTTGTCACAGTTTTGAGGGGGGGTTGCAGAGGAAAAGAGAGATGTTTGGCCTTCCTGCGAGGGGATGCAGCTCATGGGAGGTCTGGGGGAAAACTGCCTCATGGCCCCCCCCACACAGTTCCCCTTAGTCTAATGGGTACAACCTATTCTTAGGCCAAGGATGGGGAAATTCCTAGAGTGCGGGATTGCATTGGCCTACCAAGGGCTGCACTCTGTTCTCTCTGCTCAGTTTACCACTGACAGTAAATAGGCTGAACTTTATCATTAACACAAGGCATGCAGGGAGTGTGTATCTTGTGAAGTCGAAGGCTTTCACTGCTGGCATCCATAGATTTTCCTTGTTTTTTTTTTCTTCTGGGCTGTGAGGCCGTGTTCTGGAAGAGTTTATTTCTGACATTTCACTTGTATCTGTGGTTGGCATCTTCAGAGATTCAGAGATTTCAGAGATCTTGTTTGTTTAAAATTTTTAAGTGAGAATGCATATTGCTGAATTTTGGTAGTTTAGCAGCAATTTTGGTAGCAGGTGCCGCAAAAATGGACTTTTGGCCATCCTTCCTCAGGCAGGAGGAGTGGGTGGGACAATGCAGTAGAGGGTTGAAGCTGTGTGCCACATGGATTACTGTAGCTGTGTACCATGTGGATTTCTAAGCAAGGTCCCTGCCTTCAAGTGTGATGGAAGATGCTGTCTCAGCACATGGGTTGAAGGTGTCGATTGGCAGTCTGTTTAGCTTTTGTGCATGGAATGAAGGGGAGAAGCTGTCACTTATGGCCTCAGGCAACAAAATATTTTGACCAAGGTGTTGGGTGAGGGATCTACCGTACTCCTAAGCTGCTGAAGCTCATGGGTGTGCTGACAATTAGAGTTGTGGCAAAATCAACTTCGGGAAATAGAAACGGATAACTTAAGTATTTCAAATGCAGCTTCCAAGTGTGAAGATTATCCCATATTTCCTCAGCATTAAAATGACAGTCTAAATAAATCCTATGACATTAATAGGACATTTTGCCAAGGTGACAACTTCAAATAATGATTCTGCATTTTGTTTCTTTTTGCTCAGTAATGCCATTTACACTTGGCTGGAGGAGGTGGTGGGTGGGTGGTAGAGATTATTTCTAATTAATGTATTCCTTAAATATGGACAGGATGCTCATTACATTTTATTAGGTACATAAAGTATTTAATTTTAACCTTCTCCCACAATTAAGTTATGTGTCGGTGCAATTAAATATTGTACCATTTGGCTTAATTGAAAAACACAGCTTAATTACATTAATTTGGAAAAACTGCTCTTACTACTAACATTATTAATTTGGAGAAGACATCTATTACCAAATATTTAGACTTTTTTTAAAAAAAATATTATATGATGTATAATTAAGGTTGGTGTGTCAAGCATCACTGAGTCTTTTCTGGGTCTCTTCGCTGAGCACACGCCTAACGGGTTTCTGTATGGCGTGACTAATATGCATGACTAAAACATTTTAATTAATGTCCATGTCCAAAACAAATGTTCCATGCAGCTTCAAGTGTAAAAATTTATCAGTTTGTTGGTCAGTTACTCTACATTAGTGTTGTCCAACCTGCGGCTCTCCAAGTGTTTTGGACTCCATTTCCCAGAAGCCTGAACCAACTGGTACAATGGTTAGGAATTCTGGGAGCTGTAGTCCAAAACACCTGGAGGGCCACAGGTTGGACACCACAGCTCTACATCTTTCTCGTAATACCAGATCTGCAGAACTGTTCAAATTTAGAACTCCTTTTGTGCTTGTGTGAAAATAGATGAAGTTGGGAGTAGTGAGCAACTATAGACTCTTGTCTAGCAGATGGTGGGCTGTAGTGGGCTGTGGAGTGGGACACGGCGCTGACATGGAGGCTGAGCATTGATAACAAAGGGGAAACTTTCCCTGCTTTTTTTATAATATAATGATCAATACACATTTCCAAATCAAAGACTGAAACTCTTTTGTTATTGCAATGTACCTTCAACTTGACTCTGACTTAATGGCAACTCTGTCAAAGGGTTTTCTTGACAAGATTTTTTTGTTCAGGGGAAATGTGAGTAATTCACTTGTGCCTGCCATCTTGATTCACAGCCATGCCCATTTGAACAGCAAAATTCATGCCCATTTGAACAGGATCGGTTTGGATGCCTGTGATCTTCCAAAAATCCATGGAGACAAATATAAGCTGCTGTGAATTGGCATTGCTGCGCACAACTCCATAATTTATTTTCTCATATAGACAAGCCCTGAGTAATATCTAACCAAAATAACTCTTGGGTGTTCTTTTGTTGAAGGCTGGCAACCTTGCAGTTAGAAATGCAGTTTCCTAAGGTGTTTAAGTCTTCTCTAGTTCATTTTTTGGGTAATTGTTATTTCTGATGTCTGATTTATGTTTAGAGGCTGGCCTATTCATTCTACATAAAATCTAGTAAATATCCTGTCTGTGGGAATATTCATTACCAGGAAAACTAAAAATGTTCTCTTGTCCCTGGGGGAAAAATAAAATTTGATTTGGTATGAAACAGTTAGTGGATTATCTAACACCAAAAGGGAGTGTAGCATAGGGAGCTATGGATTATATTCCATTATGTACAGGCTGAGGAAAGGAAATCCTGAATGTCAGACTTTTAAAATTTCCTTTGCATCCTTGTATTAGCCATTCAACTTTCATATTGTTTTAACTGAATTTTTACTTCTAGCCCCCTAACCGTTTTGTTCAAATTAAATGTTTCTGAAATGTGACAAACATATATCAGTTCTCCTTTGTAATACACTCTGATTCACATCATGCTCACAATTATGATTCTATAATATCTCAGCTCTCAACAGTTTTGCACATACTAAATAAGAGCAGATGGTTCTAGGTAGCTGGCACTTAATCAAGCGCATGAAGAGTTGCTAAACAATATTAAATGCCAATGTTTCCTAACAATTTATTTTCACGTTTGCACTCTGCTGTAACACCAGATTATTCATTAGAGACTTTGGCAAAAGGTGGCCCAGTTTCCCCCCGATTTGGTTTAATCAAGATGCATACTGATTGGTTCAGTTGCATTGGTAGAGAAACAGTTTCCATCACATATATAGTTTCCATCACATATATGGAGATTTTTTGCATTTGCTTTATGTAGAAAAAAAATTAGCCAATTAATTAATTAATTAAAATTTATGTTGTGATTTCTATAGTATGTGCATGAATTTTTATAAATGTGGATACAGTAGGACCCCCATTTCTGCTGGGGATTGGTTCTGGGGGGGCCTGCAGATACCCAAAACTGCAAATAACAGTGAACGCCATTGAAAATAACGGGATTTCTGGTTTAATATACCATAGAGTTGCCTTGGAGGACCTAGAAAATATCTAGAGAGGATGCCTCTATAGGCATTTTCTAGGAAAATACTATGGTAGGTGTGTTGTTTTGTGTCCCGCAGATAACTGAATCAGTGACTGGAATCTTCACTGTGAAGGAATTACTCATTGTAAAATTCTCATACAGTTATTTTGCATAGAAAACAGGATTTTCTGGGCAGAAAACAGTTTAGAAATGCAGTTTCCTAAGAGGTTCCTATGAAGAAATACAATCAGCCATCTGTATCCACAGATTTAGCACCCATGGATTCAACCATCCATGGCTTGAAAATATTCCAAAAATATATATACAGTATATATATTCTAAGAAGTGAACCTTGATTTTACCATTTTATATAAGTGGATACGGGGGTCCTGTTGTATTAGTAAGATAGTTTAAAGGGGAAACATTTTAAATGGTCTGTATATAAGTTGAATCAGGTGACATTTTAAAAGGCCAATTTTTTTTCCTGTGTGAGAGTGACAGGAGAATGCCTTTTGCAGTATACCACTTTTACCTGTAAGTTTTATAACTATCTCTACTGGTTTCAAGAATTAACACATGTTGTACTCATTAGGGCAAGCCTGACACCATCCCCCAATGTGTATGATGAGCAATGAGGCTTTAAGGTCTGTTCATTTGCTGAAATACACACTTGCTGTGCTACACTTTTTCACGAGGAAACGAGGCTGAGGTGGAGCAAGGTTTTGCATGGCATTAGGTCTTGTAGCACAACACCAGGCATCAGGTGAAACATGACTTCTCCTCATCTCTCTTTCCTGCAAGGAAAAGGGGCAAGGAATGGGAGGTTCCTTTAGCAACTTTTTGGTGTTTGGGCTTTAAACCCACTTTATCAAGCAGCTAAAGCCAAAATACTTTTCATCTACCTTTCTCTATGAAAGGTTGATGGGGATATCTTTGCTATTGGCTTCCAGCCAGTAGTGTGTAGACAGGAACCTGGTAAATCTCAAATTTTGGTTTTGCTAATAAGACCAACTAGTCATTGTAGTGAGTCCTCACTGGCACAAGCACATCACTGAGTGTGCTGGAATGTATGCATGGAACATGAGACCAAAGAGAGACCTTTATCAGAGGGCAAATGCACACCTAGTAGATGCTGGTACCATATTTATTATTCAGTATAAAAGTTCAAAGAGAGAAATGTTTCTGAAATAGACATTTCTAAGCTTTCATGATGAGGCCAGCAACGTATGTTATGCAAGATAAGATGAAGGAAACTTGGGTGAATGTTCTAAAATTATGGACTGCTTGCATTTTAGGATTCAGACTGCCTGTGTATTCAGAGTATTTTGTAGCGAACACAGATGATAGCAGAGGGTGAAATGAAACACTAGGAAAAATAAATCAAAATACACAGTAAGCGGCTGAGGGATAAGTAGTTTTACAGGAGTGATTGCAAGAGCTATCTTTCTATTGCTATAAAACTAAAGAATGCAGAGCCAAAACTATGCTAGAATAAACACACAGTAAATCATGCCCTCAGACTATTCTTATTTGCCCTCTAGTTGATACTACTAATCTAAGCAAGTGACTTCTTGGTCAAGCTGCTCTTACCAAAGTTGAGCTCCAAGTGCATACCATATTTCTTTCACCAATGACAAAGTTTACATTAGGGATGGAGGAAATATTTAAAAATATTTGAAAAATGGTTGAAAAAACATGGAGGGGTTGTGTGTTGAGAAATCTTGATGAAAAAAATCCTGGACCGACTGGAATCTTCACTGTGAAGGAATTACTCATTGTAAAATTCTCATACAGTTATTTTGCATAGAAAACAGGATTTTCTGGGCAGAAAACAGTTTAGAAATTCAGTTTCCTAAGAGGTTCCTATGAAGAAATACAATCAGCCATCTGTATCCACAGATTTAGCACCCATGGATTCAACCATCCATGGCTTGAAAATATTCCAAAAAATATATATACAGTATATATATTCTAAGAAGTGAACCTTGATTTTACCATTTTATAAAGGAAAACAATTTTCCTATGCCATTGTGTATAACCATCCATGGATTGCTAAAAATTACTCATTGCTTCAGTTGGGGAAAATACAGGAAATAATTACATCCCTAGTTCATATACAGTACTCTCTCTCTGGCTTTTCTTCACAAACGAAGATTCAGGAAGGACTCATCCCACGCTTTCTGCAAGTACGCTGATGACTGAAAAGGCCAATCCGAGATAAACAAGTCTGGTTGCAGAAAGCACAGCAGAAGGTCTTCTTGGGTGATGTTTCCAGATTGTGATTCTTTCTGCGTTGTCATTTCTCTTCAAGACTTGTTCACCATGAGTTCTCAAAGCTGCAGCATTGTGGATATTGCATCTCCATGCCTCCCAATGTGAAACCAGGGCGGACCATTGTTGGTGATCAATTTGGCCAAGTCTGAGATGTTGTTTCAGGGAATCCTTATATCACTTTTTTGGAGTGCCTCTCTTACATTGACCCATGGCGAGTTCACCGTAGATTACTATTTTTGGCTGAAGGGCTGAGAAGCAGCCACGGGACGGCTGAGGGAAGGCTGGAGGCGAATGGGAAGCAAGCGAGGGGTGGGGAGCCCATGCGGGGAGGCCAGAATGCAGCCGTGGAACCAGAGCAGACCAGAGGCCGGAAGGCTGGAGGGCTAAGAGGCAGCCGCGGAGCTGCGCGGGAGTCAGAGGTGAGTGGGAAGCAAGTGAGGGGGGCAAGTGAGTGGGAGAGAGCAGATACCAAGGCGCGGGGAGGCCAGAGACCACATGGGCAGACCAGAAGGTGAGTGGGAAGCAAGCGGGGGGAGGGGAGAGCAGATAACAAAGCCCGGGAGGCTGGAGGGTTGAGAGGCGAAGGCACAGCCCAGGAGGGCGAAAAGAGGCTAAAGCAGGCCCAAGGCAGGCTGGAGGGCGAAGAGGCAGCCGTGGAGCCATGCGGGTGAGGTGGCCTGAGCACAGGCGCGGGGAGGCCAGAGGCCGCGTGGGGCAAAAGTAGGCTAAAGCAGGCCCAAGGCAGGCCCTTAGAGGCGAGGGCAGGGGGGTTAGGGCAACTTTTTATTGAACAAGCCTAGTTCAATTTAATACAAATCCAATCAAATCAACTTAAAGCAACTTAATTTAAAGTAAATTGGGGCCCACTTAAAGCAACAAGACTGGTTCAATTTAATAAAAACCTAATCAAATCAATTTAAAGCAATTTATTCAAAGTAAATCGCAAGTTAAAGCCAGTCTAGTTCAAACTGAATCACAATAAAGCCTTCACACATCCAAGAAAATCAAGGAATCAATCCAACACAAACAATCCCACAATCACACTACTGGGCTGCCCAATCATACAACCATGCATGCACAGCCCAGCCAACTTAGCTTTCCCTCATGACTTGAAAAACCAGGTTCCAGGATGGATGTTCTCCCTTCTTCAGTCAAGTGAAAAAGAGGAGGAAGCCAGGGGCGGCAAAGGGTAAAATAGGCCCTGCCTGAACCCCGCCCCTGCCTCTTCGTAGCCAGGGCGTGTCTACGCCCTGGACAATCCCTGTACTCGTCTCCCTGCCCATCATTAAAACACTTCCCCCGGTGTTGTTGAAGTAAACTAGTTTTGTTCTGTTTTGAGCTCTTTGACGATACTGTTTATTTTTGGAACTTTGGAGCGATAAAGAGACAATATAGAAGGAGTGGAGAGTGGAAGGGCATCTGTAGAAGGAGTGAGGAGTGGAAAAGCATCTGTATGTGAGTTAAAAGAGAAATATAGAGGTATTAATAATTCATCAAGAAAAAGAGCTTGAAAACACAGGAGTGGTTGGAGGTGGTAGGCAAGTGAGTGCAGAAGGCAGAGAGCCGGAGAGTGAGAGAGAAGGGGATTTATGACGGTGGGGAAGAAGAGGCAACCTGGAGTAGAGCAGGAATGGAGTGGAGAAGGGAGAGACGAAAGAAAGTGGGGAACAAGGAGGAGGTGTGGAGTAACCGAACAATGGAGCAGTGGAGAGATAACTGAGAGGAGAGTGAGTCTGGTTGGAGTGAAAATTGGGAAGCGGAGAGGGTCTCTGAGGAATTGATAAAGAACAGTGAACAGCTGGGAATAGAAAGAGAGATTGAGAGACCATCGTTGAGAGAGTCTGAAATACAGAGAGCTGTCAGAAGACGGAGAGTGGGAAAGAGGGAAGAAAACAGAGAACACTAAAGTACTAAGAGAGAGAGTTTACTAAAGTGCTAAGAGACAAAGTTAGAGAGACCCTAAGAGAAAAGGAAGAAAGAGTGATTCAGAAAGAGAAAGAAGAGGTGGAGGCGGTGGTGATAAATGAGGACTGAAGAGTTGGGATGGAGCTGGAGAAAAAAGGTGGAAACTGGAAGATAAATAATTTGGAAAGTTAGAAAAATAGAGCGGTTGAGTAGTAAGAGGGTTTTTTTCTGATTTTTTTTTTTGAAATGATTGTTTTATCATCTGATTGTCTTGTTTAATGGTGGCCTATTAATTAGAGTGACTTAGATGGTGAAGATTGATCTGATTTGGTGTATAGTGCAAGAATAAAAAGGAGTGGGAGTAGAGGAGTTGAAAGAAATCAGAGGGTTAAGAGGGAGGTTGGAAAGTACAAGATTGAATTAAAGTAATAACGAGATACATACTACATCAGGAATAAATAAAATAAAAGACAAATAAAATAAGACTAATTTTGAAATTAGTAGGGAAAAATAAAATATCATTAAAGATGCCAGTGAAAAAGAATACACACATTCAGACACTAACAACAACAAGAAGAAGACATTCAATAGAAACACCAGAGATATAGCAAGTATTATTACAAGAATTTAGACAATTTAGAGAAGTGACATCTGAAATGAAAGAAATAAGAAAAGACATTAATTAAGAAGGAATTAGAGGCTTTTGGTAAGGAATTAAATAAAATATCAGAAGATGTGGAAGCATCTAAATGTAAAAGTAGAAGAGTTAGATACAAAAACAAAAAAACTGGAAAAAATAAGAGAACATTGGAAAATAGAACACAAACAAGATCAGATAAAAGATTTGGAGTTTGAAATGAGACTAAGGGGGAAATGTTTAAAAATAAGGGGTCTGATTGAAGTGGAAGAAGAGAATCTATGTGAAAGAGTAATACCAGGGCTGGCAGATTATGTAGAGATTCCACTGGAGAAGATGGAAACGGAGGTGGATAAAATATTCAGAGTAAACTCAAAGGTGGCTTTTCAAAAGAAGTTGCCTAAAGATATAGTAATATACTTTACAAGAGGAAGGATGAGAGATAAAATTTTACAAAAAAATTATGAAACAAAATTAATGATAGATGAAAATGAAGTACAGATATATAAAGATGTTCCACCCCAAGTTTTGAAAGGAATGAAGGATTATCAGTTTATAACTTCTAGATTACAAAGAAAGGGAATACAATATAGGTGGGAAATAGTAGAGGGAATATCTTTTACTTATCTTCAAAGGAGATTTAGATTGAATATGATAAGAAAGGCAAAGGAATTTCTTGTAAAATATGGAAAAGATATGAATGGAATAAAAAGAAAGAGAAAGAAGAAGAACAACCAAAAACTGAATCACCCAAAGAGGAGAGGAGTAAGCAGAGAAGGGAAGTAGAGGGAGAAATTGAGAGAATAAGAGGGAACAAGGAAGATGTAGAAGAGAACGAACAAGAGAATAGGAGTGAAGAGGAGGAAGAAATAGAACTGGAAGAACAAGAAGCAGAGGAAATGGAAGAAGGAGAAGAAGAAGAAGAATCGGCGGAAACAGAGGAGGAAGAAGAAGAAGTGGATAAAGAAAGAAGGAAAGAGATAATTAAATATAAAGTAAGATAAATTAATAATTAAAGGATAAAGTAATATCATAAAAAAATGGACCTCAAACTAATCTCATGGAATGTAAGAGGGATGAATTCCCTGTATAAAAGAACTCAGATATTTCACCATTTAGAAAGAAATAAAGCAGATGTGATTTGCATCCAAGAAACACACATAAAGAAAAAAATAAAAAATTATTAAGAAATAGAAAATTAGGACAGGAATGTATAAATTCTATTGGAAAAAAGAAAAAATGGATAGTACTTTATGTAAATAGAAATTTACCTACAAAAGAGGCATTTAAAGATGTAAATGGAAGGTACATAGTGGTGGAAACTATCATAATGGATAAAAAGACATTGATATTGGCTGTGTATGCACCATCAGAAAATAGAGACAAGTTTTACCTAGAGTTGTTGAAGGTATTGTTAGAGGTAGAATATGATAATTTAATATGCCTTGGAGACTGGAATGGGGTTTTAGACCCTCAACATGATAGCATGTCAAATAGAAAAATAAAATAAAGGCAAGGAAAACTACCCTGGTCATTTACAGATTTCATGGAAATTTTGTCATTGATTGATGTTTGGAGGTATTTCTACCAAAATTCTAGAGAATACACATATTACTCAGAGAGTCATCAATCCCTCTGTAGAATTGATATGATTTTTGTATCAAAAAACATGGCAAAGAATATAGTTTCTATGGAAACGGCACCAAGAACAATTTCAGATCATAACCTGATAAAAGTGAAGATAAAAAATATTGAAAGGAAATACAGTTGGAGATTAAGAGAATTCTTGATACTGGAGGAGAAAGTACAGCACAGAGTCAAAAAAGCATTGAAAAACTATTTTAAAGAAAATAGAGAAGGAGACATCACAATGTACAATATATGGGATGCGAGTAAAGAGGCAATCAGAGGTCTGTTAATGCAAATAAATTGTGAGAGAAATAAAAGAATAAAAGAAAAAAGGCTTCAACTTCAAGATACATTGAAAACGAAAGAAATGCAACTTTAAAAAGATCCAAAAAATAATAAAGTGCTTAAAGAAATTAAAATTATACAAGATCATTTGAACAGAGAAACGGCGTTAGAAATAGAAAAAAATGAGATATGAAAACAAAGATTCTATGAAAATGGAAATAAAATAGGAAAATGGTTTACTTTTAAATTGCGAAAGGAACGAGAGAAACATCAAATCTTGAAACTAAAAGTAAAAGGAGAAGTAATAACAAAACAAGAGAGAATATGAAAACAGTTTCAAGAATATTATAGAAACTTATTTAAGGAAACAGATATGAATGGAAATAAGATAGAAAATGTGAGAAGATATTTGAAGGAGCAAAATATTTTGGAAATAACAGAAAAACAACAGGAAGAATTAAATAAAAGACTTACAATAGCGGAAGTAGAGAAGGCAATCAGAGCATTGAAGAATAATAAAACTCCTGGACCTGATAGATGTCCATCTAGCTATTATAAGGTTTTTGAGAAAGAAATTAAAATACCACTATGGAAGACTTTTAATAAAATATTATTAGGAGAAGAAGTTCCAAAATCCTGGAATAACGCAAATATTGCATTGATATTAAAGGAGAACAAAGACCCAGAAGATGTAAGAAATTATAGACCCATGCATTGTTAAACACAGATTATAAGATCTTTACATCAATTATGGTAGACAGATTGAAAGCAATTTTAAGCGAATGGATAAATACTGACCAATCAGGATTTCTACCAAAAAGACATTTAAGAAATAATATACGGAAGATCTTAAGCCTACTAGAATACTTTGAAAAACATCCTGATAGGAAACTGGGTCTGATTTTTCTGGATGCGGAAAAAGCTTTTGACAGCGTCAAATGGCAATATATGATGGAAGTTATTGATAAAATGGGATTGGGAACTAATTTCATACGGGGAATTCAGGCAATTTATCAACATCAAACAGCTCAAATTATAATAAATGGGCAGAAAACAACAGAAATAAAGTTAGAAAAAGGAGTAAGGCAAGGATGCCCACTTTCACCTCTACTTTTTATAATAGCATTAGAAACAATTTGTGGAATAATACGGAAAGATGAAAAAATACAAGGGGTGAAGGTCAAAAAAACAAATATATAAGATAAGTGCTTATGCAGATGATATGGTGGTATCGTTAGAGGATCCGTTAGAATCTATAAAGAAGTTACAAGAAAGGTTAGAGATCTTTGGCAGATTATGTGGGATTAAAATTAACAAAGAAAAAACAGTGATATTAACAAAAAAATTAGATAAAAAAAGAGGAAGAGAATTTAACAAAGCTATCAAATTTTAAAGTTGTAAAGAAAACAAGATATTTGGGAATAGTGATAACAAAAACAATCTGGACCTAGTAAATAATAACTATAATATAAAATGGAATGAAAGAAAAAAAGATATAGAAAGATGGAGGAAGTTAAATCTGTCGATGCTAGGGAGGTTAGCAGCCATTAAGATGACGGTGTTGCCGAAAATACTTTTTTTATTTCAAAATTTACCTATATTAAACAACAACAGGTTATTTAAAATATGGGATAAAGATCTCTCAAATTGGGTTTGGATCAATAAAAAACCAAGAATAAGTTGGAAGGTACTAACGGATGAAAAAAGTAGAGGAGGATTGGGGCTGCCTAATTTAAGCTCGTACTATAAGGCATGTGTATTAATATGGTTACAAGACTGGTTTAGGTTAAATAATGATAAATTGATAACACTGGAGGGGGCTGATACTAGATATGGCTTACATGCATACCTATGGTATGAGAAAGAAAAGGTTGACAGAAACTTTGGGAGCCATATAATTAGAAAAGCTATGTTAAACACCTGGAAAGAAATTAAAAAACACACATATATAAAATTACCAATGTGGGTCTCACCACAAGAAGCTTTTCGAAGGACAGAAATGATTGACACAAATAACTGGTAGACATATAAAGACCTATTAAACTTTCAGGACGAATCCCACAGGATGAAATCAAGAGAAGAGTTAGAAAAGGATAATAAGAATATGAATTGGTTTCAATACAGACAATTACGGGAGAGATATAATATGGATAAAAAAATATATGATATAACAAACCAACAGACAGAATTAGACATACTGATAAAAGAAAATAAAGAATTAACAATATCTAAAATATATAAGCTGTTATTGAAATTTGATCTAGAACCGATAGTGATAAAGGGTTACATGATTAAGTGGTCACAAAATATCGGACATGCTATTTTGTTGGAACATTGAAAAAAAATATGGAAAAATGATTTGAAATTTACACCTTGTATGGAATTAAAGGAGAACTGCCATAAAATGCAATATAGATGGTATCTGACACCACAAAAATTAGTGAAAATGTATAGAGGTATTGATTCAGGTTTCTGGAAATGTGGTGAAGTAACAGGTACGTTTTATCATATGTGGTGGTCATGTAGAAGTGCAAGGAAATATTGGATCACAATTCATAATTTGATAAGAAAAATATTGAAAATAAACCTGAGATTTAAACCTGAAATATATTTATTGAACATCATGGATCAAGATTTTCCAAAAGAATTTAGAAACATTATGCTATATATGATCACCACAGCAAGGATCATTTATGCCAGATATTGGAAGCAAAAACAAATCCCAAACTCAGAGGAATGGATGACAAAGCTTTTAGAGATAGCTCAGATGGAAAAATGTACTTGCTGGATTAAAAACAGATCATCAGATAAGTTTAGGCAGGACTGGGAAAAACTGATAGATTTCTGGTAAACTGAATGGAGTAATAATGTAATCACTTGGTTAATGGATTAAGATAGAATATGGTAAAAGGTGGAAAACAGAGAATATAATTCAAAGATTATGCAAAGGAATTGATAAACAGCATTGTTAGACTCGTTATGAGTCAAATGTAGTTGATGAAATTTATAGAAGATAAAGGTTGGTTTTCATAACCAATATAAAATGTGTGGTAACAATTAAGGAGCTAAACAAATAATGACAATACGAATACGACAATATGAATAGAAATATACAACAATACGAATAATAGAATATAGTAGTAAATGTTGAAGATAAAATTTATGTGATAAATTGGAAAGACAGTAAAGAAGACAAGAAACAAGTTCAAAATCTGTTAAAAGGAAGGATTAATATATGTATGGATAATTTGTAAGTATTGTGATGTATTGTAATGTATTGTATTGTTAATGTTATTGTATATGGATAAGTCTTTGTCGGTCTTTTCATGTATGTATGTATCTATGTGATTTTATGTATTTGATTTTATATGGTGAATAAAAATAATAATTAAGAAAAAAACACCTCCCCCGGATCTACCATTCTTAAAGATGTGGGGGAGGGGTCTGTTTTGGGAGGCGATGGTCCTCCATCCTGGAAACGTGCTGTGCCCAGCGCAACTGTGTTCTCAATATCATGGCCTCAATGCTAGTGATCCCTGCTTGCTCAAGGACAACAACATTCGTCACATAGTCAGTCCAGTGTATATTAAGGATTGTGCGTAGACAGCGCTGATGAAAGCGTTTGAGGAGTCGTAAGTGGTGGCGATAGGTGACCCATGTTTCAGACCCATAAAGGAGAAGAGACAGTACAATGGCTCTATACACACTGATTTTTGTGCTTCGCCTCAGGTGTTTATTACTCCAGACCCTTTTGTAAAGTCTTCCAAATGCACTATATGCTTTTGCTAATCTGTGATCGATCTCTTTGTCAATCTTGGCATCTGAGGAGATGATGCTTCCCAAGTAGGTGAACTGCTGAACGGACTTAAGCACAGATTTGCCGACGGCAATGTGGGGATGGTGGTGTTCGTTCTGTGGTGCAGGCTGGTAGAGAACTTCCATTTTCTTCAGGTTGACTTCCAGCCAAAACAGCACACAGCCCATGTGTTCCTTCCGCTTATATGATTAAATGATCAGACCAGGAATAGAAACTGACTATGATATCCAATCCTGGTATCATGATTAACTATGCCCAAACAAACTATGGCCTTGTCTATACAGGCCAAATGAAATGCCCTCATTCCATTCCCATACCCAACAACCCAGATGATGCAGGGGTTTTGCCTCGATCCTAGTCTGAACTGTCCAAATGACATTTGGGCAGTTCCAACAGGAATCCGGGGCAAATACCCCTTAAAACGGAGCAGATACGTGGTAAACAAAAATCACTATATATTTTTCCAGAGAAAATATACTCTGGAATATTTTCCAGAGAAAATGGTGAGCTCTGTTACCACAACAGGGGTCTGTGTGTCCACACACATGGCATGTGTGGTGCCTGGTGCAGCCATTTCCCAGTTGGGTCACATGCATCGCATCTGCTGAGGACACCGCAAGCCACTCAGCTACATGACCATGGCCGGGCACCTCTTTCATGGCCTCAGAAGACACAACCAGCACAGGGAAGAGAAACATTGGTTAATGTGCAGGCCATGGGTGTATAGAACGGAGGTGGGTAGATAATAGGGGGAAAACAGAAGCAGGCCCAGGGCTGGAATATTTCACCCAGAACACAGAGTATTCTGGTCAGTGTAAAAAAGCCCAAAGATCCACAAACCATCTTTAAACCACGGCTTGTTGTTGGTTTGGCTTTTTGAGTGCAAAACACTATAGGCCTGGGTTTGGGCATCATGATAAACTACCCATGCTTGGCTTGTTTATCCACTTAAATGAGAAAGAGAATCCAAATAAGAGTAACTTAGCTATCTCATTCACATTGTGGTTCAGTAATTCATAAATTTAGTGTCATCTTCTTTCCAGAAATATGTGCAGAACCATCTACCACACTTCCATGGTTTTAGCAGGACCTGTGCTATTGTTCCAGGCTACGTTCTCTATTTTGTGTTGGATAGTTTTTCTTGATTTTGTTTGGCAAAGTGTTCATCTTCTTTTGGCAATGAACAAGATGTGAAACAAGAATGCTCAAAGCCAGCAGTGTTCTTAAAATCACTAAACTGGAGCCCTTAAAATAATCCCTTCCTTCCTGTTTGCTTTGTAAATTAGACATTTTAATTATAGAATATATGGCTATTTTCTTCTGTTGCTATGCAGGAGGAAAACAGAACTTGAACCATATTAAAACTATGCAACAGTAGTGATTAATTTGATCATTGCTACTACATACTGTCTCTGTCATAGAACCATGCTTAGGTTTTTATTTTTATTTTGTCCTACTTCCCTTGCTATTTTCCCAAGAGGCAGATTTGCAGTCTGTATGTGTTAGATACTTTTGTTTTCACTTTCTCTTCATATTACTGTGCTTTATTTTAATGCACAAACAGTTCAGCAGAGAGTTGCTTTCATAAATAAGGAGAAGCCTTGCAATTTTGTATAGCTGCCAAGAAATCCAGATGTACAGTAGAGGAAATCCTGTAATATCACAGGATGACAGAATCTGTCTGTCTTTTTGTTTGTTAATTCTAGTTTAGTACAGTGATTTAAAAAATGGAGGAGTTCTGCAGTCCTGGAAACAAATATTTGTTTCTTTTTTATAATTATGATCTTGTGCTGACATATTGCCCTCTTCTTCACATTGTACATACCATCCTCTGCGCTTTGCTTCTGGATTTGGGGGAAACCACAGTTTCCATTATGTACAGATCAGCAAACTACAGCTTATATTTGCAGTCCAATTCAGAATGTGAAATCTTTAATGATCCCTTCTGGTTTTGAAGGTATGTGCAAACCGGAGACAGCAGATAGAGTTGCTAGATTGCTAGTAGCACAAAGCCTGAACCTCAAATGCAGGGCTTGTGATTTCATGTAGTTCACAATGCTTAAAATACAAAATGTTGGTACTGGGTAGAGCCTAATGATAAAAGGATGGAGTAAGAAATGTTTGGGCCCAGTAAATGAAAGAGAAAGTGAAATTGGGATGGGAGTTCTTTAATTTTGGAGAACATTTTCTGCCATCTCTCTCTCTCTCTCTCTCTCTCTCTCTCTCTGGCTATGAAGATTCAGGAAGGACTCATCCCGCGCTTTCTGCAAGCGCGCTGATGACTAAAAAGGCCAATCCGAGATAAACAAGTCCGGTTGCAAAAAGCACAGCAGAAGGTCTCCTTGGGTGATGTTTTTGGGTTGTGATTCTTTCTGCGTTGTCGTTTCTCTTCAAGACTTGTTCGTCGTGAGTTCTCAAATAAGGCTGCAGCATTGTGGATAGTGCGTCTCCATGCCTCCCGATGTGAGGCCAGGGCGGACCACTGTTGGTGATCAATTTGGCCAAGCCTGAGATGTTGTTTCAGGGAATCTTTGTATCGCTTTTTTGGAGCGCCCCTCTTAACGCTGCCTAGTGGAAAATAATAAAAATCTGGAAATGCCTGATTCAATATTTTCTTTTGATAAATGGTGATTGAAGTGATTTAAAATTAGTGTTTTCAAATACTGTTGCTAACAACTAGTCATAACACATTCCTAGGCCCAAGATTTCATTGTAATACCGTTAGTGATGATGGCATTGCTACTTTATTTGTCTGGATTGCTAAACCATGCCCTCTAATATTTGACAGATGAGAATATTGATATGCTTGTCACATCCACTACTTAATCTCATCCACCCACCTAGCTACTCACTCAGTTTCAGACTGCTGAAGAGTCCACTTTACTTGCGCCATCTGTTTACTGTCTATTGTTCATCCTCCATAGATTCAAAATCAAAGGATTTCATTCTTATGCCAAAAATATGCTCAAAAACCATAATTTTCCTACAGTAAGTATGTAATCATCGGTTTAAAAATTAACCATGCCAGTTATTGAAATTGCCAGCAGCAGAAGATGCATTCTACTACACCACTTGGAGTTTACATAACTTCTTGGGACCATGAGAAGGGAGCAAAATTCCAAAGTCCTGTTCTCATTTGGTTCCTTTTTCTTTTCTTCTCTGTTCTTTCACTCTTCCCTACCCCCATTTCACTCTGTCTTTCTTGGGCATGCATTCTTGTCCTCCCCAGATCCTTTCAGCATGACACATTCAGTTATTGAATACACGTAAGTATAGGTGACTGCCTTATGTCATGAAACATTTGGGGTAGTTGTGTTGGCCTTGCAGCAAAATTGTTCTTCTGTGGACTTTGTATTTTGTTGTATTTTGCCTTATGCCAGGTAAGTCTGTTGTTCACTTTGCCCAGCTAGAGCATTCTGGAATGTCAAAAGGCGGGGAGGGGATCATATCACCCACAACTAGGTCTTTTTAACTAGAGATGCCAGAGACAGAACCTGACACATTTTGAGAATATAGTTAAAAGAGTTAAAGCTCCTTAAATAAACTGACTTGAGCTATGACCCCTTTAACTGAAGTGCTGTGCTACTGCAGCAGGCTCCTGATCTGCTGAATTCAGCAGATGGTTAGGGCTAGTGCTGCTTCTAGTGAGCTAGGCTCCATCAGTTGAATCAAGCAGCTGGTTCCGGTAGGACTGGTGTGCCCGGTAGCATGATGCCAGGCTGTGACTCTGCATTTCCTTTCTTTCCTACCCACTGAGTAGCTGTGGCTGCTTCTGCTTAAGTCCTCTGTAAATGTTAAAACCATAATTTTAAATTGGGCCAAAAACTTCAGTACTGTCATCAAAGCACATATATAATAATTGTCAAACTAACCTGTCCAGTTGATTAGCTTGTGGCCTTATTTTTTATAACTACAATTATGAACAGCGCCTATGTAACACAATTTAACCACTTGAACTCCCCAGAGTTGAGTGTCTTTAAAGCCCCATTTTGCTTAAATGCATTACTGATTACTTTTCTTACCTCATAGGCATCATTATTTGTCGACGTACATTGGTTCAACTATATACAGTTGTTGTTTTTAAGAGGAAGTGTGAAGTGTGTATACAGAAATGAGAAGATGAGATGCAAGAGAGGTGAGAGATTTAAAGAGGGAGAAAAAGATAAGTGTATAGAACCATAGAACCATAGAATGAAAGAGAAGGTTGCTGTGGAGGTAAATTATATATTACTCGGAGAAAGTATTTTAACAGACTTCCAATGATTATGTACGGTTCAATAAGAAATTTGTACCTGATAAGTATGGATTGAGATGTTGATAAATGAAGTATCTAGGTATGTATGTATAATGATTTGAAAAGGAAAAAAATTAAAAAATAAAATGAAAAAAACTATATACAGTTTTAAAGAAAAAAGTATGATTACGCAGGAATATTATCACTCTGTATAATCGTTTCTGTACTGTGTATTGCTGAATATTACTGCTTTTTATGGTCATTGTCTACTCTATTTTTACATTTTATTGATTTGTTATATGTGTTTTATACAAGCCACTCTGAGAGGTTTCTCATCTGAAGCATAGCTACAGATATCTTAAGTTTATTGGCTAATTTTAATAAGGAAATTACTACCAAATTCTATTTTCTTCACATTTGCCTTGAAGAAGGCATACATAAAGAGCAGTACAGCTTTTCCCATTAATTTAAAAAGTTGGCATAATTTTGTGTGTGAGTGGGTATGGGTGTGATGTGTCCGCCTTGAAGCCGCCTGTCGACTTATGGTGACCCCATGAATTTCATAGGGTTTTCTTTGGCAAGGAATACTCAGAGGTGGTTTTGCCAGTTCCTTCCTCTGAAATACAGCCTACAGCACCTGGTATTCATTGGCAGTCCCCCTTCCAAGTACTAACCAGAGCTGAGCCTGCTTAGCTTCCAATATCAGAAGGGATCATGGTGCTTTAAGGGTATTTAGGCCATTTTTGACATAATTTGCTATTTCTGTGTTGTATGTTCTTTAGAAGAGTTATGCTGCAAAAAAAAAAAACTTTAAAATTGTGTTACATTGGTAGAACTTAAAAGAGATCTGCTGACTTTTTTCTTACCAATGGATAGCGCAAGAACATACGGAAAGTTTGATTTCCTGTTGGAATGTATAGCAAGTAAGTAGTCTGTTATTTCATGTGGAGACAGCTCTCAGTAAAGACATACTGAGCAAAGATCAATGAGAATTATTTGTCAAATGGCATCCATTATACACTATGACTTTATCTTTGAAACACTAGAGTTTTCAAGGTGAATTGACAGATGATGGTCTTCAACAACAGCTTACTGAGGCAATGCTGATTTTTTTAAAAAACTTAGATAAAATACAAATGATTGTCATGCTACTGAGATACTTAACATATTGCAAGATTAGAAATGTGAATAATTCTGTCTTTTTGGATATCAATTTTTAACTGGAGGAATGGAAAGCTGCTAGGCATATGACTTCAGAATCATTTTTCTTTCAAGCTTAGACTTTGCCAGGGAGTTTAAGGCCAAATGAGATATGTTATGCAGTTGCATGCCTCTTTTCCTGAATTAGTGTATAAATGAAAAGCAGCCATGGGCAGCTGCTAGGAGAAACTTTGCCCTTTCTGCCATTTCTCTGCTCAGAATCCTTCCCCTCCCCATCGTTTTCCCACCCACAGGGATATTAGATAGCATCCGTGGCTCCTTTTGCCAGTCACCATTCTTCTGTTCCCAGCTGTTGCCCCTTAAAGCTACTTTTCCGAAAGAAGAAAGAAACTAAAAATGGAAAGATTTGTAATTGTAAGTCATATGGGCTTTTGCCTATTGGAGTCTAGGCCCTTGGAAGGTTTTTTTAAAAAAAAAACTTTAACCAGGGTAAATTCAATTCTGTTAGGAATTCAAGCAGATTATATATTAATTTGTCTATTGGATATGTTAGTGATAATTAAGATTAAACAGTGCTTCCTGAGAAAGAAAGTGCATTGAAATCAAGTGTAGGCTCAAAATCCTTGGTAGGGTTGCCAGGTATCAGTGCACTAATAGAAATCTCAGGGAATTCCAGATCTTTTTCTGGTCTCCAGGCAGGAAGACAGATCTCAATGTGATTATGCTGGAGAAAGGTTGATTAAATAAAAAAAGGACAAAGCCTGGATGCATTGCTTTTCTACCCATTCTCAGCTGGAACCAGTGCTCTCTGGTTCAGTAAAAAGATATTTTTAATGTGTGTTGTTCATTGCACCAAAAAGCCAGAAGCAGAGGATGAGACAAGGGAGAGGTAGTGATTGTGTGCACTTGAGCCCATCATGTCCATGTGGACCAAGGCAGGGAGGGAGCAGCGGTGTTCCAACCACAAAACTTCAGATTGCACAGCCGCTAGCAGAGGGGAAGACCATCATGGACTGGTGGTTGTCCTTCCAAAACCCCCAGCAGGAGCGCAGAACCTGGAAAAGCTCCCCACATGTATGTGTGCTATAGGTAAGACCACACAGGATGCAAACACTGGTGAGAATGGCAGCAACTGTGGGAATTCATGGGTTTATTTTGCTGTCTGGCAAGCCACTGAAAATAATTATGGCTTTTGTTCACCTGGCTTTGGGTTGCCATATTACCTGCTGAATTACCTGCTGCTATGATATCACCCCTATGATATCACAATATCCCAGTCCTGTGACATCACAAGAACTCACCCCCAGTCTCAGATTTTGTCCCTCAGAGAATGGGGTGCTTCAGGCCTGGCAACCTTAATGCTTGGTTGTATGAGATATAGTAGTCTGAGAAAACTATAGTAATAGAACAAAATGTTTTTCTGTGCCAAGCCATTTTTCTTCTGTTGTATTTGAACTGAAGTACTTGTCAGTGCCAGATGAATGTTTTGTTAACAATGTATTGACATCAGAGGTAAGAAGCAGGAATTATTTGCCATTATATTTAAAACATTTCAACCTAGCTCCTACCTAGTTGAAAAGGTTCCCAGAATGGCTTACGTAAGATCAACAGCAAGCAAATAAATAAACAGCTCTCCCCTCAGGCTTACAATTGAAAAGGCACAACAAACAAACAAAAGGAAAAGGGGAGGGGAGGGAGGAGGAAAATAGAAAATTTGGAGATTGGTTCTTAATATTTCAGTGTTCTCATAATGCCTATCTTCTGTTGAAACAAATCAGGGAGAGGATGAGCCAAAGACAGCTAGCTTCTCAGCAGAAACTATAGAATTGGCTCTGTCTTCTATCTTTCCTTCTGCTGCAGAGAGACTAAATGAAAGGAAGAGGATGAGATCCAGCATTCTGGTATTAAGTATGTGACTCACCCTGAACTTGAGAGAGAGAGAGTGCACATTACAGCCTGGAAATCAGACAGATGGATTTCAGGCATACTGTATATATTATTCCCAAATGCTATGCACCACAATAAGTGGCATTTATCTCAGTGAGGCTTCATGTGGTAGTACTACATATTGAGCGTCAGTCTTCAAGTTCTTAATCACAACATAAACCCAGATTGGCCTCCTCTGAAGGAAAGCCATTTGTTTAGCTCTAAGGATTTGTGAAGAGGAGGAAATTATTCTCTGTACACTTCCACAAATACATGGACACAGGAGTTTGTATGTGACTTCACAATGTTTATAAGAGGAAGATTCTACGAACCTTTGCTTCCATTTGTACTGGAAGTTGTGTGACTTCTTTCACAAGTGTTAAACAGACCATAGAAAGATGTTCCCTTTACATTTTCTTTCACTGTCATAGAGCTAGGTTGTCTTATGAACCTGTTCTAGGTGATGCTATTTAATGCCAGGTTAACTCAACGGGGAAGGGGGGCGGGAATACAATTTAATTGTGAACCTAGTAGCTATTGCCAAAACATGCAGTGCATGTTTCCCAGCTGTCCATCTCTAATCCCTATGATTCTGAGTGTAGCACTAAGATGAGTCTATTGGTGTTCAGCATAGACTCAATAACCAGGGAAGAGGAGACATGATGTTCTATAGTTCTATCTCCTTGAGAGTTTCTGCCCCAGAGTTTCTGTCTAGCTGAGTTTAAAACTTTAGTGCTTGTCCCTGCTGTTGGGCTTTCATGATAGAATGGGGATTCTCGTGGTATATTCAGCATTCATTCAAAGACATCTACCAGGGAAGTCAGGGCTTCATGGCCAGTGTGACAATTATGGGGTTGTCTGAATATTTCATTGACTTGAATGCACATAGTGGCTCACACTCTAGATTTGGTATTCTCTTCTGGATAGGAGCGGGGGTGATCTTTATGTGAGGGATTTCCGTTTGGTATGTTGTCACATATCTGCACTGCAGGTTCACTGCAGTTGTGTTCCAAATCAGACAGTCCATCTCTGGAAGAAGATTATTTTAATTTTCAGTGAATTTTCAGTTCATGTAGCTAGGGCTCTAGTTGATTTGTGAAATGCAAAGATTATGTGATTGTTCCTAAGTATTTGCTCCCCCTAAGCAGAGGTCATTTATGTTAAGGAAAATGCAACATGGGACATACAGTGAAAGAAATAAAATATGTATGTGAAAGTCACAATGACTAAGCAAGAGCAATTATGGGGCTATACAGGTGAAACTGCTAATGTAATCTAGAAGGCCTGAGAGCCAAGGACAGAGGTACTGAATGCAGATTGGAAACACCTGAGAATCATTAAGTGTACAAGGTGAAATGTTGAAATACATGGGTTGGTCTTAAGCATGGGTGGAACTATGTGGACCAATCAGAATGGAAGTACACACCCACTGGGTGGAAACTAACTAGTGGGTGGTGATAAACAATGGCTATAAAATTGTAATGTTTGCCAATGTATTGTGGTTGAGTAGAGGTGCAGTAGTTTGGAGATATTGTGGAGTAGTGAGTAGAGATTGTGATTTGTTGACCATATAGTATATTTATATAGAAGAATAAAGTAGGTTTTATATAAAACTACTGAGTTGCCTGAGTGAATCCTGGAGACGTTTTGGAGACACCTGGAGAAGAGTGAGAAGGCTTGGAGAGTTTGTCAGGATCTTCAGCCTATTCTCTGAAACTCTGCTGCTTTGAAGGAAAGCATTAACCACTGATCTAAGCTGGTTGGCTCTGCTGCATAACAAGGTGGTGAGTTTGAGCCAGAGGTGAAGAGCTACAACTCCCATCATCCCTGACAAGGGTTATGGGCCCAGTTACTAGAGCACCCAGCATCCACAGAAGCTGAAAGTTCCAGAGAGTGGGAGAAAGCTTTGTGGACGATAGATCAGAGCAAGCTGTTTGTGCTGCACTGATAAGCCTCGTGAGTAAACCATTTTGTGTTTTGCTTAAGCCCAGACGGGTCGGCTGTGCATACTCAGAAGGACTGTGTCAAATTGAGTCACTGCACAAATCAAGATGGAATTTCTAAAGTTTAGTAAATTAAATAGAAACAACTACTCTACCTGGAAGATTTATGCCCAATCTCTACTAGTAAAGGAAGGTCTGTGGTCAACAGTTGAAACAGGGCTGGCAGCCGATGCTGATGAAGCCACTCAGGAGAGAGATAGTAAAGCAAAAGCCTGTCTTTATCTCATGCTTGAAGAAGACTTAATTAATGATGTCAGAGATAAAACGTCTGCCAAGGATGTGTGGGATACCTTGCAGAGATTACACACTCCTTCAACTGCTTTTGCAAAAATGCTATGGTCTAAAAGAATATACAGGCAAAAGATGACTAAAGGGCAGTGTGTGATAGAACATTTAAAAATAATGCAAGATTTGTTTGTGCAAGCTGAACTGAGGGGAGTGCAAATTAGCAAAGAGCAGCAATGCTACATTTTAGTAGAATCGCTAGACTCTTCGTGGGACAACATAACGAACAGCTTGCAGAACTTGCCAGAAGCTGAGCTTAATAGAGATTTAATTGTGGCCAGAATACTGGAAGAGAACCAGAGAAGAATGTCTGAGCAGGGTGACTCAGCAAGCTTAAAGACTGTGCCAAAACAACAAACAACTCCTGACTGGCGAACCCAGGAGGAAGCAGCCTCTACAAGGGAGCAACGGAGGTGCTTTTATTGTAAGAAGATTGGTCATCTGCAGAGACATTGTAAACATTTTGCAGCTGAGAGACGCAAGCAAGCAGAGAGCAGATGGCAGCCGCGGCAGTATCAAAAACAGTCCAGACCTCCATTTTTGAGGGACAGTGGTAATAAAAAGGGGGTTGCAACCATGATTAAGGAAAAACAAAATGCAAATTCTAAATGGCTAGTTGATTCAGGAGCCACATCTTTGATGTGTAATGACATAAATTTAATAAGTAATAGAAAATCAGCTAATGTAAATGCTGTAGTTTTGGCTGATGGGAAAGAGCTAAGTACTGTAAAACAAATGGGTACTGTGTACATTCCAGGGCTAAAAGAGAATTTTAATGATGTCTTACATGTAAAGGAGTTAGAAAATAATTTGTTATCAGTAAGCAGATTAACAGAAAGAGACTACACAGTCATCTTTGAAAAGAACATGTGTAAGATAAAACTGAATGGGGAATTGCGTGGCATAGGTTTGAAAAAGGACAAACTTTATTATTTGGAGGACAATATTGATAGCTACAGGGTTGAAGAAGCTAATAACATAGAAAATATTCCAATCCACAAAGACTGCATACACGAGCTTCACAGAAAATTCGGCCATGCGAGCTTCAAATGTTTAAAGAATTTAATCAGTATGTGTCCAGAGTTAAAAGTTACTGAATGCAAAAACCACTTAGATTGTACGGTATGTCAACAGGTAAAGGTCAGAGCTTTTCCAGTAGCTAAGAAAACAAAAAGAATTGCTCAAAGACCATTTCAGTATGTACATGCAGATGTCGCCCAAGCTAATTGCTTGTCCTTAGGGGGAAGCAAGTATTTCCTAGTAATTGTTGATAGGTATACAAGGTTTGCATTTGTGAGAATAATGAAAAACAAATCTGACGCTGGGCAAAGTTTAAAAGCATGGGTAAGAATGGTGGAAAGACAATTTGATAGCAGAGTAGGCACCATCATTACTGATAGAGGAGGAGAATTTTTAAATAATCAATTGTTTAACTGGTTTCAAAAGGTGGGAATAAGGCATGAAACTACAAACCCTGCTTGTCCTAGTGAGGATGGGTTAGCAGAGAAGAAAATACAAGATATAAAAAGAATTACTGCTTGTATGATGGCAGATGCAGGGGTGAAAGATAGTTTTTGGGCAGAAGCAACTTTGACTGCAATACATATCAGTAACAGATTGTATCATTCAGAAATTGAAGACATTCCCTACAGGGTATTGTATGGGAGAATGCCAAATTACAAGTACTTAAGGGTTTTTGGACAATTTGCTCATGTTTACACACCTGCTTGTTTCAGGAGAAAAGGAGAACCCAAAAGCAAAAGGCTTAGGTTTTTGGGGTATTCTGGAAATAGCTACAAGTTTCATTTGGGAGGAAAACAAGTGCAGTATTCTAGGTCTGCAAATTTCGAGAGACATGCTGGTTGGGACAAACTGCATGCCAATAAAGAAGTGTTTTTGAGATTAGGGAGTTCAAATGAACCAGAAGCACAAACTGAACCAACCTCAGGAAACGGAGGGGTTTCAGTTAAGCAGGAAGCATCACCTAGCAGCAGTGGTAGTTCTTCTGATGATGAGATAGCATCTAGGCCTACTACTACTCGAATGACTGAAGACAAGAGATTTAGTCATAGAACTACAACTCCCAGTAGAGAAAGTGAGGATGAAAGAGACAGAACAGCAGATTTTATTCCCAGGCGTAGTCATAGAGTTAGAAAGCCTCCAGATAGGTTTGTTGTGACAAAGGCAAGAGCTTGTTTAGCAGTAGAAGAGCCTGAAAGTTTTGAAGAATTGGAAAGTTATTCTAGTGAAGAACAGGAAAGATGGCTTGATGCAATGGATAAGGAGTTTGGTTGCCTGGTAAATAAAGATGTTTTTGAAATTGTTGACAGACCCAAAGACAAGAAAGTAATTGGTTGTAAATGGGTATACAAAAGGAAAGAAATGCCAGATGGAAGTATCAAATATAAAGCTAGGTTAGTGGCTAAGGGTTTTGCACAACAGCAGTATGAGAACTATGATAAGACATATTCTCCAACTGCAAAGCCAGAAAGTCTGAGAATGGTTCTAGCTGTAGCAGTAAAAAGGAATTTAGTTGTAGAACATTTTGATTTTGAGACAGCTTACTTGAATGCGGTTCTGGATGAAGAAATATTTATGGAACAGCCACAAGGTTTCGAAGAAAATGGTAGTCAGAGAGTATATAAATTAAAGAAAGCGTTGTATGGTTTAAAACAAAGTGCCAGAGCGTGGAATCTGTGCATCAATGATGAGCTAGTTAAGCTAGGTTACAAGAGGAGCATTGCAGATGCTTGTGTTTATACAAAAGGAGACATAGTATTAGTGATTTATGTAGATGATTTGTGCGTAGCAGCAAAGTCAAAACAGGAAATTGAGTCAGTAAAAAGAGAATTGTCTAAGAAGTTTGTTTTGAAGGACTTAGGTGTATTGAAGTCTTATTTAGGTATTTGCGTTGAATGGACAGAAGAAGGACATTGTTTATTAAGTCAGAAAAATAAAATTGAAAGACTGATTGAAAAGTGTGGATTACAGAATGCAAAAATAGTAAGAGCTCCAATGACAACTGGTTTTGTGTCTGAGGAAACAACTAGAGCGTTTGAGGACAAGACTTTCTTCAGAAGTATAATAGGATCTTTACAATTCATATCTTGCCACACCAGACCAGACATTTCTTATGCTGTAAATGTATTGTCTAGAAGGGTTAATGATCCAAAAATTGAAGACTGGACAGCGGTAAAACATTTATTGAGATATTTGAAAGGAACCTTAGATAGGAAATTGATAATAAGAAACAATAGTTCAGATCTAGATTGTTATGTAGACAGTTCATTTGCATCAGAATTAGGAGACAAGAAGTCAGTTACAGGAATGATAATTAAATATAGTGAAAGTCCAATAGTTTGGAGAAGTAGAAAACAAACTAATGTAGCGTTAAGCACAACAGAAGCAGAATTTGCTGCTTTGAATGAGATAGTAAATGAGGTACAGTGGATTAAGCAATTGTTAAATGATTTAAATGAAAGTTACAAGATACCAGTGGAAATTCTGGAAGATTCACAGTCATGCATAGCGATGGCTGAAACTGAAAGTTTGAAGAACAGAACAAAATATGTTGGTGTAAGATATCAAAATGTGCGAGACATGGTTCAGAAGGGTGAAATAGAATTGAGATATATAGAAACACAACACAACATAGCAGATTTGTTCACAAAAGCATTGACAGCAGAAAAACATGAAAGGCTGACACAAATGGTTGGAATGACATTGTAAGACACATACAATATTTTATTTCGGAGGGGATTGTTAAGGAAAATGCAACATGGGACATACAGTGAAAGAAATAAAATATGTATGTGAAAGTCACAATGACTAAGCAAGAGCAATTATGGGGCTATACAGGTGAAACTGCTAATGTAATCTAGAAGGCCTGAGAGCCAAGGACAGAGGTACTGAATGCAGATTGGAAACACCTGAGAATCATTAAGTGTACAAGGTGAAATGTTGAAATACATGGGTTGGTCTTAAGCATGGGTGGAACTATGTGGACCAATCAGAATGGAAGTACACACCCACTGGGTGGAAACTAACTAGTGGGTGGTGATAAACAATGGCTATAAAATTGTAATGTTTGCCAATGTATTGTGGTTGAGTAGAGGTGCAGTAGTTTGGAGATATTGTGGAGTAGTGAGTAGAGATTGTGATTTGTTGACCATATAGTATATTTATATAGAAGAATAAAGTAGGTTTTATATAAAACTACTGAGTTGCCTGAGTGAATCCTGGAGACGTTTTGGAGACACCTGGAGAAGAGTGAGAAGGCTTGGAGAGTTTGTCAGGATCTTCAGCCTATTCTCTGAAACTCTGCTGCTTTGAAGGAAAGCATTAACCACTGATCTAAGCTGGTTGGCTCTGCTGCATAACAAGGTGGTGAGTTTGAGCCAGAGGTGAAGAGCTACAACTCCCATCATCCCTGACAATTTAAGTCCACAATTCTGTGAACAAGATTTAAGCTTCTCCTAATACCATTAAGTGTGTCCTTTAAGGACCAGAATTATTATGGAATAAGATTTTGCAGAGTGCCTTGAAAGCGTAATGCTATAATAAATCTATTTAAGATGCCACAAGACCCACTTGGTGATTTTTATTACCACAGACTAACATGGCTATCCCCTGTAAGTTATGTGGCTAAAGAATTGTAGGAGTGCTGTTGTAATCCAAGCCAAGTGGATTGCAGGAATCACCTTCTACCTTTAGCAATGGCTAAAACATCAACGTGATCCTCCCAAAGCACAGTTGTTGATGTTTTGACACCATTTCATCTCTGTGTTGAGCTACTTTGGAAGATGTCCTAGAAACTTCCATCAGTACAAACTACTGTTGCTGAGCTACTAACTGGGATCAATCATCGGGAATATATTGTGCTAACCTTAAAGCAACTGCACGGGTCACCAGTCTGTTTCTGAGTACACTTTGAAGCGCTTGTTTTTACCTTTCAAGGCTGAAGGCCAGAATATGTTGAGGACAACTTGCTCTATTCTCAGTCTGTCCAAAGATCTTTTCCAGAGGATCTTCAGATTTCCCCAGATTCAAGTGTGAAGCCAATAAGAAAACAACCTTCTGTAATGCAGCCCCAAAGGATGCTTAACAGGCACTAAACCTGATGACTTTTTGTTCCATATGAAGACCTTTTTATTTGCTGAAGGATTTAATAGTTTTTAAAGATCTTTTAATGTTTATATATGGTTCTCATTTCTTTCTGCCATTGGCCAATGTGGTGATGGATTGTTCTGCTGCTCACATTAATGGTAACACATTGATTTACTGTATTTTGTTGTGTTTTGAAGACCTGTGAGTTGATCTGGAACTGGGATAATACATTAATGCAAAGCATAGATAGTGTATAATAACATCCTTTTGATTTGTTTCACCTTTTTTGGTGCCGGATTCTAGCTGGAGATGAGAGACATTACTTCTGTGAATGGAAAGCACATTCCACATGTAGATGTACTCCTTTGTATCTAACCCATTCTCTACAAGTTTTCAGATGTTAAACTGCAACCAGCAGTGAAGTTCTGCAGAAATTGATCTGACTATCAGTGGAAGCCTTTCCCTTCTAAAGAGCACATAAATATTAGGGGAAATAACATCTGTTTTGTGATCTAAATTGATACTGGCAAGGCTGTGACATAAATTTCAGTGTTCCCACTGAAGCTTTTTGCCATTCTTCACAAAGATATGCCAGCTGAAAGCAATATAATTCTTTGCTCTAGCAGAGGAGACTCTGGGGAGTAGGTTCAGTTTCAATTGGCACTTTTCAATTCTGTGTAAATCCACAGTCTGCTTTTTTATTCAAAAATCACTTTTAAGAAGGTTACTTTTATCATTACCGTGTTATGTGCATGTTTGTGGGGAAGCATGTTGAATAAATGAAAATTATGTATTTGAAAGAGTCAGTTTTCACTGCCATAAATTGGAAGCTAGTGGACTTAGTCCAAAGACCCTTGCAATAGACAATTGCCTGGTGAGGATAAGGCAGGAAGAATCATATAAGAGCAAGCAGCAAATTAATTTATGCTAGTATTAAAAGCAGGCTGCTTTCCTTAGAACTGTAAACATTGAAGATGAATGACAGATCATGTGGGGTTATCTGAACTGTGTCATACACAGCAATTAAAAATCAGCACTGACTGTTTGTTTTAAGATGTGATTTATCCTGAATTGAAAGAGATCCCTTTTTGCTATGGCTTTTGCTTTAAGTCTTAATTTGCAGTGGTAACCTGACTGTTTTTTCCTGTCCAGAAGTACCATATAAATAATGCATTTTGAAGAACACTTACTCTTTTGAGTAAGATTCATTTAACTTACTGGTTATCCTTCCTTTGAGGCTGTTTATTTTAGTCAAGTCAACTTCAACGTATGGTGTGATCCTATGAGTGTGAGACCTCCGAGTCACTCTCTCTTCAACTTCCCTGGTTAAGTCTATTCATCTTTAATGAAGTTTTCCTCTTTTCCTACTGCCTTCTGCCTTACCAAGGTAGTCTTTTCTAGTGAGCCATATCTTCTCATGATATGGCCAAAGTATGACATTTTCACTTTACTTATCTTGGCTCCTAGCAAGAGTTCAGGTCTGATTTGCTCTATGATCCATTTATTTATCTTTTTAACAGTCCACGGTATCCATAGAACTCTTCTCCAGCACCACATTTCAAATTAGTTTATTTTCTTTCTATCAGCTTTCTTCACTGTCCAGCTTTCACAGCCAAACATAGAAATTGCAAATAGGATGGCATGGACAATCCTAACTTTATCATTCAATTATATATACACTTAAAGATCTTGTCTAGTTCCCTCATAGCTGCCCTTCCAAGTCCAAGGGCTTATCTACATTGGGGGGGGGGATCCGGATGCAATTTGGACTACTTTGGCCTGGAGCTATGACACATGGAATACAGACTACTGTGGTCTGGATTTAAGCTCCACACTTTACCTAGCCAAAGCCCAAATCTGCATTGCTCGTCATTGGGCTTGTCCACACAATAATTCATTTGGATTTTTACTCCCAGTGAAGTCTGCCACCACCACTAGCCAGGACCTCTGTGGCACCACTGCCACTGGCATGGGTCAGAAGAGCAACAAGGCTCTGCCTTCCCAGTGCACCATCTCCTACTCGGAGATCAGAAGACGTGGCCAGCCCCATCATCGCAAGGCTGGCTGCTCATTCTGACCTCAGAGAGAGCAACTATTCACCCAGGCTCTGCCTTTCTGGCGTACAATCTCTCTCTCTCTTTCTGAGGTCAGAAGAAGTGGCCAGGCTTGCGATGGCAGGGCTGGCTGCTCATTCTGATCTCAGAGAGAGCAACTCTGCAGCCTCATCTAACCCCAGAGAGAGCCTTCGGAATGAGGAAGTGGCATCAAGGGGGGGGGAATAGCGGCTCCTGTCAGGCATCACTTCTCCTGCCTCCCTACAGCCCCCCCCCAAATCCAGGGCAGAGTCATTCAAACAATCTCCAGAGAAAACAGTTTCCTAAAACCTGGATTAAGATGATATGCCCCATGTTTGGTGCAAGTAGGGCTGTAAGGTATGTGGACTAATTGCACCAGATTCATTGGGGGGGGAGCCATGCTTAGTGTGGACTAATCACACCACATTCAGAGGGTGGGTTTTGGGTTTTTTTCAATAGAGTAGGCAAGCCCCTTCTCTTTTTCTGAGTCCTTGGCTGAAGTCTCCATTCTGATTAATGACTGAGCCAAGGTATGGAAAATAGTGAACTATTTCAATATCTTCATCATCTGCTTTAAAGTGATGTAAACCTTCTGTGTCATTTATTGTTTGTTTCTTTTCTTATTGTTCAACTGTACCTTTGCACTTTCTTCCTTGACTTTCTTCAGTAAGTATCCTTACTTATGGGCTTGCGTTTACTGATCCTCCCGTAACAGATTTTAGAAGCAAAATTAATTCTTATTTCTAGGCTTAGTAACACCTTGGTGCAGTCTACACCAAAGACCATCCTGGCTCTTGTGTGGATTATATTTGCTCTGGGTTGTCTTCTCTTGAGGATTTTTAAAACTCCAAATCAATATTAGAATTGGAGCTACACAGTTCCACAAGCCAAGTTTAATTTGAATCAAGAAGTTGTGTCTTTTGCGCCTATATACAGAGCCAGTTTAAGGGCCCTGCGGCTCCTGCAGCCACAGGTGGCCCCATCATTGTGGGGGGGGACGTTGTAACCCTCCTCCTTCAAAAACATTATTAGTAATAATCTGAATATCCTGTACCATGAATAGGTTAGGTTAGGTTAGGTTACATTGATCTTAGATAAACATATGGGCCCCCCAAAATAAAACATTGCAGGGCCCCCCAAAATTCCTTAAACCAGGCCTACATATATAATGATCCAATTTGCATTATGTTTGGCTTAGACAGTACACAATTGGCAGCAACCCTGGACTTTTAAAGTTTTATTTATTTTATTTATACACCTGATCATATTTGGACATGTGCTGGGGTAGTCATTATTTCCAATACAGGATTAGTTGGTTGATTCTTGCCTATGATTGTATCTTACCCATCACCTGTGGTATCTTCCGCACCCTCGTTCATTCCTGCCACCACACTGCCACGCCCTTCTGCACACCCAGTTTGTTCCTGCCCATGAGCAGATATTTGGTAGAATACACCCTTAGATACTGCCCAAATGCCTGCTCCATTTGGCAATGATGAAAGTTATAAGACAAAATACCTAACTCAGCAGTGTTGCATCTTGGACTAAAACTCCAAGAGCCCCCCAACCAACATGGCTTAGAAATATTTGGGGCTGACAAACCCTGAAGTATTTCCCAGCTGCCTTACGCTAAGGTATGATGGAAGTAGTAGTCCAAAATATCTGATAGTTATACAATTTACATTAATTAACAACAAAAGATTAGATTTATCATAGGTATGTAAAGAGAGAACTGTGCTACTTTTTTAAAAAAGATGTGAGCAGATAAATTGGAAGGTTACACCATATACTGTATATCACACAAATAACATATTTAAAGAATAATTTCTATCCTGCATTCTAAATTTCTTTGCATGTTACCTTGAAAAGCGGGGGGGGGGAAATAAATGTATTCCACTCTACATGTGGGAAAATAAGAGTTATTTCTTCACACAGTACATTTTATGTTGAAAACAGAAAGTGCTGGATTAACTGCATTTTAAAGTTTTAGACCTAATGACAATCATTTATACCGTTGTTCCCAATCCTGGGTTCCCAGCTGTTGTTGGACAGCAGCTCCAGAGTCCCCATGCTTTATGGAACTGAAATCCACAATGGTTATCAGAGACAATGCACAATTTCCTACTGCATTGTGTGTAAAAAAAAAGGGGGGGTCCCAATGGGAAAGAACCCCCCAGTTTAACTCAGTGGGTGGTGGCGGCTACTGTTTGTTTTGGGGTCTATATGGAGCATCCTGGAGTGAGGCTACTCAGGATTACCTCTACAGGAGAGCTAATCTGGGGGTCCAGGAGAGTGAACCCAGGTCTAGCCCTTCACATGGTGGCAGCGGTGGGATTGAACGTTAGCATCAGTTTGGGAAGTTTAGTAGAAATACAGGGCTCTGTCTCTGCCTTGCCAGATCTCTGAATTCAGAGAAAGGGAGGTGGGGGAGACTGGAAGGGGCTGCAGTTTTAGCTTGTTCACATGGGGGACGGAGAGTGGCGGGTGAGAGGGGCTGAGGTCTCTGCTCAATTTACCCACCAGCTTTGCCCAAAACTCCCTGGAAAGGGAGGGGTGTGTTGCTTTTGCTTGGACTGAGGGGGAACTGGGAGTTCCTCATTGTGTGTGTGTGTGCGTGTGCTTTAGTGGGGCATTCACAAGGCTTTTGGAAAAGCTGGCAGCTCTTTTGTGTTGGATGTGCTTCTCTGTAAGTGATAGAAAAGGAAGGGGCAGGAAGCCCACCAGGCAATTCTTTTATCTCACTCACTGCCACAGAGAGCAATCCCCTTTGATCTCTGGTCTCCCGGTAGAGGGGGGAAAGGAGGAACTGTGAACTCTTCACAGTCTCAGTTAAAAACACATGCACAATAGGATTGCCTTTCTAGTTGGTTAGAAAGTCTGGTTATTTTCCTTTGAGGATTTTTGTTTGCAAAGGCTCTGATCTGTTTTGGCTAAGTTGCTTCTCTGCCCTGAGAAGGGAGAGAAATGATACCCAGCCACTGAAAGGCAATTTCAGCGTGCTGGAGAAGTCTTGTTTCTTGGGTTACCTGCCTAAGTTTGAAACTCGCTCTTTCCTACACACTGGTTTTCCCAGTGGGGTGGAGCTCAGTGAAAAGGTGGGGAATAGGAGGGACTAGGGAAGGGCTGAAGCTCCCTGGGTTGCTGGCTATTGTTGCTAGGCAACTGCCAAAGCTAGCTAGATTCCTAGGGGAGGGGGACATCTCCCTGTTGTTTCCAAGTGCTGCTTGGACCATTCACAGTTTTTTTCCTTCTGCTTTTAGACAGAAACAAGGGGGAGGAAACCGTGGATTGGGATTCTAGCCTGTCTTTCTACCTTGTCTTCTAGCCTGTGTTCTGTTCTTTTCAGCTGCTTCTGTCTGATAGGGGGCATCCAGTCCCCCCATACAGAACCATTGCCCTCTGCTGGCAAAGGAAATTATTCCTTTTATTACACATTCAACCAAAGAAAGCTTTTAAATTTTTTTCATAGTTGACGGGTTTTGCTGATAATAGGAGCTTAGGGAATTACATTCTTTGCGTTTCGCATGTTTCCAAGTTGTGGGAAAGTTACAGTAAATGTGACTGACCCTAGATAGCCAGTGCTGCTGGCGCCTCTGCTGTTTCTCCTGTACCTGAGGACTTATTGGATGAAACAGAGATGACTCAACACGAGATTGAGGAGTGACAGCGATGGCTGAAAGTACAGGAATTGCAAATGCAGCACAAGGAAAAGGAACTGCAATTAAGACTTCAACTTCAGAATGCGGACGTGAAAGAAAAAAACACTGAACGCCAGCTGTGATTACAAATGCAGGAGATGGCGCTGAAGCAGAGAGAACTGGAATTGTGACTGCAGGAACGGGAATTTGAGCTGAAAATTACACAGCAGATGCAAAAGCCAGTATCCAATGTATCACAGCCCCCCCCATGCCAACAGTTCCAATCCGCCAGTATCCCACTTTTCAGGAAATGGATGATTTTGAGGAGTTCATAATAACCTTCCAGAGGGTCTGTGCTGACTATGGGATGCGCAAGGAGCACTACATGCATGACCTACACCCCTTGCTTCCACCATTCTTAGGTCTGTGGAGGCACGTCTGACACTAGAAGAGATGCATAATTTTGATCTTTTCTTGGACCTGGCTAGAGGCTGTCTGGGCTTAATGTCAGAGGCAGCTCAACAACACCTGTGGGCCACAAGATGGATGCCTACAGTCAATTGTCGTGAGCTGGGACACCGTATCCTGCGCAAGTATGAACTCTGGGCTAAGGTTGCCAAGGTTTGAAGGCATTCTCTCTTTGCTGGCCATGGAACAGTTTCAGTGGCATACACCATCAGCTATGCACAATTATATTTTGTCTAAGGATACTAAGACTATGCTTGATGTGACTATGCTGGCTCAACAGTTTATGGAAACCAGAGGAAACCAGACCTTGCAGTCACAGCCAGCAGAACCACATAAGCAAAAGCCAGGGAATCAGTTTGCCCACAAGTCGTGGAATCAATTCCCCAACAAGGATTGCCAGAATACTCGATTCCAGAAGACGGGATCACAAGTTGTGCCCCAACAACAGCAGAAACAGCCATCCCAACCTGCCCCAAAGGAGGCTGCACAACCTCCCCAAAGACAGGGGAAGGACAAGGCTGTCCTGAAATGTTTCTCGTGTGGAGAGAATGGCCATCCCAAGGCGAACTGTAAACAGGAGCCCAAGGGAATTAAGATGATAGGGGCATCAATGTGGACACCTTTGACAGCTGAGAAAGAGGTGCCACCTGACCCTACAACTATTCCGCCTCATCAACGCGGGAGGGTAGGAGGACAGGTGTTGCATGCTGTTCTGTGACCATGTTTTTTATTGTATTGTTTTGAATTTGTATATGTTCTAACTCTTTCTGCTCTAGCTCACCTCTGGGACAGGTTGAAATCCCAGACTGTTTGGTCCTGCTTTCAGCATCCCAGACTGTCTGAGATTTGGGGGGCATGTCATGATGGACCCCATCATGCTGCCTCAAAGGTTGATTGCAATTCCCATTATTCTACTAGAGAACTATAACTCCCTTTGTAGGTAAAGGGACCAATGTCTTGCCAGCATAGTATCAGGTAAGAAAAGGGTTATTGGAAGGGAGGATCTAAAACACCACCTCCACAGGAGCTAATGAGATGACTTCAAGGAAATGACACCACCTGACCTGGACTGTCTAATCACAGCTCTAAACCTGGGAACTTGAATGAAGATTTAACTGCTTTTTCCCTTACATTAGGGAATTCTTTTTAATTTCTTTACTTTGGTTGGATGTAGTTAAATTAGTAACTGAATATAACTTGAGTAATGTAATGCTTTGATCTTAATACTCTGTGATTGGTATAACTTTATAATGCCTGAGGTATGGGAGAAGCCTACCTCATGTGAGATTGCATTACTGATTTCACTTGAATGAAGTAAACTTATTAATCTTCCTATAACTGATGCTTACCATGTGCCTTATCTCTTGACTATGCTACTTTGAGTCTTCTCTGGGGTTAAGAGGAGGAAGTTAGTTGATTCTGTAGTGGCAAAGAGTGCCACTGGTTATCAGAGACTACGCACAATTTCCCACTGCATTGTGCATGAAAAAGGGGGGTCCCAAAGGAAGGACCCCCCAGTTTAACTCAGTGGGTGGTGGCAGCTACTGTTTGTTTTAGGGTCTGTAGGGAGCATCCTGGAGTGAGGCTACTCAGGATTACCTCTACAGGAGAGCTAATCTGGGGGTCCAGGGGAGTGAACCCAGGTCTAGCCCTTCACAACAACATTTGGGAACCCATGTTTGGGATGTTTTTATGATCTCCAAGGCCTGCAATGTGTATGACTGATCATGATAGTTGCTTCAGATTTCTTGAGCACAACTCCTCCCTAGACAATGGTAGAATAGAATAGAATCTTTATTACGGTCATAGACCAGACCTAGACAATGGTATCTGAGGGGCTTCTGTGAAGGTATTTTCCATATGTAACATAATTAGAACACAGTAACACAACATCATTAAATGCTGCTGAGCAAAAGCATTAATCTACCAGGGGGACAATTCTCTGTGCTCTGCCATTGTGGAGAGTAGGGAGGGGGCTAACTTATCGATACAGCCCAAACTGTAGAATGCCTTCCCATCTGGGGCTTGTTTGTTATCAAAATCTGGAGTGGTCTGATTTGTTTGCCAAGTCAAAACCTGATATTTACCCTTATTGTACTTGGTCATGATATAGAAGATTGTGGTGTCTATTGTGATTATATTGAACTTTTTTTAAAAAGAAAAAGAATAAATAGCAGGTATGGCATTAACCTTAGAGGCACCTGTGTTACCCAAATTTTGTGGGGTTTGCGAGGATCCCACTAGTATATGAATCTTAATACGGGGAATATTTAATTAGCTAAAAATGGCAGCAAGAGGATGGGTAACAGCAGCATCTTTTGACATATGTATATTGGTAATCACTGAGGAGACTTAAATCCAGAACATACAATTAAATTATCTTTATTGGAAATGAATCTTAACAGCATTCATGCAAACACTTAAGCTTCAAGCAATCACACAAGCCTATCAGAGAAAGTAGGAGATATTTGGATAGAGGAATAGAATAAGGGGATTGTGGGTTATACTATACTGATCCCATAGAGCTGAGATTGCAAAGTAAACTGGCAGAGGGGAGGTCCTGAATACAGAATGATGACATGAACTGACATGGAGTCAGAAAGTAGGAGGTCCGTGAACACTTTGGTGGTGTTTTAGAGTAATAATTATATGTGATAATTTCCCTGAAGGAATGGGATTTAGAATGGAATACAATGTCTCTCGGAGTTTCCCAGGAGTAGATGAAGGGTTCCCTGAAAGAGTTAATTATTGTTAATGGGCAATATATTTGGAATTCAATAGGAGCAGGCAACTTCTATTGTTTGGGAGAATGTTGCAACCATTGAAGACTCTGCTATTGTTGAGTGGATTAGTGAATGACTCATCTCAAGGTGTTAACTCTGACCTGGGTGTGATCTGTTTGGGGAATTTCCAAAGGCCCCTCCCTAGGTTGTGCATGACTCCAGCTTTGGTATCTGGGGGTCCCTGGTTTAACTGCCAACCATGTGTAGGCCAAAGCAAATCAATTTATTAAATATTGCCAATTATGTGATAGTCCAAGATGGGGGCCGTCAGGGTAACACCTGGTTGGTCATTCTGCAGAACAGGATTATTATTCTTTTTGTTGTGATGTTTAAAAGTATAGATAGTTATTGGTGATGCCTTTCTTCAAGTAAAGAGATTCCACCTTTTTAATGTGATGTTACCTTATAAAAATACTTTATTGTGCTTTGGGAGCAATTTATAAAAGTATTTCTGAGTTAAACAATAATCTAAGCTTTAATAGGCAATGGACTTTATTGGAAATAAAATTTATCTGCATCTCTAATGAAGATAATAGTCCTTCTCGCAGTGACATTAATATTCAGTTAGCACCAATAACGTGCCAGCGTATAGTAGATAGCATATATGTGCCATGGCTAATGCTGCAAAAGGCTTAATGGGCTACACAAAAACTAAGCAACCATGCTGAGAGTGGACAGGTTTGAAGATGACATTGAAAATATGAGGAGAGGAGAATTTTGGTAGCATATTGTTTCCATGTTAAAGAAGGTCTTCACCTGGGATGTAAGGATGGATGTGTGGAAGATGAATCAGACTGGAATCACAAGGCAATGGGGCTGTTTCATTAATATGAAATGGTGGAGGAGCAAGACCAGCAGTTGATGTGCAACACCATATCTTTTCCTGTATAAATGTTTTGTCTGTAAAATTTTGGTTGAATACAAAATGTATTCATTGAGATAAACGGATGCACTCCGTTGAGGCCAGGGATGATTTCTTTTTTACATCATCCTATTCCAGGCTGATATATCAGATGAGCCAAGATATCATGCTGTTACTGTTGAAAAATCAGGATCATGAAGGGAAGGCACAGAACTGGAAGGGCGAACTTTTAGGTGATTGCTATGTTCTTGATTTTTTTCAGCAACCCTGAGTGAAGCCACTCCAGATTTTGTACTATCCTAATGGTTTCATTGACCATTCTTTTTCTACCACATCAGGTCAATGTTTCTATCTGTTAGCTGGTGTGGTTTTGTGTATGTTTATACCAATGGTCCACCAAGGCCTCACATCAAGAGGCTTGGAGACGCACTATCCACAATGCTGCAGCCTTATTTGAGAACTCACACCGAACAAGTCTTGAAGAGAAACGACAACGCAGAAAGAATCACAACCCGGAATCATCACCCAAGGAGACCTTCTGCTGTGCTTTCTGCAACCAGACATGTTTATCTCGGATTGGCCTTTTCAGTCATCAGCGTGCTTGCAGAAAGTGTGGGATGAGTCCTTCCTGAATCTTCGTTTGCGAAGAAAAGCCAGAGCGAGAGAGATCTGGTTTTGATGTGCTACCTGCCACACTGGGTGGAGGTATCAATGTTAAATCTTACTGTTAATTCCCTTAAAATGGTAAAAGGGAAATTGAGTTCTTACCCTAAAGTCTGCAAAAGTTGTTCTTAACCTGTGGTCTGGGGACCCCCCAGGATGCTGTGATTCCTCACAGGGTATGGGTGAAGTCTTGAAGGCTGCTCACTTCCTACCTCCTCCCCACAGTGGAGTGGACATGTGACAGCAGCCAAGGCAAAGGAGCCTGCGCGTTGCCATTCAGTCCGCTTCAGCCGCAAACTTGCAAGAAGAAGCAGGAGAAAAGTCTTCCTCCCCCTCCAGTGCCTCTGAGGGAAGGTTTAATGGATGGTGTAGTTTTATTATTATGGTTTTAAATCTTGAGTTAAATGTTGGGGGTCCGTGGCAAAAAAAGATATTTAAAGGGGGGCCCTTGTAATGAAAAGGTTAAGAGACACTGGTCTACAAAATTCCTGCTTGTGATCCAACCAGTGGGTGTGACCCATGATGTGATGACTTGACATAATAAGGCCTTCTTGGTAGTGACCATACAATTTTCTCTGTAGGAAATGCTATGAGCCTCCATCTTGTTGATTGTGTGCAATGACTAAAAACACATTTTCACCTAGGCTCCTGATCCTGGGAGTGTACTATTTTAATATTATGTGCTGTGCTATTTTAGATCAGTTTTATTGTTGGTTTTAAATAATATACTTAAATTAAGAATTATATATTATGTTATGTACTGCCCTGGGTCCCTTTGAGAGACAAGGCAGAATATAAATGAATCAATGTATGAATGAATGAATGAATGAATGATCTGTACTTTAATACAGAAAAGAAGTCTCTTATCCAATAGCCATACAGAGGCCATCATGAGTAATGTAATAGTGTGTGAAAATTAAACCATAGAACTGCATAGCTGGAAGGTACCAAAAGCTACCTATTCCAAACATGCTCAAGAGTTTTTTCAGGTTTATGCTGTGGCTGTCACCACCCTACCACCACCACCCAAATCAAGAACTATTACATATACATCCCATTGCAGAATCAAGAGATGATGGAGATGCCCCTGGAGGCCGAATTGTTCAGAATCTGGAGATAAAAAGTCCAACCCATCTGCCTCCACCTCATCCCCCCCCCCAAACTTCTAGAACCATTCTGCAAGAATGGTCACTTCTCATGCTGGCTAAGGAATTCTGGGAGTTTTAGTGAAAAAAGAAGCTTCTCTAAACTCTGAAATTGTCATATAACTGCTCTATTGACCAAGCAAGGACAAAAACAAAACAAAACAAAACAAAACAAAACCCAGACTTTGAGATTTGCACCTGATATAGCCAATCAAGAGACTTCACACTGCTGGCCAATTTCAGGAACTAATGAAGCATATCTCTAAATCAGGGTTTGGGTGCTCCAATTTCAGCTCCAGCCCACATGAACATTGTTTGAGGATGGCCAAAGTTATAGTCCAGCAAAATCTGCTATCCTTGCTGTCTTTTCACCAGCAAGTGAGAACTTTTCTATTCCAACAGGGTTTTAGGAATTGGCTGTGATAGTCTTTTAATGGTGTTCTTTCTTGTTGATTGTTATATTCTGCCTTTTAATAGACTTTCAAATGATTTTTAAGATTATTAATGGCATTTAAAATAACTTCTGTATATTTTTGCGCATGTCTTTGTACAGGCTTCAGTTTATGAAGCATCTGTCAGCGAAGGTCCTTTTTACAAAGAAAAATTCAGGAGCACTCGCCCCCAGACACTCCCACTATGGCATGGAGTGGGGGCACTGCACTGGTTTGTGAGCTGTTATGAAATGTTTCTTGCTGGCATTCTTCCTCAAGACTTTTAATCTTCAACTCTTGGGCTGCCACAGCCTACACAAGCCAGCATGGACTTTCTTACTCAGCCACCCTGCAGCTGCTTCCCCACTTAGGAAGCATCCCCTTCTGCTTTCATGAGCTTCTAAACTGACTCAGCTCACTGCTTCCTGCTGCCTGCCTGCTCTTGTACATGCATGCAAGGGAGAACTCCTTGACCATACCTTATCATAGCAGTCTGGGCAGCAATAAAACTCCAGGGGCAAAGCAGGGGAAGAGCTGCCACCTTCCAAACAGCCAAAGCACAGAGCAGAGTCAAGAGGGAGCAGGCAATAGGAAAGTAGATAAGATTTGGTTTCACATGCCTGCCTGCTTACAAGCTTTGGTCCCCAGTTTTAAGCCTCCCAGGCATGCCTGATTTTGTTCAGGCCTCCCACAACCACCCAACTTTAAGCCTCTGGTGTCATGTCATCATACATGCATCTGCACCAACTGGGCAAGAGAACAATTCTATCTGTGCCAATGCTCTAGTTGCCATGTGTTCCACAACTACTTCCAGTAGGCAAAAGCAAATGAGCAGGGAAATAGCAGCTCCCTTCTTGCAAGGGACAGCAAAAGAGAGAGACCAAAGAAGAGCCAGTATGCCTTCCTCATTAGCACCTGGCACCAGATTAAACAGCATAGATCTGTACATTTGGTGGAAAATGGTGGTGGGGGAAAAAAGTCATCATAAGAAAATGGAAGCTGATGAAAGAAAGGGGAAAAAATACAAGGTCTGTCTATTAAATAACGAGACTGATACAATACCCCATCTTTATTTATATGTATTACAATTCTAATGCTTCTCCGTTCAATATATCACCACACTTACACATTGATGCAGTCTTGTTTTCAGCTGGTCGAAGGGATGGAGCAGATCAGTTTCTGTCAGCTGTTTCAACACATCTGCCATTTTCTTCTTTACTCCATCAATTGACACAAAACATGTTCCTTTAAGCACCAATTACACTTTAGGGAAAAGAAAAAGTCATACAGTGCTAAATCTGATGAATATGGAGGATGTCCAAGTGTAGTAATGCGTTTATTGACCAAAAACTGCTTCACAGAAAGTGCTGTGTAAGCAGGCACATTGTCTTGGTGAAGAATGAAACCATTTCCCCACAGTTCTGGCTTTTTTCTGACTCGCTCAGCTTTGTCAAAGCTTCCTTATAATAATGCTGGTTTACTGTCCTTCCTTCTGGAAACCATTCTGCCAAAATTATGCCCTTGATGTCAAAAAACCTCCAATGAACATGGCTTTGAATGTGGACTCAGCTTGCCGTGCTTTTTTCATTCTTGGTGACAGTGGTGTTTTCCAGTGCATTGACTGTTGTTTTGTCTCAGGATCATACTGGAAGATCCAGGTTTCATTACAAATGATGATTTTTTTTGAAAAAGGTTTGGGTCCGCCTCAAGTTGCTGCAGAACATCGCACAAATTTCTTTGTGGCACTCTTTTTACTCTGGTGTGAGAATCCTAGGGACCATCTTGGCACAAACATTTCTCATATTGAGATCCTTGTGCAAAATTTTCCACACAGCATCTTTGTCAATGTTCATGACTTCAGCTATCATTTGGACACTGAGTCGGCAGTCTTCTTGGACAATCTGGCTGATTTTTTCCACAATTTCGAAGGTCATCCAAGGCGTTCATTGTCTTCCACATTCTCATGTCCTTATGACAGTGCTGTAGATGTATTCCAGCAGTAGATAGAAACCATGAATAAAATTCATGAAAGTGGAAGCTGCAAATGTGGTAGGATGACTGTCATGTGTAGGGGGTCATTTACACGGGCAAATGTTCCCCTAAATATACCGCTAAGATAGCTCATAGTTCCCACGGATTTCAGCACAGCATCGCCTCATTCAGAAGGGGGGAAGGTAAAACATCCAAATATAGCGTGCCAGGGGATGTCGCTATTTTTGCAGGAATATTTGCAATGTAGCGCTTTATTGGCAGTGTGAACTAGCATTCTGCTAAAGGTTAAAGCACAGCTGCATTGTGATTGGTTGATGATGCAGGGGTGGGCTTAAAAGAGGGGCAGGGAGGAGGCAAAGACAGTAGCCATTAGAGAAGAAACTTGCAAAAATCCTGTCTGCTATTTTGCGAGCCAGTTTGGGGAAAAAAAAAAAAAGGATTCCCAACAACTTTCATTCAGGGAGCATTCCTTCTCATCCTCTCTGCTCTTTTGAAAGTATGTAAAAGCTCATTCGTCACTTTTATCCTGTGCACGGGGGAGGGAGAGAAACCATTTCACAAAGGGCTGTAGCAAGCTGAACTGCTATTTTCCCTCTCTCTCTCTCTTTCTCTCTCTCTCTCTCTCTCTCTCTGCTTGGGGGAGGGAGGGAGGGGGAGATAGAGAGACAGAGAGAGAGAACAGCTGGAAAAACTTGCGATCCATGGCATGGCAGCAAGGTCTTTTAGCAGAGAGATTACTCTCCCTCTGCTTTATGGAGTGAGTTCATTTACAGGCAGATATACAGAGACACACAGAGCCACACACCCCACACTTATTCAAGTCTGAACTTCAAAGCGACATAATTAGAAAAAAAACCTGACTGGCATAGCTGCGGAAAATAATTAAACCGCAAGTTGCCGCAATAAATCTGCTGTGTAAACCAGCCCTAGGACTTCTGGTGGCATGGCAAAGCATTGTGTGTCACTTTGGTAAAACTGCTGAAGGAACACTCACCATCTGATGGAGATTGCCAGTCCAGGACTGGCAGAAACTTCCCCCATGTAATTGGGGACCCAGAGGGGCCTCACAGGAGTCTGGAAATCTCTCAGTGGTGTGCCACCATGACAGTTGTGGCGGTGGGACACAGTGGGGCAAAGAGCCAGCATACACTACTGATGGTCACTGACTAATTGGCACAAGCCTCAGAGCTACGAGGAAGCAAGATGCAATTTAGAGCCTCATGTCTGATGATATGCGAGCCCTTCTTAACAAGATTGAGCTTCTGCATTTCTTCTATGTGAGTAATAAAATCAAGATAGAGTTAATGAAACTGAAACTTTGCATAGTGATTCAAAACTAAACTTTTTTCATAGAATGAACTTTTAGCCATGACAGAATAGTCTAACCCCAGAAAAGTTGCCATAATTTATTGATTTGTTGTTTGTTAAAGAACACAAGCTAACCTTCTAAAGATCTTGTGGTTGGTTTAAATCCAAAAGTAAACAATGCAGCAAGCAAGGGATTAAAAATTCCTAACCTTGATTCCAGCCATAACAAGAGTTCCTTCCCATGAGCTGCAAAAGGAAATGAACTCTTGTTAAACTCTGGACTGCTTTGAGCTTCCTACAATAGAGAGTGGTTGAAGGAAGGGAATTCTGAAAGTACTGCTGAACAACGCCATTGTGAGTTTGAGAAGTTCAATTACAAGAGAAAATAAATTTGTTTTAAAATCAGCTGTTTAGCTGTCAAAAAGCTGCTACATTACATTGTAGCAAGTCTACCCTGGGAATTTGAATGATTACAAGGCAAATGGTGGCAAAGGAGGCATGTGGTGGACTTGTGAAAAAAACTCAGAAATGTTGGACTCAGATACATAGGACTTTGGACAATATAGTTGTCCCTTCATATTCACTGAGGCTTGGTTCCAGGACCCCCCATGGATTCAAAAATCTGTAATTCTCAAGTCCAGTTATATGCAATGGTATAGCAAAATGGTGTCCCTTATATAAGATGGCAAAATCAAGGTTTGCTTTTGGGATTATTATTTTTTAAGAATATTTTCAAGACTTGAATACTTAAATCTGTGGATACCAAATCCATTGATATGGAGGGACAACTGTATTTTTAAAGTTATGCGTTCAGATGAAACCTGAGATTTAGGAGATTATCTGACGGGCTTAATAAAACAGAACAGAAATGCAATGGGATCGCTAAAGAGTTTTTCTTTCAGATGACGTAATCCTATCCTGTTCTGACCCTGTTTGGCTTCTGTTGTTGTTGTTGTTGTTTTAATTCATGGGGAAAAGTTGTTAATAGATCACCCGTTTCATTTCTGTAATGGAATCACGGGTGTGCAAACTGGTGTGCCATTATGCTGGTACGAGGTTGGAGGTCTGTGCTGACACTCCCAGGTATGATTGTGACATCCAGGTAAGTGACAGCCTTTTCTGTACCCTCCCCGTGTTGCTTTTAAAGTTTTAAAAGTGTTTTGGTGCTTGCTTTAATGTTTAGATGTCTGCTTTTATTTTTATTTTTAAATTTCCCCCTGATTGCCTGCCTCTGTAAGGTCCTGGAAGGTAAGTAGAGAACACTTCTGGTGGCGATGTGGACATCCAGGTAAGTGACTGACTTTTTTGTACCCTCCCCTGTTTACATGTTTCTTTTAAAGGCTGTTTAGGTGTTTGATTTAATTTTTTGATGTCTGGAGGGGGTTTTGTGTTTTGTTTTAATTCCCTGCACGATGCAGGGCTGCCTGTAAGTTCCTGGGAGGTCCCTGCAAAACACTTCCTACTTCGATTGGGACAAGGAGGTAAGTGACAACCTTTTTGTTCCCTCCCCAGGTTACTTGATTTTTTTTAAGGGTGTTTAGGTGCTTGGTGTACTTCTTTGACATTTGATTTTTTTTTTTAATTAAAATTCCCCATGTGATTTGGTCTCCAGGAAGGGGAGGGGGCTCTGTGAGAGCTCCATTCACTTCCTAGACTGACGGAGGACCGGGGAGCAGTTTCTATCTCGGGTTTAAGGTAAGTGTCTGAACATTTTTTTTATTCAGTTACATGGACGGGAGGAGGGTGGGAAGGGTACTGGAACAGGGACAGGTTTTAAGAGCCAGTTTGATAATCCCCTTATTTACTTGGGAAAACGTAGGGAGAAAGTACCATACAGCATTACAATATATGATCACGACTGCATGAATTTTATATGCTCAAAAATGGAAAAACGTATTGATTCCTTCACAAGACTGGCTGATGAAGACCTGTGAATTAGCTGAAATAGAAAAACTGGACAATGTTGATTAAAGAGAAATCTTTGATCAACTTTTAAAAAGATGGGGAATAGTTGAATATAGTGGAATACAGTATAATCATCAATTAGGGTGGAGGCAAGTCATTAATAGTTTTGTTTGTATAGCTTGTTTATTAATTTCAGTTTTATTCATTTATTAGTATTAGTTTGTGTCTTTTATGTATTTAATGCGTTTAAAATAACTGTCTATGCTTTTTGTTTCTGTTAATTTTTTTAAAAACTAAAAAGAAGTAATGTACTGGAACACATCTATTTTGCTAACTGAGGTATACCTTTATGTGTTACAATTTGTATTTTTAATATATTTTCTGAGCTGCATTGATTCCCATTGTTGGGACATGATGATGATCATGATGATGATGATCATCATCATCATCATTGGGGGGCCAACATATCCCTGTCCTTGCTGTATAATTTGTGTTCATAAGGTGGAGATTATGAGCATGTACATTCTGAAGTAATTTACGAGGTTAGATGCCCATGAGTCTCTGATTCAACCCCTGAATTTTCAGACAGAGTCAGCGTCTTCTGAGAAAACTGTAAGATAGTTCTGTACTTGAGAGGTTATTCTCTTTCACTTTATCAAAAGGCTCCTTTCATAGTCCAAATACAGATATACCTCAGTTAACAAAGTCTATGTGTTTCTGGGCATTACTTCTTTAACAGAAAATTTGGTACCAGAAGCAGAAAAATCATGGAAAGAATAGGGATAGGCTCCTGCACCACAAAAAAAGAAAAGAAAAGAAAGTAAGAAATAAAAGAAAAGAAATTCAACATAGATCTATGTTTTCTTTAACATTCTGAGTATAGCTGGTAAGGCAGGCTTATCTGTTTTCCCCTTTTCTTTCTGTTTTGCCATTCACACATGCTCAGTAATGGACTCTGGAGGCAGCTGCAGTTCTCTTCTTACCCTCATTCTCTTCTTTAATTTTATTTTAATGTCACATTCATCTGTTTTTTTCTGTGCAGTGCTTAGAGGAAGCAAGTATTACAAAGAGAGGATAGTAAATCCATCATTTGTCAAACTGTCATGCATTCCTTGATGTACACATCAGATGTGGACCATCCTAGGAGACAGAATCATAGAATCATAGAATTGCAGAGTTGGAAGAGACCTCCTAGGATGGTACACATCTAAGCTGCCTCCAGAGAAGGGCAACTAAAATGGTGAAAGGTCTGGAAACCATGCCTTATGAGGAGAGACTTAGGGAGCTGGGTATGTTTAGCCTGGAAAAAAGACGGTTAAGAGGCGATATGATAGCCCTGTTTAAGTATTTGAAGGGGTGTCACATTGAGGACGGAGCAGGCTTGTTTTCTCCTGCTCCAGAGACTGGAACATGGAGCAGTGGATGCAAGCTCCAGGAACAGAGATTCCACCTCAACATTAGGAGGAACTTTTTGATAGTAAGAGCTGTTCGGCAGTGGAACGCACTCCCTCGGTGGGGTCTCCTTGGAGGTTTTTCAACAGAGGTCTTTAAACAGAGGCTGGATGGCCATCTGTCGGGGATGCTTTGATCGTGATTTCCTGCGTGGCAGGGGTTGGACTGGATGGCCCTCGTGGTCTCTTCCAACTCTGCAATTCTATGATTCTATCATTATACTGTCAACATTACCTCCAAAGTATTACACTTGTCCCTCCACATTCGCGAACTCGGCATTCGCGGTTTTGATTATTCGCGGTTTGGGAGGGCCCCCCGGGCCCATTGAAATGTACATGTTCAATGTATTTTATTATTCTACATAAATAAAAAGAAATTATTTAAAAAAAGGTAATCAGTACTGTTAATAAGACATTTCACTTAAGAATATCCTTAAGACTCCATCATATCCCTTCTTGAGAGGTATTCCGGAGATGTATTAAGAACCGCTCAGAAACTGATACTTTAAAACCCTGGAATACCTTTTGCTAGATATAGGGAGTCAAATTTGAGATCGAGATCAAGAAATTTAGACTGGCTTAACAAATTGTAGGAGCATTTACTGTTGATTAAACTGACAGACTTGGAAAGATCGGCCTCTAAATATCAGTCTTTGAACCAGTTTTCTTATTTGTGGTCTGTGTGATGAGGTTTTTATACAAGTGCTCAGATCATTTGGAAACTTCTAGAGCTGAGCATTGAATTTTTGCAAGAACCCCACCTTGTCCACTGCCCATGCATTGCCTCAGCAACATCATGCAGACGTTTGTCTTGATCACTTGAGTGACTTTGAAATGTTGAGTTTCCCTTTATTATTTTCACCATCACCCCTCTCTTTTCTTTACTGTGTTCCCTCTATTCTGTCATTTTTTTCCTCTTGCCAGGATAGAAGAGGTAGTCATTCACATTATATTCACATGAGTCTTAGGGCCTGGTTCTCCATAGGTTCTCTAGCTTATATCAAAAGTTTATTAATCTTAAAGTGCACTATACATTTCCCCATATTTATTTACTCATTACTGTCATGTATCTATTTGAAAGTCTTTATTTTTATATATGCAATACATCTTAAGTGATTAAATACTTTAAACATTAAGTGGAAAGCAATATGCCTTTCTAAGCGGCAACTAGATTTTTTAACCATTGTATGTTTTAATTTTTGTCTTTTTAATTTATATATTTTTAATTATTGTATGTTTTTAATCTTCTATAATTTAATATTATTTTAAGGGGTGGGTGGGTTAGGGTACTGGGACTATGGAGTTTTTATATTGTAAGCCGCCCCGATTGCAGAGGGGCGGGATAGAAATAAAATTTTATTATTGTTATTATTATTATTATTATTATTATGGTCTAGGGTGGGAATGATATGAGGCAAATCAAGTAGTTGTCAGGTGAAGGGAAAAGGATGAATGGGGAGATGCATGGTGGGAAGAGGAGCAGTAAAGGGAAAGGAAGAAACAAAGGCAAACTGAGAGGTATAGTGGAAAGAAAGTTAATACAAGAGGTGGAAAATAAATGGCTGTAATGCTTATGGCAGTGGCAGCACTAGTGGGGGTACCGAGAGGCCAAATGACACCAGGTGACACCACCAGGCGCATGGTAGAAATTCTATGCTGGATATCGTATATTGCATCTAATTTTTATTTTTGTTTTTCTATTTATCTTCAAGGATTACATTCTGTCAAAACAATTATTATTATTATTATTATTATTATTAAAACAAGGCTTGCCATCAAATTTTGCTAATTATGGATCAAGGTTTATTATTTCTGGTAACACATTTTTTTTAATGAAATGGTTATTGGAGATTAGGAGTTCATTTATTTTTTAAAAGCATAGCCATGCTTTCTCATAATCTTCTTTGTCTTGATTTCTTCTTCTTCTTCTTCTTCTTCTTCTTCTTCTTCTTCTTCTTCTTTTGGAAACCCAATAAAATATGAGAATTAGTTGACTAGGCATGTCCTTTAGAAAGGATAATGAGATGACTATTTCTTGGTACAGAGAGAAATGCTTCAACATTTTTTTATCCCTTTAGCTGTCAGATTATCTGTTCAGTTTGCATAAAGAGAGAAGTATTTAAAACTTGTGTGCCAATCAGGAATGCTAAAATTTACTGAGAACTGCTGTCTTTCCATTTACATAATATTAGCTATTCCCTCCCCCCCCCCCACTTTTTCTAAGACTGGAGTGCTAAGCCTTTTCATAGGTTCATTCTTAACTCATGTTCTGTCTATACTGGGATCTTTCTGATGCATCATTCAGGATACTCCAAACTATTTCTTTAACATCTCAGATTTTGAAAGCTTTTCAGGAAGTTCTTGGGTAAAACTTCTAAAGAGAAAGAGCCAGGTATACAGTATAGCTTACCTCAAGTTTGAGAATGTTTTAAAAGGAAGGGGTTTGCAAATATCCTTGCAGCAATAGCTTCATGTTTCAACTGCATCTGAAGATGTAAAGGAGACAAAAGTTGAAAAGGATTTAAGATTGAAAACTCTTTTTTTCATGAATCAGTGGTCATTTTTATTTTTAAATAAATGTGCCTTTATTAATGTGCCTCTTCATTACAAAGGTTTCCTTGCCATAAAGCATGCTTAGGTTTCAGAACATAGGTCTCTAAATATGCCTGAGGACTGATATTTAGGATCATGAATGAAATATGAATTTAGTTATATTTAGGGGAAAGAATTTAGTTTTAAAGGGGTGGGAGAAGCATTTCCCACACCAACCCTAGCTGGGCCAGAAACCAGTACAGTTGCCCCTCCACATTCGCGAACTTGGCATTCGCAGTTTTGATTATTCGTTATTTTGGGAGGCCCCCCACCCTCCCAGAACCATGACAAAGGGCCTCTGGAGGCCCCGTGAAGGCCATAGAAGGGAGCGGGGAGGGCCGGGGAGGCCTCCACGGGGCCTTCGTGAAGGCCTTGGGGGAGGGGCGGGGAGGTCTCCGTGGAGCCTTGTGTGGTCCCGTGAAGGCCTTGGGGGGAGGGGGGAGGGCTGTGGAGGCCTCCACGGGGCCTCATGAGGCCCCATGAAGGCCTTGGGGGAAGTGGGGAGGGCCGCGGAGGCCTCCATGGGGCCTTGTGGGGGGAGGGGGAGGGCTGTGGAGGCCTCCATGGGGCCTACGGAGCATCTCCGTAGGCCCCATGAAAGCCTTGGGTAGGAGGGGGAGGGCCGGGGAGGCCTCCACGGGGCCTACGGAGACACTCCGTAGGCCCCATGAAGGCCCTGGGAGGGATGGGTGAGGGCTGCAGAGGCCTCCATGGGGCCTATGGAGTGCCTCTGTAGGCCCCATGAAGGCCCTGGGTGGGAGGGGGGAGGGCCGGGGAGGCATCCACAGGGCCTCGGGAGGGTCTCCGGAGGCCCCGTGAAGGCCTTGGGAGGGAGTGGGGAGTCCGGGGAAAGCATCTATGGGGCCTCTGGAGGCCCCGTGGTTGCTTTGGTGGGGGAGGGGGGGCAATCAATATTCGTGGATTTTTCACATTCGTGGGGGTCCGTGGAACCTAACCCCCGCGAATGTGAAGGGACGACTGTACGTGAAATGCAGGGAAACCAAACACACACAACTAGAATCCTTTAATCAGAGAGCCCAAGTATGATACTCAGGGATCAAACAAACAAGACCAAAGTTTTTCCATAAAATTTCATTTTATTGAGAAAATTTTTGAAAAATTAGCAATTTAAGGGTTAACTATAGAAGGGCAGGGGTAGAGATGTAAACTTTCCAGAAATGTTAAAGCCATGGAAAAAACGTTTTCTCTGGGTTTTTTCCCAAAAAAATGGACTTTTGAAAAAATTAAAAAAATGCAACATTAGCACTTTTTACAGATTGAAAGTCACTCTGCTACTTTAGGAACGTAAAATATGACTATGTACAATTTGATTTGGCATTACAATCACAATTGGTATATTATCTCGGATTGGCCTTTTCCGTCATCATCGCACTTGCAGAAAGCGCGGGATGAGTCCTTCCTGAATCTTCATTTGCGAAGAAAAGCCAGAGAGAGAGAGATTCAAACAATTATTACAAACAGAATTTGCTTTTAAAAAATTATTTGTAACACATGGCACTACAATCTCTTGAAATGTACAGAACCTCTTTGGTTTTGCTAGTTTAAGTGGAGCAGGGAAACCTCCCCCCCCATTAAAAAAAAAACAGAAGAAACCATCAATATTAGTAACAAAAAAAATCATTTATATTTCCTCTCCACAGTATCAAATAAACATAAAGCACCCATTCCCATAAAAAGAACTGAGGAGGGGAAAGTGTGTGGAAAGGAGGAGGAAGGGACTCTGTGTGTGTGTGTGTGTGGCTTTTCTTCACAAATGAAGATCCAGGAAGGACTCATCCCGTGCTTTCTGCAAGCGCGCTGATGACTGAAATGTTTAATCAGACTCATTTTCTGAGCTATAGTTATCAGTATCAGTTTCAGTCTCTGCTTCATTATGTTTGTCATCATCACAATTATCATGGACTTCTAAAAACCGAAGGTTTACCTGGATTGAAGCAAGTTTCTCTACCCTTTCACATGGCAATTTATTTCTTTATTTAGTGTGAGTGTTTCCAAACATAGACTAGATTCTTTCACATGCTGCAGAAGATGGAGGAATCTGAAAAAGGTGAGAAGCAAGAGGAGTCAGTGGCTATGTTGTGCAGAAGACCTTGCCACCATGTTGTAGGAGGAATATGCTTGGCAGAATCCCAGACTGCATTCCTGGACCAAATCCCTGAAGATGGTCTATATTCTGCAACATTTGAAAGTACCTTCCCAACATCAAGTCCTAAGTGTCATGTTTCGTTTGTAATGCAGTCAAATGCAGTAGCAGTGCTATCATCACTTATATTTCAATTCTGGGCACTACAGTTCAAGAAGGATGTTGACAAGCTGGAACATGTCCAGAGTAGGGCAACCAAAATGGTGGGAGGTCTGGAAGCCATGCCCTATGAGGAGCGGCTAAGGGAGCTGGGTATGCTTAGCCTGGGGAAGAGAAGGTTAAGAAGGGGCCTTGGAGTGTGGTGGAGTCTCCTCCTTTGGAGGTTTTTAAGCAGAGTCTGGATGGCCATCTGTCGGGAATGCTTTGATTGTTTATTCTTGCACGGCAGGGGGTTGGATTGGATGGCCTTTGTGGTGTCTTCCAACTCTATTATTCTATGATTCTATGATTTCCACTTTTGAATCTTGGATCCAACAGACTTGCAGCAGTATGAATTGGACATTTTATGATCGATTTTCTTCCCCCCCCCCCAATTTTTTTCAATTTTGGGGGGGAAAACAAAAAAGGCTTCAGAAAAAAATGGGGGGGGGATTCTTAATTTTTCTGATTTTTTGTTTCCAGGCCTTCACCTCTCTAGGCAGGGGGGATGAAACACTATGCACAAACCAGTAGCTGGTCAACAAACCTGTGGCTTGCTTTGGTTCTCTCTCCTATTATGCTGTAACAGGAGGTTGATGTAACAATTGTAAAAGATTCAGTGATCCGTAGGTTCAAGAAACAACATCCATTGAGGAACTCAGAAAAAGGATCCATGGAAATAGGCTTGCTGAATTGGGGTCCTTAAGGATTTTGGTGCCCTAGAGTGGTCTTAGTTAGCAAAACACGTTTAAAATATAGTGGGATTCTGGGAGGGCAATTTCCAGGTGATCCCAAAATAAATTGAAAGAGAGGTATCTGAGCTTATGGTGGATGCAGTCATTCTTAAGAAAGCTATTTACAGCCATTTGAAAGGTGGTGTTGGGTTAGATTATGTGCCTATTCACACTACACAATTATACTGCTAAGGTTCCACTTTAACTACCATTATTCCATCCTATGTCATCTTTGGATTTGCAGTTTAGGGAGTTGCATTTAAAATTCTCACCCAGAGTGTTCCACTGCCTCACCAAACTGAAATCACAGGTTTCCATAGGATGCTGTTATGGCAGTTAAAGTAGAATCATAACATTACAATTGTATAGTGTGAAAGGGCACTTGGAACTAGACAAATGTGAGGCATTGATAAATCACAGGTGTTTTCATGCTGTTCTAGGAGGCAAGGATCACTCCCTTATCCATGTTAGTAGAGATTTTTAGGTAAGAACCCCTCAAACCTGATTTACTCTTGTTACCTACATATCTTCTAGTTTAGCATTACAGGAAAATGAAACCTTTTGAGGCAAGGCATCTATGATGGATGAAGATTTTTATTGCCTGAGAACAACTATATCTTTTAAATTATGAAAATTTCAGGAAGAACTGAAGTTCCATAGTTGCATCTCATACATAATCTTAATGTTTATGAAAGTTTTAATTGTTACAAATCTCAAGACTGCTTGGATAATATTTTGAACTATAACAGGAAGAAAAGAATAAAATAGATGTAACTTGGTTATTTTAACATCATTCTGTGTAGACATTCTGAACTATGCGGAAGATGAAGAACCAGAGGGATAGTGCTTATGTCTTTAAAGGATTTCCCTTTGCTAAATTACACACAGGTTGTCATTCAGTAGCAGAAAGCATGTTGCTGCCAATTAATTTGAATATCCATTTGTGGACAGTTTTCAGCACTAAGTCATTCACTTGTTTCATATCTATTGAAAGTCTCTGGCAGGGATGAGGAATGTTTAACTTTCTGGTGTTCTTGGACTGTGATTCTCATCAACCCTAATTTGCAAGCTATTGGTGAGACATGATGGGAATTCTCAGGCAAGCAATATCAAGAGGGCCACAAGTTCCCCATTCCCAATCTATGGTTTGCACATGTCCTGAATCAGTACTTCTTAATCTCTCTGATGTGTCAGACTGACAGGGTGGTGGTGTTTTTTAACCAATGTGCCAAAGATTGGCACTATATTTGTGGCTATTGAGTACAACTGTTTCTTTTTTTTTTTTTTCATTGATGTTCCATGATAATTTATTGAGGGGAAAGGGTTTTGATTTAATTAATGGTCAGCCAATCTGTATTAAAGTACCTGAAGTTCCTGTTAAATCCAGGCAAATACATCCATTTTCCTCCCTCACATTAGTTAAGAGGGGTCTAGTAGGGAGGTCTTCTGCCTTAGATGGTGTCATGATGGCCTGCACAGCCCATCATGGGGAGTTCATCTACAAACTCTACAGTTCACAGTGGTGGAAAATTTCATCCCCTAGGTTCCATAGCATCAGGTATGGGTAAGGGGGTGGGAACCTCATTTCCTAAACATGACATCACATCACCTGACTGGAGAGCCAATCAGATTTGGGAATGCAGAACCAATCACAGATGACCACAAAGACTTTTAAGTTTTCTGAATTCCTTTGTTCTCGGGCCACATGCTTGAGAGCACATGGGAATAGCACATGGCTTAACTAGCAAGATAACTAGACTGTGATAACAGAGGTTGGGGGGAGCCCATCTCTCTCTCAAAAGGGCCCTAAATGATACCTGAAGCCTCAGGAGGAGACTTCCATTTAAAGACTCTGAATCCCATCTCCAGAGACTGAATTAGGCCAGCTAGGATGAGCCTGGCCCAGACATCCCATTGGGACATGACTGATGATGATGGACATCATAAATTGTAAGTTACTATTATCTTAGCTTAGGGAACAAGTCTAGCTAGATGCTTTAGCTTTTATGATTTCATTTTAGTACTGACTGAATGTAGAACTTCTGTAAATCTAAGGTGAAAGCCTGGGGGAGTGATTTTCCTCCATGTTAGTCTTGCGCTTTTAGAACTAAAAATAAAGCTTTTTCTGTATTCCTAATCTCCATGGTCACGCACCTTTCTTGGTCAGCTATCTGAACTCTGAGATAGAGAAAAAGGTCCTTGTTGGTTTTAATACAACCTATCTAGCTTCTCACTGCGCTAGACAAAGGAAAGGGTTAACTCAGTGAGTGGGGGTGGCTTTACCTTAGAAAGGGATTTCTAGACTAGAGGAACCCTTGAGAGTGTGTTTTCAGATTGTACAAATAGGCTGGGAGCCTTCCATTCCTGCTGGAAGAGAAGGGCCAGCTTATCACATGGATGGCAGTGGGTTTTTAGAACCACATGGAGTGACGGGAGGCTGAATAAAACAAGTGTTTCTGCCTGGGTAGAACCATATGTGGCTTTCTTAGTTCTGGTCTTTCTTCCTTGGAGTCTAAGATATAAAGTTCATGGCTGGAGCTAGATACTGTTGCGGCTGCTGTGGATTTAGTAAAGGCAAACAGTAGAGGAAGGTCTGATTGCTTTGATGCATCAATAAGAGTAAAGGAACCACTTGGATTTCTCTTCTAGATGATGCATAATGGAGATAGCACAACTATAGATTTCTGCTCCAGAGCAGGCTAGCTGTTTACATTAGTCTGTGACATATGGATAGAGTTAGCTGATAGATCTAGATGGCAGTGTCATGAGTTAAGAAGATTTGGATCACAGCTGGTTGTTGCATTCAAATGGAGACTAAGAGGCTGACAAACCAAAGTCTTAGAATTCATAGAACCAATAGAAGCATCTAAGTGCTCTGGGTTGACCTGTAATGGACTGTTTAGCTGCAGATGGTTATCCAGAATAATTGAAGTTGTTGAGTTATTTAATCACGTAGATACTCTTGGAAGTAAAATCTCCTTAAAAGGGTCCAAGGAGTCTCTAAATCCAATACAGATTTAAATCCAAATCAGATCCCCTGCTTGGCAGTCCATTGATATAGACTCATCAATTGGACCACTTAAAATAGGGGCTCTTTTTTTCCTGGAAACTCACCATGGACCAGTAGCTGATGGCTTGCAGACCAACAGTGGTCCACAGACCCTCATTTGGAGTAGTACTATCTTAAATTATGGGTGGCCATTCTGCGACTTTGGGGTTTGTAGCATCTGTTGATAGGTATTAAAGGGTCTGTAGATTCGCTGTGTCATTTGTTGCTGTTATTGCTATTTATTCATTCATGCTGCACCTTTTCCCTAAACCAGTACTCAAGACAGCTTACAAAAATTAAAACCAATGCCAATAAAAGCATATACAAAGCATAAGTAAAAGCATACAAAAAGCTATTAATAAATATTAATACTAGTATTTGAAAAATATCTTCAAAAAGCATTATTTGATGCAATAGATAGTATATCCTAATTTTGTCTCATCAAAAAAGTAAACAAACCTTTCTTCTAGGTCCGCACTAGCATCCTGGTGGAACACAAAGAATCACCAAGGACAGATACTGGGGTAAGTCTGTTAAGTTAATATATATACAGTGGGCCCTCGGTATCTACCGGTATTGGTTCCAGGACCACCACCACCCGGATACCAAAAAACATGGATACTCAAGTCCCTATTTAAAATTTAAAATTACCTGACATCAATTGAAGCCAGGTTGAGAAGCAGTCCCAGAGCAGCAGCAGAGGTGATGGCAAGACCCAGGCACCAAGTGCACATTCTTCCTGCTTTGGCTGTGGTGCTTCTGCTCTTTCGTTCCAAAGGTGGAAGCAGTGGCTGGCTTGCTCCCAGCAAGAAGCAGGAAGAATGTATGCCTGGTGCCCAGGGTTTACTGCTGCCCCACCTCTCCTGTGTATATGGAAGTCAATCACAGGATGCTGGTACATGAGGCTTACAACTACTGCCCCCTCTCCTATGCCCGATGGCAAGCCTCAGACACCAAGCACTTGCTTCTTCTGCCTTACATGCCAGCATCCTGGCATTAATTCCATGTACACACAAGGGCGGGTGGGGGCAGTAAGTCCCAGGCACCAGATGCTTGTTGCTTCTGTCTTGCTTGCCAGCATTCTATGATTGACTTCCATGTGCACAGGAGAGGCAGGCAGTGGTAAGCCCTGGGTACCAGGTACACATTCTTCCTGTTGGGAGCACACTGCTACCTCTTCCACCTTTGGAACAAACTAGTGGAAGCATCACAGCCGAAGCAGGAAGAATACATACCCTGGTGCTCAGACCTTTCTGCTGCCTCCGCTGTCTGTCACTCTTAGCCTGACTCCAGTCAATCTCAGGTAAAAAAAAGAAGAAGAAGAAGAAAAAGGGCTATTTCTTCATTTTCAATCCAAAGTTGGTTAAATCCATGGATCCTGAGCCCACAGATACTGAGGGCAAGTATTATAACAAAATATGTTCAGAAGGTCTTTAATGTTCCCCTTCTCAGTCTCTTTGTCTTTCTTTCTGCCTCCCTCTCAACTTTATTTTTAAATTAAAACTATGGAAAATACATACCTGTCCATAGAACTGAAGTTGTTGTTGTTGTTGTTGTTGTTGTTGTGTGTCTTCCAGTTGTTTCTGACTTGTGGCAACCCTAAGGCAAACATATCATGGGGTTTCTTGGCAAGATTTGTTCAGAGGGGGTTTGCCTTTGCCTTCCTCTGAGGCTGGGAGAATGTGACTTGCCCAAGATCACCCAGTGGGTTTCTATGGCTGAGCAGGGATTCGAACCCTGGTTTCTCCAGAGTCCTAGTCCAAAACTCAAACCACTACACCACGCTAGCTCTCATAAAGACTGAATGCACAACCATTTGTGTGTCAGTATGTGTGTAAGAGAAAATCTGCACCTTTTATATCCTTGTACAAATCCTACCAGTATGAATTGTTGGTACATAGGTATAATGGCAAAATGATCAAGACAAAATACAATGGGACTCTTTCATGCTGTCTGTTTAGATCAGGTTCAGAAAGTAATGAGTCTGTAGCTAGACGTTATGCTGTCGTCCTACTTTTGGTTCAGATTTAACTTTGATTTGGCCACTTGAGATGATTTGCAGAGCCATATCAGAGTCTGCTGTTCCATGAATTTATACCACTGCATCCTTTAGTTTACACAATGTGCTATTCCTGTGGAATTCTCCTCCCAACTATTCACCCTTTATGGAAGCCATCCATTCTAGAGTACAGCCTAGCTAGGGAAAATCACTAGAGGAACCACAGCTGAAGGGATCTTTTTAGCATGGTAAGTGAACTTATAAATGATTTTAATGATAGGTGACTGGAGAAACTCTTCTTATAATCCATTCAAGAACTTTGTCACTTATTGAATATAAGGAAAAGACCCCAAACTCTCTCAAGGGAATAGATCTTCTTAGGCTATTTGATGTGGAGGACCGGCAATTATTTTTTCTAGTATGCCATGGACATTCACCATTTATGTGCCTATTGATTATAATACTGTAGTTTCTATCTTAGATTGGTTTTGTATAATGGAGTCTTTGAAGCATGACCTAGAGAAGTAAGTTTTGTAGGGGGTTGTAAGAAATGGGTGGGCATAATCGTTCCCAGAAGAGTCCATCAAGAAAGTTGTTATGTAACACAAAAAGGCACATGATGCATGTATATGCATTCAGTGGAAGTGAGACATGTATCTGTGTTTGTGATGCAATCCATAGGGAGTTGGAAAAGATCATTGCTATCCCAAGATACCAGCCAAGGAAATTTTAAAATGTTGGTGTTAAAATGATCTTTAAAATCTGAAATATTGTTTTAAAACTTGAATGAAAGAAATGTCAAGAGGGAGAAACAAAGGTTTATTAAATTCGTCACACTGAAGAATTCGCACAACAATGCACATGGCTGTCATTGGTAGAAAGACAGGGGGAAATGTGGGCCAATGTAAGTGCTATCAACAGTTGAATGAATATATTTTCCATCATCTGTACTGGAATTAAATTAGCTTTTTATTTTAAGGAAACAAGGAAATAAATGTCCCCAAACAATGTGATGAACTGGAAAAATGTATCATTGTTTGTTTATTTAGTTAGTTACTTAGTTAGTTAGTTAGTTATACCCCACTCTTCAGCCACAAGGCTATCAGAGCGGCTTACAAATTGTTTTAAGCAATAGCTATTTACACATCTACACTGCATTAAACAGTTTCCAATGTGTGTTAGCTAATATCATGTTCTAAGTGTTACATAAAAATAACTGTGGAAGTCAAATATTTCGCAAATAAGGATGGTAGTGCCTCCAGGTTTGAGAAATTATTGCTGCAAGAACAATAGTCATAAAATCCTGCATGTTTAGCATTGCTTGCAATGCTCTGATAGCCTTGTGGTTGAAGAGCGGGGTATAAATAAATAAATAAATAAATAAAATATAAGTCAAATGAATAGGAAGAATAAAGCTGATATTAAAAACAAAGCAAAGTAAAACATCTCTTACAACGATATGTTTTTAGCGTACTACTTTTGTCAGGTTGTCATTCTGTTTGCTTTTAATGAAAAAGAGGTTCCTACCTTGACTTAACTAAGTATTATTAATAATTGTGTCACTGATCTATGTGAGCATCCTGCAGGAAAATACATCAAAAGAGTAGTTTCATCTATCTGTTTACCTATGTATCTATTTTCCTCTCTCTTACTATCTAGAGAAGATTTGTTGCTCTAGGTTTGAAAGAAAAACCATTAAAATTTGAGAAATCTAATGAAGGTGTTCTCTGCCTCTCCCTACCCTCCTCATCTGTCCTCTCATCTCTTTGGTTTCTAGCGAAGCTTCCTGGGATGTGCTACATTTAAAGTAGGCGAGTTGGTGAAATCAAAGGAGCAACAATTGACTCTTAGCCTGAGGTAGGTCTCTGTTAATTGGAAGTCATGTCAGATTAGCAAATCTATAACACATAATGATTGGCTATGTTTTGAAAAGCCAGAATTACTACCGGTCCAGCAGATATAAGGATGTGCTAGCTATAATCAAACATCCAATTCATATGCTATTCTCACAGCGAACAAAGTTTTTAAGTTAACTACATGGTTTTAAAGGCTATATTAAGACCAGTGAATACTATTGCTTTCATTTTAGTTCCCTTTGACTGTAATTCACTGTAGGAATAACCCTTGCAATCTGTTAAACTTGGTTAAGGAAAGGTAAATAGGACACAAGTTCATGTCTTTTTCTTTGCCCCTTCTTCTCTTTCTGGATTGAATTCCTTACTCACTTACCTTGTCTATTTTAATCATGGTTTAGTATTCTATCTGCAAAGATGATGTCCAGCTACCATTACAATATAGTCACAATAACCAGGTTTCTTATCTAGGATTGGCAAAACCACTTGAAATCTATTGCTCAAGACTTGGATATAAAGGGAGACATGGGTAAAATTAACCATAGTTTGCACTTCTGCAGGAGCAAGGAAGCTCCAGCCTGTGGACACAGGAGAACCGCACCACTTTTTTTCTATTACCAATCCCCTACACCCTGAAAAAAATGGTCCAGAATTGCCCCTAGACCCATAGCAATAGCTCAATTACTGGTTCTTCTACAATGGGAGTTAACTTTACAAATCACCCTTACAAATCTTCTTATATTTTCTCAGTACCTGTACTTCCTTCTCCTGGAATTATGTGTTTTGAGTTCCTATTTATTTATTTATAATAAATGTTGCTACTTTACTCAATTCCATTTATGTATCCATACAGAACTGGGTAACAGTTTGGATGCATGCCTCCCATGCCCAAATTCAAAGCAGTTGGGGTGAATCTTGAGTCTAGGATCAAATAGCAACCAGGTTTAGCTTCTTCTGAAAGAAATTAGCAAAGAAAACTAGCAAGAACCTGTGGTCAATGGGAGCAAAGTTGCAAATTTCACAACTTTTTCAAGCAGGCAGTAATGATGCAGGAAGTGCTACACCAGTAGTAGGAATTGTGCCGTCTTCCATACGTTGTTGAGCTGCAACTCCCAGAATGTTAGTCAGCATAGACAATGATGAGGAATGTTGGAATTTGCATTCCAGCCATATCTAGAGTGCTGCACAGTTCCCAGTCCTATGATGCATGATGCTAAGAAACAGGACAATATTCCTAGCTGACTAATTCCAATAAATAACACCATATAATAGTTATGCACAGGCTTTTGGATGTATTGTTCCTTGGCCTAGAATTGGATTATGTAATTAACAGACTAATCCGGGAATGAGCTGTGGATTATACCTCCATTTTGTATGGTTTCTCTTTCAGATAGTGTGAAAAATTGCTGATTTGCATGTACTTGAATAATAATATTGTGCACAGTGTTTATGTATTTATGTGTTCCTTTATTTAAATATTTCTTCACTGCCCTTGTGGGATCTCAAAGCAGCATACAAATAAAACAGTACAAACAATTAAAAACAATTCCAGATTAAAAGGAACCATTTACAGTAGATAGGGTGGAAACATATAAAACAAGTCAACCAATTAAATTAGGTCCTAAAGGCTTCCCCCCTTCCAGCTTCATTCTTTATAAAGTGAGGTGAGTGTGATTTCAGTTGGTTTATTCTGACTGACAGAGCTTGATGTTACCTACTGATAGGTATCTACTGATAGCCTTAAACAAAGGGTATACTTAAGCACAGGTGATTAAGTGGTCATAATTTCTTTTTAAAAACTCCAAATCCATGAAACAGTGATACCTTCATTGGGCCAGCTAAAATACACCAAATACATCATGCAAGTGTTTGAAGCCTCACTGGCTTCTTCATCAAACAAAGGGTGTTAAAAATCATGCTGGAGAAGAGTCGCAGGCCTACATTTTATCTCAGGTGTGGCTTCTGTTGTCAGTTAAGATGGCCTGCAGGGATATCAGCGCAGACAGAGGCCACTCCCATTCTTGGCCATATGTGGACCGGGGACAAAGGGCAGTAAAACACAGATAATAAAATTCCAAATCCATTAGTAGCAGCAAAGTCACTTCCATTGAGATCCAGGCAAACGCTTTCCTGTGCAAAACTAGCTGCCCCTTTCTTAGATAGAGAACACTGAATTTCTCAAGAAGTCTCTGTACTGTTACATCTGGAAAAACCTTTACATGCTGTATAGGTAAAACTTGGACAATTTTAGTCCAAGTGAAATAATTTACCTTTGTTGGAGGGAGAGACTTCAAAGAGTTAAATCCCACTCCATTAGCTTCCTCTTGTTAAATTTTCCCCTGTAGCGGAAAAATTTGGTATCTTCAAATCCAGGAAACATACTCAAGGATAGCCGTGTTGGACATAGAGTTAAGGGAAGTAACATCTGAGACAAAATGTAGGCCTGTGACTTGTTTATATTCATCATTACTTTTCTTCTCCTATATGATTTTTTTAAGAGAGACGGCATGGTGTAGTGGTTTGAGCAGTGCACTACAATTTTGGAGACCAAGATTCAAATCCATGCTCAGCAATGGAAACCCACTGGGTGCCCCAAGGCAAGTCACACTCTCTCAGCTTCAGGGGGAAGCAAAGGCAAAGCCTCCTAAACAAATCTTGCCAAAAAAACCCACTATGATAGGGTCACCTTAGGGTCACCGTAAGATGGAAATGACTTGAAGACATACAACAATGCAACAGTGTTTTGTTTTTAAAAGAAAACTTGTTTTATTTTTTTATTTATCTGAGGTCCACAGTGTTTTTAGGGGAAGTAATACTGAATGGTTGAAGGGTAACACAAAAAGGAAGGCAATGCTTTCCATACACATACAGAAGAGAGACAGCAGTCTCAAAAGGAAACAAATGCAAATGAAACAAAGATCACATATAAATGAAGCTGTGGGAGGGTTTAATGAGAAGGACAGCAATGTATGTTGAAATTGGGGACCACAGGAAAAAAGAAATCATTTCATTATGTGTGAAATGTGGTGACAAAAGAGGTGGATTCATCCCTCTAAAGTCTGCATGGAGAGGAATATTCTTTCCCCAATGGCTTTCTGTCACTTCCTACCTCACAGTGATTTTTAACATCTTTGTCTGATGAAGAAGCCATCAGACTTCTTGATAGACAGATGAAGAAGATGTGTTTGTGCATTTTAGTTGGCCCAATAAAGGCATCATTGTTTTATGGATTTTGTAATTTGTTATAATTTCTTAAATTGCTATGTTCAGAATATTGTTAAAAACTACCCTGCAGTATAAATAGGATTTGATTGTTTGAAGGTATTTACATATACACAGTTTGATCACATTTCCCCCACAGCTAGTAAGGAAATAAAATATATGTTTGTATATACAGTACTTTTCTCTCTTCAACACTATATTTCTAAATGATCCAGTTGGGTAGCAATGTAAGCATGATGGTTTTCCTGACCTGCAAGGTCCCATTCACACTACAGAATTATAGCATTATTATTTCACTTTAACTGCCATGATTCTGTGCAGTGGATCCTGGGATTCATAGTTTAGGGAAAATAATATCAATAAAATATTATGAAATGAAATAAGCTCACTAAAACCATCAACACAGTAATCTCCGGTGCCTCCCTTCTCCCTTTTTAGCTCTGATCCTTGCACTACTCGCAGCAGCCCACATGGGACAGAGAAACAAGTGAGCATCTCACACTCTTGCCCCTATGCAGCATGTACCTCTCCACTGATACCACAGAAGACTTCTATCTCTCTCAAAAAAGGAAGGGGAAACGCAAGGAGGGTCACATTAATAGGACCTCAGAGCATTTCTGCATCAGTTAGAGAACCCAACTTATGTGTGGTCAAAGGGGATGTTTCTTGGCTGGTCCACTATGCGTTGGCCATCACATGAAGCAAGATACTGTTAGATTCCTTATCTGTATGGATAATCTGCGATAGAGGCAATATGAGATACATTTTACCCAAAGAAGTATAAAAATTGTATGCTTGTGGCCTGTTAGGCTCTGTTATAGCATTGATGGCAATGACATGTGTGTGTGCGTGGTTTTTCCTTTTAACTGCTGCAATTGTGTCTGCAAAGTGTTATCTTGTGAAGCTATTCTAGGGATTAATGGCTTGGCCAATCAATGCTACATCTATTCAAAAGATGAGCCATCTTCCACCCACTTTGATGAATTTCTCCCCTATTTTGCAGGCAAAGTTATATGTCTTCAATATCATTTCATGTCAGGTTGCTAACTACAGTCCAAATTTGAAGAGCTTAGAGATACAGGAGATATCAGACGGGGACCACAAAAATGTCCCCGTCTCACTATATAGTATTTTACCCCCCTCCCGTCCTGGCACAATAACGCCTACCTTGTTTGCGCGACCGATCCCTTCCCTTGGCAGCCAAGAGTGAATGGAGCTCAAGCAGAGCCCCATTCACTTCCTTGTTTGAGTTCCCAGCCGTTCTCACGAGACAATGAGCACATGGGAAATTCAAAAAGAAAAAAGGAAATACAAGGTTAAAAAGGAAAGCAAGCACTGAAACTTTAAAAATCCCAAGTAACCCGGAGAGGAGGGAAAAAAGGCTGTCACTTACCTCCTCGTTCTGATCGCACCCGGAAGTGTTCAGAAGGGACCTCCCACTGCAGCTGGCATCGTGCCAGCAGAACGGGGCTCGTTATCACTCACCCATCATTCTGTGACAGGAACAGAACGGGTGATCTATAGGAAGAAACGGGGGCAAAACAGGGCCAGTATGGGACGAGGACGACGTTGTCTGATCAGTGAGCCCTTTGGAGATCTCCTGGCGATCTCCTGGCATTTGTGTAATGCCATATTAAGGGTGTCTGATAATCTCCACAGTCAGGTTTTTTTTCTTCAGTAACATTCTTGGTTTTGCCCTCCTTAGCTCATGAGTTAACAACAAGTAGTCAAAACAAGTCCTCACTACATAGCCAGAATATTTATGGGGTTCAACTGGCAAGAAGGTTTTTTTACACACATCTCTAATATGAATTTACTAGATTTTCAAAGAGATTTTCAATAACATCAAAAGGGGGTAGTATTTTCATTTAGAGTGTAAATTGGTTATGCTGCCTTTTAGTTGTGGCTTAAAGATATATTGGCTTCTTAGGCCACCAAAATTTGTTGTGTCTCCACTAGAACATATTTTACAAGTAAAGAGCATCAGTCCTAATTAGATTTTATAGATATGCCATACAACTGAAAATCTAAGGTTTAGAGATTCAAAAAGCATTAAATATGAACCACATTTTGCATGCTTAATTGATGACAAGATTTTTCAAAACACCTGCAGAATGTTTGTAGTTGTTTGATGCATGTTTCTCTTTCCTTAGCAAACACACCAATTAATAAAAGGATCAGCATGCCTGTCCTCCTTGCAGATCAACTTAATTAGCTCAGTTTTAAATAGCGAACATACAGATTGGACCTCCTATCTCTTTCTGGTTGTGACTTACCACAATGAAGCAGATGGATGTCAGCCTGGCTTTACAAATTAGGCAGTCCTCCAGAAAAGTGGAAAGAAACTTTGGCAAAATGCATGGGTTTATATATATATATATATATATATATATATATATACAGGATGAACAAAAGGAATTGTGAAATCTGTTGTTCAGTGACATTTATCACTGGAATGGTCTCAAAGCAGAGACTCTTCACTGTTTCACAGTTTTAATCAGCAAATCTACTTGGAAATGGTAGTCTTGTAAAATGATTTTGTCATAAAAATAAAAATCTGTTCTTTTCATCAGGAATTGCAGCTAAAAGTAATGTATGTATTTTTTTATTAGCTTGCAAGATTTAGTTGTGTTCATTATGCAATAGGGAAGAGTAATTCCTGTGGCACTAGAACAATTGGAATTCTGTTATAATTCAGAATTTACATGCAAGTCGTCATCTCTCTACTCTTAAGCTGTTTTTCCCAAGTGAAGAGAGGATTATGGGAAACTTCTGGCTGTTCAATCGATAAAGTGTACTCTATATTGGATTTTAGTTTTCAGTCCATCAGAACACCAAAATAAAAGAAGTCTCTTGCGTGGTATCTTTGATATATTTTGGCCATGGGGAAGAGCATAGATGGTGAAACCTATTGATTGGTTTTAGTAACCAGCAACTTGTTCTACTGAAACTAGTATCAAACAGATGTTAGTCATTTGTAATGTCTGTCATGACCAATGTGTTTGTAATAACTACAATTGTCTTTAACATCTCTTGGTTAAACAGCAGTAGGTACAGGTTGAGCATCCCTTATCCAAAATGTTTAGGACCAGAAGTGTTTTGGATTTTGGAATATTTGCATATACGTAATGAGATTTCTTAGAGATGAGACTCAAGTCTAAACATGAAATCCATTTATGTTTCATATACATCTTATACACATAGCCTGAAGGTAATTTTATACATAATATTTTAAATAATTTTAGGCATGAAACAAATTTGGAAACACTGAACCATCAGAAGGCAAAGGTGTCATTATCACAGCCACCCATGCAGACAATTTTGGATCTTTGATTTCCAGATAAGGGATACCTGTATTTGCACAACATCCTGTGCTGAGAATTCATAAATTTAAGTAGGAAAAGACTCTTTCAGAAATTCATTTAGTCCTGTGTGAAGCTGAGCTGTGTGACAGGCCCTGTTAAATACAAAGCAGTCCAGAGAGGAAAATGGCTACTGTATCTCCCTATCACCACATTTGCTATCTCCAGGTCCCACCTCTCTGAAAGAAAAGAAGCAATGCAAAATGCCTCTTGGCAAGCAACATAGCTGTGTCAGATGCTGGGTTGGCATCCTGTGAGATCATAACAATGTCACAGAGAAATCCAGGCTTGAAATATATAAAGATGCCTTGACTAAGGGGTTGTTTAGATGACCCCAAAAAAATCAACAAAGAATGTGGGCAGAATACCTTTTGCTCAGATGGGCTCCTTCTAGGATTTGCCATCTTGGGAAGGAAGGGTGCTAAAAATTCCAAATAGTGTGCAATAATAGCATTTGCGGTTTCTCGCGATCTTTTTTAAAAAATTAAATGAAAATGAGCATAACTGCCCATGTAAGCAACCAATTCAAATAGGGGCACATTGAAGATGTCAAACGTGATCAGTTGGACCTTGGCGGGGGTGGACTTGCAAGGGGTGAAGCAGCCGGAGCTGCCATTGTTGTTGGCTTTATAGGTGAACAATCACGTGCACAATCGCTCAAGCGGCAGAGCAAAAAAGGAGTTTTTTTCAGCAGAAAATCGCCCTTCCGCATCTGTCATTCAAGTACAAAAATGGGGTGGAGAATGGAGGGAGGTTTTCGGCAAGTAATTCACTCACGGCCACCATCTTTTCTCTGGAGCATGTTCCATGTAAACTGCAAACTCGGCTAATTTTCCATGCAAATAAGTCATGGGCACAAATGAACACTGCTGCGATAGGGAGATAAGGTGCTATTTTTCGCAAGTAATTCTCCTGTCTAGCTGTGCCCTAAGTAATTTAGAGAGTGAACGCATTTCTGCTTACTTTTACCATATATTGCTTAATGAAATAAAATCAGGTAAATCTAGTTTATTCCTTCTTGAATAAATTTCCTATTCTGGGTTTCTTTGTTTTTGGTCCTCCCCACCCCACCCCCTTGCATCAGGGTGAAGGATTTAACTCTGTAGTCTTCTGGTAAGCATACCCTTCGCTGCATACAGTTCTATCATAGAATCATAGAATTGCAGAGTTGGAAGAGACCACGAGGGCCATCCAGTCCAACCCCTGCCACGCAGGAAATCAAGATCAAAGCATCCCCGACAGATGGCCATCCAGCCTCTGTTTAAAGACCTCCAAGGAAGGAGACCCCACCACACTCTGAGGGAGTGCGTTCCACTGCCGAACAGCTCTTACTGTCAAAAAGTTCCTCCTAATGTTGAGGTGGAATCTCTGTTCCTGGAGCTTGCATCCATTGCTCCACGTTCCAGTCTCCGGAGCAGCAGAAAACAAGTCTGCTCCATCCTGAATGTGACACCCCTTCAAATACTTAAACAGGGCTATCATATCACCCCTTAACCATCTTTTTTTGAGGCTAAACATACCCAGCTCCCTAAGTCTCTCCTCATAAGGCATGGTTTCCAGACCTTTCACCATTTTAGTTGCCCTTCTCTGGACACGCTCCAATTTGTCAATATCCTTTTTGAATTGTGGTGCCCAGAACTGGACACAGTATTCCAGGTGAGGTCTGACCAAGGCAGAATAGAGCGGCACTATTACAGTTGCCCCTCCACATTTGCGAACTTGGCATTTGCGGTTTTGAATATTCGCGGATTTTGGGAGGGCCCCCACCCTCCCAAAAGCCGCAACATGGGGTCTCTGCAGGCCCCGTTAAGGCCTCGGGCGGGAGGAGGGAGGGCCGGGGAGGCCTTCACGGGACCTCCGGAGATGCTCCGGAGGCCCCATGAAGGCCTGGGGAGGGGGTGGGGAGGGGTGGGGAGGCCTTCACAGGACCTCCAGAGACACTCTGGAGGCCCCATGAAGGCCTGGGGAGGGGGTGCGGAGGGCCGGGGAGGCCTTCACGGGACCTCCGCAGATGCTCCGGAGGCCCCGTGAAGGCCTGGGCAGGGGGTGGGGAGGGCAGGGTACGCCTTCACGGGACCTCCGGAGATGCTCTGGAGGCCCCGTGAAGGCCTGGGGAGGGGGTGGGGAGGGCCAGGGAGGCGATCATGGGGTCTCCAGAGATGTTCCGGAGGCCCCATGAAGGCCTGGGGAGGGAGGGGGAGGTGGGGGAAAGCCTCCAGACTCCCTGTGGTTGCTTTGGTGGGGGAGGGGGAGGGCAGTTGTTATTCGCGGATTTTTGACATTTGCAGGGATCTGGGGAACCTAACCCCCGCAAATGTGAAGGGATGACTGTACTTCCCTTGATCTAGACACTATACTTCTATTGATGCAGCCCAAAATTGCATTGGCCTTTTTAGCTGCCGCATCACACTGTTGACTCATGTTCAACTTGTGGTCTACTAGGACTCCTAGATCCCTTTCGCACGTAGTCTCATTTAGCCAGGTCTCCCCCATCCTATATCTATGCATTTCATTTGTTCGCCCTAAGTGCAGTACCTTACATTTCTCCATATTGAATTTCATTTTGTTAGCTTTGGCCCAGCTCTCAAGTCTATCCTGGTCATTTTGAATTTTGATCCTGTCCTCTAGGGTATTAGCTACTCCTCCTAATTTGGTGTCATCTGCAAATTTGGTAAGTATGCCCCTAATTCCCTCATCCAAGTCATTGATAAAGATGTCGAATAGCACTGGGCCCAGGATAGAACCCTGTGGC